>OZ020496.1:42352458-43552458 GCA_963971365.1 Lasioglossum villosulum | reverse complement strand
AGGAACTGTGATTTTTTTCCAAAATACTCGTTATCATCTAGTGAACTAACAGCAATCCTGCTTGGCAGAAAGACTGAAGTCGTTGGATCATGTTTTAAAAAGTTATTCGGATTTAACACGTTCCGTGCCGAGCCGTTTTTCCTTGATTTTTCATTCAGGCCATTTGCTTTGTTCTACACTAAAGTTTTTATACTGTCTCTTTCTTTTTGGTGCGAATACATCCTGCAGTCTTAACTTGTTACAAAATATCATTTTTTAGCACAGTCTGCGGATGTCTATCCAATTTTCAATTTTTGTAGATGAATTTTAAGAAAGTGGTATAAAATAGAATCTTACCTTAAATCGTACTAAATTCTGTCATATTTTACCACGCTTATATACCCCGTCCTTTTGTCCCCCACTGTACGGAGCAGGATATTTTTCGACCACGATAGATAACTGTTTATTTCGTTTCCCGTTACGTATGGGCACATACGAATGTCTAAATCGAACCAGCCAGGACTCCGATCTATAGAAATCCAATCAGAAACCCTGGTTAATCTGATTTCATGATTTAGCCGCGATACTATAGGAGAAGGATGCTGATGTGTCCCGGTAGACCACCGCAACCGATACCGTCCACCGTTTACGCAGTAAGTGGACCTCTTCCAGTGTTGAATTAAACGAGAAACCGAAGGATGCCAACCATGCCACCTAATTCCATTTTCAGTGGCAGATACCGAGCGGATGCTATTTGAGATACACGAGGATCTTCTCCGGGGCGTACGCAATGCAAAACTATCGGGGACAGAGGCAGAACAGTTACCAAGACGCGAGAGCAGCTTATCACGAGGTTCATCCAATTCGTGGAAGTCAAGGACACCTTCCTCCACCTAGATCGTATCCTCTCGGCGACTGTAAGTACTTCACGCTTCTACTTCATGTTACCGCTATTCTGCTTCTGCATATATTCTTTGGGTGTCAGCGTTACACTCTAACGTTACGTCTAACAATAAGCTAAAGCAACGACGAGCTACATACCAACCACAGTTATACCGAAACACTTTCAACCCCTTACACACCGAATTATTTTTCAATTTTATTGCCAACTCCGTACTATTTTCAGTATTTTATTTGAAATTTACTTCAATGGACTCGAGTTCCTCGACTGCTACTTATTTCAACCAATTTTGTTTGCTAATTATATTAAGCATTGAAATTTGTTGCAATTTTTTTTATTTGTTACCAACTAAAAAATCAGGAGTCAAATAAATAAAGGAAGAACCGGATTTATGTAAAAACCCGTTTCGTTTACATTTTTCTGGAGGGAGGTGCAAACGAGTGCAAAGGGTTAGGAGGACGATAACTTTTTTAATATCAGATCATACAACTTGGATTTCTTTGAGAAGTTAGTATAATTAATATACTACATTGAACTGAAAAAGAAATTTTGAAAAAATTACTATTGGTCGGAATTACTAAGAAAATGGTAAAAGTTGTTGCCTATAACTTTTTATGTGTGTGTGTGAGCCGATATTTAAAATTTAAAAAAGGGTTTTTAAATCTATATTAATTACACATATTCTAAAAATTTGATCTAATTGAAATTTCATCAAAATACACTAACACTTCAGATCATTTAAAATTTGTGTTAGCTACACGGTCTGAATTATCAATGGACTTTTGCCTGAAATATTAATAATCTGAAATTTCTGGAAACCATAAAATACATTTCTCGTCTCCCACCTGTAAAATAATTCACGAATTTAATAATTCAATAAAATAATGATAATTTTCCTGAATTTCAACCAGATTACATAATATATTGCACTGCATAATATAGATATTCACAATAGAATGATGGCCAGCAGAAGTTAATATTCGAATATTGTAATGATCCTCACGTAAGGCTGTCGCTAATTCCAGTAATCAACATCTGATCGAGAAGCTCTACATAACCAACTACGTCGAATTGTCATGATCGGTCGATCATTAGCTACGCAATTTGACCATGCGAAATCGCAATCAGTTTCCGATGGCGTAGTAGTTGTTTGATCCGTAAATTAGAGGCAACCAATTAGATGAATAGGAAAGCGCGCATTAGCTAATTAGCCAAAAGCCAGTTTCTGACCTGACTCTATCCAATTGACCTTATCCCTGGCATTTCTTCAACGTTTTCTAAGAAAAGCCATATTTTCAACCTTAAATTATCTTTGATCATAAGTTAAACCTCGCCGGCAAGAATCGTTATCGTCAGCTATTACTAGACTGTGAATCTTTGTGCATTTATGGCAAAATTGAGTAGATGAAATTCAAAACAGTAGGAAAATTTTTAATATTGAAGATGCACCACTGAAATAATATCAGAGCGCCGACGCTACACGAATGTTCAAATTCACTTTTTGCGAACTTCATTAATCATTACTCAATTCACTTTGTTCTTATAAACCATATTTTTCAAGCTTCCCGCCATTTACTGTAGTAAATCTGGTTTTCGATAGAGGCGGTGGCGTCTAAAGTCCTTTCCTTCTTCAATTTGTATCAATCGCTGTACGGCTGGCTTATGGCAATATCGTATCCATAGTATATACAGGGTGTCCCAAAATTCCTCCGACACCCAAAAATGGGAGGTTCCTTGGGTCATTTGAAGCGACATTTTCCTTTACAAAAATGGTGTCCGCGACTTTGTTTAGGAGTTATTAACGAAAAACACGGACCAATCAGAGCGCTATCTAGACATGCGATGACACGTTCGGCCAATTGACAATTGGCGCGTCGGGCCGACTGTGCTGACTCGCGACTAGGTCGCGCTCTGATTGGTCCGTGTTTTTCGTTAATAATTCCTAAACAAAGCCGCGGACGCCATTTTTGTAAAGGAAAATGTCGCTTCAAATGACCCAAGGAACCTCCCATTTTTGGGTGTCGGAGGAATTTTGGGACACCCTGTATATCAGTGAGTGGGACTCGTCGTAAATATGAACACTTTGAAAAACAAATGCAAAATGTGAAATATTTCGTTAAACTCATCGATCGGAAGTCCATTGAAAAAGTCCGAGCGTGAAACATGGCGGCGAAACGTTTCGAATTCAACGAGACTTTGATTTCCTTGGAAGTATGATGGAATTCTGCGGGGAAGGAAATCCTTTTTCGATTCCGGACTCGATTCCATGGAAAATATCCAAATACACAGCCGCAGTCCGGCGATAAGAATATAGAGGACGTCATAGGAGATAGGCGGGTTCGAGGATTAAAGATCGACCGATCCTTATGCAAAATAACGCATATTTGCAGCGTTGAGCGAGCTCCTGCCCCTTGAGCCCGATTGAGCCATCTGCATTTTTCTGCCACAAAACTGGGACAAGATGGTAGCGAAGCAAGCAGGGTCGAAAGGATGAGCAAAGACATAGTTGCCGGGGTTCTCCGGAAATTCAACCAAAAAAAAGATAGAAAGAACAGAGAAAATCATTTCTCCGGGAGTAGCGGACGTGATTTAGTGGGGACCGGGAATTAAAACAATTTTGTGTCGCCCACTCGAGATTGCGCGTTCGTTAAGACGCGGGATCTTCGAGCAAAAAGTCTCAAAACTGTCGGACTATCAAATTGTCGTGACACAATGAGCGATGCTTCATTTGAAAGTCGAATGGGGCCATTACTTTGTGACCTGCATCTCCCCTCGGGGACACGTTTGCAAGTAAAACGGTTTCGCCATGAAACCTGTACAAAATAAAGACCGTCTCAACTTATTCGAGATAACAGCGTGTAGTATTGGGAATATTTACACGGTGTCTTTGCATTGCGTTTTATTATATTCCGTGTTCAACTTTTTTAGTTGAACGTCGTTTTGCTTGATTTTTGGAACACCCAGACTGTCCGAGCAACATCGAAAGTATAAATATTATATGGATAGATTGAATTTGTTAAAACTAAGCATTTTTTACTCACTGTACTATTTTCATGAAAACGATACTTCAAAGTATCTCGAAAATATAAAAAGTTAACTTCCTTCATCTTAAAACTTAAAAACCTCCCTTCGTTTTAAAAAAATATTTAAGAGAAATTGTTGACTAAAAACAATAAAGAATAGAACACGAAATGAAGCCTGTACATCCCGGAATACAACGTCCAATTAAATTCTCATTTATTCGCAGACTTCCTTATCATTTAAAAACTCGGATTAAGGGAGGAAGCTAAAAATTCAAGAACTAAAGGACTCCCGTTATCCGTCTATTCTCAAGAAACTCGCTGCAAGTACTATACCTTTCGGCGTATTCCTGTAGTCAGCGGTCGATACAAAAACGAGGATGAGAGATCAACGTTTTAAAGAGTCTTTGGCTATTAGACGGATGAAAGGTAGCTGGATTTAGAATATCTTTTTCGCTAGAATTACTGGAACGAAACTTATCCTATTCGTTATTTCGTGTCTTGCATAATAATGTTTAATTTTTCGTGCTGAAAGCTCTGTATAAATTCGGCAATCTAATAACATTGATTGTTCTCAAAACTCGAATCGTCTTTCAATAATAATGAAATTTTAATTTCACTTTAATTTCCTAAAATCAGAGAGGACATTAAAATAATTAAATACTCATCAAACCATTTTCCTCGAATATCTTCTGAATTATTTACCGCATCGACAAATATATTAAACAAAGTCTGTAGGTCTGAACAGTCTGCGTCTATTATATCGTATTACTGTTCTCACGAAACAAACGCTTTTCCAAAAATTTGAGAAAAATGTCAGACCAAAATCGGAAAATTATTCTGAAATTTGCAAATTAAGTGTGTTTCCAAATTTCAGAAAAAAGGTTATCAAAAATGTCAATTTTTTGAACTTGCAGAACTTATTTTCATTTAATTGTAAATTATTTTGCAGGAAAGTGTGTTTATTAACTTGCCGATTCATAGGGACGTTATTGTAATTATTTTATTAGAAGCGAATAAAAGGTTTCAGTTGCATTTTATCAAGGGTAAAGGTACGTTTCGAAAAACGCAAGTGCAAGGTTGCAAGGCAAGGGTTTGAAAGAGGCACCGAAGTAAAAATGAGAATTTGAAAGTAGCAGTAGGCGCGTTTGAACCGAGGCAGTGGTTTTCACGTGTCGCGTTATATAAAGGGATGCAATCGGCGAAACATTCGGTGCACAATGGCTGGTTTGTTCTCTTTCATTTCGCAGCCACTTGCTCGCGTGTTGTCCGTTGTTATCCGATTTTCATCGGTTTCCCACGGTGAAATACTACGCGTGATTGAAACGGCGGCGAACGGTTTCCGAAAAACACTTCACGTCGGCTGCTAAATATGTAGAACGCGCGAACCACGTGAAATAAAGTGTTGCAAGCTGTTTTGTCCAAAAGCTCAACGCCGGTCGACGTTATTTTGTTTTCAATAACATATGTCGCACTGCGATTATTCGATGCGCCGATGATTTCCCCGAACAGCTTGTTTAACGGTAAAATTGTTTTACTTGGACTGGCCCTATTAAACTAAATAATAGCTTGTTTCAAAACTCGAAGGGAGATTTAAATGTAAAGATGTCGCAAACATTCTGAATTTGTTTTTGATAATTATTTATGAATAATCGCGATTAGTTTCGTGTAACACTTCATTGAAAACTTTACTTTTGTGATCAAAGAGAAAATTAGAGCATCAGCAATTTATCACAAATTATGATTTACATTTATCTATATAAGTAATATTTTATCAGGTGCAAGTTGTTATCGATCAAAAGTGTACGGTTTAGACAACACATGTGTAACTAAAATTTTTATCAAATCTCGAGAGACGAACATACAACCTTTTTGTGCGAGACTGGTTTTTGAAAGCTGCACCTGCGATATCTGGCAATTTTGATCTCGATGAGAAATACGCAATATTTCTTTTCAATGAAAAAATCGCACTACGTATCACAGCTATGCTTTGGTCACGAAATTCCACTTTTTCAAAAGATTTCACCGATTCACAGAGAATTCTGTGATTTTCACCTAAAAATCTGAAATATCCTCGTAAACGACTACAACATTACTTCTTCGCAACTGTTTTCAATCCGTGAGTAGTACATAAAGACATAATTCGATCATGATCGATTTATGAAAAGTTGGCGTCAATTAAACCCTTGCAGTATTTTGACGAGTCGCACTCGCGATAAAATTTTAAACAAAGCCTAACAAATACGAGTGCTACGCCTTTCTCTTTCCATGAAATAAAACTTGCTTCGTTTCTAATCAATATTTAAGCATTGCAATAATCGTAGCCATATAAAAAATAGAAATTTCCTTTCCCTCCTACTACAAGCACATCAATTCTAAAAATCCAAATATCTTCATAAATATTATTTCTCCATAACTGTTTTAAATTCTTCAACAGTATAGAAAAGGTAATTCGATCATGATTGAGTTATGAAAAGTTTGCGTCAATTAAACCCTTGCAGTATTTTGACGAGTCGCACTCGCGATAAAATTTTAAACAAAGCCTAACAAATACGAATGCTACGCCTTCTCTTTACACGAAATAAAACTTGATTCGTTTGTAATCAATATTTAAGCATTGCAATAATCGTAGCCATATAAAAAATAGAAATTTCCTTTCCCTCCTACTACAAGTATATAAATTCTGAGAATCCAAATATCTTCATAAAGATTATTTCTTCATAACTGTTTTAAATCCTTGAACAGTATAGAAAAGGTAATTCGATCATGATTGAGTTATGAGGTTTCCGTCTATTCGTAGTGAAAGGTTGTCGTCGATTAACAGTAGCAGCGACAAGCATATAAATTAATTTCACAACCAACGTGAAATGTTTCATCGCTACGTGAGGTTCGGTTCTGACATGAGCCGCGACTAATGGCGCATCGATTAGGTTATCGGTTTCCCATCAAAAGGATTTTATTTATTACACCGTGCAGCCTGTAAACAAAATCTCCTCGGGCCTATAATTTTTCAGAGCGGTGTCGCGCCGGATTTACCTCGGAGCGACAGGCAACATCTCGTTTCTCGTTGCCGACGCCGCGCTCATGCCGCCGCGACGCCCAAGGCATGATTCAGGTAGCGACGTATGAATATACAATCGGACGATCACGTGCAGCCCAGGCGGATTGAATAAGAAATTAAATTCCGTAAAAACGAGAGGTATGCAAATCGACGTTCACCGTGAAAACGGGGGGGGTCTTATCCGTTTCCAGGATCCATCGTTCTCCCGGTGCGGTGAGGTTGTTTCGCAGATCCGATGCGACACTGCACTGTCCCGCGCGCTGTCCCCACCCTGTAATTTGAACTGTGTGTAATTACGAATTAACGCGCGTCGCATCGTTCAATTAACTCGCGGAGGTTTTGCTGAAATTGCCGGTGGCCTGAGAGCACGTTACTCGATCAACAATTTCGCAAGTAGCCTGCGGCCCGCCGAAACCGCAGCAAATCGGATTTCCCGATTCCTTCGTTATACCGGATACCGATATGAAACCTCCGGCTTTTTATCCATTCGCAAATAATTAAGGAAATGGTACCAGTAGTTGACCATTTTAGAGAAAAACGTAAAAAATAAGATTTTTAGTTGCTCGACTGCAACCAATTTCTTCAGGATTTTTCTGTTTCACTGTTCAATAAAAAGTTGAAGCAACAGAGACCACCGAAAATGTCTCATTATCTATATATTATTTATATTATTATTAGACAGCGGATCTTTATGCAAAATAAAAATTTTCTACCTGAATTGCAAGAAACGGGAGCGAAATAGAAACTTATTTTCTTTCTTAATATTTTTAATGGGTTGAAAATGATAGGACTGTATCTTTAAATTCTTCTACTGTTTTTACTGTTTCAAATTACGCCTACACACTTCTGTCATAAATGCATAAAGATCCGCTGTTTAATTGTTATTATACATACAGAAATAATGTTTTTAATTTAAGACGGGTGATCATTCTGACACGAATGACGCGCCACGTTCACGTTCAATTTCGAGGCAAAGTGGCCAGCGAACATGTAACAGTCAATTGAGCGTATTGGTAGTGCACACAAAATCAACAGCGTTCCATTAAACTGAAAAAAATAAACGTACTAGACGTGATGGTTTTTATTTCGATTTAACACTCCGCAGCTATTGATCTTTCCATGCTTCTACCTCCGAAGTGCCACTAAAAGCTGCCAGAAGTCAACACAAATGTCATAATCCTTTTAGTCGTTAATGACCTTGATGTTGACGCAACCTGTATCTTTTCTATTACATAAAATAGTTCTGTCACGCTAAAACGCCAAGCGGGTTGCCTTCCGAAGGGGTACAGAAAATTGACGAGCGGGTTGCCTCCCGAAGGATACGATACGTATGCGATACGTATGCCATACGCATGCGATACGTGTGCGATACGTATACGATACGTGTGCGATACGCATGCGATACGTATGCGATACGTATGAGATACGTATGCGATACGTATGCGATACGCAACCGATACGTATGCGATACTTATGCGATACGTATCCGATACGTATGCGATACGCATTCGATACGTATCCGATACGTATGCGATACGCATTCGATACGTATGCGATACGTATGCGATACGTATGCGATACGCATTCGATACGTATGCGATACGTATGCGATACTTATGCGATACGCAACCGATACGTATGCGATACGTATGCGATACGTATGAGATACGTATGCGATACGCAACCGATACGTATGCGATACTTATGCGATACTTATGCGATACGCAACCGATACGTATGCGATACGTATGCGATACTTATGCGATACGCAACCGATACGTATGCGATACGTATCCGATACGTATGCGATACGCATTCGATACGTATCCGATACGTATGCGATACTTATGCGATACGCAACCGATACGTATGCGATACGCATCCGATACGTATGCGATACGTATGCGATACGCATCCAATACGTATCCGATACGTATGCGATACGTATGCGACACGTATGCGATACGTATGCGATACGCATCCGATATGTATGCGATACGTATGCGATACGTATACGATACGATATAAAATAATATAATATATTATCTTTTCTTTTCTGTTTCTATTATATAAAATAGTTCTATAGTTTTTGTCACGCTAAAACGCCCAGCGATTTGCCTTCGGAAGGGGAACTGAAAATTGAGAATCGAGTTGCCTACTGTAGGGGAACTAAAAATTGAGCGCCGCGACAGTTGTATTTTCCAGAGAGAGAGAGAGAGGGAGAAAGAGAGAGAGCGGGAGAGAGGGAGAGAGAGAGCGTGGCGCCGCGCCGCGGGGGTTGGCGAGCGAACCGAGTAGGGGGCGGAGCCCGCTAGTAAATAATTATATTAGAAGAAAATTGAATCCAACAAAATTTTTATGCCACTAAATGTGTTTCAAGTGCACGACAAATCAATTCGCTTTATCCTGCACAATGATGTATTTATTCGTATATATTATACATAATTAACATACTATATTATTCATATTTAACATACGCCAAAATAATTCGTTCGACAATCATGTTCACAATTGTAGTTGAATATTTTCGGACATGTATAACAATTAAACTCTTTCATTCGATTCGCTGGATTTATTTGTAAGGATTAGGACTTAGTTCTTTGAGAAACGGGCGGTAAGTTTATGTGTTACCGCAATCTGAGAATTCTGGAGAACTTGGTGAATGGTGATCTGATGGAAGATTTGAGAAATCAGGTCGCTCGCCCAGAGATGGAAATTTCCCTAGCGGTACGCGGCAGTAAAACTTAATTTCATCCATTATTTAATTTCCGTTATTTGAATGACATCGGCGACTTGAAATGTTTAAATTGCTTAAACTATCCACGAACGAGTATAATAGTGGCAACAAAAAGTTAAGAGATTATTTATTCATTTTCAGACTTGGATATACCAAACATAACAAAACAAAGTCTACATCTTAAAGATTTTGAAGATTACTTCTGGATTGAAATCGCACGATTTTTTAGTTCAAATTCTAGATAACAACTACAATACAAAGATTATGCGAATAGAATGAGTTGTGATTAGATAGTGAAGGGGGCGGAGAAGACCACGCATACGAAAAATCCAGGAACAGTCTTTCAAAATTGAAACCCCTCCCCTATATACGGTGACACTCTGTTCTGATCCCCACAACGTGTTTACAAAGAAAAAATAAACAGATGCGGCCTCGGAAGAGGTTTACGTTGCCGCGGAGCGTGCAGGAATACGAAAAATTCAATACAGTATTAGCGATAGTCTTTTGCAAATATCTCGAGAACTAAATGCGTCCCCCCTATATTGGGAAAGGAAAAAGTTGTTCAGAATGTGTTGCTGCATAACATATTAAAATTTCATCAAAATCGGAGTAGGCAGAACTTTTCCTGTTCCTGCATCAAATAATTTTTGTTCGGGTACTCTTTTGTCAACATTTACAATTTTCATTTTGGATAAAAATCTAGTCTAATTATGATTAGAAAAAGAAATGGCTACTAGTTCTAACTGATTAGATTTTACATTGTATATCATTAAATTTTTCTGAGCCTTTCATTTTCATTAAATAGCCATTTCTTTTAATTGTACGAATGAACATTAACTTCGTACAGCTTTAAATATTTTCATCAATTGTTTTTGATATGTCCGCAACCTGAATCCGGTCCATTTGGATCTGTATTGAGTTCCGTGCTATCCAACAATTTCGTACACTTTGAATTCGTACGATTCAATTTATTTAAAGTCGAGATGTCGCGTCGACATTTTCCTAAAACAGGAAACTAACAGGTTTCCGGTTGAATAGTAGCAGGAGAGTGAATATTTCTAGTTAGTAAATGTTAGACGCGTTTACAGAACGTTTGGTGCATGTATTTTGTGTGTCGAGTTGAATGTAGTCATTACGCCTTTTCCAATAAATTAATAATACTCCACGGTATTAACCCCCGCGTCTATTCCTGTAATGGTATTCGCGAGTAAATAGCGGAAGTAAATGCGCTGGCAGAAATTACTTAGAATCGGCTGCAATTCAAATATCCATTTTATAAATGGAAATGTAACTCCGACAGTGTGGACGTTGATTTCTATAAAATTCAGATAGTTTTGACTCCTTAACACATAAGTTAATGGATATTCGATGCTGCTTTAGAAAAAGATCCTGTTCATTATTCGAATCATTAATGAATGTTCGTATAAATTAAAAACAAATATTCTTGGCAATATTTGCTGTTAATGTTACGTGCATCAACAGCGTGTTTAATATACATGTAAAAATTTGTGTAAATATATTTTTTTTGGAGATGTAACAAGTTCATTCTTAAACAATAATGAGCGAAATTTCATTGAATTTGCTATCATCCGATCATTACGTTTTCAATTAAAACACAATAAAGTTATTCAACACGATACCACCGTTTGCAGGTAAATTGCATTTAATTTTCCATCGATTACTTTATGTTAGCATAATAAAATTAATTATCGCAACTGGGTTCGCAATTGCGATAACATATTAGAGTATTGTAAAATAGTACCGACACAAGTAGTATGCTAATAGTATAGTAAACGATTAAATTAACAAGATAAAAATATTGTTGTCAATGAGATGAAATCATCTCTCTTTGTAATTATACTTTCTCAAAATAGTAATTTCACGAATAGAAAATTGTTATTCATAAGGATTTTTACTCGCGCCTAATTTAATCATTTCTTTCGTGATATTGAGTTATCGAATCGGTATGGATTTATGGATATTATGGATTTATGGATTAAATTTGGTTATGCTATTTTATTCTTCCATTCATCCGCTCGGAAAGTATTTTACAACATCTGCGCGAATTTGAGTTTTCATATTTATATGCGCTTTTTATGTTTTCCATCACTTTTAAAAAGTATAACGTATTTACTATTGCAAATATACATTTCAATATTCTTCATGACCTTTCATGTTCGCGTCGAACCAAAATTAATTACCTCCATTTTATACGAACTATATGTTGCCGTCTATATTCTTATGCAGAATCTTTAAAATAAAGTACATGATCCTTGTGAACAAAATAAAATTGAAGATAACATTATTGCTGAATAAATTGTTTCTAACTACTTTGTCAATTTTTGTCGATATGGGGGCAACTTTAATTTTTTTTAACGTATTCATTAAAATATATATAAAATTTGTGTATAAATTTTCTGCACTCTTGCAATTTTTTCAACTCTCCTTGAAAACCGCTAATGTAGGCGTAAAAAAATTACACGTTTATTTGCAAGAACTTTAAGGTGACCTTCAAAAAAGAAAGAGTCGACGAAAATTTGATTGTAATCAAGCTCTCTTGAAACCATGCAAAAGCTGATAAATACATTTGTCGATCGGACTGCTAATGACAGAGTGATCTCTACTGACCACGATTCCTGATTCACCCTGTACATGGTGGCTCGTACGACTGTTGAGCTGTCGAAAAGTGAGAAAGACCGACATATTGCATTCTCGTGTGCTGCAGCTGTTCTGAAGGCGGTATGCATCGACGTTAATCTCGCAATTTCATTAAAAGACGTCCGTATGAACGAACGAGACCGTCAACGTTGCGTAAACTGCAACGAAATAGTCCCGTAACGAGGTTAAGGATTATCCAGCCGGTGTCGCCTGTTTCGGGTTTACTCCCCCTTCGTTTCGCATACGAGAATTTTCGTTACTTACCGACAGGCGCGACGGCATTCCAACTTCCCTACAAAGAAAATTAAATTTTGCCTACTTTGACTACCTCCTACGAGTAACAAGCCACCGTGTATCAGACACAATTTCCCTTTTTCTAATCACATTTCTATTTACTTATTACTAGACTGAATCTTCATGCAAAATAAACATTTTCTTACAAGATGCAGGAACAGGAAAAGTTCTGCCTACTCCGATTTTGATGAAATTTTAGTATGTTATGCAGCAACACATTCTGAACAACTTTTTCCTTTTCCAATATGGGGGGGTCGCTTTTAGTTCTCGAGATATTTGCAAAAGACTATCGCTAATATTGTATTTAATTTTTAGTATTCTTGTACGCTCCGTGGCAACGTAACGCTGATCCGCGCGGCGTCTGTTTACTTTTATTTTGTAAACACGCTGTGAAGGTGAGAGACAAAGCAGGGTCTCACTCTGTACAATGTATCCCAAAATAAGTGTAACTCCCGGAAATGGGAGGTTCCTTGGAGCGACGACATTCCAACTTTCCTACAAAGAAAATTAAATTTTGCCCACTTTGACTACCTCCTACGAGCAACAAGCCACCGTGTATCAGACACAATTTCCCTTTTTCTAATCACATTTCTACTTACTTATTACTAGACTGCGAATCTTCATGCAAAATAAATATTTTCTTACAAGATGCAAGAACAGGGAAAGTTCTGCCTACACCGATTTTGATGAAATTTTAATATGTTATGCAGCAACACATTCTGAACAACTTTTTCCTTTCCCAATATAGGGGGGTCGCATTTAGTTCTCGAGATATTTGCAAAAGACTATCGCTAATACTGTATTGAATTTTTCGTATTCTTGCACGCTTCGTGGACAACGTAACGCCGATCAGCGCGGCGTCTGTTTACTTTTATTTTGTAAACACGCTGTGAAGGTGAGAGACGAAGCCGGGTCTCACTCTGTACAGGGTATCCCAAAATAAGTAACTCCCGGAAATGGGAGGTTCGTTGGGTCATTTGAAGCGACATTTTCCTTTACAAAAATGGCGTCCGCGGCTTTGTTTAGGAGTTATTATCGAAAAACACGGACCAATCAGAGCCCGGCTATAGCGAACGGAGACCGACTCGGCGACAGGTCCCGCTTAACGCGGTGTCGCTATTGGCCGAACCAGAGTCAATCCGCTGTAGCCGCGCTCTGATTGGTCCGTGTTTTTCGTTAATAACTCCTAAACGAAGCCACGGACGTCATTTTTGTGAAGGAAAATGTCGCTTCAAATGACCCAAGGAACCCCCTATTTCCGGGAGTTACACTCATTTTGGGACACCCTCTATAAGGACCTATGATGATATGAAGAAGCGGGTTCAAAACTATACGAAAGAAAATTGACACTGTACGAATGAATTTAGCGATGGTTTTCATGAAATTGTGAAAAGCGCCTACTTTTCGCTTATTCTAGCAAGTTAATTATTCGAGAACAATCTTGGTGGGGCTGTGGATCGTCTGATTGTTGAACATTCAGTGCAGTTAAATACTGAACGGATGTCTCTTTCGTTAAGATATTCCGTTAATCACAATAATGTAGTAATCACGGTTGATCGGTAATCGACTGATATTCGATGAATTCCGATGAAAACTCGCTGGAACGCCTTTGTTGATTTCCGGTCGGAAGCGTGTGCAAATGAAAGGAGCGGAATCCGGGTCATCGTTGAACTTTCAATGATGGAGGACGTTTCTGTGAAAAGTGTGCAAGTTGCAATGACATCGATCGACGCCGCGATTTTTTCTCCGGTAACCGGGGTTCGAACATGAAGCGCCGCGAGAAGGTTCAAGAAAGTCGTCCTTTCCGGAATAAGAGAAGATTCGAGAGAAAGTCAACGTCATGTTGAGCGTCGTGGAACCCGGAAAGCTTGTTCTAACCTTTCAATCGATCCCGCCATTCGTCGTCGAAAGCATTTTCGCGTTGACTCTGGCCGTGCTGCTGGCTGCGCCTTTAATCCTTCAAGTTCAACACTTTTTAGTAGGTCCTTCCCCACACGTTAATACTCGACGGAGTCTCGAACATTGAATTCCCCGGAAACCGAGCGAGCCCGACCGCAAATCGCACTTTACTTAAGAAAATTCAGGCCGTCCGTTGATGTTGAACAAATAAATTCGTTTGGCTCGATACCTGCCGTAAACAACATTATTTTCGAGCTGTACAAATTCGCAGAATTTTCCAGCCATTTCCTTTTACCGTTTCTAACCTTTTCACGTATGTGTCAGTACCAGGTAGATTCGTTTTCAATCGCTCTATTTCACTTGAATACTTGTAATTGGTTTAATTGAATTTTTGAAGTTGTTGAGCTCAAGTTACTTCTTTTTATTCTTTTTATTTATATTAATTTTCATTAAAAAATACAAGGGGGGTTTTTGTAAAGACGAGAAACCTGTTTATTCCTGGTCCAGTTTTTAAGTAAAACACAATAGTACTTCAGTGCAATTATTTCTTTCAAATCTTCTAATTTAAACTTTTCATAAAATATTAATTTTTTATAAACGAAAAACCTGTTTATTTCTGATCTAATGTTTGAGTAAAACACAATAGTCCCTCAGTGCAATCAGGAAAGCCAACAACTGCAGAGCGAGTCTACGTGGATTCGGTTCAAGTTCAGTTATTTCTTTCAAATCTTTCAATTTAAACTTTTCATAAAATATTAATTTTTGTAAAGACGAGAAACCTGTTTACTTCTGCTCCAGTTTTTAAATAAAACACAATACTACTTCAGTGCAATTATTTCTTTCAAATCTTCTAATTTAAACTTTTCATAAAATATTAATTTTTGTATGAACGAAAAACTTGTTTATTTCTGATCCAGTGTTTAAGTAAAACACAATAGTACTTCAGTGCAATCAGCAATGCCAAAAACTGCAGAGCAAGTGTTCGCGGTGTCTATCATCCCAGAAGGTTCGCTGTTCTCGGCTTTATCGACCTCATAAGGGGGTGAAGACCTCAAAAAAGGGAGTGCGTCTCAATTCCCCGCCGTCAAGTCTCGAACATGCCAGGGAATTCAATTTAGAAATGAAGTCAGTTCGCGAGTGTCCCGGTGTACAAACATTCCGTCGACCGGTCGACGGACGATTTCGTCCAATCAACTGTCGCGTCTCGTCTCGTCGTCCTTCGAATAAAATATCATAGCTGTATTCGGTATACAGGAGTGGTGCAACATTGCTAAATAAAAAATTCCGGCGTCGTTGTCTGCTCGCTCCCGGCACCGTCGAGTAACGCTATTTGTACACACTGTTGGAATACCGAATGTTATCGCGGCAGGAGGACTCATTCCCCTCCGAGTTGAGGATCCTGCGAGGCTGCAAACGGTTCCGAAAATAACTGTTCAAATTCATAATACCGAAAGGTTTCAATTGAAACAGTTACGAACAAACATTTTCTATGTGAATTGTAAACAACAGAAACCACGTAAAAATATTTCGTTCGTTTTTCGAGAACGTCGATAAACTGAAAGTTCGATATTCTTCAACTTTTCTGACCCTTCGCTGTCGGGGCTATTTTAACTCGAAAATTAAACATTTCCTCCAAGCTCGAATAATTTTATATGATGTTTTTCTACTGCTCTTTTCCATGAGTATCGATATCTCGCTCACACTGATCCTCTCCAGTGAAGCCAGGTTGCAATCCAAGCGGATTGCAAGACGCTCCTCCCTTTTTCCCTTCCACCACCATGAGCACACTCCAACGTCCCCCACTAACAAGGGGAAGCCACGGTTGATGGGTGACGGATTTTTCTGAAACTTGCAGTATCTGGAGATGTCTTCTCGAAATGTAATTTGGCAAAGCAGTAGCGCGCGCTTCTCAATATTTTCCGAAAAAATTGCATTGGAAAATCGGTTTACACGTTCATAAGGAGTTCGCGTCAAGACGTCAGTAAGAAGATGAATAGCCCAGGGTGTAGCGAGGATTACTAGTAATCGGTAGGTTGCTGGTTCGAGTCTCGTTGACGATGTTTTTTTCTAGAAAAAAAAACGTTAAGGGGTGAATAAGAATAAAATAAGAATACTAGTGAGATCTGTGTAGATTGCTGGTCCAAGTCTCGTTGACGATGTTTTTTCTAGAAAAAAACGTTAAGGGGTGAATAAGAATAAAATAAGAATACTAGTAATATGTGTAGATTGCTGGTCCAAGTCTCGTTGACGATGTTTTTTTTCTAGAAATTGATATCCCTCCCTCAATTTTAAGCCTAGAATCTATTATTTACAAGTTATTTTTATTTTTTAAGTATGAAATGCATGTAATTATTTGTAAACGTACTAAAAAATGTGCTCTTGTACGAATGCTGCGTTCATAGTGTGTGCAAAAATGATTGTTCTCCATGTTTTTAGGACGAATATCACCCTGACTCGTGTCATACTAGCATGTAATTAATACGGAGAGGGAATTTTCAATAATAAAGTAAATATAACATTTTGTATAATTTTCATGTTCGAATTATTTCCCAATGCCCACAAATATAAAACATGCACGTTCTACTTAAAAAATAAAAATAACTACTAAATAATAGATTTTAGGCTAAAAATTGAGGGAGGGGTATCAATTCCTAGAAAAAAAATATCGCCAGCGAGACTCGAACCAGCAACCTACACAGATTACTAGTATTCTTATTTTATTCGTATTCACCCCTTAAGAATTCCTTATGAATACGTAAACCGATTTTCAAATGCAATTTTTTCGGAAAATATTGAGAAGCAGTATTGCTTTGCCAAATTAGAGTATTTAAGACATCTTTAAATACTGCAAGTTTCAGAATAATCCGTTGCCCATCAAACGCGGCTTCATCAGAGAGGGAGTACTTGTATTTCCCTCGATTCTCTCGATCTGGGTACACTGATCCTCTCTCCTTCCTTCCGTTAAAGCGATCCCTCCACTTATGTGTAAATGTGCGTAACAGTATTCAAGCCCCAGGAGCCTGACAGCTCACCGAAAGAAGCATGGAACTGTGAGGAGTCACCCGGTGGTGATGCACTACCCTGCACCAGTGTTCGCTGATTCTGCATCTAGCTCGAACTCGGATCTGCATCTGGAGTCGGTCCGCAGGACGATTTCGACGCCCCTGTTGGAAGTCAGCGACGTCGTCAGGAACCGCAGAAATCCTATCATTTCAAACACGTTAGCAGACAACATACCCAAAACAACGTCCGAACCGAAGGAAAAAGACATTCTCTGCAAGAAATCTTCCCCCTTCGTTGCCACAAACTCGCAGCTACCTATCTTCGACATAGCTTCCTGTGATTACGACGTGTACCGCCACAAGCTGATAGAAGCCGCACTCAGGAGACAGTACGATGATTATCAACCACCCGGCGACGTTGTGCTGAACTCGATTCATCTGAATAATAACGACTCCACTGTGGCGGTTCGTTTGGATAAACGGTATCGCCACAGCATCTTCGATTTCGTTGAGGAACACTATGATGCTACCAAGGGGATCGGTAAGAAGGAGGCTGAACATCCACGCCCGCTCGATCACTTTTTGGTGAAGGGACCGAGGAAAACAGAGACCGCGGAGAAAGAAACGGAAACTGATAATGCGGATGCCAATCCTGTGACTGTTTCTCAGGAATGGACGTCGTCGAAGATCGCTTCGAACGATGATGCTGGCACGAAGAGGAAGCAACGCGAGGGATCGTTAGGTATCTACAGGAGGTTCCTTGGGTCACTTGAAGCGACATTTTCCTTTACAAACATGGCGTCCGCGACTTTGTTCAACCCTTTGGTTACCCTGGACGAGATATCTCGCGCCCCGATACTTCTCGATAAACGCTGTTGACGAGATATCTCGCGCCCCGATACTTCCCGATAAACGCTGTTGACGAGATATCTCGCATCCCCACCTAGACACTATAGACAAATATATTTTATAAGTAACTATATCCTGATTTGTAAAAGGCAGAAATGAATGAAATCTGTATTAAAAAGATTTAAAAGTATTTAGGAAGAAATAATATTTTAATAAAGATTTCATTCATTTCTCCCTTTTACAAATCAGGATATAGTTACTGATAAAATATATTTGTCTATAGTGTCTAGGTGGGGATGCGAGATATCTCGTCCAGGATAACCAAAGGGTTAAACAAAGTCGCGGACGCCATGTTTGTAAAGGAAAATGTCGCTTCAAATGACCCAAGGAACCTCCCATTCTCCGCTCCTACACTAGTTTTGGGACACCCTGTATATCCTCTACGCTCCACGACCATCGCTCGCGCAATTACAAGTTTCGTTATTGCAAGTTCTGTATTCAAGTTTTGTTTACATCCAGTGATTGTTTATATTTAACTTCTCAGAGTTTGCCGATCTTTTGGAAGATAGTATTATCTGAAGTTCGCATGCAAACTTGATATTATTGTTACCGTCGAATTTACTAATAAATCTAACAGTTTGATTGTTGAGCTTAGTTTGAATATGCAATTTGATTGAGACAAACCAACTGTCTGGAAGAACAGACGACGTCTAAAATGCATATACAGAGTCTTAGAAAACGGCGAGGTAATTTTTTATTTGAAAATATATCTTTCATAATTTGCAATATTCATGTAGTTTGATTGAGACAAATTAATTATCTGAAAGAATACACAATGCATATATAGTGTTTTAAAATTAAAGCGAGGTAATTTTTGGTTCGAAAATATATCTTTAATAATTTATAATATTCATGGAGTTTGATTGAGACAAACTAATTGTCTGAAAGAATAGACAAGGGTTGAAATACATATACATATAGTGTCTTCAAAAGAGCGAGGTAATTTTTGGTTCGAGAATATATCTTTAATAATTTGCAATATTCATGTAGTTTGATTGAGACAAATTAACTGTCTGAAAGAATAGACAAGGTCTGAAATGCTTATATGGTATCTTAAAAAAAAGCGAGGTAATTTTTGGTTCGAAAATATATCTTTCATAATTTGTAATATTCGTGCAATTTGATTGAGACAAATTAATTTTCTAAAAGAATAGACAATATTAAAAAAAGTATCTTAAAAAAAGGGAGGTAATTTTTGGTTTGCAAAGATATCTTTAATTTATAATATTCATGCGGTTTGATTGAGACAAATCAATTGTCTGAAAGAATAGACAAGGTCTGAAATGCATATATAGTGTCCTAAAAAAAGCGAGGTAATTTTTGGTTTGCTAAGATATCTTTAATAATTTGTAATATTCACGCAGTTTGATTGAGACAAATTAACTGTCTGAAAGAATAGACAAGGTCTGAAATGCATATATAGTGTCCTAAAAAAAGCCAGGTAATTTTTGGTTAGCAAAGATATCTTTAATTTATAATATTCACGCATGTATACAAAAGTAAATCGGAAAATCTGCTATGAAAACAACATTTTCTTCGTACCGTCAGACTTCGTCACGAAAAGAGGTTCGGGGTCATCAAATCCGAAGGCATCCGGTTCAGCAATCCCCTCGTCGGCGAAGAATTCGATGTCTCCACTGTTCGCAGGCAGAAGAGGCGTCACTAGATTACCGCGGGCAACTTCGAGCACGGACTCGATCAGCATGAAGCGGGACACATTTTCGGAGTCGCCAAGACAGGACAACAGACAGGACACCTTCTCCTCGATCGACGGTGTGGAAAGGGAATCGATCAACTGCACGACCATCAGTTCCATCGACTCCGAGAGCGTCCGTAGCGAATCTAGCAAGCATCCCGACGATCATTCCGGTCACTCCCGTGACTCCTCGATAGCATCGACACGGACTATGTCGGACCGTCAAGCGCAACCTTGGCTAACCGGTGGCCACCGTTCGCAATTCAACAGAAGGGACCTCAATAAACTATCTCCCAGAAAAGATAACACAACCCTGAAACAGCCGAGACACTTGATCAAGAATCAATCTAGCAGCCACACTGTGCCGAACAGACACACTCAACCTAGAAGCAGCTCTCTCGCGAACAGAAATTCTCGGAAACAGACTTCGTTAATTGGGACAATTAAAGAATCGAAAGATGTGCTGAGGAAGCTAGAGCCGATTCGAAGCGAAACCGAAGAGGCGCACACGAACGCGACGTTCTCTACGAAGGATGCGGAAAATCCCTCCAAATCAGTGGCCGAAGTTCAAGAACCCAGATCAATGGGTTTCTTTGTTGATACGGTGCCTTCGGAAACTAGGTTTAGGTCAGCCCGGCCGAATGGAGCACGGGTTGAGCACGCTGGAGCTGATAATTTGGGTCGGCCGAAATCGTCCCCTGGACGGAACGCGAGATACCACGATAAAAATCAGAGATCGAGAACCGTTGGCCCCGTGTCGAGGAATCCAAAGGCAGGGCTGTCGCCGGAATCGTTGCGCGCCAAAGAACAATTGAACGGGAATGCGGCGGCTGTGAACTCCAGCGGCAATGATCAAGAGAAGAAAGAGTGGACGAACGAGTCTGGAAGAACGTTCGAAGAGGCTGACAGGAATTTTCAAGGAGACCAACCGAGAGGAAACGCGCGATTGAAATCGAATTTGTGCCGGAAGAGACACACTCCTGATCTGATTGGACGCAACGACGACAGGAATGGGAACGCCGAGAAATCGTCGGACGATCTCAATCTGAAGAAACTTGGCCCCGGAACGAGACAATTAGGTGCAACGACTGTCAGAAATCATTTACCTGTTAGCAAGAGATTAACGACGAAGTCGAGAGTCCCGAGACAAGATGGCGACTCGAGCAACGGTGCACGGGTGCGAGATAGCGTCAGATCGATGCCAATCGGGTCTGTTAAATCGCCATCGATCGAGAGGAGAGCTTTGAAGACTGTTCACTCCGAAGACAACGACGGCAGCCGGTCGACTAAGAGTCAAAATGAAAATTTCAAACTGCCGAGCAAAGATACCAACGCTGGCATAGCTATGCAAGTAGGCTTGAAGAAGTATATTAAGAAGTTGAAACGCGTCCTGTCCGATCGCGACAATCCTGATATCGACGAGCTGGTTTCTTTGAGTCTGACGGACGCCATTTTGCCGGAAATCGAGGCGACCTTGTCCTCCATCGAAGTCCAACAAGTGCAGACTGTGCTAAGCATGGCGGAAAAGAAGTCGGAGATGATGCAGGAGTTACCTGTCGTAATCGGCAAGACGACATGAATATATATTTCGTTCTCGTTATTTCTGTCTTATTATTTTCGAAAATTAAATAAATCTTTGTAATGGTTAACTTTCGTGGATGTAACTTAACATTGAGGTACTTGTTAGGATAAAATATATTTCTAAGCAGTAACGCTCAAGGGTTAATTGTTTATTTGATTAATAATTCTGTTCGATAGAAGAATTTTATTATTCATAGAGTTATACGTGTAGGGAGAATATCTCGAACCGGCATCGCAGATTGCCTTCCGTATATTATTAAATCATTCGTTTCATTGCAGTCAGCAGTGAAATATTTAACCTTCTGCTGCAGAATCCCAAGCAACGTAAAAAAATGTAGACCAACAGATTCTGCAGCTGTTACTGTTTTAATTAAATCACTCTCCACGTTATTTATGGTATCATCTTCGCAGGAGTAATTTTTTAAAACATACTGCGTCGTCAGTGAAGCGCTGCTTCCAGTAATTCATATTTAATGAACCACGTTGATTTTTTAGCTTCATCCCGTGAAATATTTCCTCTTCTGTTGACTTCTGAATGTTTTTTTTTATAAACTGTGGGATTCGTTCTGATAAGTAAAACTATTAAGTGCGACGTAATTGCAGTGCGGATTTTATGCATTTTTGATACAAGTGAGTAGCCGTAATTTACAATGGTGAAAATACTAGAACAATTTTCAAATATTGTTATATCATTTTCAACACGTTAAACATATTAAGAAAGAAAGTAATTTTGTATTTCAATACAGTTTGTTGCAATCTAGATTGGAAATTTTCATTTTGCACAATGATCGAGTGTCTACTGTAAGAAAGAAAGTAATTTTGTATTGCAATACAGTTTGTTGCAATCTAGTAGAAAATTTTCATTTTGCATAATGATCGAGTGTCTACTCTAAAAAAGAAAGTAATTTTGTATTTCGATGCAGTTTGTTGCAATCTAGTAGAAAATTTGCATTTTGCATAATGATGGAGTGTCTACTGTAAGAAAGAAAGTAATTTTGTATTTCAATACAGTTTGTTGCAATCTAGTAGAAAATTTTCATTTTGCATAATGATCGACTGTCTATTGGAAAAAAGAAAGTAATTTTGTATTTCGATACAGTTTGTTGCAATCTAGATTGGAAATTTTCATTTTGCATAATGATGGAGTGTCTACTGTAAGAAAGAAAGTAATTTTGTATTTCAATACAGTTTGTTGCAATCTAGATTGGAAATTTTCATTTTGCATAATGATCGAGTGTCTACTGTAAGAAAAAAAGTAATTTTGTATTTCGATACAGTTTGATGCAATCTAGATAGAAAATTTTCATTTTGCATAATGATCGAGTGTCTACTGTAAGAAAGAAAGTAATTTTGTATTTCAATGCAGTTTGTTGCAATCTAGATAGAAAATTTTCATTTTGCATAATGATCGAGTATCTATTGATAGTTTACATTGGTCCGGTGAATTATTCTCCTTAATAAGACAGGAATGTAGAACGGTATGTAATTCTGTGCAATAATTCATTTGTTGTCTCGATACTCGATGAACCTCGACTCTTTATCAATTAGACGGATGAGTCTCGTTAAGCGAATCGTGTGTCCAGCGATTCCTTAGTGATTTATAAGATCCGTGTCGTGGACGGTCACAGCGTTGCAAATACAGTCATTAATTAATGATGCATAGCAAGAAACTAGAGCAACGTCGACAATGAGACCTAAACTGTTCAGGGTGGCAAAACGATTGTCCGCAATGTCGACACCGCCCTGCTGAAAATGAAGCAGCAGTAGAGAGGACAATGGTAAATTCAGAATTGAACACTTCAGTCAAAAACTTTAGTGGAAAATATCGAAATGATTGGTGAAATGATTTCCACGAGTGTGAACTTTAATAACAAGCATTGATGGTAATAAATATTAAATTTTGTCAATTGTAACAATTTTATAGAAAATGTATGATGTTTTGCAATTCAAAAAAATTCTTTTTGATGGTAATGATGGAACGGAATGAAAAACATAAATCAAAATTAAATCATGGCCTTTTCTGTCAATATAAAGTCCATATAAAGATTGTTCTTTGTATAATTTGTCAGATGTTGCATGCATTTTGCATTAGTTCCAACTACTGATTCAATTTGTTGTGCTTCAAAGTTTAAATTTGTAGCTTTCCGCTACACTCTTTATGACCATTTCCTTTTATTTTCTACGTAATTACAGCGTAACGAGTTCTCTTCAAGTACACAGCATATCTACATCAGACAGTCTCTCCCTTTAAGTCTTCTTTTAAATCAAGAAATAGTATCCGTACAAGATTTAATTGTAAGCAACATTTCGGTCCAGGTTTACAGCTATGCAAAGTAAGCAGTTAAACTTTCACATAGAGGACCAACAGTTTTCAACATTTCTGAATGTAATACTATACATTCGACGGAAAAAAAAAACTTTAAATTCTAGTGGGAGGAATCCAAGTTTCAGTGTACGAAGTTTCCACTAAAATTCAGTAAAAAAATAATTCCTACCTACTGATAATTGTCATAATAAATATATATTTTTTGTAATAATTTTATAATTAATTCTTTAAATTTTGTTGTCTTAAACTAAAATTAAAAAATGTTTATTTATAACGTATTCAGTAGTTTTTCATATAATTTCAGTCACCAATGTCTTTGGTTATAAATTTCTCTGTATTTCTTGAAATATTCATAATACGAAGAATGAATGTGGAGTAGAAATGAATAAATTAGTTTGGTAGATACTCTTATGTTTTCATTATGAGCTGCCAAAAACTCATTTTCCTCAGTTTGCTGAGTTCAGCTATAACAATTTAATAGAAAACTTGACGCTTATACGCTGCCTGTAAAACCAACAATTTTTAGGTTTCGAAAAATTCAAATAAACAGTAGTGCAAAAAGTATTCTGAATCAGTGGGCGACAAACGCATTGCTCCGCGTTTGGACTGTTTCGGGAGCAGTGGGTCAAAAAACGCTTCGGTTTGGGTCTGGCGCAACATTCGGAGGTTTCGAAGCGGAAATACAAACGCAAACGTGTGCGTCGAACGCGTATCACAAATGTTTGTTTCGCTTTTCTTCGCAAGTGGAATGCAAGGAAAGACGTACGAAATCGCATCACAGGAACGCAGACTTGTGCGTCCAGACGTACAGCAGAGAGCTACGACGAATGGAGTATGGATAACAAAACGCTGCGTCCAGACGCGCAAATGAGATTAGAGTGCCCTGTGCGCTGTGCTAATTTGAACGGTGTTGATTAATATTCGCGTACATTTGCGGAAGACACGGAAGAGATGGTTCATATTCCTGCGCGGCTGCAGCACCACGCAATTTCGCTACAGATGGGATTCACGATGGTGCCATTAGCGATGTTCGCGTTCCACGATTTCCTGCTGTCGTCCTCAGACTTCCTTCCACTCGACGCAATTTCTTTTCCTGACCAGAACGCGTTCTTCGTCGATTAGACACTTTTCCGCAGGCCGAAATTCTGCATTAATCGTATGCAAATTGTAACGGGCCGAGCGCACTGCGAATGCAACGCGACCGGAACATGCTCGAACCTGAAGTGTGTTTCGGCGATCAATTACACCAAACAAATTGTTGTTCCCGCTGGCGATCGATTTGCTCATCGGTGTGCTCAACGGGAATAATATCGCGATGCGGATGAATCGCATTGCAAATACTCCCAGACGTTGAGCGGATGCGATTTGCATAGGATACGAATGAAATATGAACCACGGAGCTTTTTTGCACCTAAGTGGGATTAAGAGACTCGTAGAAATAAAGACGAATCGCCTCGTAGAAGTGGTTTTTTGAGGTACAACTATTATTTTGTATATTTACGCTTGACGTTAATGAAAACTTGATGAGAAACTGCAAGTACCCAGTCAGCGAAATCTGATTGTGCAGATCAAGACCAAATGTCTGCGATCATACTTTCCCAACAGAAGGCGGTCATTTTGGGGCCGAGACATGTTTGGAAGAGGATTTTTAGTCCTTATTTGCTCTGAATCTGCTGACCAAAACCTGTTGAAAACCTACAAAAATTAGTGTCAAAATTCCTTGCCAAGTGGAGGCCAAATCTAGAACAGAGTTATAGAGGGCAGGTCGGTCGCATTGAAAGCGAGCCTAATCATGCTCAAAGACCAAATATCGAACAAAATTGGAGTAATAGATAGATGGTTTCGGCGCACAGGTTCGATCAATTATAAACTAAAATTCCATGTTTTATAACAAATTTGCAAGTTGAAATCTCGACGTTTCAATCCTGATGAGGATCATTTTCAAGAGATTTTTGCGTCTGAAACAAAGTGTAACATTGCAAAAATAACTGTATTTTAAAAGAAAAGAAAATTGGAGTAAACCTTGCTGAAGGAGGGAAAAATCGAATTATATTTAAATTTCTAAATTGCGTAATTTCAAGTTCTATGCATTTTCAATTATTTGAAATGCGACCGACGTGCCCTCTACAACCAGTGCAGGATCTGCTCTCGATTTGACATCAATTTGACATGGAATTTCGGCACCAAAGTTAATGCCAAATTCATACCAAATCAAGAAAAATTTTGTTGCTGAGTAGTTGCGAACGATTCAATGATTTTTCATAATTTTGGGAAATGGATTGTTCTTGTTGTTGTCAATCATTTATTGAATAAGTGTACACCGATTATTCGTTTCTTATTCACCCAAATTCCTTTAAAAAAGAAAGTTTGAATTTTCGGTTTTAATCGAAATTTCAACGATGAATCGGCAGCGATGTCCCAATTTTTAATTGTATCGTGGAACTACTTGTCACTGAATTCTCACAACATCAGCAAACGTTTCGAGTAACCAATTATTTCCATCATGTGTTGCATAATGACGCTAATTGCGAACATTCTCGCGGAACGAATCGGTAACACGTGCTCGCGCCCCGAGCATAACCGCATTTTATGGGTGATCTAAAATTCCACGCTGTAAATAATCCGAACGATCCTCGGGCTAATAAAATATAAATCGTAACGTGCGCGAACCGCTTTAAACTAATTTCAAACAATCCAGTCCGTCGCTCTTGTAAGCATTTTTCGCATTATTAGTCTGTTGCTAATAATAATGAGAAAAATCTTGTTTTTAAAACGTTTCTCGAAACATCTCAGATTTCATTCGAACGCTTTTAAAACAGATTCTATAAGTTCTTCCGCTCCGGTAACCCCAAAGCAACTATGAACTTCATAAATAATGTAATCGGTCTTTAAAGCAGGAGGAAGTATCGCGGAAAGGAAATGAATACAAAATGGATTACCTTTTTACAACATCCCGCTGCATTAATCTGTACTTTTGAAAAACGTTAAATAAACTGCGCTTTGAGAGTTACCTACACTCTCAGCGGTGCACACACTTCGTCTCGTTCAATCCCAGGTTACGGGCATCTGTAATATGCAAATCCTACTGTGTAAATCGCGATTTACTAACCACGAAATGTAATTTCTGCAACATAATTAATGAAAACCGGAGATGAACGTGCATCAAATTACATTTAAGCGTCCTGGCGACCTGATATTTCGGTTTGCAATTCTTCCGGAAGAATTTTACAATTGTTATGTTATTTCGAATATAAAGTTGTTATTCGTGCAACTTATTTACTTTTATTTTTCGATGATTTTTTTAGTTTCATCCCGTGAAATATTTCGCTGGGATTCGTTCTGATAAGTAAAACTATTACATGCGACATAATTGCAGTGCGGATTTTGTGTATTTATGATATAAGTGAGTAGCCGTAATTTAAAATAGTGAAAATACTAGAACAATTTTCAAATATTGTTATTTTATTTTCAACCCGTTACACATATTAAGAAAGAAGATAATTTTGTATATCTGAGACGAACGTGTATCAAATTACATTTAAGCGTCATGGCGACCTGATATTTCGGTTTGCAATTCTTCCCGAAGAATTTTACAATTGTTATGTAATTTCGAATGTAAAGTTGCGATTCGTGCAACTTATTTAGTTTTATTTTTCGATGATTTTTTTAGTTTCATCCCGTGAAATATTTCCCTTTCTCTTGACTTCTAAATATTTCTTTTATAAACTGTGGGACTCGTTCTGATAAGTAAAACTATTACGTGCGGCATAATTGCAGTGCGGATTTTATGCATTTATGATATAATTGAGTAGCCGTAATTTAAAATAGTGAAAATACTACAACAATTTTCAAATATTGTTATTTTATTTTCAACCCGTTAAACATATTAAGAAAGAAGATAATTTTGTATTTCAGAGATGAACGTGTCTCAAATTACATTGAAGCATTCTGGCAACCTGATATTTCGGTTTGCAATTCTTCCAGAAGAATTTTACAATTGTTATGTAATTTCGAATATAAAGTTGTTATTCGTGCAACTTATTTATTATTTATTATTTATTATTATTTCGTTCTGATAAGTAAAACTATTACGTGCGACATAATTGCAGTGCGGATTTTATGCATTTATGATATAACTGAGTAGCCGTAATTTAAAATAGTGAAAATACTAGAACAATTTTCAAATATTGTTATTTTATTCTCAACCCATTAAACGTATTAAGAAAGAAGATAATTTAGTATTTGAGAGATGAACGTGTATCAAATTACATTTAAGCGTTCTGGCAACCTGATATTTCGGTTTGCAATTCTTCCAGAAGAATTTTACAATTGTTATGTAATTTCGAATACAAAGTTGCGATTCGTGCAACTTATTTACTTTTATTTTTCGCGTTGCATACTGGTCTTTCTTAGATCGTACAGTTCCCGTTTCTCTAAGAAAACGTGTTTCTCGAGAATCTACCTTCGTGATTCGATTTACAGAATTGTGGATTGAATTCTTCTCGATAAATTGCGTAGAAGTGAAAATGAATCTGTTCCGGAAATTATGCGCGCGTTTCGCGAGACGTTCGCTTTAATGGAAAAGTGTCGAGACGTAAAATCCTCGGCTTGATGTATTTCGCTATTTTATTTTATTTAACAGCCCCGAGAACGAGATTACGTGTTTTGTATTGAAAAAAGGGTGCGGAACACGGGAGAGGATCGAAACACTCGTGGTATCTCGCGCGGGGATAAATCAGTCGGGCAAGGATTTAGGTATCTGTTTGAATTACGGACGACAATGATTAATCCGATATCGATCGACGTTTAATGATTTATGTTTGAAAAAAAGCGAATCATCGTGCACCCGCGGCCGCTTTCTTTCTGTCTGGTGTTTCGGTGTTTGTTGTTTTCGAGATGTCCGCCGGCTCTGATACGGGATCGGTTTTTGGTGTACCGTGTTACGTTCAGCTTCGTGACGGGAATCTCGATAAACTATTGCGTGCGCATCGCAAACAGGTGTTACTTTCCGAGAATTTTCTATTTTAACCTTTCGAAGCGTTCGGGCCGGAAACAATATCGACGAGTTTAAATAATTCGTACCGGGATAAGTCGTATCGAATGGTATCGAACGAATCGCTTCGATAAATTAACGAGCCCGTCTTCGAATAAAATATACAGTAGAATATTCATTTGCATTGGGTATAGAAATAAGTTTCCGCCCCTTTTTTATCGGAAAGAAGCTCTTTATTCAGAAATACAAAATTGACAGTTCCCTTAACACACATTCAAATTGATTTCATCCGTGTGTCAAGGGTGATGCAGTTAACGATGCAATGCGACATACATTAGCATTGGAGCATCTGGGAAAGTGTTCCAGTGGCTTGGCCTATGACGACAGACATAACATGCTGTTCTATTTGTCGGTGACCGAGCGACATGATATACATACAATACGTCGCACACGAAACACTAGTTCGGCGAACGCTGCAATCTATCGAGACAATTTCGCGGAGTAATTATAAATTTCCGCTGCATCGATTAGCGGAGTCAGGGAACGCGAATTATTACTAATCCAAGTAATCTAAATCGATTTTTGCTTAATCGTTAACTGAATGCTTAAGTTATTAACTTGTTACTAGACTGCGGATTTTATGCGTTTATGACAAAAATTAGCAGGTGTGATTTAAAATAAAAATATTGGAAACACTTGAACATACTATTATATTATTCTCAACCTAACAACTATTATATTATACTAAACATAATAGGGAAAGAAATATATTTCTATTTCACTCCAGTTTGTTGCAATTTAGATAAGAAATTTTTATTTTGCATAAAGATCCGCAATCTACTTATCACAACTTATTTAAAGGTTGGATACATATTTCTATAGTCAGATCTTGAAAAAGTTCAGAGAAGGTTAATCTTCAGAATTTGTTTGCTAATAATAATTGAAGCAGGCGTAAAAAACTAACTTAAAACCGTGAGAAAGAAGCTTCGCTATTTTCTGTATAATTATTTTTCGATAAGCAGATTCGTTTATTTTATTACGCTGCAACTGGGTTAAGCTACTACAGCGTAACACCGCATTTTATTGCTCGAGATTTTCTGTTAATCCTTATCATATTTTTCTCTTTATAATTTCCTTCGCTAACCCGTTATCAACTTTTAAGTCGCCAACAGTCCTGTAAATGATGAATTTCTGAAAAGTTTTCTTTAACTCCTCAACCACTAATGTAGTGGAATAAACAACTTACATTAAAATAAGAATTTAGATCGATCTAATAGTAATGTTAAAAGGAAACAGAAATTCACAAAATGGTTACAAGTTTTAGCATACTTACCTGAAAAATTCTTTGTCAAATTCTCATCTATAAGGGCTAAGATAAGTAGGTTAAGATAATTCATTTCTCAGATAAAATCATGACTTTTGTACGACATTTTTATTTCAGTCATAACGAAACGAAAATTGGAGAAAAAATTGTAAATCGTACAAGCGAATGTTTGAAAGAACTAGGTGCAAGCTATTGAATGCAATCCACGCAGTTCCAAATTGAAACCTTTGAATTAATCACGTTCAGAACTTTTCAAAGCAACAGCATAAGCGTTCCTATTTCAGAATTTTTTCCATCTCCTGTAATCTTGAAAACTCGTTTTCTTGTTTTTAATAAATCTTTTAAAAACTTACTTTAAGGTTGCTTTCCTGGAACGGAAAGGTTATTATTATTTCTCGGGTTATTAATCACTGAAAATGTCTTACCTGATGTCAGAGTTTAATTAATTTCGTATTACTGCTGTCTACTAATAAGCATGCATGAAGTATAAAATATAAATAATGATAATCAACATAGAATGAAAATGTAGTAACGGATCAAAATGAATATCCAAACGAAATACGACCAGCAGAGAACTTGAACATCCTGTAGCAACGAAATCTTTGCAGCTTCGAAAAACGTCACGAATCGCGAGAGACGATCAAGTCTTCGCTTTTCGCGTGCGTTCTATGATCGTGCGGGAACTGAAAACCGCGTCGTAATTATAAGTTGTATTAATTCCTATCAATTGGACACATCAAAAAAGAAAATGCATTTTTATTTTACTGCAGTTCGTTGCAATTAAGGTAGAAAATTTTGATTTCGCATAAAGTTCAATATATGATAAAAATGGACCTACTTGTTAAACGAATATAAAATATAATTAATGAAAATAAACTAAATATGTCCAGCAGAGAACTTGAACATCCCGTATCAACGAAAAGTCACGACTCGGAGAAACGTCACGAACCGCGAGAGACGATCAAGTCCTCGCTTTTCGCGGAACCTAAAACCGCGTCGTAATTGTATGTTGTATTAATTCCTATCAATTAGACACATTAAAAAAGAAAATGCATTTTTATTTTACTGCAGTTCGTTGCAATTCAGGTAGAAAATTTTGATTTCGCATAAAGCTCAATATACGATAAAAATAGACCTACTTGTTAAACGAATATAAAATATAAATAATGACAATAAAGGAAAAATACGTTCAGCAGAGAACTTGAACATCCTGTATCAACGAAAAGTCGAGGCTCCGAGAAACGTCACGAATCGCGAGAGACAATCAGGTCCTCTCTTCTCGCGTCTGTGCGTTCCATGATCGTGCGGAACTTAAAACCGCGTCGTAATTGTATGTTGTATTAATTCCTATCAATTAGACACACAAAAAAAGAAAATGCATTTTTATTTTACTGCAGTTCGTTGCAATTCAGGTAGAAAATTTTGGTTTCGCATAAAGCTCAATATACGATAAAAATAGACCTATGTACTTGTTAAACGAATATAAAATATAAATAATGAAAATAAACGAAATACGACTAGCAGAGAATATAAAAATCCTGTATCAACGAAAAGTCGCGGCTCCGAGAAACGTCACGAATCGCGAGAGACAATCAGGTCCTCTCTTCTCGCGTCTGTGCGTTCTATGATCGTGCGGGAACTTAAAACCGCGACGTAAACGGCGCGGCTCGGCACCATTAATCTAAACCGGAGGGAGAAGTCGATGTCACCACGATTGTATTCGATCGGTTCCCGTTATAGGCGGCTCGGAACGAATGCCTGGGTGACGATCTATATAGCTCCGAATAACCCGTTCGTTTGTTCGCAGATCGACACGCGAGACAGTACGAGTTGCAACAGCTGCGGGAGCAACGGCATCAGCGGGAGCAGCAACAGCAGCAACAGGAACAGCATCAGCAACAGCAACGTTCACCGAGGACTGATCGTGTAGCAACGCCGACGACTCATTACAGCCGGGGCCATGTCTTGACTAGAATATTGCCGCGGCGTAAATGTTGCGCGTAAAGGATCGACCTAACCCAGACCTCGGCTGTTCCCGACGAGCCGCAATAACCGAAAGTAATTTAACTGTCGAAGAAAGGCTGGTCTGCGGCTCGCGCATAAATTATGTCAAGAGTTCCCTGCCTGTGCGGGATGGCTGGCGAAGGAGCGGCACGGCGGAGGCGTTACCAGTTCGTTCCTCACTTTAATTAAGTCTAATTAAAGCCGATTCGATTTCGCACTCGCGAGCTAGATGAGACGTTTTGATCAACGGGATTTGCGGAATGGGACTGCCCCCTCCCGGTGCGATATTTCTGCCGATCGATACCGATCTTTGACTTTTAACCAGCAACGTGGGACCATAGCACCCAGGGTACTTTCGATCGATCGATTTTGTTGCGTTGCGACCATAGATCATACAGGGTGTCCCAAAACTAGTGCAGGAGCGGAAAATGGGAGGTTCCTTGGGTCATTTGAAACGACATTTTCCTTTACATAAATGACGTCCGCGGCTTTGTTTAGGAGTTATTAACGAAAAACACTAAAGGAAATGGGTATTTATATAGAAGTAAATAACGCACGAATACTCTATACAATATAACTTTATTAAAAAGTGAAAACTAGAGAGACGTCTGCATGGTTCGAAAGTCAAGACTGAAGTGAAGTAAAAGAGGAGAAGGCCTTGGGTGGAAAACCCCCATTGGGCCCACTTGAGAAAAACTAAACCAGTCATGCCAGACGGGGCGCTTTTTTCGCGCATGCGCGAGTTTCGGCAGGAACGTATCTACGTCCGAAGTTTGTGGGGAACTATTAGGGGAAAGTAGTGGGAGACTATTATTAGCGGGAACGTCTAGCGGAGTCCGTTACGATCGTTACGACACGAGGCGCGAAAGAACAGCGGGCTGCGAGAATTTCAGATAAGTTATTGTTAATATTTAATCAAATAATAAATTTTGCGAAATTAGCGGGGCGACCAAAGTACCCGATTTTCGTACTTGACTAAGGCCGTATGACGAAAAAAAGCGCCCCGTCTGGCAAGACTGAACTAAACATAGAACAGCCCATCGTTTTATTACTCGGACCCTCTTCATAAAATAAACTGCAGGCCTTCGGTCTATGGCCTGAGGACCCTTAAGGCAATGAAAGACATTGTCAGTATCCTTCGACATCTGACTTATTTTTGCAACCAGATATTCCAACAAACACGAACCAATCAGAGCGCGGCCTAGACATGCGATGACACGTCCGGCCAATTGACAGTTGGCGCATCGGGCCCACTGTGCTACCTCGCGTCTAGATCGCGCTCTGATTGGTCCGTGTTTTTCGTTAATAATTCCTAAACAAAGCCGCGGCAGCCATTTTTGTGAAGGAAAATGTTGCTTCAAATGACCCAAGCAACCTCCCATTTCCCGCTCCTACACTAGTTTTGGCACACCCTGTATATATGCTGATATTCTCAGATTCTCTTAATTTGTTTAAAATCCACAGTCAAGTAATCACGTGAAGTAATATAAATTTTAATTAAAAGCAAGAGAATTACATTTAATCAGCAGTTCACTAGTTTTGGGACACCCTGTATAGTCACTTTTTAAGGGTTAATCGTTGAAGATCGATCGAGAAATGTTTTTCATAGCTTATGAAAGATACGCTAATTAGACTGTACATTCATAGGATTTAGAACTGCCACATATTAATTATCGAACAATCGATGCTTTTAGCAACTAAGTGGCGATCTTGGGCTAGTACAGACCTGCATTATTCTATTTTTGTTTCTTCACTTCATTTATGGTCGTCAATGTTCTTACAACGTGTACAGAGCTGGATAAAATACTGTTTAGAATCGAAAATGATCGTATTTGAATTGAAAATAAACTTTTTCTTACGTTTTCAAATCTTCCTTACTTTTATTACGACGGAAAAGTGTGACTACTTTGAAATGAAAATTATATTACAAATATTCACATAAATTTTATCCAGCACTGAATCGATTCCTAATTAGGACAGAAACATTCGAATATTAAATGTGCCAAGACGCATTCAAATATGAACGGAATAAAACGCGGGTCAGAGTAGACCCAGCTACGGTTACCGAAGCGTGAAACTGCCATTCAGCACTGCCTTTCGAGGTTCGGATAGGAGATTCGAACAGGAATTAATCGGGCAACGTTCTTTCTGTAATATACATATACATATATACATACATGTATTTGATACATAAATTTTATACATTTATTGTAATGTCGTACGATGGTAAACAATTGTTAGTTTTGTTTCTTTTTTTAACAATGATATGCGAGTGGCGTGGAGGGGGTATTAATAAATAATAAACAAATGTTTACTTACGCTATGTCGGTCTTTTTTCATTTATCAATTACGCTCCTTAACGATTAACACTATCTAGATCCTTATTGTAAGAACCCTCATCTCGTCGGTACCGTCGATCACGAAGCTATTCACTAGCGTAAACTCTCGGCAATTTTTCTTAATTTTCACTTTTAAGTCTATTGTTCCTGATTGAAACAATCTATTGCGCGATTATGCACGGTACATTCGTGGAGGGAACGGATCTAAATGAGAATCCCAAGAGAATTAAAAAAAATTGAAAGAAGTACATGATTAGAAAAGGGCAATAATTAATTAGAGAATCACCGTGTTGAATTTAATACAAATCGTTAAATAACGAGACGGTTCGATAATGACACGGTTACGATGTTTCTAGATTCTGCGTCACCGGGTATCAGCTTGAATGATTAATACAATAATTGTCCGTCATTAACTCCGAAGACGTGGACAGTATAAAACCTTCTATTGTCCGCCAGTGCGCTCCTTATACGCAACACACTGGCAAATTGGCAAGCCCAACGTATAATTTTCTTAAACCGTGCTAGAGAGTAATAAAGAAGCTATCAACAGCAGTGCCTGATGTTACCATTTCGAGAAACCGAAAAACCACTCTTTTATACGCGGAATCCGCAATCTACCAGTTCTAAACTTTGCTGAAAAGTTATAACGTCAATTAGAAAAATTCGCGAAACTTAAATTAAAGCATTTCAAGGCTGTTTGGTGTTATCAGCAGGGAACGGCCATATGTCGATAACCGAGACCCATCCACTTTTCAACGTCGTCGCAAGTATTTTTTATGACCTCGTTGAAAACCTGCAGGGACCACTTTGATCATAATTCTTTGGATAATTTTATATTCCTTTCGAGACCGTGAGATGAAAATATTAAAAACTTTGAACTTTGAGCATTTTGATCGTGTACGTTGTCGTAACAAGCTATAAATAAATGAATAAAAATTCGATTTTGCATAAACACCCGCAGTCTAATTTTTAGTCAAATAAACGGAAACTGACAGCGTTGAAATTCCACTTGATGATTTCTAATTGAACTGTGACATCTGATGTAACTCGACGGTTTTCTAAGTTGAGACGTACACATATTCTATTTATTCTTTTTTTATGAATATTATGAACTCCTTTTTATCCGTATAACTACAGTAAATGTTCGTTCTAAGAAAAACTCAGATTCATTCTGTGTTGACCTTGCGGGCCGCGCCGAACGTAGAAATGGAAGGGATATTCATTTTTCTTAGATCGAATATTTACTGTACTTTTTAATTGAGACTCTTGTTTCGTTATTTTATTTTCGATTCTGGCACGCTATGTTAGCAGTACTTATCGATCGACGTTGATTTTTCGAATGAATTTGATGACAAACATTATTATTAATTACGACAACCGAATAATGTCAATCTAAAATCTTTGGATGTATTCATCACATAAAAAACCACAGTCTAACTTTTAGTGACGTTCATCTGCGCTGCGACATGGAAAATAAATGACACGCGAAACGCACAAGATTCCTCTGGCAATCGCGAAAGCGTGAAAGCATAGTGATCGCGTAACACGGAGGATACAATGCTATTATGCATGCAAACAAGATTAAATCGACTACGCTGTATTGTTTGTATTTGTTTTACGCGATAGCGTCTTATGACTCGCTGTGTTCTGTCGCGGCGTTGATAGCCTATTGTTTTGCGTTCAGCTTATTACGGATTCAGTACCTTCGCAACAATGTTATTCGATAATGGCGGAATCTGTTGATGACAGAGGCATCGTCTAGAAACGTCGTCGTGGTGTCGGACAATACGCATTGTAACAGAGAAATGTGAAAAGTGGAACATTCATAATTCAGATAGACACGAATTGCATGATATAGTAAACATTCTGAAAATACATTGTAAATTCTACAGGGAACGAAAGCACCAGTTACGAACACTATTAAAACCAGGTGTTTTCAAATCGCAGAATTTGCGTTTGATCAAAAGGCTTTTTAGACAGGAGAACAAAACGTTTCAATTATGCAATTTTGCATGGGGAACAATAAAAACAGGATTTGAGAATTCTTCTCGTGTGTAAAAAAATTGTGTTTCATTGTTAGTACTAGACTCCGGTTTTGATGCATTTACAACAAAAATGAGCAAATGCAATTTAAAACAGTGAAAATATTAAAAGACTTAAGAGTAGTAATATATTACTTTTGGAGAAGCTCCTGCGTCTTGCAATTGACGCACTAACTTTTTATTTTGTATAAACATTCGGAGTCTAGTTGTTATCATTGTCGTATTTAATTATAAAATTGATTCAAGTGAGATTTTATCATGTTGTCTAGCTCACGACACGCGAGCCACATTTAGCCTTCTTCTTCTCGTGTGTAAAAAAATTGTGTTTCATTGTTATTACTAGACTCCGGTTTTGATGCATTTACAACAAAAATGAGCAAATGCAATTTGAAACAATGAAAATATTAAAAGACTTTAAGAGTAGTAATATATTACTTTTGGAGTAGCTCCTGCGTCTTGCAATTGACGCACTAACTTTTTATTTTGTATAAACATTTGGAGTCTAGTTGTTATCATTGTCGTATTTAATTATAAAATTGATTCAAGTGAGTTTTATCACGTGCTCTGTCCAGCTCGCGACACGCGAGCCACATTTGGCCCTCTTCTTCTCGTGTGTAAAAAAATTACGTTTCATTGTTATTACTAGACTCCGATTTTGATGCATTTACATAAAAAATGAGCAAATGCAATTTGAAACAATGAAAATATTAAAAGACTTTAAGAGTAGTAATATATTACTTTTAGAGTAGCTCCTGCGTCTTGCAATTGACGCACTAACTTTTTATCTTGTATAAACATTCGGAGTCTAGTTGTTATCATTGTCGTATTCAATTATAAAATTAATTCAAGTGAGATTTTATCACGTGCTCTGTCCGGCTCGCGACACGCGAGCCACATTTGGCCCGTTTCTCCACTTCTTCGTTCCCACTTCTTCACTATTTCACGGTTAAGGTTAAAGTAGTGGGGGAAACACACCGATTGATGGTAGAGACCGCGTGCCTCGCGACGAAGAAGTTGGACATGCATGGTACGTCACGTTTAGCATTACTGTTACACACGCCATAACATATTTCAAAATATTTACGACATCGTGTAATTTGTATAAAATCCAAAAATACGTCTCGACGTACAAAATTACAAAACCGAAGGTGGATAAATAATTATCCACATAAAGGTTCACGAATAATTAATGATAAATGTGTCGGAAGATTTTTTGCCTGCCTATTCTTTATTACATCGAGACAAGAACGTGAACGATACAATCAGACGCAATTAAACGAATAAACGCGATGAAACTTTTACACGCTATCTATCTTAATCAACGATCGTTTATTCGAATAAAATCTCAATGGTCTCTGTACGAAAATAAATCTTCCACCAACCTGTTCCTTGATCATTTGTAATCTAATAACGATTAACACGGTTCACGAGGCTTCGTAATCATCGATACTGTTAATGACGGGCGCAAAAGAAACACTGTTGACCTGGTTTCCTTTCCGCTTTATTCCCTTAAAAATTACAACTTCGAACACGACAACGCTTATTCGGTACAATTGAAGGTATCACAAACTTTTGGTGATCTCTAATTATATTTTCCACATATTGTCCCTATAGTTATTAAACGGTTAATCGATATAATTAGCCTTTTAATCCGCACTCCGACAGAGACTCTATTGGTTCTCTCGTTCTCGCATTGGTTGATGGGTAGAACCCTTGAATCGACTCATCTTTGGTTCTCTCGTATTATCAAGGGAAACGACGTAATTTAAACATTCAAGGATATTATTTTAGTCGTGTCTCGTAATCGGTGAATTTTCCGAAATGTGAATAATGCATGGAACAGAAAATTATACTGTGAACAGAAAGATCGTTAATTTGATTAAAACATGCTAATTCATACATTCGTCCCTTGAAAAGAGTTAAACCAACAACGTTTAAATTCCACTTGATGATTTAGAGTGATACGTGAATTTAGCATTTGATTATCCCTGAAGAATTGAACTGTGAACTCCGATGTAACTCAACGATTTTCAAAGTTGATGGCTCGTTGACACATATGTATATGCGTTTAATATAATCGATCAGTTCTATTCGTTCTTGTTTTATGAATATTATGAACTCTCGTTATCTATCTCAGATTTCATTACAGTAAATGTTCGTTCTAAGAAAAACTCTCGAGTCTATGCTATTTGATATTCGTTTTCTTAGATCGTACAGTTCCCATTCTCTTAGATCGAATACTTGCTGTATTTTGTTATTAAGGGACGCTCTTGTTTCATTCTTTTATATTCGATTCCGACACAATATGTTCAAGAATGAATTTGATGGCACATTTTTCGGGTGGTACAATTATTATTGATTACGACAATTCGTTAATGTCGATCGAAAATCGCTTTGATGTATTGGTCTCGGGAGACTTTGACGCTATCACGTGAAACGTAGTAGATTCTCAATAAATCGGTTGTAACTTCTTCGAACAAAACGGACGAGTAATTTTGACATTATTTTTTACTTGATAAAATAATTAATAAAATACCAGTTGTTCTCCGACTGATATAGTTTAACTAATAACGTCGGTTTTGTTTTACATTTTATACAAATATTTTTCACTGAATACGATCGTTGGAATAAATAAATAAATAAACAGATAAAAACTCATTACTTCAATCAATTCATTGACAACCTGAAACGTATTTGACGAACGACACACGTTATATGATTTTTTCAATCAAGACATCCGTTTTTTATGAACTATACAGCTGATTAAAATTATTATTAAAATTCTATCAACTCGAATTAAAATTCAATCAATTATTTTAATTGAAAATTGCTGGAAATCGATCCAATGAATGCAATATCCACCTTCAATTTTACAGTTAAAATAAACATTTAATACAAATTGTAATCTATATAAATACAGTTATGCAAGTTATGTTCTGTAGTTTCATATTACGAATGCTCGCGTTGGAATCTGAAACTTCAATTGTAAATGCAACCACGTTATGTAGTTCTTTCATCTTCATAGACTCAGTTTTCCTCAATTATTAATAGCAACGATCTTTATTTCACACGAGAATGCTAGGAACATTTTCTGCAAAAAATGATTATTAAGATAAAAACTGACTCTGTAAAGCTTCTCGGGTTAATTATTGAATTACGTTAACAGAAAGCAATTAAATTCAAAAACTGTTCGATCAGAACGTCTACAGAAATACGTTAAAAAAATGGTTAAACAAACCTGTGGATGGTCCGAAGCATTGTCAATTATACGGGATGAGTGATTTCGCTGTGCTACCTAAATTAAGTTATCAATAGACTGCGGATTTTATGCATTTATTTTACTTGAAACAGTAAAAATGTTGAACGAAAACTTGAACAGTGTCGATACACTATTTTTAACATACAAAAATTATTAACGAGGAAGATAAATTGTTACTAAACTTCTGTAGATCGTAATTTATGTACAAAAATTTCATTTTGCATAAAGATCCGCAGTCTAGTTATCAATGATATAGTTAATTCAATTATTTTTTTATTATACAGAAAGTGTTTCGATAATACCAAACGACTGCTACGTGAAACATGAATATTCAAATAAATTCGAACTTGTTATGTTATGTTAATATAATATTAATACGTGCTCATAAATGATTCGCTTCGTATATATAAATCAGTGTGGTCACCAACAACCCCAATATTAATGCGACCTTTATAAATAAACAATGTTCGTATGAGAAAGGGTAAATTTTCATAGTGATAACACAGCAACCACAAAAACATGGTAAAACCCAAGCAATTTGCACAAAGGACTCCTTTTTCGAGGATTGCAAGGCTGCGGGGTTCGCGTTCTCATTTCTCGATAATACAAACATTATCAGTAGTCAAAAATGCTAGATAAAAAGTCGATCTATTTTTTCGTTTACAAGGCGTCGTTTGTATTACTCGGTAGCATGTAGCAATGAGAATGGTTACATGCGCAGTTGTATGCTAAAAATAGGACTTTTGAGGTTTATAGCGCCCTAGATCGATGTATTATCAGCGATTTTGCTACTGAAAACCCTATTTTTGTATTATCAAGAAATCAAATGCGCATCCTGCACCCTTGCAATCTTAGAATTCATTCCGTTTCACGCTTCAAGCGCGTGTATCGCATAGATGAGCATTCAGTTGCATTCAATGCGCGCATCAGAACTGCATCAGAACGATCAGAATTCCCTAGATCCCCACCACTTCTCGCGCATTAAGGGGGTAGGGGCCCCACGTGACCATGGTATTTTTCATTGTGACCAACCTCCGCGCGGAAAACCAATTTGGCAACAGTGATGAACATACATCTGTATCAATCTAACGCTTTAGTTTCGCTATCATTACAGGTTTTTTTCTTTTCATCGATATCTTTCTTGCTATTAATGCATCCGAGTGGCTTCATGCCCTTTACACTTTTGTAGTTACGAATCTACGCTGATAGTTCTCCTGACTAAGCGCCATCTGGTCGAAGTAGCTGAACTAAAATTGCTTCTACTTGCCCTTCATTGCCCTTCATGAACGGAATCTAGGGAACAATTGAATGCGATCACGGGAACACACCTCGAGTCCTCATACGATTATACAGGGTGTCCCAAAATTTCTTCAACATCCGCAAATGGGAGGTTCCTGAGATCATTTGAAGCGATATTTTCCTTTGTAAAAATAGTGTACGCAAACTTGTTCAAGAATTATTAACGAAAAACCAGGACCAATCACAGTGCGTCTACAGCGGATTGATTATAGCTCGACCAACGGCAACACCGCGCTAAGTGGGACCTGTCCTTACGTAGGACTCTGATTGGTCCGTATTTTTCGTTAATAACTTCTAAACAAAACCGCGGACGACATGTTTGCAAAGAGAAATATTTCTGCAAATGATCTAAGGAACCTCTCATTTCCGGATGCTGAAGGAATTTTGGGACACCCTGTATATTGAGCCGAGTGAGGGCTCATTTGAAAGAGGAAGGTTAAACGAAGCGCGCGTGGGTACCTAAATTAGCAGGAAAAATCTTTTCGTGATCGAAAAATACATTAGAATATCCGGAATTTTTCTTCATTTGTTTTCCCTACTTTGGACACTCACATTACTACGTATAAACATAATGTAACTAAAATTGGACCCACGCGCGCTTCGTTTAACCTTCCCCTTTAGAATGAGCCCTCATTCAGCTCAAAATATAATCGTAACTCCCTCTTTCTGGCCCAAAATCTAGCAATATTCTAGTTAGATTCTAGTGATGTCACGTGGGTACCCTACCCCCTTAACATCGCATCAGCTACCGCAGCTCAGAAGTGGAGCGTTTGATGCGAAATCGCTGCATCAGCTGTTGTCAGCGGCAATTTCAAAAAATTTGAAATTCGATGCGAAGCTGTGCACATTAACGAAACGGAACGATGTCAATGCGCGCATCGCATTGAAAGCGATCTATGCGCTTGACGCGTGAAACGGAATGAACCCTTAGAAACGAGTCTACCGCTTCAATAAAACAAAAACCGAGACGTTAAGCAATTTCACTGCTACGTTTCCATACAATTAATTACTTTTCTGTAAGGAACGTGCTCTTGCATTTCACAGATCGGAAGATAATTTACTATACCAGATCTACGATTAGCGTTAAACCACTCACCCCGCGCAGTCGCGAAAAAAATGGTCCGCCGCTCGAGGGTTAAAAAGCGACAGAATAGTTGCTAATTGACACCGTTTCCGATAAAAGCACAATGCGAAGTGCAATTTGCAACATTGCTGCCATTACCTTGAACGACTCTACAATTTGTACCTTTCCGAATGGCAAGAAGTGCCACTCGTAGAATCTGCGAATGTAAATTCCTGATAATTCCCAAAACAGCTTGAATTTAAGAGGGTCTGCGAATAAAAAGATGAACTGCGAGTAATTAAAGCAATTCGGCACGGGGATGCGGCGGGGAGGGGTGAGGCCTAATTGGTAAAGCTTGGAGGTTATAGCCGGGGAAGTTAACTTAAAACGTAAATCGCGAGGGAATTAAAGAGCCGCGCGTCGCGGTAATTGTAGCACGCTTGTCGGCCTCGGGAAAATAGGTATATACCGAGTGTCGCGAGCACTTTGATGTTCTACGGCGGACTTTGTAATTTCCATAAATTCGTTCGTTTCGATCCAGATACCGGATCCGCCCTTTACACGATCGCGGACAGGATTAAAACTGTCGTTGTTCCGGTTGACAAGCGGAACGCGAGCAAAGCGGACCCGGCGAACCGTTCAATTTCGAAATTAATCGCGAGCAGTTTCGTTAACCCGTCGGACATCGCGGGCCAAAATTTCGGGGCGCATCGACCGATGGAAAACGGCCCCTGGACTCGATTGCGAATCCGACGCGCCCAACGAATTCGCGATCGACGTTCCAGTAAAAATGACACCGACCGGTGCACGATAGAGTATTCGCCTCGAAAACTTGGTCGGAACTATTTTACTATTTTATTTCAAGACCTCCGTGCATAGCGCAGCGTGTCACTGGATTCGCCTCGACATCGCACAGACTGGTATTTGGCCGCTCTAGCTGGCCAAAATTTTGTATTGCTTAGAACCGATTGAATTTATTATGTTTCATTAAATTATGCTTACATAATTAAAAAAATACAATTTACACGTTATGAACAATGGGGTTGGTTCGAGGGACTACATGGCTCTCCCAATAACGTGTTATTTTTTACCTGGGGGTAGTTTTGGGAAATTGACTTTTGGCCAGCTAGATCGGTGAAATACCAGTATGTGCATCGGCTACAACGATATATAACAAAAAATACATAGCGTAATTTAAAATTTTATCAAAACAATCAAATGTTTCGTAACTTTTTGTACTGGGACTTGCGTACGACTGAATACCGATTACATTTTATCCGAAACATTTTTTTGCCAGATTGTCGGCTGTGCTGGAAAATTCGTGGTAACTGTTGGACATTTTTGTATCATTGACAGAATCCTTTAGTTTCCAATGGCGCGAGGAAGAACATCGAGACTCACTTGGAAGCGTGAAAATTTGTATAATAGGCTATCTCCAAACTTCCAATAGTTTTAAACAGGCTAACGATAAGAAAGCGAAAATTGTCGAAAGCTGCAATATGCCTGTAAAGAAAAAATTAAGAAAACATTTCGATGTGTAACAATGCTACACGAGTACAGGAATGCAAGAAATGAAAGTAGTACAGTGTTATTCGTATATTTCAATAGCCGAGACAAACGGAATTTTTCATCTTACGCAGGATTCGAAAAATCGTACTTTGACCAACTTTTCGAGGCAAATACTCCACTCTGTGGTGCGACGACCGGATAAAAAATTCGACGCGACGCACACCAGCAGCCGCGTTCCTGCAAACATGCAAATGGAGAACGTCCTTCCGATAATCTAGTCGGTTCGATCTACAAATGACAACACGACGCTGCCGCCGTTGAATTTCCATAAAACTTCACGGCTATATTTTGCCCTAGTATTTACACATGATCCCGGCGAAACAGCCGAGACCCGCCTCGCCCGTTAGTTTGTCTTTCGGCGGTAATTAAAAATGGACCTGCGCGCGATTAATGCGAACCATCTCGATGAAACCGAATTCGAAAACGATCGGCTGATAATCAAAATAATTTTTGGAAACAAATTGCGAGAAACAGCAATTATACAACAATTTATTTTCTTCGTTACTAAAATCGGTGTTAACGTTTTAATATAATTTCATTGAAAAATTCACGTACACCGCAAAATAACGAACATATTATTCAGATATTTGAAAACTTGAATAATCTCTTTAAAATGGATAAACACCGACGCCATCACATTTTCTGCGATATCGAGTCAATTTGATTGAAAATAATCTTGAAAACAATTCAACTATCACGATTAAAAAAATCGTGGATATATGTACATATTTGTTTACCAGCTACATCAATTCAGATATTATACAATTATTACAAGCAAGGCTAATATTAAATTATTTTATAAAAATCAAACGAACAGAGATGGCGGCGCACATTTGCACAAATATTATTAATTACGAATGGAGTTCGTCGAAAGTAAACAGTCAAATGGAACAATAAACGCAGTTTATACTACGGTTGATATTAAATTACCCGTTCAATGTCGAAGTAATTAAATAAACAGACTGGGTAAAATCAGAATTAAAATCGTTGTAAAATTGTGTTGATTTAAAAATGACGGAACAACTCGATTTTTTCTCCCTGTTAACCGATGGCTTCGTTTCCTAGGCTGTGTAATACTGATATGCAAGGTAGCCATTTTAAACAGTCCCGAAGGTACATAAGTGGATGCCAATATCTAGAGCATAAAGCCTGCTGGACAAATTGGGAAATCAGGTCGAATAGAAAATAAGCTATAATTTATTTCCGTTTAATCGTTTTCAACGAGGGTATCGATTGCTGAAGCGGGTTCTGCGTATCGAGGAACACTCTGTAGATCGCCCTACATGTATTTACTTACAGTGACTCCCATTAATATTCGGACACCCTTTAAAAGACGATAACTGTTTTAATATTGTACCATACGATTTGAACATTTTTTTAGAAGCTAGAGCAATTAGTTTGCCACAGGATGCGAAAAAATGTGTGAAAAATCGCAATTCCTCTGAATTATAAAAAAAATACTAAAAGTTGCATTTTACAACTTTTTTATGTGGACCTATATTGAAAATTTAAAAAATTCGTTTTGTAGACCTGTGTCAATTAAACATTCTGAAAATTTCGTCAAAATCTTTAAATTAAAAAATCTTTAAAAATATAAATATAAAAATTAAATGTAAAAATTGCAGATTTTCACGATTTTCGGCCTTCAACTGCAGTAAATCTAATGATTCTTGCATCTTTCAATCGTTGTCGTTGTTTTCCACATCAGCCGATTGCGTTGAAACTTTCACAGGGCATATAATTGACACAGATCTACAAAACGATTTTTTAAATTTTCTATATAGGTCCACATAAAAAAATGGTAAAATGCAACTTTTAGTATTTTGTTTATAATTCAGATGAATTGCGATTTTTCACAAATTTTTTTTTCGCATCCTGTGGCAAACTAATTGCTCTAGCTTCTAAAAAAATGTTCAAATCGTACAGTACAATATTAAAACAGTTATCGTCTTTTTAAGAGCGTCCGAATATTAATGGGAGTCACTGTGTATACGTTCGAATTGCCATTGACGGTTTTCCCTTTTCCTTCATTTTACTTGGGAACGCGAGCGCGACGAACACGTACGATCGTTGAAACATGTGATTTCATAGAATGTTTGCACACTTTCGCGGAAATTCCTAGTTCCCTCCGAGCATGTCGATCGTGCTCACGGTAACGCTCAAGTCTCCCCGTCGAATCCGAGATAAATTCGCATTACACCGTGTAGGGTACAGCGTGTGCGGCCCGTTATATCCTGAGGAAAGGCGAGACGAAAACACCTGGATCACGGGGCAGTGAGAAATCAGACGTGGAAAAGTTCACCAATACCTCCCGAATAGTTGCCGCCCAGTACATTATGTGCGCATGTACTCTGGATAATAAATAGTCTGTTCTGTCGAAGGAAATCGAACGACGCGAATGTTGACATTCCTCGCCTTCACGGATAATGTTTCACGGATGTGAAAAGATGTTTTGCCGAAGACGTTTCGTCGAAATAACAGTTAAAAATGTTTCGCTCGAAACGACCAACTTCTTTTCCCTATGCTCGTAACACTAAATCTACCGCCGCCGATTATTGAGATCGTAAAGCTATTTTCATGGAAATTAATTGGATACAGTTTTTCATTCCAGTATACGTTACAATAAAAATCGTACAATATACAGGGTGTTCGACTACAGGTGGGAGAAAATTTAAGGGGTGATTCTTAACGATGATATAAGACGAAAATGAAGAATAAAAAAATTGCGATTTCGGCTTCGTTATTTAGCTATTAACAATTAAAAATCAACAACGCGTCTAACAAAAGTGTACTTTGTGTACGTCAAAGAGTTCAATGTTGTCCAACGATTTGTTAAACATTGAGGCCCTCGCTGGGACCCCAAATGAGAACCAAGTTATGCATGCATCTGTCACTCGATACGTGACTGTCGCGTTGTTAATAGCTAAATAACGAAGCCGAAATTGCAATTTTTTTATTCTTCATTTTCGTCTTATACCATCGTTAAGAACCAACCCTTAAATTTTCTCCCATCTGTAGTCGAACGCCCTGTATAAATCAATTTGAGCTTGTTATTTTTATAATGCGATACACATCGGTCACTTTCGATGGTCGGTAGGTTTAGTGCTAAGTATGCGAATTAACCCCTTGCCGTAACATTTGCTTTAGAGTTACAGGGATTGAAACTTCTTCGTCCCCAAAAATGTAGAAGAGGAAAGAAAATTTATTTTAATTTTATTCCATCCATTAGGTCGTTTGAAAAGTAATTTCGTTTTTCTGTGGGAACGGCATTGCTTCCATTTATTATTACTAGACTGCGGATCGTTATGGGAAATAAAAATTGTCTGCGTCGATTCCGAGCCGAAGGAACCAAATAAAAAATTCTTTCTTCCTTTAATGATCTTGTTAAGCTGAGACTAATACATCGATGTCCTTAAATATTTTCATATCTCCACTGTTTTAAATTGTACGTTACTATTTTCGTCGTAAACGCATAAAATCCGCAGTCTAGTTATTACCTAACCTTATTTTAAATCGCAAATTCCTGGATTATCATGACACAGCCGACATTTCGGACGTCGTTTCGTGCCTTGCAGCGCTTTATAACTTTCCTAGCATTTTCTTACCGTAGCATCAAATATGCAAAATCAGAGTAGCCATTTCTATCAACTATTGGTTTTTTATTACAGCAAGGGTAAATATGCAGTGCACGAAAGAAAACGTTGTAAGCTGTTTACGGAGAGGATGTACCATCCGATTACCATTTTTCCAGTCTTTTTCAACATTCTTTATGCGCTGCGAATTTCATTTCAAATAAAATCGTGAAAAGTCGTATAACTCGATTCGTTGCTAATAAAACGCAGAAATTCTACGTGCATGGGTTCTTTAACCTTCGCAAGGTAACGCGAGGTCTCAGAAACCCCAGAGCTTCAGATTTTTTAAAAGAATTTTTATAGGAATAAAATGAAATCTGTTTGTTTACTTCTTATTCCGCGTTACTCTTTATCCCAAATTGATTAAAAACGAGGCTATCTATGAAGTTCATTTGTCTAAGAGATCCCACCTTACCGTTCATGTGTTATTAGACCTTGCGAGGTTCAAGTTGCCCGAAAAAATCGCAAAAGATCGTACAAGAAAATGTTATAAAACTTATTCTAAGTAGTGAAAAATTGGCTTTCACTTTTCCTCGAGAAAACGAAACGAGTTTCCGAACGACTAATTAGAAAGAAAGGCATAAAATTCGTATCTGTTAGACTGTTAAAATCTTCGTCACGAGTCTGACCGGTTAAAGTACGGCGAGGGGTTAATTTGAAGCTGTGCGCTGGTACATAGTACATATAATGAATGGTTTTATCATTGAGGAGTTAGAGACGACGGTTTCCTCCCAGCATTTGTGCTGAGCATTTGTGAAAGCATTTGTATCAATGATCATGCGCCCACATGTAGCTTGTACCTTGGCAAAATGTCCGTGTTCCGTCCGCCTTGAACTTTACGGATGCTGTGAAATCCATTGCGCACACGTTGAAGTGTGGCCGTACGTTTCCATTTATATTGCCTTATCATTATTCTTCCGTCTCGCTAGCATAGACCCGGTCTCCCCATTTACCTGGATTTCCTTTTCTTCGGCGATTCTTTCATCTCGCGTTCGCCTACTCACGCTCAGCTGATCGTGCTCCTTGCGATTCACTCCTGACGGAGCACCACGGTGAAAACGCACTTGCTCGACCAACCGGCTTCGTCGCTGGCTTCGTACTCTATCCTGTGCCCGCCGATGTCGAAACGACGTCCAGGACTCTGAAACATTGAAGGGAAACGTGCTCGACGAATGAAACAGTTCGATTTTACAAAGGAGCCGCCGATTCCGCGCAAATAAATCGCTAAAGGGAGGAAACGTCTGACGGAGGACGTTTGCCGCTGTAACTTTGGGTAAAAACCTTTTTCCTTTCAGTATCTTTTCACGAAACGATATCGAACGTGTCGCGACATCGTGAAACCTCGATTTCACAAATCGAGTAGATAATAGAACAGTTGCTTTGTGATAATAATAAATTAAATCTTTACTGTTTTGTACAAGGTATCGAGAAATTTGATAAAAAAGTTTCACCTTGACCGACGGTTTCAAATATTTTTATGATCGCATCTTATTCTACTCATCGAGAGGAACAAACTACTCTTGAAAATTGACGTTTACGTTCAAATAACACATGAACGACGTGAATTTCAACGACTACGCCAGATTGGACTGTAATAGATCTATTAACGCAAAACCTACCGAGCATAAAAAGCGACTAGCATGTGTTGCTTTATGAGATTGACAAGATTGAGGTTATTTCGACTTTTTCTTATTTTCATTATGGTATATGTTCGATCTAAGAAATTTATTCAATCGTTTCCTACGGAAGGTACTTCCTGATTTCGATTCTATAATAAATAATCTGGGATTGCGTGGTCGGTTTGACCGACACTGGAAGAAAAGAAACGAGAATATCAAAATAACGATATTTTATGTGATATTCTTCCACGCATTTGTCATAGCAATCAAAATTCACGCTTCCACGGCGGGCTGTTTACACGCACCGTATTGCACTTTTAAGGAAATCGACTCCTTTTTCAAGTATTAGGAAAGAACTGACGTGGAAAGGGCCTGAAAAGTGAGGCCCCGGGTGTATTACGAAAGGTAGGTCCCCGGTGGGCCTAGTTTGGGCATAATATGAAAGTAGAGGGGCAACCTATTGGTCGTCTCGGGAGGTGGATTGTTTTAAACTTTAACCACCTCCCCTAAAAAAAGACTCCTTTTCCAAGAGTGCGAGATTCGCCTTCTCATTTCTCGATAATACAAAAAGGGGGTTTCTCAGTAGTCAAAAACGCTAGATAAAAGAACAATGCAAATTACGCCTCGTGAATGAAAAAATAGGACTTTTGAGGGAGACAGTGCACTAGATCTATCTTTTATCTGGAGTTTTCGACTGCTGATAAACCCCATTCTTGTATTATCGAGAAATATGAACACGAATCCCGCACCCTTGCAATCCTGGAAACGAGTCCACCGCCTCAAGCAAACTATAAATACTGGCTAGAAGCTGTATAAATACCGAGCACGTAGTGGACATGCAGGTATAGATTACTTTAAACATGGTGCACCATGTATTACCTCTTCCATAATCACGCTTTACCAATATCATTATAATCATGCTCGCCATAACATGGGGGTTAGCCAACACTGATTGGGCTTTGCTTCTGAATTATCGACACTGAAGAAGATCAGAGTAATCGAGTGCATGATCGGTAATATGTAAACCGAGAATTTGGAAAATTCTCCAATAACATTATCGAATATTGAAAAGCATTTAAAATTAGATGAAACGCGTTCGTAGGACCCCGCAGAACGTTTTCTTGTTTCCGGTTTCAGTTAGAGTTCTGTGCCGTTGGGAAGTCGGCAGAATGCAACGAGTGATTTAATATTCACCAGACAAATAAAAGGTGTCTAGTATTTATGAGATGACTCTTTATTCCACGTACGATGTGGCACACCGTCGCAAAGTAGTTGGTAAACAAAATTATTACACGTTGTTTGCATAGAAACATAGATCGTTTTCTGTGTAAACTTTGTGTAGCTTAAATTCTCGACGAACTTTCCGCAGTTTGCACAAGCGATTCAAACTGAACCGCGGATCGAATTAACTGCGAAAATACGGTGCTCCGATTTTCGGACAAGCTGTAACAGTTTTGTTATATAGCAACTAGGAGAACTGTTCTTTTCTAGCTTGCAATATTCACATGCTTGAAATTGCGGAATATACTTCTGAAATGTATAGGAAAATTCTTCCGGTGGCTAAATAAAGAAAAAGTATTTTCGAAAACAATCATGTAAATTCACTATCCATAGAGTGAGTTTAAAAAATTTGTAAAAACCATTTTATGCAAGCTTAAATTAGGCTGAAAGTTATAACGAAAGGGTGGTTTATATTCTGCTTTTTCTTTCAATGTTTGCAGCAAGTGACGAGTTAGATGAATGCAATTCACACGTGCATGCGTGCAGCGCATTAGCCCCTTTATGCATAGCATAATTGGAACTGTTCCCAATTTTGCCGGTTATTGCAGACAGTGAAATATTCAAAAATTTTCAGATATTCGTTAACGTTTCATAAATATGTCCGCGATGCTCGCATTAACCAAACTGTGTAGAAAATTAACAACCGTCGTGCGTAGTTTTCACACTGATTGGAATTAATGCGTCCATTAACGGTAGTAATGGTCCGCGTAACTCTGAAATTATCCAAACAAATGTAAAATATCAGTAATCAATAGCTATTACCGCATTCATATGTATATTTATCTGCGAATAATATTGGAAGCTTCCATCGCTTGATGTTTTATTAATATTCGGTTGCTCTATTGTTAAGCGCCTGCCACAGATTTCATTATTTGTTCGAAAAACAGCTATAAAATTAGACAAACGAATTCAAATACTTACGTGTGCTGTTAAACAAAAAGTAACTATTATAGTTTCACTAATTAGTAGACAACGGATATTTACGCGAAATAATTTTCTACCAGTATTATAACACACTGTAAACAATGCAGCAGTAGTTTGAAATTCTTCTAACGTTTCTGCTGTTTTAAATTGCACCAACTCGTTATTTCCATAAACGCATACAATCCGCTGTGCACTAATTAGGTTCGTTATGAAACATGAATTCTAACACCGTACTGTTTTGAAAAATCTGAGAAACATTCGTGCGAGTAATTACGATTTGTACCTACCCTGTTACGTTGATATAAAGCGTGCAAAGCTATTCTCACGGACGCAAAATGCATAGCGTTACGCATTTGATAATTGCAACGATGAATCAAACTTCATTAAGGAAGGAAGTACTTCGTGATTAATACTGACCTCGTTGCTACTAATGTGGGTCACTTTCACATTATCCGTGAATATCGGCTCAGTCCACGTTATTGCTGACCCATTTTTCCCTGTAACCTCTATGTCTTTCGGGCAGTCTTTAACTTTCGGAGCTTCACCACCTGGAATCAGATGCACGTATTCCACGATCAAATATTGCACGGCAGCGGACACAGTATTTCATCGTTTGCGATCAATTAATAGAATTCTGCGTGTAAAAATCAGTCGGCAAAATGGAATCACATCTTTTCGTTTGAAAATCGAGTTTAACTAAAACCCGTACAAAGTTGAAGTAAAAATCCCATCTTCTCGCTTCTACACGGTGTTTCACTTTTACATCTCTCGGGCTTGGTAGGATCATTGTTAAAACCCGCACAACTTCGAAACTAGTGGATTCCTAACATTAAAACTTGGATTTTTATCACGTTCTCGGCGAAATCAACAAGATTATACAACAAAAAGTAAAAATTTTTTGGATTCTTGAGGTGAAGTTTAGCCAAATGAAAGTCTATGCAGCTATTATTGCTTGGAATCGGTGCAACAAATTCCGTTTCGTACGAAGGCGAGCATTCTACCAACGATTAAACACGTACACAGATATTAATATTGTGTACCGACCAACCAGAATACAAAGGCATTACGATCATTATTCGGAACATAGTTTCCCGTAACTGATGAAACGCTTTACTAATCGTAAGTCGAATCGACAGGTTGCTTTGAAAGACAATTAAGCGCGTGCTTGTGCCCTAATATTGTAAATCATTTTCAGCGAAAGGTATTCCCGGCATTACTTTGTGCTTTGGCGCAGTCCGGTTTGACGTAAATTATGTGTAAAATATAATTTGTCTCGGTATTTCGCGTTGTGTTTGTCACATTGTGTTACGGAATTTATTGTAGGTACGTGTCGGATACAAGACGACAATTTCATTTCGCCGGCTTTATAACGAACAGGTAATTACCAGTGTGTTTCTGGCACACGGTTTACAGTAATCCACTACTGTGTGCCTCGGTCGGGCCGCGTGAACTTTCCGCAAAAGAGGTGGCGCGCGAAACGAGTTGCTTGCTTCTCTTTACAGCAAAATGTTCTTCATTTCGGAGAATGCTCGATACCTGCTCGAATTTGTAATGATTTCGCACGGCCCATCCCGCCGAAACTAATTTACTGAAACTAATTAAACGCAACCGGATGAAGTTTCCGCTACGGTCGAGAAGTTATTCTCGGGTGGTGAGCTTTCCGACAAAATAGCCCGATTTCCTGACGAACTGATACATTAGCTGTTCATTGTAGATAGAACGCGGAGGAACACCTTTCTTCCACTGTCATCCACTTCATCCAACTATTGATCAGCTGCGAATAGACATTCCATGATCGCAAGCGAAAACCAATCCAACAAGCAGGACTTTCACTCGCGTGTACCAAAGCACGCGGCCCCTTTGATCCTTTGCGCTCGGAGCTAATTAACTCGAAAATTAAACATTTTTTCCGACCTAGAATAATTACATTGTATACAGTTTTCTCAATTTTGTAGATACGAAATTTAAGTAATACCTGTGTAAATACACTCCAGACTAATGAAAACGTATGCATATATATGAAAAATTGCTGAATGGAAAATTTCTAAAGTTCTCTCAGAAATGCTATCCATATTTCACATATGATTAAGAAAATGGAAACTATTTTTATTATTTTTGTTCAAACAGATTTTTTATGTATTCAATGAAATTTGTTATTCTTCGCAAATGACCTACCGTCATGAAAATCAATTTATCAAATACTTACGCTGTCAATGCTTTTCTTTACATTTTGCATATCAACATATTTGATAATGGAACAGCAATTTTTAGTATAGCTCTTATTTGAAAAGTACACTGTGTATCTTTATGCAAAATAAAAATGTCGTGCATTAATATCAAGGAGGGGCCACATTAAAAATTCTTTCATCCTTTAATAGTTTTAATACGTTGAAAATAGTAAATTCATGTTTCTAAATTCTCTTAATCTCTATTCTAATTATATTGTATTTACCCATTTTTACAATAATTGGATAAAATCTAGTCTATTGATGAGCCTTGTTTACAACAATCAGTGTGAAGGGTCGATTAAGAAAATTGTAAATACAAGCTCGGACTTCGATCGAAGGGAGTTTAGTACTCGTCGGCAAGAATTAGCGAAGCATTCAGTCGGAGTCATCGAATAGCCTAATTGGCTGGGTGAGACGATCCGTAGGTTATATAGCATTGTGGCAAACCTCATGCCGGAAACGCATTTAATTAAAGCGTCGGCTGAGATTCCAGGAAATGGAGGAAAACTTCTTTGAGCCGCACTGCGAAATTTGCATACGACTGCGCTAGACCGCGTGTACATGTGAGAGCAGAGACCGGAGAGCGCATTTCACCTGGCGAAATGTCTTCTTGGCACTGAGACGCGACGACGCCACGCGAAAAGTACGACGGCAACACGCCATCAGCGTGTGCAGCTCAAGTATCTTCTAACGCTGCCGTTAATGGCCGCTGAAGAAGCCTTTTCAATGGCTGCTCTCTTTTTCCCGAAAGACGCCATAATGTGTTGACGGGTACGGTATTGTAACCTTCCAAAACATCGATCCTTTCTAGCGCCATTTTGTAGAGTTCATTACTTTGTGAGCATTAGAGAACGTTAAAAATAGCGACTCATTTTTATTACCGATTTTTCGAGACTCGCTCTTTGTGAACGTTAGGAAATCTTTTCCAGGAGGAAGATGTCAATTTTTAGACCTTTGCATTCATTAACAATGTCGATTCATTCTTATTACCGATTTTCCGAACGTCGCTCTTTGCGAATGTTAAGTCCATCTTTTGAGACTGACTTTTTTCCAACTAAAAATTGTGAACGTTAGGAAATCTTTTCCAGGAGGAAAACCAACAATGTTGTTAATTTTTAGAGCTTAGTTTTCTCCGGAGTTTAAGAAAATCGATTCTTTTTTAACACTGATTTTTAGAGCCTCGCGAACACTGAATATATGTCGAATCATTTTCATTATTGATTTTTCGAGCTTTACTTTTTGTGAACATTAAGTTAATCTTTCGAGCCTGAATTTACTATAAAAATACTATAAAAATTAGATTCCTTTTTACAGTTAACTTTTAAAGCCTCGCTCTTTATGGACATTCAACAAACTTTTCGTATGCAGATATTATATATTTAGTCACTTAAAATATTCCGTAACTGTTCATTTTCAAATTGTTGAAAAATTTCAATTTTTTAAATCTCATAATCTCGTAATTCTTCTTTTTGCAAAAGTAGGGAGAGCCCATTATACCTTCTCAAACAACGCTTCCGAACGAGTTCGTGACTGTTCCGCGCAATGGTTGCCTAGACGAAGGAAACGTTCGCGAAAAGTTATCTTTCGCGACGACTCGAGCATGCCTAAGATCCTCGTTTTTAATTTTCACTCCGGTTTCGAGCAATGGGAAACGAGTTAATTAAACGACAGTGAGGCAGAGGTAACTTCCAGTGAACTAAGCAAGAGAGGATAATTAGTGAATATGAAAGTCTAGAAACAAGGAGAAGAGATATTGTCGATAAGGGTAGAATGCAAATTCTGAATTTTATATTGTCTCAGCGCAGAATGTGAAATCAGCCGAACATCAATTACTGCAGAAATTGGAATTCAGAATAAACGCGAACGAAATCTACCAATAAATCTTTACTCGATATTTTTAAGCTACCGAGTAATATTACCTGCATTTTTCTCTGTATTCTCGGCTCAATTTTCATTGGAAATATTTAATTAAGCCTTAATTAAGATATTATTTACCTGACCAGATTTTTTCCGAACCTCTTCTCGCGAGACGCGGACGGTAATTAGAAAACTTTAATTAGAAAGAAAAGTTTGTTTCGCAAATCTTGAATCATTACACACTGAGCTCGATCGTACCGGTAACGGTGACATAATTTACGGATTGGACACTATCGATTCAGTATTGTCCCGATCACTGCGTGACACGGTATGATAATGGGGGGTTGAGCAGGTCGTAAATAATGCTAGCAATTTAATTGTACAAAGGGGAGGAGGCTATTTGCATGTGGCTTCCCACGAAACAGTGCCTCGACTAAGGAAGATTAATTGTTCCTGATCTTGTCCTTCGAACTTGCGGACAGAATCGCTTGTTGATTGGTAGCGCTGTTAGATGATCGATACCGATTATGATTCGGTGAGTTTCAATGACATGCACGTGCGTTAATTAATCACCTTTGATGATGATGCGCAACACGCAGCTGGCTTGTTTCTTCGATACCGGGTGCCGGGCGAAGAATGTGATCTCGTGTACGCCAGGAGTTAGGTTCGCTTCTAACCTAGTGCCCCATGATGGCTTCGACCTAACGTACCGGAACCAATCGAGATCCGTTGATGGTTGATCGAATGTCACAAATGCTTCGTCTCGGCCTGGCGACAATTCGGCGATCACGTCGTTCGGGCACTCTAAGCGGGGCTTGCTGTACCCTGGAAAAATATGAGCAAACCATTGTGTACTGAGAATTGTTCGCCATTTATTGATGGTATGCATTCCATCGAATGGATTCACGTGATTACTGAACAATATGTTAGATTATTCCAAAAGATCCAGCTTGATTGAATAGTACAACACGAGAGGTTGCAAACAATAATTTTATAAATCAGTTATTTAATCATCATTATTCTCTGGAATTGTTTGTGAACGTTTCGTGAACTAATAGATTCCTTTAACCCTCCGATAGCGAAGCCTGGGACCATTTTGAAAAAATTCTAGCGAATTATGTAATTAAATATTCATGTAGCTGTATATTAGGAACAATGAAAATGTTTACACAACAGCAATAAATTCGTAAAATAGAAATAAAATAACAATAAATGTCTTCAAGAAGGCCTTAAAAATGTGTTTTAAAAAGCAGTTCGTGGACAAGCTGTAACAGTTCTGGAACGCTCTTCTGCATGAGATATAGTCATCGATCGCTATCAATAGCAACTAGGAGAACTATTCTTTTCTAGCTTACAATATTCACATGCTTGAAATTGCGAAATATACTTCTGCAATGTATAGGAAAATTGTTCCGATGGCTAAATAAAAAAAAAGTATTTTCGAAAACGATAATATAAATTCACTATCCATAAAGTGAGTTTAAAAAATTTGTAAAAACCATTTTATGCAAACTTAAATTAGGCTGAAAGTTATAACCAAAGGGTGGTTTATATTCTGCTTTTTCTTTCAATGTTTGCAGCAAGTGACGAATTAGGTGAATGCAATTCACACGTGCATGCGTGCAACGCATTAGCCCCTTTATGCATAGCATAATTGGAACTGTTCCCAACAGCAATAAATTCGTAAAATAGAAATAAAATAACAATAAATGTCTACAAGAAGGCCTTAAAAATGTGTTTCAAAAAGCAGTTCGTGGACTTGAATATCATCAGTGATATAATTATTAAAATGATCCGCTATCCGAGGGTTAAAGTAGGTGTTGTGCTCTGCGAAAATTGGATAGGAACTTTTGCAATCATCAGGGTGTCGAAATTGTTTCGGATATAGGGGAGATGGTAGAGATCTGGGTTCGCTATTGACGAAGAATGCAACAGCGAATGAACAGAGAAATGACAACCCACGAATCTAATGTTTTCATCCCTTGATCTCATATATCATTAATTAATCTTTAAATCTCCGAAACGCCTCCAGTCATAAAGAAGTCACGTGCACCACACGGTGTAGAAATAATTTAGAAGATATTCTAGGTGATCAGGTGCCTCACTCAGAATGTTTTAGCGAATGATGCAAAGCTTCAAATGATTCTTTACATATAGTTGTACTACCGCAGATTGGTAATGCGATTATACAGATCAGTGAACATGATTCGGTAATCGTCTTATTGGCTAATGAATCCCTTTGTCTTGTTCCATCTGAGTTACTCATCACTGCCCCTTTCAGCAAGACTGAAGCCAGGCGTATCTGCTGTCAGTCAGCTTTATTATAGCAGTGGTCAGTGAAATTGTTCAAATAAGGAACATTTAATATCGGTCTTTGTATTCTCCGATTAAACTGCGGATATTTATACAATTTCCAACGAGATCGAAAAGATTCAAATCAAGAAAATCAGTTTCTTTTGACAGAATTTCGACTTGTTCGAATGCACGAATGTCCGCAGGTCTGGATAGACATTTTCTATGTGATATGCACGAAATGAAGCACAGTCGAACCTCGATATCTCGAACCTCCGAATATACCTCAAATATCTATTCCCTCGAAACTCGAATTACCGAGGTTCGGCTGTGTAATTGGTATGGCGTCTTTGAATCGATATGGAATGATTTCGCCGGTGGCTTAGAGGATCCACGATAATTTTACTCACTGACACACTCGCCGTGTTTCGGCCCGTCCCATGTGCCGTCTGACCGACAAGTTAATTCGTATTCTCCGTGAAGCTGATACCCGTAGGGACACTTCAAGAAACACTTGGTACCCGGACGATTGGTCGCCTTTCGTCTACCTCTCCACGATTTAGGCGGTGCCAAACGAGAACACATTAAATAACCCCGGCCCTCTGGATTCAGGGGCGGGCAGGATTCATTGTTTACATCTGGGAAAATAAATAAAAAAAATCACGTCGTTTATCGTGCGTCCATATCGTAAAACACACAACGAGACCGGGGGGACGTCATCTTTTCATTCGTCATTCTAACGGTGATCTAATCCAGATCCAATCAATTTTCTGACTGACGTACACGTGTGGCGTTCATCTTGCGAATTTTCGAATGTAGATCACAACTGGAATTTCGTGTTATTTTTTTGAACAATTTATTTATTCGAACGAAACCTAATTTTTGTTTTCTCTTGCCCCGCAGTGGAGGGGATTGGCAATTTTCTTAGATCGAATATTCACCGATGTTGTAATTTGGTTCTCACTTTGGTTCTCATTTTTTTACGATTGAATTTATCAACAGATCTTTCAAGTTTCTTTTGATAATTATAAATTTCATCTAATCCAGATCGAATCGAATGTTTTGCCTGATTGCACCACGAGTTATGATCCGACCTGTATACAGGGTGTCCCAAAATTCTTCCGACACCCGAAAATGAGAGGTTCCTTGGGTCATTTGAAGGGATATTTTCCTTTACAAAAATGGCGTTCGCGGCTTTGTTTAGGAGTTATTAATGAAAAACACGGACCAATCAGAGCGCGATCTAGACATGCGATGACACGTTCGGCCAATTGACAGTCGGCGCGTCGGGCCGACTGTGCTAACTCACGTCTAGGTCGCGTTCCGATTGGTCCGTGTTTTTCGTTAATAACTCCTAAACAAAGACGCGGATGTCATTTTTGTAAAGGAAAATGTCGCTTCAAATGACTCAAGGAACCTCCCATTTTCGGGTATCGGAGGAATTTTGGGACACCCTGTATTTTCAGAGAACACGCGTTCGGTAGATGGAGAGCTCTTACTTAATAAAAGAACCTGTGCGATGTTATCATCGGCTGAATATTGCCGAGGATGGTGGGTCTGTCAGAAGGTTCTCTGGGGGTAGATAGGCGAGATCAAGTGTTCCAGATTTCACGGTAATCTCGTAGTAAACTCCTGAAACGATACATGGTAACAAGGGCGAGGCTGGACGTCAGGCCGCATCGATATTTGCGACGACGCGGTGTGCTCCTGCATGGGGACGGTTCTCATGGATGCGGCAGTGGCGATACGCGTTTCTCCATCGTCATTAGCATTCGTGATTCATATATTATGCAGATATCAGGGTAATACGTGTAAGCATCGCAGCCGACAATGGTGCACCGGTCGTCGCCGCGGATTTCAAATTATGCCCGTACATAGGTATCCACCGATGTGTCGCCACCGCTACGTCAGGCTCTGAAGGTAACCGATTAACAGTGACAGAGATTTCCATTCCCTCCAGAGATTCAGTATATCGCGTTTGATACCTACCGACGAAAATCGAATCGGTTCTGATCCGATTAAAGGATCTATCAGATCATATCGTTGATCGATACACGTCGGTCGAATCCACTCCTCAAAAACTGGAATATTGATGGAATTGCGATCCGGCTTAAACTCGCCTGAATGTACCTCGATCGTTATATTTCACACTTTTCTGTTTCGAACACTACGATGTTATCTTCCCGCGGTTTTCTTTTCTTAATTATGGCGCGAGCGTTCGTACTTGTACTTGTTCGCCCTTTAACTCGAAATTCGTTTTGATTTACATTCGAAGATTGGCAAGATAAAGGGCGAACAAGTACAAGTACGAACGCTCGCGTCATAATTAAGAAAAGAAAACCGTAAATAAGTCGAAAATAACTCGAAATTCGTTTTGAATTACATTCGAAGATTGGCAAGATATTTTCGACTTATTTATTTAAACAAAACCATTTTCTTAGATCGTAAAGCTCCAATATTTCTTCCCAAGTTGTGAATCTGTCGTAAAAAGGAAAGTGTACTCTTTTTAACCCAGTGTACGAATTTCGGTTCTCATTTTTATAAGTAAACAAATTCTGAAAGGGTATAAACTTGTGATAAACGAAAGCTTACGTAGACATCAAACAATCGCGTTAAAGATTATGTAAGTGAGATCTAAAAGTTATTTCTCCGAACGTAACGCAAACAAATGGCTCGAAAGGAAGTACTACAGCACAATTGAATATATCAGCAAATTTTGCAGTTACGTAATCCATAAAACGTTCTGTAATGCGATAGATGCTATAGACTCGATACATAAAAGAAAGATTTCTTTTAAGGTTCCGGCGATGCTATCGAGAAAAACGAATAACGTCAAAGTGCTTCGCCCTTGTCCCTTAAACATTGTGCAAGGCACTATCTCTTTCAATAATTTAATCGAATTCAGCAATTATCGGTTCGTCGCGAGGACACACAGCCCCTCTTTGTGTCCGACGGTAACTGTGCAAACAATCGCTATCTGGGTCACTTGATTCCATATTCCGCGAGAAACTTGTAAATCGTTAGGGTATCCTTGAACAATGCAAATTTCACGATGGAACTTCTTTCTTATTGTCCGATAGGTTTATGCAAACCAGAGTAAACTCGCGTAACAAAAATTCGAGCGGACGGCAAGCGGAATGGAAATAATACTGCAACAATAGTTACGCTCCAGTTCCGAGAACATGATGTTACAGGTGTAGTTTCAATCAGCCCGATTTTGTCCCTCGAATTCTCTTATCTAATTTCCACTTGTCTGAGAACCGGGCAGATTCGAATACCGACTGAAATACTCAAGTCTATTGAACACCATCGTAGTATCACCATGAATTCTTAGAATTTTTAGCACGACTGTTTGCTGAAAACGAAATTGTTACTTATCAAAAAAGATCGAGTAAATTCGTGTTTAAAAACTCAATTAAAAATAAACGCTGGAACACGTCAAGGGTTCCAAATTTTTACAGTTCTACAAGGTGTCTCAAAGTTCCTTCAACATCCGGAAGTGGGAGGTTCTTGAGATCATTTGAAGCGATATTTCCTTTGTATGTAGTAGTTTATTTGTTCCCATTACGGGTTACAAAGAGTCCCGTTCCCTTTACAATTTAGTTTCGTTTTATCTGTCTGCATAATCTATTAGAATCTATCAAAATATAAAATTTCCTTTGCAAAAATTGCGTCGGCGGCTTTGTTTAAAAGTTATTAACGAAAAACACGGACCAATCAGAGCGCGACCACCAACTGTCAATTGGCCGACTGTGCCAACACGCGTCTAGGTTGCGCTGTGATTGGTCCGTGTTTTTCGTTAATACCTTTTAAACAAAGCCGCAGGCGCAATTTTTGCTGGGTTTATGGAAAGCACCGACACAAATTTCCCCGACACGGTTTTCCCCGACATTTCACTGACTCCAGATTTGACGAACAATAAAGGTCAATTTAATGTCGATTTATACGGGCGACAATTCCAGGCGACGTCGCCGAAAGTCGTAAATTTCGAGCGCTGGTTGACGGATCGGAGCGGGCCGTATCGTCCCGAACGGTCCCGAACAAGCCCGAGGGGACTCCCAGGGTCCGTTCGGGACGTATCGGACCACTCCGACCTGTCAACCAGCGCTCGAAATTTACGACTTTCGGCGACGCCGCCTGGAATTGTCGGCCGTATAAATCGACCTTAATAAGTTTGGCCGACAACACCTTTAACCGATAACGATCTTGATCGACAACGAATTTGATCGACACCATATTTCACCGACAACAAATTTGACCGACACCATATTTCACCGACAACAAATTTGACCGACAACGACTTGAGACGATCACCTCAGTTAGCGAAATTTGTTGTCGGTCAAATCTGGTGTAGGTCAAATTCGTTGTCGGGGAAATTTGTGACGGTGATTTCCATGGAACCTATTTTTGCTAAGGAAAATGTTGCTTCAAATGATCTCAAGAACCTGCCATTTCCAGATGTTGAAGGAATTCCGAGACACCCTATAGAGACTGCAGTAAATTCGCAACAAGTCCGAATAAATACACTGCAGTTGTTTTTACAAACATTTACATACCATAATCCAACAAGATTGTACATATTTCTGAATCAATAAAAATTCGAAAATTGACAAACTATTAACAGTTTATATGATTCATCGTTGGCAGTCGTATTTCGGGAAAGTCGACGTAACAAGCTACGAAACGTTAGAGTGAACAGTAATTAACTACGTATACTTGTACTGTGCGTGTCACTGGAACTGCTCACTTCCGTCAGGCGTCAATAATTAGTTAATTTTCAAATGACTGATCGCAGGCGTAGACCGCGCAGCGGTTATAAGGCTCACTCGATCGCTTTCCACATTTATCAGACATTGCATTTCCACGTAAAATTTGATAATGAATATTTCTCTGTGTTTATAAGAGCTAGGACACTTCCGCTTGGATTTCTCGAGGTTAATCAACGTCGTTCGGTACGTTAACGAATTAAAAACGAATTGGTGTTTCGTACTATCGTACCGAAGTCTCCCCTCGACCGAAATGCATTTTACTCGCGATCGATTGTTTGACTTTCGTAAATACCCGATTCAGGACAGACGCATGCTAATTGCGGCAGTTCGACAAACAAACTAAGCGGGAAAGTAAGAGATCCATTTCCGTGGAGGGTCTCGAGCGCCATCGGCATGGCAGCAAGCCGGCGGCTAATTAATCTAGCTGCAAGAAACGTGGACGAATTTATCGCGGTCTCGAGGGCGTAGCATAATAAAGAGAACGTATTACTCAGCCGCGTGCGTATTAATCGAGGGAGGAACAGAGAGAACGACTGGGGAAAAAACATGGGGCGTCGTTTATCCGGAAAACGGCTCTCGTATAGTAAAGGCTCATCCTCGATAACGTTATTACGATGTAGTCGTGAAATTTCCCTCGCGTCGCGTCGTCGTCGGCCCGGGCATATTGCGTTTTCCCAGACGCGCGAATGATGTATGGTCCTTTGGGTGTCAAACAGAGGGGACCCCGAACTAGAACGGTTTTCTTGGCAAGGAAAACTTACCCACGCAGGACTTCCCGTCGGATGACAGGGCTTTTTCGTCACCTTCACACGCGCAGAAGAAACTGCCGTCCGTGTTCTCGCAGACCTCCATGCAACCGCCGTTGTCTATGGTGCACTCGTTGATATCTACGGACAGAAAACGAACGTCCTCTCGTCAATCCGATCATCTTGAAATTTTCACGTACAGGGTGTAGCAACATTTTTGGTCCTGGCTGCCAACGCGTGTTCTACATCTTCGGATCGGTGAAGATCTGTGAAAAAAAGTTTCCGCAAAATTGTCCTTGACCTTGAATTTCAAATTTGTTTATTGTTGCATTGTATTCTACGCATCATGGGGAGAAAAAGTGTCGAGGCAACCGTGGGTCAAAACTCAAGGTTCCTCTAACACTTTTTGTCCCCATGATGCGTAGAATACAATGCAATAATAAAAAAATTTGATATTCAAGGTCAAGGACAATTTTGTGGCAGCTTTTTTTCACAGATGTAGAATACGCCTGTGGCAGCCAAGACCACAAACATTTCTTTACACTCTGGACAGTATACTCTTTAAAATAGAGTAACTTTTTAACATTGGTTTATGAAATGATATGCAAAAAAGATTTTTCAAAACATTATTATTTGCAAGGTTGCAGGTCAAAATAAAAAAGGCATTTTTTAAAACTAGAGTTGAATAAATAATGTCATTGTATGTAAATAAAAAAACCATATTGTTCGATTAAAAAAAAACAGAGTTGACCTTCGTATCTCCTTGACATCTCCAATTATAAAAAAATTAGTAACATCGGATTGTGAGCACCTCGATACCAAGTCAGTTTGGTTTAATGCATTTTCTATCTTCAAAAGCAAACGAGTTATTCGGTGACATATTTATAAGTAACAGAACGCGTTATTTTTCTACCCCATATAATTTGCACACGGTCGCGAGAGAAATGTATGAAATGCAGGAAGTAATTGGAGTATTTTCGTTATTAGTTCGTGTTTATGCATAAAGGATCCTGTTAAAAATTCGCTAAAACTCGTGTAATTTAGTGTACTATAAGGAGCTCGTTTTTATGCATGGGAAACGCATCGCGGAGCTTTAAATGTTAGTGGAATACGCGAACGGAATCAAAATGTCTTTCCTCCCTCTCCTCCGTGTCCGTTCCTTTCTATCCTCTCTTTCCCTCTTTCTTTATCGCATCCTCTGTCTAACGATTTATAAAATTTTTAGACCCGGATGAGTCTCGTGCTCGGTTTACTAACGCTCTGTAATGAAACTGCCAGAGTACACGTACCAAGGGTGGCAATATATCGTAATACACGTGACATGTTTCGAAAGGAAATCAATTGAAAACTATTCCCCGTGTGAGTGATCATCGAATATCAATTGATCACTGACGAGATTCGTTCCGGATAGAGTTTTAAGTTTTCCGTTGGCATAGACACTGCTTCGATATTCCGTGTAATTACAAGACTGCGGATCTTTATGCAAAATAAAAATCGATCGAATCGATTGTATGAAACACAAGTCAAATAAAATGGTCGTTCTTCCTTTAATAATTTCAACAAGGTGAAAATAGTAAATAAACATTCCTGTATTCATTTAATCCTTTTACCTGTTTAAATTGCATATACACATTTCTATAACAAACGCATAAAATCCCCAGTCGCGTAATTAATTTATTTCTGATCGCACACAGTGGATTAGATTGAACTCTGAACAGTTTTTATTAACATTATACTATATATACTATTATACTATATAATATATAGTATATAATTATTATACTATATAATATATAGTATATAATTATTATACTATATAATATATAGTATATAATTATTATACTATATAATATATAGTATATAATTATTATACTATACTATTATAATTATTATACTATATTATACTATACATATAATATATGTATAGTATAATATACTATTATACTATATATTTATAATATAGTATTATATACTATTATACTATATATTTATTATTATTATACTATTTCTTAATATTATATTTATTATATTATATTTTATTAATTTTTACCTATCTTAACAAAAACGTTTCATCCAAGCATCAACGCTTCGCTCGAAAAGTTTGAAAAGCAAGGAACGTGGGATCGAATAAAGAAGTTTATTAAAACATCTCTCACAAAGGAAACATTTCAACGATCTCGATAGTTGTAGAAGGGAGAAATCGGAAACATGTCTTTTCGACTCGATTCGGTAGCTCTAGCGCCGGAGTTGAAAAAAATGAATTCTATGAATCGTACAAGCAATATCCACCGTACCGTATCTCCTTATTCCTTGGTGAAGGGGAGTTTCTATTGTATTTCTAGCACTAAAATTCGTTTTATCTCCCGTGTCTCTTTCGCGGGGGTTGTATTCAACGGATAACAAAGGTAAACAGAAGTGACGATAATCAAGCGGTATTCTATCGGGCCCGCGAAAAACCAGGTGAAATCCATAGTATGTACATGGTACATATACGAAAGGGACGCACGTTTGACCTTTCATTCTATTCGAGTATCATCATGCCGATACAGGGCGTCGCGCAGTATAGTATCGCGTATAGTAGCATGTATGGCCGTCGTATAGTGTAGTCGTATCTCTATAGATTGTGAAAGCGACGGAAGTCGAGCACTCTTGGCGGTCATTGAAAGTGCTCGAGGCAATCGCAATCTGGCCGACCCTTGTACCTCTATTTCGGTCAATTTAGCGTCATCGCGTGGACAATTGATCAGTCGGTTGTGGCGCTGCCGTCGAAGAATGCGAAATCGTTCGGAAGAAGTCATTCGACGTATGAAAAAGACCTGATCCCTTTCACCCAACACCCTCGCTGGACGGCACACACGCGATAAGATTTCGTTCAATGAGTATTCAACCATCGCCACCGCATGAATCACTGTACTGCCTCGTTACAGAGCGTGGTTCACCAACATTAATCGTTATCCATAGTCACACATTTCTTTCTTCCTTGAACACTATTACCGGGCCCATCAAAATGACGGATTCTAAATTTTTTTAAGTGAAAATTTGTTCTTCTTGGACTGTGAATGCGTCTCATCCGTCACGCTCCGAGGTGAAACGCTACTGGGAGAAACAGACAGGCGTGCAATAGCAGTAAACGTTTAGTACTGAGCTGTTTTATAATTTATGATTATTATTATTTATTTTTTAATCTTAAGACTAACGCATTGCAGCGAAATTCTTTGAATCTGTTTCCTTGAAATTGCACCCACTCATTTTTAATCTAATACCTAAATATTGCGAGGAAACGAATAGAATGTTATCCGGATTTAAGAATGTAATAACAGCCTGGGCGCCCTGCCATGTTATACTTTATTCATTGCAGAAGTTTGGGAAAATCTGAAGATTCTCAACTACCGTACTTTTTGCGTTGTTTCTTGCTGCTCGAGCGCACATATGGCAGACATCGATCCGCTAACCATGCAGCAGGTGCGGTGAGAAAATGCATTATGAAAGACAAGCTACAATTACAGTATCATGTTGCGCGAAGATCTGCTCCAGAATATTTGAAATTCTTCCGAAAAAGGGCTTACGTTCTCTCCGTTCATTGTTTCGTAAATTTTGCATCAATGTTACCTTCATTAATTCAATCTTATTACTTCCATTATGGATTTAATGTTTCCCCTCAATCTGTATGCAAATTACTGTAATACCATTTGAAGTGCATTTCCAAGAGCAGAGAATAGTAAATTTAGATTTCAGCTATCTAGATTATAATTTCGTTAAAAATTGAGTCGGATCTCGTGGAACTTCGTTTTCACTGTTTAATAAGTATCAGTTTTCTAAATGTAAGATGCAATTGATTTCTAACATACTAATAATTTATTGCTCGACTTATCGATGGTACTTTCTATCGACAGTCAATTTATCAACTCTATCGTGTAATAATGTGGGAACTGATGAGGCTGAACAATATCATACTACCACAGAGCCACTGAAATAACAATACGTGTTTATTTACGTTATGCAATCGTAGCCCTATTTACATGTTCCACGCAATTAACAGAGTTTCTAGGCACGCATACCCTTTGGGCTTGATCGCTTTATGATTTATTTCATAGTGGTCAAAATATGTAATGTTTCATAGTAAATATCATAATTTATTTCATAATGGTGAAAACGTTTTTGCTTCTTTCGATGGTTTCGAGTAGACCGCAGATTTCCGTGCAAAGTAAAAACTGTCTGCATCAATTGTAAACGAAATCGGGCAATTTCTCCAGCTAGACGCTAGTCTCTCTATTGTGTGCTGATACAAGAGACCCTAATATAATCTGCATAGAGATGCACTAGATTGCAGCCTATCATTAGATTTATGAAGGGCTGCCTGCACCTTGTTCGCTCACCTGCCACAGGTATTTGCCTTGCATTTCTATGCTTTTCTCTCGTGTTCGTTATTAAGGGCTACACCGAAATCTCCAACATGACGCGTTGACGAACAAGAACTGTCACTGTAACTAACGGTGAGCGAACCCAGCAAATCGATAGCACAACACAATATGGTTCCTTAATCATTAGTACTTCAGCCATCAAAAGTCAAAATATTTATTTATACGGTCAAATGCGAGGTGATAACCTAAGTATTACATAATTGTCAATGGTAAATATAGTGTTTAAGTAGTATAGTTTATACAGTGTGCTCTCCAAATTATATTAAAAGAATTAGATAGGTCTGATGTAACTTTTCTCAATTATACAGGGTGTCTCAGCCAATGCAGGCTACCTAAATATCTCCTTTATTTTTAACGACACGAAAAATACGTATGACATAATTTAAATGGTTTCGAAGAAGAAATAGTCATAGAAGAACCATTTTTTTGTCCGGTTCTTGTTTCACAGTTTTTTCAAGGTCATCGTTATTTTTTTATCAGGATACTTATTTTTTTATTCGATCTTGTAGCGGCTGCAAAAATACTTTGAATATGCTTAAACCATTACCTTCAAGTGACCTTGAGCCAAAAAATCTGATAAAATTGCAGGATAATATTAAGATTACATTTTAACTTACTGTTTGTGTTATAACATTATAAGTTATAAGTACACACGTTGTACCTGCAATTTTATCACATTTTTTGGCTCAAAGGTCACCTGAAGGTGATGGCTTAAGCATATTTAAATGTATTTTCTCAGCCGCTACAAGATGGAATAAAAAAAAAACAAGTTTCCTGATTAAAAAAATTAAAAAAATAACGACGAGTTTGAAAAAAAACTATGAAAAAATAACTGGACAAAAAATTGTTCTTCTACTTCTACTTCTACTTTGGTTGAGACACCCTGTATAATAAACCTTTTCTAACAATGGAACTACACGATATGAGAAACAGCACGCACTCGTGGATTTTCCTTAGATCGAGACTTGACTGTACTTTGAATAGAAGTAATAATAAAATTGTTTTTGAAGTTTCTACATCAGCATTTCATTAGTTTGGCACTATCGTACTATTGTGTAAATTTCTGGAAGATTGTATTAAACATCCAGTGCTTTTTTGGATTTATCGAAAATTCTATAGAATATTGATATGTGTGTGTAGACCAAATAATGTTGGTCATTCGTTTAATTAGAGCGCAGCAATTACATTAACCGATACTTGTGGTTGAATATCTAAATAAATTTAAATGCTGATGCTCAAACAGAGGTTATGATGGCGTGTATATGCATAATGCATTACGCTTCCAAATGTCAAATACATGGTTACCAAAATTAGTCAACCGTGTACATTGATATGTTTGATCAGTTCCACTCCGCAATTCATTCGCTTGGTTGGCTGGAAAATTTAACTTGTGGCATGGAGTTTCCAAGTCGGAAGTCACGCTTGCCAACAATGTTATAGCAGCTTAAATACAGGAAAAATTTCAACCATGAACTTTATAACAATCGTTGACCTTTGTTTTTAAGTCTCATTTATAGTCTGTAGATCCAAGTGCGATACAAAAATTTGTTGCATCAACTGCGAGCGTGACAGAGACCAAATAAAAATTCATTTGTGCATTTAATAATTTTAACAAAAGTTCTTTTAATTCGTTCACGGTTCGCCTATTCATTTCAGTCATAAATGCATAAAATTCGCAGTCTTTTCACCTCTTCCGTCACGTTGTATGTATATAAAATAACGAAGAGATGTTTCAATTTAAAATAAAGTTAGAACGAATTCAATGTAAAGACACTGGATCAATATGTTCACTGAATGCGTTGTCGAAACAACAACAAAATTCGGGAAACAAACGTGTATCGATCTAACGCTTCAAATTCGCAATAATTACAGGTTTTCTTCTTTTAATCATTATCTTTATTGCTATTAATGGATCCGAGTGGCTTCATGCCCTTTACACTTTTGTTGTTAAGAAACTACGCTGATAATTCTCCTGACTAAGCGCCATCTCGTCCAACTAGGTGAACTAAAATTGGTTCTACTTGCCCTTCATGAACGGAATCTGGGGAACAATTGAATGCGATCACGGGAACACACCTCACGTCCTCATACGATTATGTATTGAGCTGAGTGAAGGCTCATTCTAAAGAGGAAGGTTAAACGAAGCGCGCGTGGGTCCCTAAATTAGCAGGAAAAATCTTTTTGTGATCGAAAAATACATTAGACTCCGGAATTTTTCTTCATTTGTAATGTAACTAAAGTTGTAATGTAACTAAAGTTGGACCCACGCGCGCTTCATTTAACCTTCCTCTTTAGAATGAGCCCTCACTCAGCTCAAAATATAATCGTATGAGGACGCGAGGTGTGTTCCCGTAAACCCCTTTTTTGGCCCAAAATCTAGCAATATTCTAGTTAGATTCTAGTAATGTCACGTGGGTACCCTACCCCCTTAACAGTAGCGAAGCGTCCCTAATGATTCCTTAATACTTTCGTGGCGAGAGGTCGCACGGTGAAACGTCGCGCCGCGAACGGATTTTTCTTGATCGCTGTGATAATATTTGTCACTTCGTCGTCCCGACGTATCCCGACGTAACGAGCGAGGTGTGTCAATAGTTGAAGCTGTTCCACCGCTCATTTAAAATCCAAGGTCAACACGAAACGAAACGCCGGAACTCGCGTAACTCGGTTCTCTTGTTTGCCGTATTCTCGATTTGCCACCGTTACTTTGCATTCAAAGCGTTTTCGCCCGGGGAAGCCGGCGAGACTTGGCCGCGAGAGAAAAGAGAACGATTTAAGGGGCTGCGTTTAAAGGCTCCTCTACATTCAGAATTCCGATTACAAGTTGACAGTGTGCCGGAGAACCCTTCGGGGGATCGCTCGCGCAAACATTTGGCAACGCCGAACGCACAACGAAACGACAGGGGGGAGAAACGCAACTCTTCTTATTCGCGAAGCTGCGACAATGGTACGGATTCATTACTGGAATTATGCTCGGCTTATTACGTGATTTAAGAACCGCGATTGTTCCGTTTCCCTGCGCGCGAAATTAGAAAAATTCAGACCAGTAATTTGCCGGCGCGGCGCGACGCGACGGCACCCGGACACGAATGAAATGAAATTTCGGTCTGGTTCTCTGTAAATCTTGGACGTCGGAACATTAATTCTTTCTACCCTGGAACATTATCATATTTCATTCTACAGTTACACTTAATGAATTGAAACTGAGCTTTTGGCTCGACTTCGACCACCACTGCGAGTCTCCCGAATCACGCGGAAATTTATGTTTGTCTTAACGCTTCGCTGTCATGACATTTTCATGAGAAGTCGGCTGTTTGGTTCAGTCGTATCTTGAACTTATTATTCGAACGAATTGCATTGCTTCGGAAATATTGTATTAAAATATGCAGAAATGGATAACAATTAAAATTTTGTTTTCTCAGAACAGGATTGAGACGGAAAGAGCTGTTTATTAAAAAATAATACTAAGTCTATCTTTCTAGAAAAGTGTGTTTAAGTTCTAGAACGAAGATATTTATAAACTGGATAATGTAATAAAGCAAAGATAATTATAATATTATTTGGACTAGTTATTCGCTAGTCATATTCTGAATTACCTCTGAATATTCAATTAATAAGTAAATTAACTGGCGGTAGAATGATCGAGTTAAACGTGATCGCGATTACGTTTATCATAAAATACAGAACCATTAAATTAAATTCACTCTAGCCGTAATATTCAGATTTATTACTATCATTGAACTCGTCGCTGTGAATGAAGTAGTCAAAATTATATATGTAATCACTAGATTGCGGATTTGAAGCATTTATGAAAAACTGGTACAAACAATTTAAAGCCGTGGACACGTTATAAATATTTAAAGGTATCAATATATTAGTTTCAGCTTAATAGAACAATTCAAAGAAGAATACAATTTTTATTTGGCTTCTGTGTCCTGCAATTAATGCGAACATTTTTTATTTTGCATAAAGTTCCACAGTCCAGTAATTATAATCACGATCTAATTTTAATTTCGAAACAGTGTTTATCTTAGTTACTGTAAAAAGCAAAAGTTGGAGAATAGCGATGGTAAAAATTGATTTTACTGTCCTTTTCTACGTTCAGCGCGATCGATGAGGTCCCAAGAAAAGGAACTACACGATCTAAGAAACAGCACGCGCCTGAAGGTTTTTCTTAGATAGAGGGTTTGCTGTACCTCTCTACAATAATATTTAAGAAATGCTACTACCAATTTACCGAGGTCAAAACTGTTTTCGATTTCGGTTTCTTAAATTCCTTTCATGTCCTCTAAATAATGCGAGCCTTAAAACAGAACGAAATTTTACAATTCAGAATAGCTCTTCCATTTAATAATCACAATGCAAATCGATCTAACTATTCTTTCACGAAACATACTCCGCGCAGCTATTTGTGACTTTCACCGACAGCATTACTAACAATGTTGTTTCATCCCGTGACACGAAGTAGTTAGGTTGTTTTATCGCGATCCGGAACATTAAATCTCTCTGTGCTATACGCAAGAACTTCTCGATGAATTCCCGCTCGTCAGCGAACTTTACAGCTCAAAGGTATCGTTTATGGGGGCATTGAGTTTCACTATGAGTCAGTTTAAACAATTTCGAGTTAGGGAATAGACGTTTGTTCAGCTTAAATGTAATTTCGGCGCTTGTCAAATTCTTCCACGCTAGCGTTCATTAACGTATCACCGTATCGGAATTCTTCGAAAAGAGAAACTGTGGACTGTTCTTCCTTTCAGCTAACGAATGAATTTCCCGATAGTAAAAGCGAGTTCAGCACTTGACGCCTATCGGAAAGTCTCGTCTCCACACGGTATGCGAAGAACATTTACAATGTTCAAAAACAACAAATTACTGTGCTTCGAAACTGAGAGTAATGCTTTTCAAATTTTCCACTGTGAAATGAAATTGAACGAAAATTTCTATCGTATAAATGATTAAGATACTGCGTTCACTCTGAATTTTTCAATACCAGTCAATTCCAGCTGTTTGCTCTCTAATTTGTTCGAATAATCAAGGTTCTTATAAATGTACAACATTACATGTGAATATATATATAATATATGTTACAATTCTTGCCCAATACACAATACGCCGCTTTTCTCCTTAGCCATGCTGAATTTACTTAATTAATTAATTAATTCTATCATTACATGTGAATATATAAGAATTAATTTTTCGCGGCGCCATGGTACGATCATTATTTACTATACTTGGCTCTACTATAGCGAATATGTCAAAGTGACATACATGTGCTCGTGCAAATAGTATAGCAGACGTGGGCGCGGTTGGCCCGCGGAACACACGTTGCTGCTTCTCCTCTTCGCTTGGTCGGCCAGTCAATCCCCACCACGGCCACTCCACCTCTTCCCTTAGCCACTGAGGCTAAGGCTCAAGAGTCGGAGTGGTCGTGGTGGGGACTGACTGGTCCACCAAGCGATGAGGAGAAGCAGCATCACGTGTTCCGCGGACCAACCGCGGCCACGCCTGTAGTAGAGGAAAAAGGAAAGGTGGTGGTGTTTTGTGTTTCGTCCTAGACCCGTTAGAGGACTCATCGGTAAGGCTAACTAGCGGGTCTAGGACGAAACGCAAAACACCACCACCTTTCCTTTTTCCTCTACTATTTGGACTAGCACATGTATGTCACTTTGACATATTCGCTATAGTAGAGCCAAGTATAGTAAATAATGAAAGGTTAATTCTTCTCGATCGCAAATTTAGATAATTAAATTTTTTAATGTTATTCGATCGAACCTGGCGCCGATAACATTTAAAAATTGAATTATATAGTAAATAATGATCGTACCATGGCGCCGCGAAAAATTAATTCTTATATATCTAAATTTGCCATCGATGAAATATTAAATCCACTATTACATGTGAATACTATAAAGGTCAATTTATACGGGCGACAATTCCAGGCGACGTTGCCGAAAGTCGTAAATTTCGAGCGCTGGTTGACAGGTCGGAGCGGGCCGTAACGTCCCGAACGGCCCGTGGGAGTCCGCTCGGGATTGTTCGGCACCGTTCGGGACGTATCGGACCACTCCGACCTGTCAACCAGCGCTCGAAATTTACGACTTTCAGCGACGTTGCCTGGAATTGTCGCCCGTATAAATTGACCTTAAATGTTCAAACACAACACATTACTGTTCATCTAAACTGCGAGCAGCGCTTTCGATATTTTCCAGTGTGACATGAAATTGATCGAAAATTTATACGATGCAAACGATTAAGATACCACATCCGTTCTTAATTTTTCAACAACAGTCAATCCTGCGAATGCAGTAGTCACTTCAGCTGTTTGTTCTTTAATTAGTTCGGATAATCGAGGTTCTACCGCACCATACTGAAGATTACTTTAGGCAGCGTTTCAACTTCTCTATCGAGTGCACTTTAACAAGTTCCGTAAGTTTCTGTAATCTGGGGAAATGGAAGATGGTGGAAAATGGTCGAAATCTGGATAACTCCATCACCTAAAATGTTAATAAGGGACCCGTGTGGCTGGAGTGCTTGAGAAACTGAAAAAGCAGTGATTTACTACAAGTGATGATAGAAAAGTGATAAAATATGCAGATATACATAAAATAACAGCATATACGCTAAGCGGATGAACTAATGAAAGACGTTCGCACGGAGTAAGCTTGCTTCGAAGATACGCTCAGTTTGTAGCACGTATAATTCCTGCTCGTTGAAACTGCTTTCAATTGAATCGTTATTAAGTTATAGTTTTCGAGGAAGAAGCGCAAGCGTATCTGACCTCCATTAGTATCTTGTTCTTGTGTAGCCGGGCTCGCTCGCCGTGATTTAAAACAGAAAATCCAGAAAATCGCCCGGCAAAGACGCAGAGAGCACGGGGTTTAACAATTTTTTGTAATTATTCACGCTGAAGAAAACGTTCTTTCACGAGAGCATAAGCCGTTAGTCGGCGTCGCGAGTTTGTTACTTCAATTTAGCGGAAGGAAAATGTTAAGTCGTAAACTTCATTGGATCATACTAGTAGATCCGTGGACGCAGTTGGCACACAAAGTGGTAGAGACATAATCGAAATGTAATAAATATCGTTTTCAACGAATCCCACACTTAATTGTTTCCTGTTTACCGAACGTTCCGCGTCGAACAAAATCACTGTACTAGAAAAAGCTTTGAGTGCAACGGACTCTAGCGAAGCAAATGAAGTTACGAAAACGTTAAAATTGTATTTTCCATTCAGATCGAACGTAATATATAACCTAGAATTGGAAACAGGTTTTTAAATCGATAAAACTCTATTCGAGTTCAAATCAATACACGAGAGTCGGATAAAATTTCCACAAGTTATTTCCCATGTAATTTTCTAAAGTAAATTGTACACAAATTGACACTGCACACCATTTCATTGAATTTATGAATAAATATTTCAGCGATATTTGCATCAGTCCGCGTCGATTAATTTCCTCTTTTAATCATTTGAACAGGTTATAAATGATGTAGCAGTAACATTAAATTCGTGTTTTGTCTGTTCTACTCGTGTTTACCGTAAATACATACAACCCTCGGTCTAGCGATAGTAATTTAACTTTCGGAGATATACAGTTGGTAAACGAAATAACGTGACTTGGTTAATTGGAATATTAAAATCGAAATGTATCAATAACACCGTTGATGGTCATAGTTTTCCGACTATTGGTAATAGAGAATCGCGATCCAATATGGCAATAGTGTAAGCCACTAGGCTACGAAGTGGATCCATGTGCAAGCTAATTCGATTGCGGACCCGGATCGTCTAGAACGGTAGATGGGGCACGACTAGGACCGGGCGTCGGAATCTCGTTAGGCCGCTCATCTCCCTATGGGGAATTGTTATCGAGCTATCCATCGGTCGGCTGTTCTGAAATTTCGCGCCACGAAATGAACGACAGATGCAATTACAAGGGCCACTGAAGAATGTTACCGTTATGACCGTCGCGCCTCCACGCCCGCCGTGGACAAATCGCTTTCGATCGACGGAAGAATGCAACACGTCTCGCGAACTTCACTAGCGTACACAGCACGTGCATCAATGCCAGAATGTCATAATTAAACCTCCAGCTTCCATGCAAATAGAAATTCCGATAAATTAATTTCGGAAACGCGAGATTAAATCCAAATCTGCATGCACTGTGCATGCGAACGCTGGACAGTAGAGTGGAGAAGCAGCTGGATTAAAATATTTGTTCGTATAATTGTATGTCTAAATTTAAACGACTAGCTAACAAATAATATTCATCATTTCTATAATTGCGGAATACTCGTTACAGTATCACTGAATATATTATACTAATATTGTAAGATATTATACTAATATTATAATTATAAGGTATGATGACAAACAATATCTTCATGTGGAAATTGTATTTTGTAATGATTGATTTATTGTATTTAAAGTGTTAGATAAATCGCAATATCACGTTGTATATGCTCAGAACTGTTCAATTAAACGGCGGAATCCTTTTCCAAAAATTACTGTGTTTTTATTTGATTTAGAGTGGAGGAGCAATATTTGTTCGTATAATTGTATGTCTGAATTTAAACGACCAGCTAAAAAATAATATTCATTTCTGTAATTGCGAAATACTCGTTACAGTATCACTGAATATATTATACTAATATTATTCAAGTATATTAAATACGCGTTTAATATACCCTTCTGTGCGAAAGACAGTAGCACCCAGTATAATTAAAGGATATCATGACAAACAATGTTTTCATGTAGAAATTGTATTTTGTAATGATTGATTTATTGCATTTAAAGTATTAGATAAACCTCAATATCACATTGTATATGCTCAGAACTGTTCAATTAAACGGCGGAATCCATTTCCAAAAATTACTGTGTTTTCATTTGATTTAGAGTGGAGGAGCAGCTGGATTAACATATTTGTTCGTATAATTGCATGTCTGAATTTAAACGACCAGCTAAAAAATAATATTCATTTCTGTAATTGCGAAATACTCGTTACTGTACCACTGAATATATTATACTAATATTATTCATGTGTATTATATACGCGGTCATATACATTGAAAATATAGATACTAAATATACATATACACGTTTTGCGTTCGGTTTAGGTTAGTGTTAACTTCTGAACTGATGTAAATTTGACCGTGCCCGACTGTAAATCAAAATCCAGCGAGGGCCTCGTCGGGAAACTCGATTCTCCCTTAAATTGGCAACAGGGATTAAACTACTTACCGATACAAGTCCCATCGGGGGTGGCTTCGTAACCCGGCAGACAGGTGATCGACAAGCTGTCTAGTATCGGTTGATCTTTCATCTCCATTGGCGCGGCGCACCGATAAGATCCCGGCATGTTGATGCAACCATAGCGACACATTTCCGCTTGCAAATCAGGTTGAGCGCACTCGTCCACGTCTGGAAAAAGAAAATTATATTTCTCGTTGGTTGTGCTTCTACTTCGCCGGAGCACCGCGTACATATATAATTGTTTTGTAACCGAGATACCCTTACTAATTACATTCGAGACTTCGTATTCAGAGTGGAGCACTTAAACATAGGGTTAAATTTAATGACGCGAGTGAGTTAGAACGAGCGGTTGGAATCATCCTTGCTCTCGTTACCTTATACGTTAGTTTATAGCCGCAAATATTGTCCGCTCTATTTTCCTTATTTTCTCCTTTCACGGTCTGACTAATGAGTGCACTGTGTACTACATACACTAACGAGTGTCATGCAAATCCTCTTTTTCATCGGGGAATTTAAAGCAGATGAAATTTCATGAAATTCTAGCCGCGTTGCGAATAGCTGAGTTAATCGAAAATGAAGCCGATTTTTGAGGTGTCGCGATGAAGTGTGTGTTTCATCGGTGTACATTATAATGTGTTTATTCAAGAATACGGTATAAAGTGCGTTTGGCTCCGTCTAATAAATTGATCTCCGACAATGGTTCTCTAGAAACCCGATAGATACGTATATGTATTATGTATATATACAGGGTGTACCAAAATAAGTGTAACTCCCGGAAATGGGAGGTTCCTTGGGTCATTTGAAGCGACATTTTCCTTTACAAAAATGGCGTCGGCGGCTTTGTTTAGGAGTTATTAACGAAAAACACGGACCAATCGGAGCGCGGCTACAGCGGATTGAGTCTGGTTCGGCCAATAGCGACAACACGTTAAGCGGGACCTGTCGCCGAGTCGGACTCCGTTCGCTGTAGCCGAGCTCTGGTTGGTGCGTGTGTTTCGATAATAACTCCTGAACAAAGCCGCGGACGCCATTTTTGTAAAGGAAAATGTCGCTTCAAATGACCCAAGGAACCTCCCATTTCCGGGAGTTACACTTATTTTGGGACAACCTGTATACAGGGTATATACGTAACAGTTTTCACCAGTTTTTAAGTACTTGCGATAATCTGACAAAAAACAGCCCGTGTCAAGACGAATTTAGTAACCCAGTCTACCATGACCTTATATAAGTTGTGTTTATTATTAGGACTCGAAATTACGTTCAATTCAGAAACCTCGACTAAATGAACGCAAACGATTTCGTAAAAAAGTCACATCAAATGTTCGAATTGAAATCTGCTTTGTTGTAGATACAATTGTGTTCTTCGTAGTGAATTGTTTGCTCTTACGATATTGTCGTAGCGAAGTTCGCATGCTAACTACGAACTGTCGACAACTCACAACAAAGAAAAAATGTCAACATACGCACGATGGTTTAGCTTTCAAGGTAGTTGGTGACTAGACCTTAAGACAGTTCTTCTGTTTGTTTTCGATTTGGCACGAGAGCAAATCGTAGGATTAACTTGTACAAAATGTATTCTAACAGTGATAAGGTTCATTGTTTGCGGTCATTCAGACAAGGTTTCTGAATTGAATATAATTTCGAGTCTTAATAATAAACACAAGTTATTACCACCCATTCAAGTAGATCGTCACCTTTTGTTGAAATTTTAATTTCTTCGCCTTGAAGGTCACTCCAAGGTCATGGTATACTAGGTCGTTGGATTCGCGAGCTATAATACTGTTAAGTCAAAAATACATAGTGCCATTTAAAAAAATGAAGGTGACCTTGACAATACTACAAAAAATGTTTTTCGAACTTTCTTTTATTGCAATATATAGCCAATCGAAAACTGATCAACTTTTGTTGGAAATATTTTCTGTCAGATCATCGCAGGTACTTAAAAAATCGTGAAAACTGTTACGTAGGACACCCTGTATATATAATGCAGGCTGCATTATTGGAACTGCAGGTTCGCTCGATCGAGTTACTGATGTTCGCACGGACACCCAGCGATTCAATATTCTTCGCGTTCCATTTCGAATGGGTTATTGAAATTCCCTGGTGAGTCGACGATAAAACAGAATGCCGAAAAAAAGAGTTGGAGGAAAAATCGGACGAAAGAATTCTCGATTACCTTGGCAAGTCTTCCAATCGTCCTCAAGAATAAAACCATCGGGGCAGAGGCAAAATACCCGGCCCATCGTGGACAGACAAGTGTGCGAGCATCCTGCGTTGTTGACGCTGCACGGACCTGCGTCCTCGCACGTGTGGTTGTCGGTTGACAGGACCGAGTCTTGTAAACCGTCACAGGAACATTCGTAGCCCCCTATGGTATTCCGGCAAGTATCCTGACATGGCCCGTGTCCGTTGTTCAACAAACACTCGTTGATGTCTGAATAATGAACAAGTAAACGAATACTTCACATTTCCCTTCCGCACCGAGCTACGTACGGGTGACCTGTCCAGCGAACGAACATACAGTTGGGAACAACATTAACTAAACACAGTGAATCACGTGTAAATATTTATCTGCTTTTTTTAGACAAATAGAAATTGATGTTATCGGCGCACTGGTTCGATCATGATTCTACATAATTTGAATAATACTACAAACGTGGATTCGGGGTTTGAATCTATTTATTGGTCTTAAAAATTTTTTACCGCACGTTTGAGCTATTCCGAATGTCTGGAATAGATAATAAGGAAAAAGGAAGGTGTTTCGTCCTAGACCAATAAATAGATTCTAACCCCGAATCCATGTTCGTAGTATTATTCTTAGTATTATTCAAATTATGTAGAATCATGATCGAACCAGTGCGCCGATAACATCAATTTCTATTTGTCCAACAACAATTTACGATCGCGAAAAATAATCCTTTATCCTTTTTTTAGATTCTTCATCGGTATTTGTTAACTGGTTCACGCGTTATAGTCGCTTTAACATAGTGAAAATTATAGTTATCAATAGACTGCAGGTTTTTATGTAAATCTACCAGCAACGAACTGGGCTGAAATGAAACTGTAATTTCTTTCTTAAAATGTTTAATAGAGTGAAAACAATATTCCTGTAATATTTTTTTGTTTCAGATTAAACCTACTCATTTTCGTCATAAATACATACGATCCGCAATCTAGTTTGTTGTAAATTGATGTTCGTTCTGATAAAATATTATAATTGTGTTCTGCAATGCAAGATCTTACGATATTTCTTGCAGAGATAGCACTCAAAAAATTAAATAACCATTTGCAAATGCCAATTTCAACAGATACGCAGCTGAAGTGTTGATTCGTTGGACAGTTGGAACAAAACCCGAAAATTTTTCTTAGATCAAGGATTCACAGCGTATAAAAATCTATAACAGAGCTTGTACGCGCAATAAACAATTACGCGAAAGATTTCGTCACGGCACAAGCTTCGCAATTTATTAGGGGTAATTAAAACTGCAAACATGACGAATACAGACTATTAACATTGAAAAAGCAACTACAAAAGTAACGATATAAGAGAAACGATACAGCATGCGAAAACCATGTGCGTACCTACACGAGAATACTTTCGAATGGTGTAGCTTCCGGTGAAACATAATTTTATAGTTCTGGTAAACAGTTGAAATTCTCAGTGTACATCGCGGTCGAGTACTTCCGGTGATATATGTACGAATTTAATTGTTGTAAACAGCAGAAATTCTCGATGCAGTTAATGATCAAGTGGATGGAGCTGCTCGGTAACGTTTGCTTTTGCACTTGTTGCTTTTTGCGAATGGAAAACGGCGAGATTTCGCGGTATATTCCGATGCAAATCACTCACCCCTGCACAAGAACCTGTCCTCGTCTAGTTTCATTCCCTTCGGACACTCGCAACGAAAGGATCCCGGCGTGTTCACGCACTTATGCTCGCAACCTCCCTTGTTATCCTTGCATTCGTTCACATCTAAATTTCAATGAGCACATACGTGTAATTCACGGAATTTAGGTAACTCCTCCGCCACATCGTTCCCGACGCCTTTTCACCGAATAAACGGTTCGTTTAATGATACAGGGCGAGCCTGATATTTTACTAGGTCTGCAGAACTCGCTCACTCAAACGGATTAACGTGAATATATTGCACCTTCAATGGAGAATATGCTACCTCTCGTATAGAAACTACGTGGAAAATATACCGATCAAATGACATATCATATCTGGCCTTCGTCTTTCGTTTCTCATTCATTGTAAATGATTATATATAATTGTTATAATTATAAAACAAATACTATAATTTTAACTATTAAATTGATAAGTATCCTTTCGACAGAAAGACGAATTCAGAAATTGACTTCTGAAATTGTCTAAGTACTTGCGGTTGGTATACGCAGAAATTCATTAAAAATGAATATCTCGATCTCCATATTCTATTAGTTAAATATACAATTTTCAATTTCAATGTTTTCTAAAGGTTTGATTCAATTCTTCGGACTGCTGCACAAATGTAAAAACCGCGATTTTATTGCGATTAGTATTGTCAATTTAGTAAAATTCTGATAGAAAAATATTTTTGCAACTTCGATCGTCGTTACAAAAATTAGTCTGCTGCATCGATGATTACCAGCGACGCTGAAATACAATTTCACAGTACCGTGATTTTATGCTTTCAAATTAAATACATGTTTGGTCAATTTTGTTCACGAGCCATTTTTATTTCGATTTCATAAAGACCGTAGATGTACGTATTCTATGTTTCAATAAGAAGCAATGAGTTGTTTAACACTTCATCAAAACGGTTATACGTTGTATATTTCAGAATCGAATATAGCGACTTTACTAATTTCGAATAATACGAAATTGTTTAACTGGAATTACATTTGAAGTCAGGCTAAGGAAAACTTTATCCAGGATTAGGTCGAACCGCTTAAAAGTTTAAACACTCGAACGCGGAACAGAGAAATAAAGTTTCAGCTCTGATTCAATTATTGCTATCGTTCTACTCCGATTTTCACGAGCGAGCTTTCAGATAAAATTTGATTACGCTGCTCAACTTTTGCGAGAAAGGAACACGGCCGCCGCGTATACACTCGACGCGGATATGCACAGGGAAAGATGGAAGATTTTTCGTAGGTAACCGATGATATTTTAATACCGACTGGAAAAAACTTGTCGATCGCAGAACACGAAAGCTGTCAATATTTCAATGAGGATCCTGTCGATATTTCATCTCGAGAAATTTCTTTTCTACAGACACGACAGGGCCACTTTCCATAGAAAAATAATGTCATTCATGGATTTCACAACTCGCGCGAACTGAAAAGCGAACCGAACGAGAAATTTGGGATCAAGGTATTGTAAAAGGATTCTCGGATTACTGATAGTCGTGCCCAGTATTTTATGCTCCACTGTTCAAAAAGAAACGGTTATCGAGTTTTACTTACGCCGAACTATATTGTCAGGTATGATCATATTAATCAACGTTTCATATCAAGACGTGTTCAATATTTTTGTAAGTAGTAGATTTCAATTAAATCGTGAATTAAAGATACGAAGATATCAAAATATTTAAGTGAACGAAGTCTTAACACTATAGCACTAAAAACTATTAAAATTATTCAATCTTCTACAAAGTTAAAGAACTATTAAATCTTCTCGAAATGAGATCAACGTGCAAAGCGTTTTAACACTTCATTAGCTATCGTCGTAGACGCATATACCTTAAATTAAAAATTTGTAACATTTCACTTTTTTAGGAGTCTGAACAGTGGCATTATTTTGTGAATTATTTGCACCTGTACAATTTATTTATTTAAACGTATTAAGGAAAGGTAGTTGCTGTGAAACCATTAACCTTTTCGACCGTAATAACTATCCATTTAATTAAATCGCCAGAAAGAGAATAATTAAATGAGCTTGCTACTCTTGGTTAAAATAGAACCAGCCCGGCGCGACGTCAGGTGGTTAAATTCATTATTGAGTTTCATACGTAAGTCTACTTTATTGATCTTAATGACTAATAGTTGTATAATATAATTGTCTGCTGACACAGAGCGAAATAAATATTTTCTTTGTCTCTTTAATAATTTTAGAAAATTGACAATTATGTATTGATATCGTTAAATTCTTCTAATCCTTCTACCCTTTTAAATTTCTTTTACTCTTAATTAAAACTCCTGAAATTCAAAAATCCTAAAATTCATGGTATTAAGATTTTAAGTTGAATGTGTTACATTTCGTGATTTTCTTGTAGTTTATGCAAATCAATAACAATTTTCGTCGTACGGCTAGTGAAGTGTTATATTGATAAGGGATTGCAAAACAGAGAAAAATATGTACAGCGAATTAGTTGCAACTTACCAACGCATTTGTTATCTTCTAAACGGAAACCTTTGTAACACGAGCACACTGGTCGGCCATCGATTTCCTTGCAAATTTGGTCACAAGGGGCATCGATGCAAACTCCCTCGGGACTCTGCTTGATCTTGCACTTCGGCAACTGTCCTATCCATTGGCGATTTTTGCAGAGTAACCTATTCTGTGTGGTTGCCATGTAATACCCTGGGGTGCACTCGTAATCGGCTTCTAGATATTCGTTGCCTGGTACAGATGACCTTGGACAAACATTAACATCGTAAAATGATGGAATACACGAGTGATTTAACTCCGTGCAACTTGAAAATTATAAAATATTAATATTAAAAATTGCATTAATAACGAAGTAACTACTTCTAATAAAGAATAACCTGACTATTGAAACGGACAAAGAACATTGAATTTGTTGAATTGTATTGGTTATGTTTCTTATTCGTTTTCTTTATTCACAGATTTTTGATTTTCTATAGGAAAGAAGATTGTATAAAAATTTTATTTCAGTCTGATCAAAAAGAATGATAAAGAAGCTTTAAAGTTTTAACTTGTTATTTACAACAGTTAAAGCAGTGAAAATTTCCACTTGAAATCAATGAAATATCGTACGTAGAAATGCAAACTCAAACACGAGTAAAAAGAACGCCGATTTTCTAAGGCTTTAAGCTGACCTAGTCCCTAAATTTCAACCGTCTCTTGAAATCGAAATTTAGTTCCGCAATTTGTCCCGCGAAAGACATATTTGACATCGCAGTTCCCTCGAATTTTACGTCTTTTTACATTTTATAGCACTGCACGATAATTCCAACGCGTCAGAACATTGAAAAGTTCAAGCTCTCGGATCCTAAGAAAGTTTCCCAGGTCTCATACAATTCTACTACGAAGTTGTCCCCGTAATTCAGTTTTCTGTGGAGAAGAGGAAATTTCAAGCACCAATAGAGCGTCACGTTCTTCCGAGCATAGAGGTGTGTGCTCGATTAAAGAACAAACGAAAGGGGAAGCTTTGAAAGAGAGATTTCGCGAGTGTTTGGGAAAGCAGAAGGGCTCTGCGCAGAAGGAACAAGGGCAACTGCAATTATAGGTGGAACGACTGCTTTCCGGAGTGCTATCTAACGTAGCCATTTATAGAAAATTGAAAGCAGGAATTATAGAGTTGAGTAAGCCGGCGGCGAGCCTTTTGCAACAGTCCTTCTTCAAAGAACGATTCAATATCTAAGTTACGATGGTTCGGTGAGATATAAGAGATCGAGGTTGAATAAAATACGATATCTTTCTCTGCTTTGAAACATTTCACATTTAACCCTGCTAAACGTTTAGAGCTTCTCGCGTCAGCTTCTCGAATAAGCAAGAGGTAAAATGTTCTCCGTAAACCGAATGTTAGAGTCTCGATTGTTCGGTAAGTAGATCTACTTTCGGAGCTGAAACTTGCATCCCTTCCGAAGGAGCCCCGTTTAATTCAACGAAAACAATATCCGTTGTACTCGAATTCAATCAAGTTCATTTCTGTTCCCTACGACAGATCCGGAACGTGCTGATCAACAACAAGCCGCTCCGTGCAGTCATGAATCCGTCGTTATAAAGGAAATCGGTTCCTCTGGAATCAGCGGAGGTCGCCACATTTCGGACGAGTTGAATAATTCATACTAAAAGCCACTTACTTTACATATTTGATCAGCGCATGTCGCGCGAGTGGAGCTGGCATGAAAGTCCCGTTTATGCATGATAAATCTCCCTTGGTATCGTCGTCGTACACCGTGGTGGTTGTGCTGGTAGTACTGGTGGTCTCGGGGTTCTTCTTTCCGGCGAACCTTTCGAATTCGGTTCCATCGATGATGGGTTTCCCATGAAAATGGGATCCGGAGGTCTTGTGATGCTCGGCGTCATCGCGGTACGGTAACATCGATAACTTCAAGCTTGACGTCATGTAGGCGTTGTAGTCCTTCAGCGTCCTGGCCAACACCTCGTTCTCCATGTCCAGTATCGGAAGGTCCTCCTTGGTCCTTGAATAACCCAGCATCTTCTCTGCGTCGTACCTCGAGTTACCGTACCTGTTCTCCTTCCGGTTCTTCGGTTTGTCTTGTCGTTCGTGGGATGGCCTAGACAAAGAGCTGCCCAAGATTCGGTTCTCCAAACTGGCTGGGTCCTCCATCTGCGTCCTCAGAATCTCCTTCTCCAGCTGCCTGGAGAATTCCCTCTCGACCGTGTCCTCGTGGCTTCTGTAACGCGTGGTAGTCTGCGTTGACCGCCTGCCACTTTCCGTGGTTAATTGGTTTTGAAGATTGGATGGCGACGTCACATACGACGAGTTCGAGCCCGACCCATTCGAAAGAGACGAGTTTCTCTGACGAACGCCATCGCCGTCGGGTGTCATGTCTTCGCCGAGCTTCCCGAGAACCAACGCAGCCGGCGCATCGTTCATCCGTCTTTTAAACTTCGAACCCCGGCGACCATCCACCCGATCCTCGTTCTGTCTGCTTCTCTTCCGGCCTCGTTTCCGCTCGCGATTCTTCCTCCGACGACGTCGTTCCGCACGGTACCGTCTCGCCGGCGAATCTTTCGATTTCTTCGACTGACCCCCACCTCCTCTCTTCCCTCGGATCTCGTATTCGCGAGAATCGTTCGCGACGGCACGTTGACGCTCCATGTCCGGACTTTTTGACTCCTTCCCACGGCGACGTTTCCTCCGAGTCCGGTCGCCGCCATTCCCTCTGCGACGAGCGATCGGTGTGGTTGCTGAAATGGAGAGTTCAAGGGGAACGTGGTTACGTGATCGAAACTTCGCGTTATCTTTTTCTTTTCAGTGACTTCGGGGCCGACGTCTGCGCATCATATCGATCTTGAAAAGTATTTCCTAATTTCTATGAAATTAGAATTTAAACTGATTTTTCTGACTATTTTATGAGCAACGATTCATGAGATTTTGTGAATTCGTGGATTCGTGAACAAATGAATCGTATAATAATATCTGTAACATCGTAACGACCCTGAAAAATATTTTCAAATTTCTACGGACTTAGAGGATAGACTTTAATCTCATTTGCAATATTTTATAAGATGCAAATTTTGTAAATCCATGAATTTGTGAACAAATGAAACATATGATAATATCTCTCCATATCTCTGTATTCTATTTGGCTGGCGTAACACGGACTCATCGTACGGGGCTTACAAAACAGTACTTCAAGGGCGACCTCTGTGCTTCTTATCGACCCCGAAGAATATTTCCAAGTTTCTACGAAATTAAAGGAAAGACTTTAAGCTCATTTTTAACATTTTATAAGATGCAAATTTTGTGAATCCACGAATTTGTGAACAAATGAAACAGATAATAAGATATCTCTATATCTCTGTATCCTATTTGGCTGGCATAATATGGATTCATCACACAGGATTTACAGAACAGTACAGGTCATAATTATTCAGGCGACAGGAATTTCGTACTTTAGCTTGCTTTTCAAAGGCAAGTACAAATTTACGTTATTGTCAAGGCAAACGGCTTTAAGATGGGATAAACTAATTGGATTCCTAATTGGAACTTAAAACCGTACGCCTCGATTTCGGTAGTAAGGTAAAATTAATTTTAACATCGAAACGAACAAGTAAATCATTTGTTGTATTCTAGTTAATGCTATTATCCATCAGATGTTTATCTTTTGCAATAGTAGTATGAAATTTCTGTATTAAATATACAACCTAGTAGAAATTATTAACACAAACGAAAAAAATTAAAAGCTGTACGCTGTAAAGTGGAACTAGTGCTACTCAATGATTAATAAATGTGAGTTATCGAATTTACGTTATCTATGAATTACTCATGCGAATTACACAAAATTCGCGCGACGTTGGTCACGTTAATGCGTTTATCCAATTATGCTATAAACACGTGTATGTGTATAAATGTATAACCGTCCACGGACCACTGAAAGTGAAAGGATTAGCGATGTATAAATGGTTCATATCACAGCGAACATAATATCAGCTGGTAATTACGTGGAATAAATGCTAGAGTAAGATTTTACGAAAAAAAAATCCAATTTAGATGAACCGTGAAAAAGTTTTTAGTTAAATATTGTCGAAAAATGCGAAGTGAAAAATGTGTGTGTTAGAAGGAGAAACCGCGAAAAATTCATCGTGAATTTTGACAAAACTTCGCGAGTTTATAGAATTATCGTGCATAAAAGATGCAACTTTCGCCAACTGCAATGCGCAGCAGCTTGAGTTTAAAATGCACGGTTCCTTTCGGAAGTTTCTCCAGTCTCACACTATTGTGAAAATGATTTGTAGCATCTCGATGTTTTGCAAACAACTTGTATATAACACTCTGCGAAAATGTCCAATTTAGGGCCTCGTTATTTTAAAAAGAATACTCTACAATACGTGATTTTATGGAGTGATAGTATTAATTAAAGAAAAATAACAACCACAAACTTGTGCCTCGAGTGAGTAATCAAATTTCTTCTGTTTCAAGTCGTTGGTAAACGTAATCGGTAATTGAAGTCTGGAGAAGCTTCGTTGAAGTAACAGTTCGCTGTAAGCTATAAACTCAAGCGGAACAGTTTCAACTCTCAGCAGGACGTGATCTAGCCACGTGTAATAATACGTATCAATAGTGGGCCATATCTGCACTACATATTGCTATATGCTCACCTAATACTATTGCGAGATTGCATTTACAGAGTAAATATGTGTCTGTCTACGTAGATTCGATACACTATACTAAAATCACATTAAAATTTGATTAAGAAATTATACGCTAACAGCAAATTACTACTACGTCAACGTAAACAATTAAGTTTTAAGGTTCTCTTTAAGTAAACAGTTTTGATATACCGTTCTTATTAGACTGCGGATCTTCGTGCATTGATGGGTTCTAAAAATATTCCAGAAATGCCGGAATATAAAATTTCACAAAATTTAATACGATTTTTAATTAATCCAGAACTCCCAAGACTACCACCACTGAAAGTCAGATTTCACATGATTTCGCTTTCTTAATATTTGCCTACAAATATTGAAAATTGTGTACACATCCGCAGTCTAGTTATTATAGATCACATTGACGTTAGTTTTTGTTGATTTGACAATAATGGCGGACCGCCATTTTCCCGGAAACGTTTTCGGCGCGTCGGTAACTGCTTCGATGTGCTAATTCGGAGAGCAAACATTTTTACTCACTGACATTCAAACCCGACCGAAGGGATGAGTTGTTCGAAGCATCTTCTGGTGGGACAAGGACCTCGTCCCTATTTCCGTCAGCTCGGGGAACTGTTTCCGCTTCCGTCTCCAGCACCTCCGCCATGTCTCGAGACGAGAAAGAGTCGCTGTTCTCATCGAGCGTTTTTTTACCCTCGAGAGACGCATCCCAGCTAATGAACAACACAACCAACCGTTTCTTTTTCTTTCCGTAAAATGGCAAGACTATATTTCGCAGGTCCAGCCCCACCCTCCTTTCAGCGTGTATAACATCGTGTACCTCTTTAAGTTATCCTTCGTACTCTTCCCCCAACCCTACATTAGAAATTTCTGACGTGAAAGCACGGGCCATCCAGTCTTTACCGTATGTTCCACTCATGGACCACCAGTACTATTACATCGTCAGTAGGTGTAATTCGAAATAGTATAAACATTAGAAGAATTTAAAAACACTGTTATATTATTTTCTTTCTATTTTATTCGGGTTTTTTGTAGTTCAGGGACTACATTTGATAATTAATTACTTTAGCGATTCCTCCCCGATTTCAATGACCTTGAAATATGTTGTAAAGGTTATAATTCTGAACCTCATTCATATGACACATAAGGAAATATATTTATTGAATAGTTCCTTAGAATCTTAATAGAACCCTTCATTTTGACAGGTGAACTCATTAGCAGACTGCGGATGTTTATGCAAAATAAAAATTGTCTGCATCGATTACAGAAATAGAAACTACAGTATTTTATCGATATGAGTCCTCAACACGGGTCTGGACAGAGTCATTCATACGCCAGGGATACTATTCTTTGAGTTTTGCCGAACGTAGAGGACAACCGAGCTCGAGAGGCTTCAGTCGCCAAGGAATGTAAACATAACGGGTCCAATGGAAATCACCGACATAAATTTCCCCGACATGGTTTTCACCGACAACATTTCACCGACAATAACATTGGCCGACAACACCTTTAACCGATTACGACTTTGACCGAGAACGATTTTGACCGACAACAAATTTCGCTAACTGAGCCGGTCGTCTCAAGACTTTACGGTCAAATTTGTTGTCGGTCGAAATCGTTATCGGTTAAAGCTGTTGTCTACCAAAGTTATTGTCGGTCAAATGTGGAGTCGGTGAAATGTTGTCGGTGAAAACCGTGTCGGGGAAATTTGTGTCGGTGATTTCCATGAGGCCCAAACATAACTAATTCGAATTTCAAACTTCTTTAGTTTTCATTATTTATTTATGAGACTTTGATGACCATATTTGTGACATTTTTCTAAAAAAAATCATACCGAATATGATATGTACATTATTTGTCCTCTTCACGATTTTAATACAGGAGAAATCATATATTGATATCTTCAATTTTCTAAATTTTCCAACAACTTCGAATTTTTGCCATAACTGCATGGAAATCCGCAGTCTCCTTATTAGTGTTAGTAGAACTGACAATTTCAAGAATACAATTGCGTTTTCCGTCCCTCTGCATTCGCAGCGTATTCTTGAGATGAACAGTGTTCAGAAAGATAGTTGCAAACACGTCGTAGCGGGGATCGAGCGGAAATGGAAATTTCAATTACCGTTTCATCGAGGGGAGGCCGCTCGGTTCGATTATAGCGAAGATAATTTCGCGGCTAGCATCGTTCCCAAAGAGCTCCGATATTCCGACAATCTCAATAACGAGCGACCGGGAGACATGTTGTTCCCATTGTTCCCGATTCTGACGATTGCGAATGGAAATACCGCAAAAGTAAAGATTCCTTTATTAGCGGCGACGTTCGTAGCAGGAACGACCCCTTCGGGCTATATTATTTTCCCGGCGCGGATCTTTTAGCGGTCGTCGCGTCGCAGCGACAGGTAATTACGATTCGTGCCGCGGTGTAATTGAGACGAACGAATGGCAATTGTTTGGCCATCGGTGTCTACAGGATGTCCCGTAAATATTTAACCAAAATATAGAAAGCTGGACAAAATTCGTCTGTGTTAATTATACATTGTTAACAATACTTAAACTGCTAGTAATATTTTAACACTAAACCTACCGTCACCGGTCAAATTTACTGGTTCCAGATTTTTTATTTCGCGACAATTGATATAATAAAAATAATTTTATAAGCAACCATTATACAGGGTGTCCCAAAATAAGTGTAACTCCCGGAAATGGAAGGTTCCTTGGGTCAGTTGAAGCAACATTTTCCTTTACAAAAATGGTGTCCGTGGCTTTGTTTAGGAGTTATTATCAAAAAACACGGACCAATCAGAGCGCGGCTACAGCGGATTGATTCTGGTTCGGCCAACGGCGACGTCACGCTGAGCGGGACCTGTCGCCGAGTCGGACTCCGTTTGTATTCATCCATATTTTTAGCCATTCTTTCTCTACTAAAGTTATTTCATTGAATAATTCCTTTTTCTCTGGAATGATCGAATGTTTTCGGCACCCCGTACAGGCACGCGTAATTTGCGTTTCTGCAGCTGTGGTCCAACTATGTTAGACCAATTAAAAAGTTTGAGTGTGTAACACGACCACCCTTATTTCGTATGCCCACGTAATTATCGGTTCTCTGTACTTTAGGTGCTTTTCGTTTGATCCTCGATAGCCGGGAGCGACGTGGAGTCGAAGTTGCGGTTTAATGACGATTCGGCGGCCGCCTGATCGCAGTTCATTGAAGCTGCGTGGACGGCTTGTTACAGGGGACAGGAAACACGATTGACGTGCCCCTTGGCACAGCCCTTTTCGCTTCGTTAATTGGCCCGGCTGTTTACGTTGGTAAGCTCTCGGATTTCTTTTTGACGCTCTTTTCATACCTTCCCTAACTTTTGCGACACGCGGTTACGAACGCGGTGGAACAAACCTCGCGTGGTTTCTCGCGTTTCTTTCTGTATCGTTGATCCTCTATGGACTGAATAAGTTTGAACGTGTTTGCACAGTTTTCTGTACCTCTAATCCCTCTTGGGTTCGTCGCAAAGCCTCTTTGCATGCTTTAATCCTTACAGACCACATTTAATTCATGTAATTTCGTGTTCTGCTTTATTACATTGAATTTAATGAAATGTTAATGCTCTGTATTCTATAATTTAGAGAACTAAATCTAGAAAACTTTAATTTCGCTCAACAATTTTCGTGGTTTTTTAATTAATGAAACAGATAAAGAGAAAATGATTTCGGCGCAACGGTTCGATCAAATAAAACAAAAATGAAGCAATTTATTTTTGTTTTATTTGATCGAACCGTTGCGCCGAAATCATTTTCTCTTTATCTGTTTTAACAATCTTACGATCGATAACTCTAACAACATTTACAATTAATCATCGTCACGGTTATTTCGGAGTCGACATTCGAATAAAAATAGTTGAATAATTGACGCAGTTCGTGAAAGACGTTCGATCTTGTTAATTATCGAGTCCATTCTCTTATTACACAATTCTCGGACACGAGTTACACACGTCTGAAGGAGGCTGGGTCATTGATTTCCTCTTTTGTAAAATACAAATTCCCACGAACATCTGCAGTCGAGCGAGTTCCTCTAACAGGAAACATTTTCAGAGTTTAGAACTCGATTAGGGTACTCACACGTACGACTGATCCGCATCATCGGCTTGCAACTCGTCCTTCAAATCGCCGCCGTTCCGGGCGACATTCTTCGTACCGAAAGCTTCCGCGTTTTGGCAATACCCTGCAAGCAAACGTAAAAGAGGTCACAAGATATTCGCTTGTGTCTCCTTATTACACTGGTAAGTAGTAGATTTTATGCATTTATGAGAAAACGGGCACGTGTAATATAAAGCAGTGGACATATTAAAAAGGTTTACAGACGTCAGTGTATTAGTTTCAGCTTAATGAGATAATTAAAAAAGACAGACGTTTCTATTTTGCATTACGATCCACAGTCTAGTAATTAGAATCGTCATTATATCGTGTTTGATATTGTTCTAATGAGGAAAAACGAGACCCCGTTACCCTAGTCTTACCTACTCTTATTTATTCGCATTATGCATTTATTTTTAGAAAACAGTCTTGATATATGGTTATTATTAGACCGCAGATCTTCATGCATTTATGGGCTCCAAAAATTTTCAAGAAACGATAAAATGTAAACTTCCGCAGAATTTAGTACGATTTCTATTTATTTCAGACTTTTTCAAAATTTGCCTGTAAAGATTGAAAATTTTATAAACATCCGCAGTCCGATTATTATAGATCACATTGATTAGCTTTGGTTGATCCGAAAATGAAGTTTGTCCAGCCAAATGAGGCATTTGAACCGCTATGCGCCACGCCGTTTCTGGAACGTAAGGAGGGAAAAGGAGAGAGAAAAAACAAAATAAGTAAAAGAGGAGAGAGACGGGAACGAGGTTCGTCTACGGCGAAACAGAAGCGCGGGAGTTCCCATTTCCGGGCTCAGGTGAAACTTCCTCGCGCCCATAAGAAAGTTCCCGCAATTCGAGATCTTGGGGAGTTCACTTTGGTTCAGCTCGGACTTCGACCGGAAGTCAATGGTGCCCGCGCCACTTTGCAATGCCGGGAATAGTACTTGCATACGCCCCGTTCGCCACGCTACTCGTCGCTCGTCTAGCTTTTCAACTCGATATTGAACTTTTTATCACGGCCGGGTCGGGAATGAACGGCTAAAGCGGAAAGCACCGCCGGAAACAAAGCGGCCACCCGCAATAGTCGTTTCGCCTACCGATACCCACGTTTCGCCAGTCGCCGGAACATGTCTCTAAGTTCTTCGGGCATGACCTCTCCGAGTGAAACGTTCAAAGTGGATTTTAGTGAAGCAGACGTGTTTTTTCTTCGTGCGTATCGAGAGCACAGTCAAAACAGCCTCCGTACTCTCTTTCAAACATAATGTACTCATGAAAAATTTATTTATTATTCTAGAACACTTATATCAACGTGTTTGTGACATTTTCCTGATTAAAACGAGTCCAAACACGATGTAATTTCGATCATGTTCACTTGTTCCTCGATTATCCGAACCATTTGAATTTTTCATTATTCAAATTCAGTATACAACACGATTCAATGTACGAATCTGTAAATGTTTAATCTATCAACGTGGCTAAGTAACTGTACTATTATTAGTTTGGATAATCGAGGTTCTACTGTGTATATCGTAGATTAAACAAGTACAGTATACAGTATACGATTTCAATAAAGCGATAAATTTTAATAACTGCAACGCGTTCAGCAACTGAGTCCATGATGACTTGCCGAGCATTACCGAGTATCAATAATATGTGGGACTAACAATTGAATAACGAACATGACGACTGTGACAATTGAAAGATATATCGGTCTTATCGGAAGACTTTATTTAGTGTGACTACGCCGATCGCGTTGATCGCAGGAAAAGGGCAGCGTGTGTAAACAAATACGGGCCGCGGAGCCGAAAACTTACTGCATGTCGTCAATTAAACCTTGAACCCCACGCTACTCCCTTAAGGGGTATACGCAAATGCAATTTTTTCACCATCCTTAACAAAAAAATGGGTCCCATGGAAATCACCGACACGGTTTTCACCGACTCCAGATTTGGCCGACAACGATTTTGACCTACAACGATTTTAGATTCGTTGTCGGTCAAATTCGTTGCCGGTCGAAGTCGTTGTTGGTCAAAATCGTTGTCGGCCAAATCTTGAGTCGGTGAAAACCGTGTCGGTGATTTCCATGGGACCCAAAAGAAGACCTCGGCATCTGGTGCTCCGCAAGCCGATGACGGAATCGGCTACCCCCACCGAACAGGACTTGCGCTGGCCGGTGAAGTAGGGGTAGCCGATCAAGAACAGAACATATGTATTTATCATTTAATTAAATTGAATAAGAATAGAAAATTGAAGTCTGTTTTGTGGATCGCAACATAGACATAAAAGAATCAATAAAAGACCTGGGCATCTAGTGCTCCGCAGGCCAATGAAGGAATCGGCTACCCCCACCGAACAGGACTTGCGCTGGTCGGTGAGGTAGGGGTAGCCGATCAAGAACAGAACATATTTATCATTGAATTAAATTGAATGAGAATAGAAAATTGAAGTCTGTGGATTGTGCAAACGAACGTAACCACGAATTCCCAACGCGGTAAATCAAATTGTTCGCAGATGTTAATCTTGTATCCACGTCGTAACTTCCGCGGGGAGTACGTGGAAACAATACAATCCGCGGGGAGTACGTGGAAACAATACAATCCGCAAATACAACTCGGGCCACGAATTCAATTTTTCTTCCTTCTGTTTAATCTCGTTTATCGAAAATATGAAGAGAATACGAGTTCAATTCAATATAGGACCGCGCATAACCTTTGCGAGCCTACGGCGGTACAGGAGAAACGTCTGATAAAGTTATGAATTACGGTGCATTGGCCTTCGAGACTCGTCGAGGTCGTTCAACATGGGATAGGTCAGTCGCTGCCTCTAACTCATTCTAACTGATGCCGCAAAGCTCCAACCATCGATTCTACGTGAACCGGAAATATAATATCGGAAATCTCTTTCGAATTCCACTTGCTTTCGAAAGCAAATGTTTCGAAACCGTAGAAAAAGTAAATGAAATCTTGCCCGAGCCACGTTATTACACAGGCTATTTGGGAAAATATACTGCGACGTATGCGAAGAGCTGCAGATACACGGGAAACGAGCTGAACACGTGAAATTTTATTCAGCGAGAATTCAATATCGGAAAGTCCTCCATCACTGATATTTTTATTTATATTGTATTATGTGTGTACTCGTTTTCATGTTTTGATAATGTGGTTATCAAAATATACAAATAACGAATAGCGAACAGACACTGACCACCCAATTGCAGCTCGAGTATCTGTTTGAAATTCGAACTGGATTTTTCCGAACACAAAGCGAACCATGTGGAAAAGTTGACTCTATGTTTTACCACCACTCTGCTTTTTTATTTGTAAAATTCGTGAATTGATCCACGAACTATCAACATCCCCTCCGCCTTTTCTATGCAATTTTTTATTTTTAGAATTTTTGAAAGACACATTGAAAAACAAACGCCTGGGGACACTAGAACCTCGATTATTCGAACCGATCGTGTCCGAGTACGTTTTTCGGCTGAACATAGCGAATGAAGTGAAAAGGTCTGATCCGTCACGCTCAGAGGTGAAACGCTATTCGAGGAAACTCAGAGGAGTCGAGAAACGGACAGGTTTGAAATCACGGTAATTATTCGCAAAGTACCACTATGCTCGGATTTTGATGAAATTTAAATATGTTATAGATTTCGACATTTTTAACAACTTTTTCCTTTTCCAATATAGGGGTTTCGCTTTTAGTTTTCGAGATGTTCGCAAAAAACTATTGCTAATATATTGAATTTTCGGTATTCTCGCACGCTTCGTGTTCCGGCGCGTCGTTTGTTTACTTGCGACCCTGCTTTCTCTATCATCTTCACAGCGTGTTTACAAAAAAAAGTAAACAGACGCCGCGCGGATCGGCGTTACGTTGCCACGGTGCGTAGAAGAATACGGAAAATTCAATACAGTATTAGCAACAGGGCCCGCTCTAGCGATTACGACGCCCCGGACAAAGAGAGAAATTGCCGCCCCTTAAGTACAGTGCTGCTCCCAGGATGTACTGAACAAAATGACCTTTCTTTTTTTTTAGCAAAAATATCCGTCAACGGTAACCGCGCATATTACTTCGTAATAAAAAAAATCAAGTACTACTTACAGCCAAAATGGCGCCCCCAAATTTTGCCGCCCCGGGCAAGAGCCCAGGATTAGCAATAGTTTTTTGCGAATATCTCGAAAACTAAAAGCGACCCCCTATTTTGGGAAACGAAAAAGTTGTTCAGAATGTCGAAATCTATAAAATATTTAAATTTCATCAAAATCGGAGCATGGTGGTACTTTCTGAATAATTACCGAAATCACCATTGGAGTTCTCACTTCGGTATTGGTTTGATTTGTGTTTCATATGATCGTATAAATTTTGACGACACAGTGCGAGAAATGCAGTCAACAAATCACAAGTTGCTTCCACCATTTTCGAAATACGAACGCAGCCAGCCAAACAACCTACCCGTGATAACAGCATTAAAAACATTCTTTCTCTTTCGGAAAGTGTGCGCGCTCGGCGTTCCTAATGGCATTAAACGGGAAACGGTGGAGCGGCCACATTTTGAAGGAAACAGAACATGTCACGCGCCTTAACCCGTCAAGAAATTTGTCCGAGACCACCGGTTTCTATAAACCTTCATTGACAAAGCAGCGGCGTTTAAAAAGGTTCCAGGTCAACGCGCCTGACAACCGCGATCTCACATTTTACTACCCGACCTCAATCGTCGCGTTGAGTAAATTCACCTCGGCAAAATGACGAAACGTTCACGCGTTTAATTCACACGTAATTACTTCCTCCCCCCCTCCTTGATCTCCTTTCTTGCGCGGGAGCTCGTTTTCGATCCTGGACAACACAATATCAATTGCGCGCAGCGTCAACTCCGACTGGTATTAAACTTCGGCTATACAAAAACGAACAAATGTGCTGATATTATAGTTACTGTTGCGATAAAAAGACTTGGGCTTGCATTCGTGTGAGCCGAGAAGGAGTAACTAGAAATTCATTGTTTCCTATGCACTTCTATACAAGACCTCTATAGAATTGCAAGTTGCATCACTGTAAGTAGTAAAACTCAATTGTTACGGCTGCATTATAATAGAGCTAAACGGTGGTATGTCTGATTTAATTAATTGTCGTCAAGACACGAAAAAGGAATGCGAAGCAATGAATCATTTACAGAATCGCGTCTATTAATCTTTATAGTCGTGATGCCTGTCCAGAACGCTGACAATGAGCCCGTAGTAAGGGTACATTACATTCCATTATAGAGAACAATGTTTCTTAATCAAAACTTGTCACAATTCCTGGATTATTTCAAGAACGATTTACCTTAATAAAACTGAAAAAAATGTTCTTTCTCCGTGATAAAATGTTCATATTTTCCATGATTATCGACATCGTACTGTAACATTTTCTGCTTTTACGTAGCGCAACTTTTAAAAGGATGGAAAATGAAATGAAACAGCAAATGTATTATTGCAAACACTGCTATCGGTTAAAGCCCCGGGCTTTTGTGTTCGTTTTGTTGGCTACATTGTTACCCTCTCTTTCAAGAAATGAATCTCGTTGAACAAGAATACATTGTTACCCTCTCTTTCAAGAAATGAATCTCGTTGAACAGGAATACGTTTTATTCGCGCAGGCTTCGTTAATGCTCCCGCAAATGCAAACTACCCGATTCATTTTAAAGTCATCAAATATTTAAACGGTAAACCCGAGATGCGGGGTGGACAAAGTCACGCGAATTGTTCGGCAATTTTACAAAATGGAACGATTGTGACTGGACATCACACACGACGAAGCGAACGTATTTGATTACGTGTTGGTACTGTTGGTCGTCTGGCTTGCGCAAAACTTTTTAATCGTTTCTGTGTGCCAAACGAATACGCGAAGCTTCGTGATCTTGCATTAAATAGCGTTTGCCTCTAATGCAGTTTCATTGGGTATGTGCTCTTAAATTAGCTTTCATCGAAACGAAAAAGTTTTCGCAGAACGTAAACCACCTACAATTCGTTTGTTATATTATTTCCTTTATGGAGGCAATTAAAACTCATTAAAACCTTTACATTTTTCATGTCAGCTGTGCAGAAAAATATATAATTTTCTGCATAAAAGTTTCGTAAAAATGTACACTTCTTTTTAATAATCATAATAAGTGGACAATAGCAACAGTGCTATTAAATTCTTATAATATTACAGTTTTGCATTTTGCTGACAAGGTTCTGTCAAAAATGGCTTCTCGAAAGAATATTTTTTCTTAACCCTCATACGCTCCTCATAAATAGTTGCATGTAAGAGAGACTAGAGTTTCACATATGTATAACGTCACGTTTCAAAGAAACACATCTCGCAACATAGACATAAAAGAATCGATAAAAGACCTGGGCATCTAGTGCTCCGCAAGCCGATGACGGAATCGGCTACCCCCACCGAACAGGACTTGCGCTGGCCGGTGAGGTAGGGGTAGCCGATCAAGAACAGAACATATTTATCATTGAATTAAATTGAATGAGAATAAAAAATTGAAAAGTCTGTTTTGTGGGTCGCAATATAGACATAAAAGAATCAATAATTTTACCATATGTGAAAATGGTAAATGGATGAATTTTCACCCTGAGGAACGTATGAGGATTAAATTTGCGTCCTTCTCAAAACGTTTTAGCAAATTTTAAAATTTTCAAGGGATGATTTCTATTCTTAAAACTGGTCAGGAGCATTAATAAGATTTTCACAACGATTGAAAGTTGGGAGAGATCCAATTTCGAAGACAGTACATGAGAAAGTCGTGAAAGTGTATTAATTTGAGATTGATCGAGGAGGAGCGAACGAGGAAACACCGGAGAGGTAGTTTCGCGCAATTCAGAGGCAGTCGAACACCGGTAAATTACAACTCGTTCCTCGGCAACCCCTTTAGAAGCGCAGTAAGACGTAATATCTCCGCAGAAGCGTCGGGAGAACCCGAGATATTTTTCAGCTCTACCCATGCCCCGTCCTTTCCTCCTTCTTTCATTTGCTCTTAAAGTTGTAGATTAACTTCCAGGGCCGCGAACTACGCAAAGAAATGTATATAAAGACGGACTATAGTGCCATACTTTACTTACATTAGCAGCCGGAGTTCAGGGTGCTTAAAGTTCCTGAAAATACCGAGGTAAGACTTTCCATTCCCCTATCACATGCACCCACCTTTATTTCTTCTTTTCACCGGCTTACCTGACCGGGTAATTAAGACATTGTGACCCAGCTAGACTTATGCGAACGTGTGAATAACGAAAGTCATACTTTTTCCCCCGGGCACCGGACAGACACGGCCCTGCGAGATTCACGAAGTCTATTTGCAAAGTGTCCGGACATCTAACATTGAAAATAAAGGTAACCCGTGGCGTTATAATGCCACCTTTGTCCCCTTCAAGAGGAATTCTTTCAAGACCTACTATACTCGCACCAAAATTCTCTCCACTTCTCTAAACAATTTGTAACGCTCCTTTCACTTACTTTTATATTCTCAGTTCTAGCTCTTTATGTTTCAAATTATTACCCTCGATTTTTTATTGTTTTTCTAATGTCCACTGGTCCAAATGTCTATGCTCGATTTTTATTTATCACTTCAAGAAAAAGATCAATACAGTTTTGTTCGCGCGCCTTTCGGGAACTATGATTCTTTAATACTGACATTTTTTCGGTCGAAATAATGCAATTGGTTTTACGCGTTGTACGTGATACGATCGAAGCTCCCTCTTTTTAGTGGAGCTCCTCGGTTCCGTTTGTTTTTTTCCGGAAAAAGTACAAAAACTATTGCAACGTTTCAGGAAGGTTGCATGCTCAGCAAGTCAAACGAGATTTCACGTTTCAGGAAAAAAAGAATAGCAGAAACACTGCGCAGGAAGCGGCACCAACTTTCCGGATGACCTAGTAGCTTGTACCAACTAATAATTTACGACGATAATATGACCTTTATGACAGCCTGACATTCCAAACTGAAAATCGGGGAACAGGTTCCGAACAAGCAAAAACATTTGCTACAATGTACAAATGAGACAGTAGACTATTTGTGGCATTTTCTGATTGAAATAATACCAGATACAACACAATTCGGTGACCTGTTCTCTGGTTTCATCCATGATACAACAGATCCGTATTAATTAGCGACTCGTCAAACGAAAAATAATGAACAATTATTTTATGCAATGAATAATTTTTTGTTAATTTCCATTACAGACACAATATTATTTTTTGTATTCTCTTGATAATGATCTAAATTGAGATCGAAACGTTGAGACAAAGTATTGTGCCTATTTTGCAAATAGTGTAACGAGTAACATTTGATCGAACCAATGCGCCGAAAACATTTTAATTTTGCTTAACAATTATTTTATCTTCGGAAAAAGCACACATAAGTTAAAACGTAAAGTATTACATTCTTTAATTTTGAAAATTGGTTAAAAGCTTGTTAGTCCTTCTGTTAATAGATTTAATAAATTGAAAAGAATGCCTTGATCGAAAAGAACCCGTCGAGTTTTCAGTTTTCGTAACAGATATAAAAGTATAATATAACGCAGCCAGTTGCGATGATCGGAGAATTCATCTACACAGTAGGATTTAATCTTTCCGTCAAAGCCGTGTTACGAATCTTCTCTAATTTTTCCCGAATGTAAGACTTCTTCTTTTTTCATCCGCATTAATTCCATCTACCAGCGGAGAACTTGAAAAATTTCATTACCGTGGAACTCTTTAAGCTTTTACGCAGGGAAAGAATGGAGGATGGGGAACAAACTCTCGTCCCGTAAGGAAACTTATCAGTAGGAGGTACGATAGATTCAAGATCTCTGTCAATAAAAATCCCTCGATTCACGAGTCTCCGCAAATTCCAAGGAATTTCTCGATTTTTCATTCATCGGTGGAAAGATTGCGACGGCTTCGCAGAGTTAGTTTCGTTACATGAAAATAATTAAAAAGAAATCAGTGTAGAGTTCGAGCTCCCACGGATAACGTGGAAAACGAGCCCCAAGGCCCTTAAACATGAAAATAATTAATCAAACGTGGTCACGATAAAATCACTGTACGTAGAAGAAATGATTGTAGACAACTTTTTCGCGTTATTAGAATTCGATCAAAGAAAAAAAACCTTTTTCGTTCCACCCTAGTTTATACGTAGTATTGCGCCCTAAAAAGAACGGTTCACGTTTTCTTGAAAAAGCTCCTAGAAATGTGTTTTCAATGTGTCACGAGAGTACAAATTCTTCGAACCTGTCGAAATCCCCATTAAATTTCTGGTCGTAGTTTTCCTGTTTTAATCCACAAAAGTGGTCTTTGCTTTTAGACGGATAGACCTTTCAAATCTGAAGTAAGTTCCGAGCATACAACAGCCGAAAGCCGCGATTTTCCGCATCCGTGACATTAACCGTGGTTTACTGGATCTAAGAACTCCGGGTGCCTTATCCAAACGTGTAATTAAAACCGAATTAGGGGATGCTTTTGCGCCAGTGGATCGCTGCACGCTGACGAAATCGATTCTGCCGACGCATTCATACGCAGCTGCGATACCGTTCCAGATATTTTTTATAGAATGTTTGCTCTACCACAAACAAGACTCGTTAGATTGAATTCGCTGGAAAACTTCGGAGTACTCCCAGTCCATATAAATCACGAGATACCTATCGATATCAACGCTATCGCCTAACAGTGTATTATAATACTTCCACTATGTGTGCTTTTATTGAACTTATTCCAGTTTTCATCGCCAGAAGACAGAACAACACGTTTAATGCTACAATCAACAAAAGAATGGTTCTAAACGAACACAATTGAAACAGTCAACAAAGCCGCGGCCACCGGCAACAGAAAGTAATTTCGCTATTGTAAATGATTGTCTCGGAGTGGCGAATCTGTTACAGAAGTTTCAAAGGTACGACTGCAAAAGTTACATCCTATGATTCCTTTGTACATTATGTATTCATTACATGTACTTTACGTTATTACGTATCCTTCCTTCATGGACCTCCAACAATCTGAAATTGAAATATTGGGTTGAAACAAAAGTTAGTAGCGTTAGTAAACTAAGAAAGCTAAAATCAGATATTTATTCACAGATTTTATTCAATGACATTTTCCATTGTGTTCTATAACTTTTTGCCATTTTCGGAGTAAGTTCTTGTATTATTGAATAAACATATGAATAAACACCCAAATTTATTCTTCGATTCTCAATTTGGAAACGATACAAACTATCTTTCCAACCCAATAGAAAGACTTTTCAAACTCTTATTCGCAATACAGTTTGTTAAATATAGTACAACCTTTAATTTAACTTTTCTTCTGCATCTAATTTCACTTTATTACTTCTTTATTATACAATTTCTCGAAAACTTTCCTTTGCTGAAGAATTTTACTGTGAATGTGATGGATGAAATTCCTATTGGAACATGTTTTTTATTTCTGGGATCCGGATTGTGCAGAAAAATGAAGCTGTCCAAATGTCTCTGAATTTTCGAATCACTGTTGTAAGATACGAAAAAGGTCTGGCAGAGTAACGCCAGTTACAGCATGAACAACTGTGTAAACCTAGCGGACGCGTAATTAAGTTGTCGCTGCAAGGCCAGCAAGAGACGCGAATTACAAAATTAGTTGAACTCTTTAGAGGGAAAGCGTGGTTTCGGCAAAAAGGTCTGCGCTGTAGTCCCGTGGAAAAATGTAATACTTCACCTCTAATCGGCAACTCTTTTTATCGCGAGCAACTTTTCCTACCGGAAACGGATACAGAACTGTGGGTGGTAGGGAATGGAACCAAGAGGAATTCATATCTCCTGCGCGACGAAAGTTTTCCAGTCCTCGTTATTCTCGCATCGCGATTCACTGCAGATCGATGAGGTCTTTTAAAGTCGAGAAATCGTTTTCGAATGTCTCCCTGTAAAACCGGCATCGATTACCGCTATATATTGACAGAGTAAATAAAAGATATTGTTTTCGAATGAACGGGATGAATCGTGTTTCATCGAACAGCCGAAATTTTGTTCAAATGACATTGTTCGACGACGTTTCACGAAGACTTACTTGTATGTCAATTTTGTAGAAATGTTCTGAGGAGTCTCTTCGAACTAATCCTCTAAATTCTGAAAAAACCAGTAGTTTGATCGAATTTTGAAAGAGCTATCTGTTCTTAAAAGATGCCCACTTAATTCTATCCCTGATTGCAATTGCTACGCTGGCTAGGACGTCTGTTAATTAATCCAAGGAGAAAATAATTACTTTTTTCACTGCATCTGCACATTGGAAAACACTGCTGACCGAATGCCTCCCAAATAGCACGCGTTCGATTCTCTCGGTGGCTTCTCGGTATCGTCTCTTCTATATATACACTGTGAACATGCCAATGATCCACGGATCGAGATGCATCTTCTACCTTTTTTATAAATATACAGAGACAACATTGTCGTGATATACGCGAATTGTAAAAATAGCTCACAATTCACTCCACTAAATATTAAACCTCTGTCGTTTTTCTATAGAAAACTAGAATTGTGACTAGCTTAAAAAACGGATCAACCATGCGGAGAGATAAAAATCTCGTAATTTTCCAAGTTTTTGCGGAATCATTCTCGATTCAGGAAGCTTTGGTGACAAGTTCAATTTAAAACTGTCTCAATTTGTTCGAAGTGATAAATGGATGCGTCACTGCAACCATGATCCGACCGACAGCGTTTTTTTGATTCAAGAATTTCTTGCAGCAGAAAAGTTTTTCGTCCTCTATCTCTTCGTCTTGTCATATCTTCGTTTTTGTTAGTCGGGGAGAAACGGAAAGCTGAGATATTCTGCAGCGTAGAAAATTTTCGCAAAAATTCAAAAACAGAACTCTATTTCGAATATACCCCTTTTTTAAAATGCGCTTATTGTCACACACCTTTACAATTCTCTTTTTATAAAAATCAATTTGTTCTGCACAAAGATTCGCATATTCGTTGATCAGAGTAATAAAAATTCTCCGCTTGGAAAGGCAATCGGAAAAATAGAGAACGAAGAACTATTTTGAATACGCCCGTCTTTTAAAATGCGCTTATTTTCACTCACTTTTACAAATCCTACTTGATGAAAATAAATTTTAATTGAATTCGATGTTACTATAATTTGTTCTGCTCAAAGATCCGGAGAAACGATCGGAGTACGCTGCATTCGCAGCAATCAACAAAGTATGCGTGTTCAGTTACAATTTCATTCTTTGGCAACCAGATCTTCTCGTTAAAAATAATAAAATATTTGTTTCACCACCTGTTCGTTCTTCGAACAAGAGAAAGGTATCCGATCTCAACGCAAGAATTCTCTCTCGTCAGTGGCAAAAGAACTACGCTGCCAAAGGCTGAGCTCGGATAGCATTAAAAAAGGATACTTTAACACACACAGTTTCGGCCAGACAAAGGATACGGTCTCCTTGGCCGTGAATTGTTTCTGCGATAACATGCACCTGTCGACGTGTAGCACAAAAGCTACACTTATGTTATATATTTATTTATTTATTTATTTATCTTTTCCATGTAGGATAACGTTACGGCCAGGCAACGTAATGGAATTTTTTCATCAGCAAGACTTCTCACTGACACGCTGCTTCAAAATCCCTTTCATGTCCCTTATTAAGCGTTACTTCTGCGGCGTGATGGGCAGATGCTGTGATTTCGCAGCGGTATTGCAACGCCACGAGGAGAAATTTCATTTCCAGCAAAGCAAAAAGAAATATAGGATTTCTCATTCGCGAAAGGACCAGAGTAATCGAATGGCCGCCGGGGCTTTGTCGATGTATCCGGAATACTCGCGATAGTCAACAATCGATCGAGAGAAAGACGGAAAAATTGATTGCTATTTAACTCCTCGTCATCGCCCCTCGTGTTTCGAGTAATTATGTACACTGGTGGAGCAACAATGCTACAATAAGAAATTAATCATGGTTTTATATATTATTTGCGAGTGAAACGAACGCTGAAATAAAGAGACGGCTCCATTTTCGAGGTATTTGAGGAAGCCAATAAAAGGCAATTCAATATCAAGTGAATTTATATTCGTGTAAGGTATTCTATGGAAATCTAAAAAAGTACGGTAAGCATGAATATGCTCTTCATACATGGCTGAATATGTATGTCTTTTCATTAGTTATAATGTTAAACTAATCAAAATACGTCGTTCCGTTCAAAAAAAGGCAATGACCTTGAAATGTCGGAAAATATGACCTAAAAACATTGAACCATACGTTTGCTTCCTCAAACATTTTCGGTGGGAGTCTTAGGTAACTCAACCTTTGTATATGTGTGCGTATTTGGTGTAAGAAGGTCGAGCTGAGGAGTCGCGAGGTCTACCGATTGTTTAGATACAGCGGGCGTTGCTTCGCCTCTATCAACTTCGCGTCGCATCTCGCAAGCAACTGGAGCTTGCGGCAAAACAGTACGCAAGAAACGCGGTGTTTTGCCAATCGTCCCGAAAAACGTTACGACAAGCGGTCTTTGGCACGCGCCGAAGTATATTCAGTGGGTGTACAAAGTGTCCGTACGACTTTTAAAATAGAATAACTTTTTTATAATTGTACCAAACCACCTGATTTGCTATAATCAATTAGAAGCATTGGGTTACTAAATGATCTGCAAAAAAGATTTTCCAAAAATTACCATTCCTTTTAATTTTTTATTAGGGCCCTTAATGAGAATAACTAACATATGTTTTGTAGATTTCGATGAATTTTTATTAATAATAATATATTATTAATAATTGCTGAGCAGTGACTGAGTCTCATCCGTCACGCTCCGAGGTGAAACGCTATTCTCGGCTCCCCGAGTTCACCCGAGCAAGCGAGAAACAGGAAACATTATAAATGAAGTCCTTAAAAATTGCTACCGTATAAATGGATAATCTTCGAGCTTAATCAATTATGTCTAAATCTTCGTCACGGGTGTAACTCGATATCATACAATTGTGAGACGAGTATGAAAGTTCGATCACCTAACCAGCACGTTCCACACGCTTTAAACGAAAGAACCATATCACGGAACTTTAATGAATGCTAATTCATAAATCACTCTGGGCGTACAACGGCAAAACTAATTACGTGTACTATAGAAAGACGTCGTGACAAACAGGAGAGTTAGTATTTCATTGTATTTCCTCGGTTTACAGTGTGCCGCGAAAATTAACAGAGTTCGTGTCAAGTCGCGCGTAGTTTGAGGTGCCGGACTGAAACTCGCTCGATACACGCTTCAAACAAAGTTTACCATTGTCGATGTATGGTGAAACGAGTATAGCAAATCTGAATAAAGTTTGTCATAAATATTATAGAACTCACTCGCCTACTTACAACTGGTTTTGTATTTCATTTTTGCAGATTACTCTGATAATTTCGATATTCGGGTATCAGACTTGATATTACTCGTATACTTGGGACCGTAATCAAGTCGAGAGAAATTCGATAAAATTGAAGAACGATCGATAAGAATGACTAAATAATCCTTTGTGTAACGCGAAATTACGGTCCGTCCGTATTGATTACCTGGTCGAAGCGAAAACACATCAACACGCGTCATTAACGCACGAGCTCGTCGTAATGTAATCAATATCCACCGACGCAGTAATAGAGAGTGAATTAAAAGGCTTACGGGCACTTTTGCTGCGCCCGCGCCTGTTCAATGGTATACGCCCGGTGAATTGCAGTTCATCGTAGAAATGCAATTAACGAGATTTAATATGAAATGTGGTTGTAAGTACCACTTCTGGTCGAGAGTGTTCGATTAAGATCGTGAACGTGATTGCTGACAGAATCATTGGCGCGTGTATTAAAAACAACAATCAATATTTCAAGCAAATATTCGCAAAAGCATCTGTGTGTAAAAAGTGTAAGATTGTTGATAATAACAATGAATCGTAATAGAATCTTCCGCAAATTAATGTTCAATTTTTTTTTAAACTTATTTATTCTTCTGTTAGGATTTGTTTTTAATATGTTTTTACGAAGAATTATTATACAGAAAGCTACCTGTAGTGATCAGGCATATTTTCCAGGCTTCACGAAAAGTGATCGAACAATAATTTCAGAGTAATTAATCATTCTATGTGTATTATGCTTGATATACGTATTTAAAGAACGAATAAAAATGCGACCGAAGATGAATAGGTTCAGCTGGCTGGGAATGTCAAATTTACATTGCTAATTCGGCAAGGTTTCAACCTTTAACAGCTCTGGCAGCGAAGGTTAGTGGGCAATCTACAATGGGGGCCAGGCTTGTGAAGAAAAGGCACTTCCTCCATCAATTCAGACTCTCTGTTCTCAAACACCGTTATTTACTTGGAGATACGGTTCCAAGAGAAGCCTTTGATTTATTCGGACTGGCACTTAAGGTTATAGACGTTTTTTACAACCGGAAGGAATTGACGAATTTTTAACATCCGGCGGTGTTATTAAAATCTTACCGTTTCTCATTAATAGAGGGATCCTCTTCTGTAAAGGGAACAATTTAATCTACTTTTTATTTGATATTGGAACTATGAAAGGAGTCGAAATGGTACATATTCAATTTTTATCAATTATCTCGTTTTAGTTTTGAAATTTATTCGGCTTGACACGGGCAGATTAAAGAGAAATTATTTCGGACACATATGTTAACAAAAAATGCATATTTATCGTAAAAATTATCGGATCTCGTGCAGGATTTCAACGCAATGTAAAACTTTCATATATAAACAAAAATGTTACATTTTTAATTTAATTAAACCTGTAATATACAACACTTCTCTGATACGATTAAAGTGCGGATTTGTATGGAAAATAAAAATTCATTCTTCATTTTTCATCCATGGAATTAGTAGAACGCTATTATTAAATTCTTTTACCATTTTCATAACTTTATTCGTAACTTTTTGAATAATTCAAATCAATCTTCCCCAACCTTAATAAACAATAAAAGGATTGGTTACATCCTCTATATAAAGGTATATGGCCTTCTGCGATGCAATAACACGTCGACATTGCCAACCACTGCATTTTATCGATACCAATATTTTGCTATTAAAAATATTTTACACCACTCGCGCACGTACCATGTTCGTACTAAAATACATATGAGAATTTTTATCAAAACATTTTATTTCGGCAGAGGCGTATCGAACATTTCATATTTTTCAGAAATCAAAGAAGTCAGCAAGAAATCAGGAACACGGGTCTGTTTAGACCCTGTACAAGTAATGTTGATGTACATGAATTCTTAACTTCGGTTGTTACTCATTTTCCAATTTTTGTCGACAAATTTTAAGAAAGTGGAATGAAATAAAATCCTATCGTTAATGGGAACAGCCTATTTAGACACAAAACAAATGAAAATTGTACAAAATTCCGTCGAATTTTATGTTCTAGCCTTTTTCGAGAATTTGTATCAGCCATAAACGCATGAAGATCGCAACTATATCGTGTTCGATGTCATTTTAATTAGAAAATCAACACCAACACGATGGTAAATGTTTCATGAAAAAGAATAATTGGAAAACTTGCAATCTTATGCTGTGCTTGCACTAGTGAGTCTCACCGATAGTCGAGCCCTCCCTGGCACGGTCGTCGAGGATGTTTACCGCTTGACTGGTTCCAAGCGAGATCCCTCCAGTAGCGAGGATAAAATGTTGACAGTTACGGTAGAGACGTTCGCGACAGTTACGGAGATAATACTGTAGCGGTGATCAAGCGACACGATCGCCTTTTAAGAAATCCATTTGACACTTCAAGGGAGTGGAATAACTACAATACAGTTCATCTACTTTCTTCCTAAGGCACGATTCAAGAGAAATCGCGTTTCGCCTGAACGGTTCCGTCAAACCCGCAGAGTTCTACAAAAGGATTCCGGGGTGCGATTTACTGTATCGCAAGACGAATCGAACGGTTTCCTGATACGCGCAACCAAAAAGGCGAGAAATATCCGAGACAAGAGGATGGAGAAACGGGAAAACGGAGGCGGCGAAAGAAACTTTACCACAGGTCAACAGCGTAAAAATATGGGTTCCTGGTGATCGAGTCACTTTCTATCTACTATCGAATTCTTTTAACACCCAGTTCGAGAAACCACGAACGCGCGTAAACTGAAATCCAATTTGCGATGTTTGTTTCAGTGAAAGAACCGGAAATCTCCAACCACTACGGACACCATCGTTGTTTCCAATTGTTCGTACAACGACTGTCTTCCCTTTCTCTCTTAAACCCCGATGTCTTCTTTGTAAAAGTGGGATCTCCTTTGCGCGTCTGGACGCAGCGTTTTGATATGAATACTCCATTCGTCGTAAATTTCAATGAATTCCGAAATTTAGTCCAAAAAATGTCCGTTTTCGCGTGGAATGACGAATTGTAACGGATTTCCGTCACCCGGTACACGCTTGTTTGAACGCGGATACGCATGTGTCGGTAAATTGTAACATTTGGGAAGCCACGATTGACGAACCTTTAACGATTGATGAAACCTTTAAAGGTCGATTTATACGGGCGACAATTCCAGGCGACGTCGCCGAAAGTCGTAAATTTCGAGCGCTGGTTGACAGGTCGGAGCGGGCCGTAACGTCCCGAACGGTCCCGAACAATCCCGAGGGGACTCCCAGGGACCGTTCGGGACGTTACGGCCCGCTCCGACCTGTCAACCAGCGCTCGAAATTGACGACTTTCGGCGACGTCGCCTGGAATTGTCGCCCGTATAAATCGACCTTAAATCGACCTTTACGCAAGTAATATACAGAGTGTCCCAAAATTCCTAAAGCACCATTTTCCTTTGCAAAACACGGACCAATCATAGCGCGGCTACAGCGAACGGAGTCCGACTCGGTGACAGGTCCCGCTCAGCGTGGCGTCGCCGTTGGCCGAATCAGAATCAACCCGCTATTGCCGCGTTCTGATTGGTCCGTGTTTTTCGTTAATATCTCCTAAACAAAGCCGCGTACGACATTTTTGCAAAGGGAAATGTCGCTTCAAATGACCTCAGGATCCTCCCATTTCCGCATGTTGAAGAAATTTTGAGACACCCTGTAGACTACGTAACCTGCGACTTGAAATTGGTCGTTTCGAAATAACTGAAATCGTTAATTACTTTAAGCTTATGATTCTGTACGAAGAAAATCCAATATTCGCGTGTTCTAAGAAAATGGACGACTCCGTAATCGTTTGAATCCGAACGGAGAATCCCAGATTTCGATGTCTGTTATCAAAGAAAACACTAAGACCGAGTCGAACCACTCTCTGCTTCCATTTGATCCATTTAATCATCTTATTTGCGATCAGCTACCGACTTCGGATCAGGAATCCCAAATGGGTTGCCTAACTGTTCGGCCTGATCTTGACTCCCTTACTCCAGTTAGAGTAACTTCGCTTGTGACTCGTGAAGTATTAATGAGTCGGCGGATAATGAATACATAGGACGTAAACGCTCAAGAGATATCAAGCTTACGTCATTCCATTGACAATCGTTGTAAGACACTGTTCCTTGATAAAAACTGACTCGGCAAATGAAGCATTAATTATCCATCTTACAAACGATAACATTTTTTACTCGATTATATACAGTGAGTGTGCAAAGTGTTCGTACACCTTTTATAATAGAAAAACTTTTTTATAATTGTACCAAACGACCTGATTTTTTTATAATTAATTAGGATCATTAGTTTACTAAATGATCTGCAAAAAAGATTTTCCAAAAATTAAAATTCACAAGGTTGGTTGCAAAAATAAAAAAAAACATTTCTTTTAATTTTTTTATTAGGGCTCTTAATGAAAATTATAAATATATGGTTTGTGTTCAAGCATTTATTTCTAATTTTTTTTAATAATCGACTAATCTACCGTTGTCAAATTACTCAAAATTGTAATAGATCACTTTTTAAATATAAATGTAGCAGAGAGACAGCTAATATTATATAGAAATTTCCTGAATTCTTACTTTTATAATTAGAACAATTTTTCGAATTCTCAACATTCACTTTATATTTCGGATCAATTATGCCGAGCGCTATACGTCGTGTCCACGGTAAATAAATCCAATTAAATTCATCACCCTGTGAAAACCTTTTATTCGACGGAACCGAAATAATCAGCTTTGCAATGAGGGCACAGCACAGACACGGAACATTTGCATGCCTGAAATTATTCAGCATTCGCATGCAATTATTGCTATACATTCATTAGAATTTATTAACATGGGAACATGACATTACGTTTGATTGTTCTTCCCGCGATAATCAGGAAAATTTCCACGTACGGTTTTCAAAAAATTGTGAATCCTACACAGGAATGGTAAAAAGAACTTGTACGAACCTTGAAAAAATTAATCATATAGAGCAAGAACCATAGTAATTGTTTAGAATAAAGCCTTAATGGTAACAATAATGTGATCATAGTTGTCGAAATGGATGCGTTTATTTTAAAATAGAACATTTTGAGGATTTATTATTGTTTTTAAAAGTACCGTTTCCCTGTTTTCACGACTGATAACTCTTTCAATGAAAAATATATGTATATTCAATTCACTATATCCGATTAACCTGTCGAAAACTTCTGTATGATACTCGAACTCAATTACAACAATATGAAATATTGAAGAAACACACGTTATATACATATAGATTCACGATCTCGGCCGACCGTTCTTGACTTTCTTTGCAGAACTTTGTATCAGTGCTTCTACAGTCAAGTAGCAACCACTCACCTAAGAGATCGCAATTTCTTTGATTCATTATTTTTGTTCGAAGGAGATACGGCACAAAGGTAACTAGAGTTCTGAGACACAAAGTTCTTGGACCGGTGCTCGTAACAGAGTTCCGTTATTTACAAAGAAAATTGGTGTACATCGGCAACGTCTTGTAAGACGGATGAAGCAACACTCTGAAGATAGTTAACCCCGTTCATATTGTTTAATAAACGCGACGACGAATTATGTAAGTTCACTTATCTTTTCCGGGTCGTAGTTTTAAAGAATTGTTTCAAAAGACCGTTCCGACGAATGTAGCGAATGCCGAGAGCAGCATTTCATCCGCGGACTTTGAAAAAGTCAAGAGACTCCGTGCCATAAGCGTGACAAATGTGCTAATGCCATGTGGGATTATTTTGGAAATAAAGTATGACATTCTTTATCCGAGATACCCCCGACTTTTTCTTGTTGGAACTCGTGAATTTTATTAGTAGAACTTATTATACAGGGTGTCCCAAAACTAATGTAGGAGCGGAAAATGGGAGGTTCCTTGGGTCATTTGAAGCGAAATTTTCCTTTACAAAAATGGCGTCCGCGACTTTGTTTAGGAGTTATTCACGAAAAACACGGACCAATCAGAGCGCGACCTAGACTCTGTTGAATTATCAAAAATCAATCAACGTTCTCAGGATCGTTTAATTTAAACAGAGATTACAAAGTATCGATGGAACGTTCTCAGAATCATATTTTCTAAACAGAGATTTCGAGGTAACCCATTCTATGTATACTTCCTTTATAAAGCTCGACTGTGGGGGGGCTAACCTAAACAGTCTGGTGATACGAAGGGACCCTGGTTTTCTTATGGGGTTCCAACGTCGAGTCAGTTAGTTTTGTCGAAGTCAAGACATCGGTCGGTATAGAGCTTCCTTTCGCGCCGTGAAATGAAGTTATTATTTCATTTATTAAATCAGTGTGTTCATCTTTTATACCCATATCCAATAGACGCTCTGATTGGTCCGTGTTTTTCGTTAATAGCTCCTAAACAAAGCCGCGGACGCCATTTTTGTAAAGGAAAATTTCGCTTCAAATGACCCAAGTTACCCCCCATTTTCCGCTCCTACATTAGTTTTGGCACACCCTGTATATAAATTTCATCTCCTCTTATTTAATTAGTAAGAGTGTCGAATCCTTTCATATTTATGCAAAAGGGCAATTGAATGTACGTATTTCGCGATGAAATGCTTTCCTTTTGACGTTGTAGATACTCTTTCATCTCCATGGTTAAAGAAATATTCATTGTGATAATCCTTCTGGATTGAATTTGTGTATTAAAAGAGAAAGCTTCTTGAAAGGAAACGTAGTAACGGAGTAACAATGTTTTTCCGTTTGGTGCGGAAATGGTTGCTGTAATCTTTCAACTCTTTGATACGAAAAAAGGAAGAACTCCATCGTTATAAAAATGTTTATATCCGTACAATCATAACCCTTCATTACACCTTTATCGCACCATAACTGAATATTTCAAAAGTACAAACGCAAAATTTAAATATTATGAGAATTATTTACCATCTCTCGTTCTACAATGTCTTGCTATTATTTTGACAAATCGTGAAAATAATTCGAATCGATATTTCCATACTGTTGCCTAGTAAAAATATTGTAATAGACGAATAACTGATGAGGCAATTCTCAGAGAATACGATGGACGTGCTCAAACATCCCAATCGAGTTCACATAATTTTTTCTATCAATTCCTCTCTCATTGTGCAATACCAGCTTCAGAGCAATTTCCATTCTTTCCCTAAATACCAATGAACGCTATATTTTTGAAAATTCGATGTTTCAGATGAACCAATAAACTCACTTTATCATCGATAGATCGAAAATTCTATCATCACGCACCAGACATGAACATTTCGACTTGCCTCAAATTAAAATTTCTAAGAACTAGAAAATTATCGAAGACAGAAAGAAATTTTGATTTCGGCGCTGTTTCCACAATCTCACGAGTACCATCGATCGATAAGTCTGATTTAGAAATAAAGTAATATTCGTCTAACGTTGCATTAACGTTATAATTAGCTTCGCAGAAGAACAATCACGCGAGTCACGGTAAATCTCGAAGCAGAACTGTTGGCCCATATTTGGAGCACCTCTCTCCGTATCAGACTTTTGACTCAAGATTAGAATGGTCCAATTAGGTTCCACGAAAATTCCTATCTGAACGGTATTTTCTTGGAGGCGGGTGGGGGGTTGGGGTGGACGGCGCGAGCATCGGTGCATGCCAAAAGTGCATGAAATAGCTGTTCTCCGTATTTCACGACGCGTCCAGAAGGCGATAAAATATTCTCCGGAGTACACTTTGCACGGAATTTCATTCGTCCGAGGGCTCATACGTATTACGCGCGTAATATACCAAAGAGAGTCGTTGTTGTATCTGACAGTATGCCGGTTGAAGCGCATGAGTTTCGAGAAGGTCATTCGAACCTCCGAGGAATTCATATTAGAACAGCGTCGAGAGTAGAATGTCTTGACAAGATGATTGCAGTACAATTTGCGACACTTCAGCGAGGGTGCCTGCCATTCAGCGCCGAGAAATCTTAATTATCTTTATTGATCGCTTTCCTGCGCACACACGCGGGCGACAAAGAAATGTCCGAATCGCAACGGGTTTCCAATTGAAATTAATATATGTACATTATAGAGAAAGTGCAGCATATTTGGAGTTATAGACGAGAACTCGGGGGGCTTGACTCAATTTCGAAATGCGTGAGTTAATGTGAAAAACGGTGTCCGCGCGTTTCAAAAGAAATTGAGACGGGTTAGTAGAGGGGCAACCCATTGGTTGTCCCGGGAGGTGGATGTTTTAGACTTTACCACCTTCCTTAACAAAAAAAAGCATATTTGGAGTACTACTAAGTTCGAATACTTAACAAACTACCAGCCTTATCTAATTTGTCACACCGGATGACCTGTTCACTAACAACTAGACTGCAGATTCGAAATGAAAATTGTCAATCGTATGAAACGAAAGCCGAATAAAATTGTTAATCCGTCATTAATAATTTCAACAAGCTTGTAGCTTGTAGTACACATCGATACCCTCGATTGTTTTAACCTCTTACCGTATATTCTCTTTTATAGTTACACTGATTAGAATTAGAACGTTTTTATGCACAGAAATATCGTAGAAGGAAAAAGAGACTGTATATTTTTTGAACGGCTACATTTATTTTAATGCCTTAATATTGATTACGAACGAATCAAATTTTATTTCATCTAAAATGAGACGCGTAACATTCGTATTTGTTAGACTTCGTTAAAAACCTTCATCACGAGTCTGGCTCGTCAAAGTACGGCAAGGGATTAATCGTTTTAATTCCTTTAATCTCGTCTACTCGTTTCTGTCATAAAATCTACAGTCTACCAATCATTTGCAGAATAAAAAACGTCAATTTGCAAAAGTTTCTAGTATTTGTTCGTTGCAAACTTTAGAATGAATTATTTAATCAACTCGTATGGGCATTTACTTCATGGTTTCGTGATTGTTTCAAGATTACAAAATGTAGCATGAAATTTTGCGTTTTGATGCCATGTGGCTGATTCGGGACACTGAAAATGAATACTAAGCAGGTTGTTGTGTGTCCCTTCTGCAAAATGATAATGAAAAGAAGGGAGCACACGCGTGGGTGCAGTGTTTCGTGTGTGCAATGTGGGTGCACTACGAATGCGTTAGTTGTAACTCCGGTAATTTTAAAAGTAGCTTCACCTAAGATGATTATTCGAAGCTGTGATTTTTCAGTCCGGTCAGATCGTAAATAAAAATAATTTAATTGTCTACTTGTTTTCTTAATCGTTCGAGTAAAGAGTTTGAAGAACGCTAGTTTTATTTGTTCCCATCGTTCGCTGTAAATATTTAATCATCTCAATATACCGACGATATTTCGAAAATGTGATAAGCATTCAGCAGATAAAATTCTTTGTATGAGAAACATATAGCGTCATGCACTTGTTACAAGGACAAAAAAATGGCATTTTCCTTGATGTTGCTAGCTTCCGTGAAAGTTCGTGCATATTTCTCAACGTTCTTTCTCTAGAACAGAATATTTACATGCGGCGTGTATTTTCATGAAAGGCGGTCGGACGAACAAAGTTTTCAAAATAATAATTCCTTTATTCTATTATTCCTTTTTGCCACATTTTGTTAGTCGCAAGTGAGAGAAATTCGAGCACGTTTCAGGTGATGCAGAGGGTAGAATAACTGCGCGGTTTTTAAAGGCAAGTGGAAAGGGTGGTTCTCAGATTCCAGACAATGTGCGAGGTAATATTTTTAAATAGCACTGAATGACTATTGTAATTTTATACGAGGCAGGCTCGTTATTAATTATAATAATATTGATGTCATTATTTGATCTTATGCTGTGTCTGATTTTATCTCGTTTATTTTCATACAGCCTTATGCGACAAATTTAACAAACGAGATATAGTAAAAGTTTCAATGTAAACTGTTTATATTAATAACGAATTTATATTTATTATATATACATTATAAAACTTGATGTACTAATAAATTAATTCTGTACTAATAAGGGCTGAGTGATTGGATTCCAGTCATTGACTAACAGTGTCTATAGTCTAAATGATATCACCGACATTATACAATATCATCGTCCAGTGATAAATAATTACAAATTAATAGAGATACTGTATGAGACATCATTTTTATTAAACTGAGAGAGTTAATTGCAAACTAACATCGTAATTCTATTGGCAACTATTGGAAGTGGTTTGAAGTGGGTGCTACGCGATAATAAAAATGACAAATTCACAGAAGTTTCGACATTTACCAAGTGGCATTTGTTTATTCGAGTAACTTTTGATGAACGAAGGAAATTCGAGCAACTCTTCGGTTTCAAAGATAGAATTACACGACTCTTAAAGCAGCACATTGTTCAATGCCGTAAGCGTCGCTTCAAATAATATTATCGAGTAATTAACTGCACCACGCGTCTTTGAATTACTTGAATGGAACGTGTTCTTATTAAAACATTATTAAATGGAAATAAAGTTGTTTCATTTTTATATAACCATTGAACTTGCAATCAATTTTTTTTACTTATTAAAATTCGTGAGATGACTGTTCACTTTTGCAATGTATAAAATGTTTTTAATTTCTCCTTTTTCTTATAAAATTTTGTCTAAAATAAAGACAGAGATAAAGAAATGATTATACATAAATTGAGTTTGATAAATGAAAGTATGATCAGGATTGTATCAGGTTTGTATGGTTTCTTTAATCGGGATTATAATAACAATAACTGATATTAACTGCTAACAGAATCGCAACTAAACTCCATTAAAATATCTAATCTATTGTACACGATATTAGTGATGAATGAACTACCCTAATTTCACCCTACAGATCTCAGAAATAATATTTCCCATTAATTTATTTGCCGTAATACTCGTCCACGTGAAACAATCTGCACTTTCGGCCATTTACACTTATATATATACGGGAAACCCGTATTGTATGAGAGAAAATCTGAATCAATCGAGTACTCCATTTTCTAAGTCATGTTATCAATCTCGTTGAGGTTGACACTAGATTGACCGATCGCACTAAACTAAACTGACATATGATTTTCATTAAATATGCACCGATAAAGACATCTATTCAAAAGTGTCCCATGATAGTGTTCAATTTCAATAATTATGAAAGAGAAAGTCAGTGGTTGTTTTGTAAACTAAAGTAAACAGACATGTATTGCATTATAATAATGCCAGGATTGGATTCACTCCTATTTCATATGATTTTGATTCAATATACACTAATAAAGACGTGTATTCAAAAGTGTCCAATGATAATGTTCAATTTCAATAATTATGAAAGAAAAATTCAGTGGTTGTTTTGTAAACTAAACTGATCTGACATGTATTACATTATAATAATGACAGGTTTGGATTCACTCCTATTTCATATGATTTTCATTGAATATGCACCAATAACGACGTGTATTCAGAAGTTTTCCATGATGATGTTCAATTTCGATAATTATGAAAGAAAAAGTCAGTAGAGTTTTGCAGTTCTAGTGTGAGGTAGAATTGAAATGGTCGGAGATCAGCACAAAACAATGGTCACTCATTGTTCGTAATTTTTGATAGTATTTTTCAACGACAGCTTTGCTAAACGATGAAAAATGACTGGATCTGAGCCGTGTACTCACCGAACGGCGGGATAAGTCCGGCGAGAAGTAATATAGCACAAAGACACGAAAAGCTTACACTTTTCCCAGTACACATGGCGCACGGTGCACTATTAACTGCAGTTTTCAAACTCCCGTGCCGTGTCGCGCGGCCACTCGCGTGGCTCTGAGTCTCTCGTTAGATTTCGAGTTTGAATCTCGGTCCTGCTCTGTCTTTCGCTCTTCCTCCCGCACGCAGCCACCAAATACGGTCCAGCGCCTGCTCGCTGACAACATCAAAAATAAATTCCCCAAGACAGACGGCGCCACTTCCCACACAAAAATCCGAAATAGGTAACTGTCTTCGTTATCTACTCTTCAACCCTGCATTACTTGCGTACGGTATCTAGTTACCATGCCAAGTAAATTAATGGTAAATTGTATTAACCCTCATTCCACAAACAAGGTATGTTAATAAACCTATTAACCAATGTATTTCTCTATTGCACTTTGGAGTGGCTCTGGAACCTCATTAACAATTTCGTGTCGCGTTCAACGTTACCGACAACGGATACGAAATATCCTCGTCACCGACGAGAAAGCGACGAGATTTAATTTTCGAGATAAGTGATTTTGCGAGATACGTGCTGCCAGTCGGTGACAGAGCTGCCTGCCAGACCGGGCGCTTTTTTCGCGCATGCGCAAATTTTGTCAGGAACGTAGCTACGTCCGAAGTTTGTGGGGAACTATTGAGGGGAAAGTAGTGGGAGACTATTATTAGTGGGAACGTCTAGCGGAGTCCGTTACGACCGTTACGAGAATTTCAAATAAGTTATTGTTAATATTTAATCAAATAAAATTTTTTTAAAATTAGTGGGGCGACCAAGGTACCCGATTTTCGTACTTGACTGAGGCCGTCTGACGTCAGAATAGTCGCGCATGCGCAAAAAAAGCGCCCGGTCTGGCAGCTCTGGTTGGTGCCAGTGATGAGCCGTGGGGCGCTTTTCGCACGCATGCGCGAGAATTCTGACGTCAGACGGCCTCAGTCAAGTACGAAAATCGGGTACTTTGGTCGCCCCGCTAATTTCGCAAAATTTATTATTTCATTAAATATTAACAATAACTTATCTGAAATTCTCGCAGCCCGCTGTTCTTTCGTGCCTCGTGTCGTAACGGTCGTAACGGACTCCGCTAGACGTTCCCGCTAATAATAGTCTCCCACTACTTTCCCCCCAATAGTCCCCCACAAACTTCGGACGCAGATACGTTCCTGACGAAACTCGCGCATCACTGGTTGGTGCAGTGTTCCGATTGAGTACGAAATTTCGCACGCATACGCGGTGAAAACAGTAGCGTATCTACTATAACGCAGCAGAGCGGCCAGCGCCCCGACGGCTTGTGGCAGTTATATTGGTGGGAGTGTACCGGTATTATTGTTCTCATGACTTTAGAACAATATTTTGTTCGGTTTACCATTTCAATATTTCACATGTGTACACTAGTAAATTTTTAAAAGTCTGCCTGGTGCTCAAGCTACCCGATTTCATCGAAAAGGTTACGTTAGTGAGGCTGAAATTGCCGCGCATGCGTGCGAAATTTCGTACTCAATCGGAACACTGGGTTGGTGGTACCATGGATATCCATGGGTGGTACAATTTGTCGTTGAGTCAGAAATTCGGGAAGGGTAGGTGATGCAATAAATATAAGCGATTCTTTATGACATTGTTTTTATTTATTGATTGTATTTTCATACATAAAATGTTGATATTTTACATATACATAACTTATATTCTAACGCGTAACATAATAGAAATTACTAGTGGTGGAACTTTTAGCGATGTGGCATTTCAGATCACTCTAATTTCCACTTTATCCCCGCGCCCAGCGCGCCCTCTTACCGGTATCGTTCAATAATACGAGCGCTGGCGTCGTCGGTCAGTGATGCTATGCGTGGCGCTTTTTTTCGCGCATGCGCGAGTTCGTCAGGAACGTATCTGCGTGTGAAGTTTGTGGGGGACTATTGGGGGGAAAGTAGTGGGAGACTATTATTAGCGGGAACGTCTAGCGGAGTCCGTTACGACCGTTACAACATGAGGCGCGTAAGAACCGCGAACTGCGAGAATTTCAAATAAGTTATTGTTAATATTTAAAAAAATAATGAATTTTTCGAAATTAGCAGGGCGACCAAGGTACCCGATTTTCGTACTCGACTGAGACCGTCTACGTCAGAATATTCGCGCATGCGCGAAAAAAGCGCCACGCATAGCATCACTGTCGTCGGTGCCAGTGGCAGTGATGCCAGATTCATGGGTCTTGGGATTTTTCTCCTCCGCTCGCTCAGCCGGCTCGATCCCCCACTCTGCGCACCGTCGTCGACATAGTAGAGGTACGCTGGTGGGTGTAGCGCGCGTGCAATCGAACAGGCACTCACACGGGCAGAGTAGAGGTTGGTAGTGGTACGTTCGTGTGTAGCGCGTGCGCAGTAGAAGCAACGTAACAACGACGGTGCGTCAGAGTGGGGGGTCAAGCCGGCTGAGCGAGCGAAGCAGTGATGCCAGACGGGGCGCTTTCTTCGCGCATGCGCGAGTTTCGTCAGGAACGTATCTGCGTCCGAAGTTTGTGGGAGACTATTGGGAGGAAAGTAGTGGGAAACTATTATTAGCGGGAACGTCTAGCGGAGTCCGTTACGACACGAGGCACGAAAGAACAGCGGGCTGCGAGAATTTCAGATAAGTTATTGTTAATATTTAATCAAATAATAAATTTTTCGAAATTAGCAGGGCGGCCAAGGTACCCGATTTTCGTACTTGACTAAGGCCATCTGACGTCAGAATTCTCGCGCATGCGTGCGAAAAGCGCCCCACGGCTCATCACTGAGCGGAGGGGAAAAATCCCAAGACCCACGAATCATGGCATCACTGGCCCAGTGGCAGTATCTCGTCGGTGTCCTCGTCTGTAATATTAGCGAGAATCGAGTATCTGATATACTCCACTTTATTACAAATATTTCATATGATTTAGAAATAATATTGTCATAAAATATATAATGAATTTGTAATTGAAGTTCGTTAAAGTAGTGGACATGTTAAAAGTATTTCAGGATATCGATGCGTTAGTTTCAGCTTTGTAGGATCATTCAAAGAAAAATATAATTTTTATTTGCCTTCTGTGTCTAGCAACGAATACGAACATTTTTTATTTTGCAGAAACATCCGCAGTTTATTATTTACGGTTAGATATTTGAAATGAAAGTTTACCTACTTGTGGACGCATGCGCACTAAAAATTGGTTACCGAAAAAAAACGCCGGGGTTTCACCTCTGTACGAATATTCTGAGGTCAAACTATATGTACACTTTGCACATATCATATATATATACCTTGGCTCTGGCGTAGTCGCATTGTGGTATAGAGTATAGGACATGTCAAAAATTTGTGATGGCGACGATGTTGAAGGTTAGTTGTCACTAAACAACGAAAATTATAATTACTGTCGATTTACATTAACAAACAATTGTCACTCTAATATATATAATCTTTTAAGTTTTTTCGTACCGTCTTGTTAGCAACGGTAGTATGCAAATGTTGATAACCTATGCAATGTTTAGATTGTCAAACAACGATTTAAATATTCCTATTTAAAAGTTCGTCTAACGTTTTATTTCAATTCGAGACGTTTGCATTAGTTTATCGGTTCAATAATTTTCCAATAATTAGGTCAAACGATTGTTTCATTCGGTTTAATAATTTCAAAATAAGTTCCTCTTTAGTAATGACATTTTTTGTAGTAAGTTGAATCGAAAACTACAAATTACTCAAAATATTAAGTTGAATAATAATTCTCTTAGTTTATCCACTTATATTCGTCTTTACATGTTGACATCGCAACACACATATTGCTTTCAACATTTTTAGATAGTTACGCATATTATTTTGTAACGCGTGTATATAATTGAACGATTATTAATGTATAGCTGAGTTATAAATATACATGCCCTCCTACTTCATTTAATAATATGTGCATAATTAGGACAAAAGCCGGCCCATGTTTGAAGATAAATGGCCATGTATGCGTCCGATTATTTTGAAACTGTTGGTACAAGAACCCGTAACTCAAGCAGAATGGCAAGATTTATTTTACTCTGTTCATTTGATATGCGTGTGGGATGAGAAAGGTGCTCCGAAGTTAAGGGATGCGCTTAAAGAAGACATAATGGATTTTATAAAACAAGCTCAACAGGTACATATTATTTTAATTATAGTACAGTTTATATAATTCTCCTACTTTCCACTTTCTTTCATTTTTATTGTATGAAATTAAATTAACGATACAGATGTTTTAATCATTTATAGAGAGTTTTAGCACACCAAGAAGAACAAGCTCTATTGAAAGCATATATAGTTGAATGGAGGAAATTTTTCATACAGTGTATTTATCTTCCGACACCTTTTAGGCAATTAGAAACAAGTCTAGCTGGCAAAACAACTTCTACAGTTCAGAAAAGAAATCAACCGGACGATACTGTCAGAAAGGTACTAGTAAATTGTGTACTTTTTAATAATTTTGTACTTAATCGTTTTTTGCGTTTGTTACAGTTAATGTTGGATAGTTGGAATCAAAGTATATTCGGAGAAATAAAGCAGAAACTCCAAGACTCGGCTATGCGACTAATAAGAGCCGAACGAAACGGGGAGGCATTTGATTCGCAGCTTGTCATCGGCGTTAGGGAATCCTATGGTAATAAATTATTGAACGATATAAGGGATGATACGTAGACTAGTATTAATCCAGAATTCTATTGTAAATTCTAGTAAATTTGTGCTCGAATACGACGGATCAACTTCAAATATATAGAGAGAATTTTGAAGCAGCGTACATCGAAGCGACAGAAGCATTTTATTGGGTGAAAGCTCCCGAACAATTATCGTTACACGGTGTAGAGAATTACATGCGTTACGCGGAAGCGAAGCTGAGAGAAGAAGAGCTCAGAGCACAAAAGTATTTAGAACCAAACAGTGCGAGCGTACAACTTTTAACCGACTGCTGTGTACGTATATTAGTAGCAACCTTTAAGCCGGCTATACTAGCAGAATGTCCAAGAATGATACAGCATCATCAAACGGACCGTAAGTGTGTTTTAATGTTAATTTGAAAATGTATCTGTAGCATATGCACACGCTAACGTGATTGTTCGGTTAAATTGCAGAACTTAGATTGATGCTAAAGTTAATGGATAGAGTGCCCGAGGGTGTTGGTCCAATGTTAAGAAATTTAGAAGAACATATTGCGAGTGCGGGTCTAGCCGATATGATGGCAGCTGTAGACGTTATAACCCATGACTCTGAAAAATATGTTGAAAGACTGTTAGATCTTTTCCGGCGGTTCTCAACCCTCGTTAAAGAAGCTTTCGACGACGATCCTAGATTTTTAACTGCTAGAGATAAAGCTTACAAGCTCGTCGTGAACGACGCAACAGTATTCAAGTTAGAGTTACCGGCTCGGCAAAGTTCTGGCATCGGTTCAACAATTTTAAATAATAAACCGAACAACAATAACAATAAACAACCGGAATCAAAATGTCCGGAACTCCTTGCTAATTACTGTGATATGCTACTTAGAAAGACACCTCTCAGTAAAAAACTAACTTCCGACGAAATCGAAAGTAAGCTAAGGGACGTAGTAAGTATCTGTTTGTTTTGAATTGTAGATATATTGTTCGTACGAGTAATATTAAACGCCACTTCGTATCCATCTTTCATTAATTTCGTTTTAGTTGTTAGTGTTAAAGTATGTTCAAAATAAGGATGTATTTATGCGCTATCATAAGGCTCATTTAACACGCCGCTTAATACTAGACACATCTGCGGATTCTGAGAAAGAAGAGAATATGGTAGAATGGCTTCGCGAAGTCGGAATGCCTGCAGATTATGTTAATAAATTAGCTCGAATGTTCCAAGACATTAAAGTGTCGCAGGATCTCAATCAACAGTTTAAAGAACAGTGTAGAGCTGCCATTGCAGATAGTATAAATATTAAGGTACTGGCCGCGAAAATGTATAAAAATCGAATCCGGTTGATTAAGTCCAGCCAGATTACACTCTAATTAAAAACGCAACTGTTTCCAGATATTAAATGCAGGTGCTTGGGCTAGAGGCAGTGAACGCGTCACTGTAAGTTTACCGTTACAATTAGAAGATTATATTCCCGAGGTAGAAGAATTTTATAAGAAAAAACATAGCGGAAGAAAATTACAATGGTATCATCATATGTCGAATGGCACGGTAAGAAATGAAATGTCTTGTCAGAGAATATTGGGACTGGTGTTTTCACGTATTTGCAAAGAATTTTTCATGGATTGAACGGGGTCTTTAAATGTGTCAAACACTTCAATGATTTGTTATAACAGAACAAGATTATTAGATTTTCTGATGCAGTAAACAAGGGTATAGAATAGAACTTTGCAAAACTTTCAATATCACGGTTCTAATTTTCAGCTTCACCTTGCAACCAATTTGGATGGTGTTCCAGATAACATTTTCCAACCAAGTGGGCCGCTTCGATGTGGACGTAACAACATTTCAAATGGCAGTTCTGTTCGCTTGGAATCAGCGGCCGTTTGAAAAAATCACTTACGAAAATTTACGATTGGCTACGGAGCTTCCTGATCCCGAGCTTAGGCGAACGTTATGGTCTTTGTGCGTTTTTCCAAAGCTCAAACGGCAGCTTCTATTGGTAGACCCTCACGCGCATAGTCCCAAAGATTTTGCGAACGACACGAGGTTTTGGGTGAATCAGGAGTTCGCTATTGTGTTAGTAATATATTCAAAAATTTACTACGTACAGAACGATTACCACGTAAAATCTTTCTTTTAACTTTCATGTGAATTTCCAGCAAAAACGGTAAATTACAAAAGCGTGGGAAAATTAATTTAATAGGAAGACTTCAATTATCCACCGAACGCAGTAAAGAGGAGGACAACCAATCTATCGTACAACTTAGAATATTAAGGGTTCAGGTATATTTTGATGTCTAATCGATCTTTATTTACGAGAATGAACAAGCGTCATTGTAACGAATATTTTCTTACAGGAGGCGATTATCAAGATTCTAAAAATGCGGAAAAAGATTAGTAATGCTCAGCTACAAACCGAATTAGTCGATATATTGAAGAACATGTTTTTGCCAAGTAAAAAGATGATAAAGGAACAAATTGAATGGCTCATTGAACACAAATATATTCGCAGACACGACGACGATATTAATACTTTCGTGTATGTTGCATAAATTTGGATTATACATGCATATAAGAGCGTACAAACTCTTATGATTAATATTATATTTTTATAAGAATTCAGTTTTTGTGTATGAAGAAAAAAGCGTATGCTCAAAGAATCGTACTGTAATTGAGAGATATTTGATGTTTTTGTAACACATTCACAAAGAAGAAAGATACATCTCCTTAAAATGAATAATTAGTGTTTGGACAGAAAATCATATCGTTCCAAGAATCATGGTTAAATAAGATACTGCCGTTAATTACAATTGTATGCACAGTTAACAAGTGACATTTTAGTATGACGTTTCAAAATCCTAATCTCTATTAAAGTAATATGTAAATTTGACCGTTCATTTGATTTACTTCGAACAAATATCGCAAAAGCTCCTTATTGTTTCTGTTGAATATCACATAAAAAGATCGAAACACTAATGACGTAGACGCGCGAGTATGTTTATTTACTATATATATGTGTGTATATATATACAGTATACATATATATACATATATATGTGTGTGTGTGTATGTACATATTTTCAAGAGCATTGAATTTTGTGAATTTATCTCAATTGTAAAAAGTACACTAATTATGAGACTTTCTTTATATGACACTTTCCAGGCTGTTTTGTATGAATTGTGTCGTAAATTTTGGACGAAATAAATGTGCATTTTCGAATGGAAAAATTTGAATTAAACGTAAAACACATCCGAGAACAAAAAATACAATAAATGGCCTATACCAATACGTGTAAATGTCATATTGAAAGAATTGAAATTCATTTTAGTAAACTAGCAATGCAATGTATAATCCTTAATGCTAAATTTTGCACAGTCGCATCATGAATCATTACATGTTGACTTACCACTACTAATGACATCTATGTGTATAAAGCTTTTATATTATTAAATAAGCTAATGACAGTGTAACAGTAAACAATTTCTGAATTAAAGAACAGAATTTTTTATACTTTCTAAGCTACTTTATTACTAGACAATTTCTTCCCGAAAAATTGTTAATATAATTCAACAACTTCTCACTCTTTGTACATTTGTACAAGATGCACAACACACAAAGGAATTTTTTTGGTAACGTATTTATTCACAGAAAAGTAATTTGCTATAACATATTTATAAACTTTTCAACAGCTTTATGTTAATTTGAACTTTACACCAACATGAAATATATTTCATTCGAGTGGGAACATTATATACATTTACATATACATATACATACGTACACATCACTGTTGTAATAAAACAGTAACACCGATACATCGCAAGTAATATGTATAGTTTTTAATTGCATTAAATTCTTTTTCGAAACTGATTTATCGTTTACTCGTGTCTCAATATTCGTAGTTTCTTACCGAAGAAATAAAATTATTTATCGCCTTCAGTTTTAATACAAATTAATTTTAACTTATTCGAGATTAATATCGGTAATATCAACCTGCATGCGTTCACATGGTATACACTCGCAATCACATGTATGTACATTAAATATACATCAATGTTTATAATCGTCCTTATTAAACTCATTGTACACACATTCCTTTTGTACTTCTCAAGCTAAAGTTGCCTCGAATTCACAAATAATTATATTAGAGCAAATATTACTTCTACTTGTTCTCTGATATTTTCCTAAGATTTGAAATTTTACATATCTCTCGTGATGATACAATTAACACCGATAACTCGAAATATAACTCTGGTATCACTAATTTTAATATTCTTTATTGTTGATATATTAATAGTATTAATTTTATTAGTTTCTGTGATGGCGAATAAGCTTTAGTATCTTAAGTCATCTTTTTTTTTCTTTAAGTTAAAAATAATTGCAAAGTCATTCTAAAATAATGTGTGCATACATTCTTTCTAATAATTTATCTTTACGTTAGTAAATTATTCGATGATCTTTATGATAAGGTTGCTAAGTTTGTTACACACGAGACGATCGATTTTTTAATTTTACTTCAAACTATGTATACAATGTGTGCTGTAATGAATTTAAAAAAATTTAATCTAGAATTTCACCCGAGATTTTGTTTAGTCTTGATACGTGTAGATAAATTGCTTAAATTTCGTTGAGTTCCGTTGTTTATTTCAATAGAAAAACCACGAAAAAACTTACGAATCTTTCATCAATAAAATCAATTATTTCATGTGTAACAATGCAATGTTATGCGTATATCATTCTTGATGACGTGTTTTTGTTTGAAATTTCAGCATAAAATAATATTGTATATCTGGAAGGGGAAATATTTTTAGTAATTACATTCGTAATTCTTGTAAAATACTCACATGTACTTGCCTTAGCAGAACGCGTTTACAAATCATTTCCTGTGACCCTACTGCCACAAGATAAGAATTCTCAATTTTGCGATATAGCAATAAAAAGTTTTGTGTATTGAATGCCGTTGTATGTAATGCCTCTAGTTTCTTCTTGGATGGATAAATAATTCATTGTCGTAAAATGGACAATATTTCTAACAACACTACTTATGAATGTTCTGGACAACGTGTATGTTGTATGCGTGGAGCATTCTTTATAGGATTTGCTGTTTCACAAACATGAACGACTATTCCTGGCTGTCCTGAACCTCCGGGATGTAATTCGTGACTACCTCCTATTAAATTAATTATTTGTACAATATAGCATGAGGATATCAAAGGAAATTCTTTAATATTTATGGTATTGTGTTAACAAGTGGTATTCACACACCTGCAGATAAGTTTGCTATAGCCGCTAATAAATCGTGATTAACTAAAGGTTCGTTTTCCTCTCTAGGCTGCCAACCAACAGGCGGGGAAGCAGGTGGCGAAATTAGGAACTGTTTAGTAAGTGCCGGTGGCTGAAGATGCTGATCTTCCATATCTGTGAAACACATTGTTGTTATTGTCATTAGCAAAATGAATGCTTTTAGTATGTTGTACAGTAAAAAAGATAGTTTTACAAACCGATTGGAGTGACAGGTTGTGCAAAATAACAATTGATACTGGTCTCGCCAAAGAGAGTTTGGTGCAGCTGTATCCTAGCATTGGCAGCTGCATGCGGGGAACTGTAGTTTACTCTCATTCTTCTAAACGATCTAAAGTACTGAAAAGTAGCATCGTCGCCAAATTGTTTAAACAGATCTTCTATCTCGTGCTGGAACAAAGAAGAAAGATTAGCTTCTCATTAATAATACTCAAAGTTATACATTAGGCGTACCTTTAACTCGTCGCTGTTAAACACACGAGGATCCACATTAGTTACTATAACCGATATTGGTAAATCTTCGTCGTGCACTAAATCTTCTAGAGACCTTGCGTTAGCCTCGCTATGACCTTTCCCTACATTGAATTCCAATTCTAATTCTTGGTAGTTTGGATGTAAGTTGGGTAAACCGTCAACTTCGTTGATTATTATATTTTCTGAATCTTCCAGATCATCATCATCCAACAAACTGGAACCGTGTTTCTCTTCCATATTTAATATATTTGCTGTTGAATTCCAACCCTTGTTACTAATTGTTTTGATTCACTTTTATAAAAACACCAATCAGACTGAACATAGCATTTTTGTCAACTTCTCATGTCATTTATTTTAGCACTGAATTCTCGTTGCCTAAGAACATCATGGCTCTTTTATCATTTCCATAAGAGAACTCGATGGAAAAGTAATTCGTTGCACATATGTATATGTATATACGTAACAAATTATAGAAAACCATGCAGATTTACGAAACATCTATGAACCGCATTTATCTGTGTTTTACGCGATTTTATTTGTCACTGTCATATCTATCACTGGCACACGATCGCGAATATACGTACGGTACTACACATATGCAACAACATATCCAGCTTATTAATGAAAAATACAGTTAATCAGCTGAATGGAGACAGATATTACTTGCCTGATCTTTTTTGAACGGCTAGATCGAATGCAAAACTGTTTTCCTCGTTTCGAATATTTATCTGGATCGGGAATAATTTAGTTTACTTATAAAATGTAGTCGGATTACTTTTTATTTACACATGAAAATTGATTGTCGCATTATAACATACACTTAACCATTTTCACGACTCTCGGATACTCTACACACTGTATTTACTATTTTATTATTATCTTTAAACGGAATCTTTCATAATCGTCGACTACAGGAAGTAATATAGGAAGATACCAAGCCGGTACAGACGATAATTTTTTTTGTTGCACTGCACGGGATCCTATCTCGATAAAGCAAACGAAAATCCGTAAATTTCCATAGAATGGAAACAAACGATAAATTCAAATTACAAAGTACGCGCACGCACAATATCACAGATAAATCGATACGATTCAAATCCGATATTGTTCGTCTGCGAGATAAAGAATTTAATCTTGCCGTAATGATATTTGAAAATTCGTCTTATGCAAATCTTCTTATAGAGTTACCTTTCTATACGTTCGTACAGAAACACGTATTATACATATATCTGTACATTACCTGTATCTGTATCTATGCTTGTACATATATATGTATGTCGTGGGTAGCAGCGAGCAACAAATAACAATGTCGATGATGGAAGGTTCGCTTAGCAAATGGACAAATGTTGTTAACGGATGGCAATACCGATGGTTCGTTCTAGATGACAACGCTGGTCTATTGTCGTACTACACGGTGAGACTGTTTGAACAATTACAATGTATTTTCAATTAGTTTTACTGGCCGTTGCTCTGTAGGTTACACACCCCTCCGCTCTTTCAAAAAATTGAATTAACACAGATTTCAGTGTTACAATCCGATGTATAGTTTTTCCGCACGAATATTTTGTTTTCCACTTTACACCTCACTACGTCGTTACGACTGTTTATTAGAAAAACAATCTATCTGTCATAATCAGCTGACTTCTTAATTTCGAGTAATAAATTTCTTATCGAACGTAAGTGATAAGTAGACTGCGGATCTTTGTGCAAAATAAAAATGTTTTTGTTATAACGTTTTTCAAGTAACGACTTCGTTATATTAAAGGGACCATAACATTCTTGCATTTTAAAAATCTTTTCCTGTTTTATATCTCACCCGATCAATTTCTTCATAAATGCATAAAGATCCGTAGTACAATGATAAGGATGAGTCATGTTTGATACAAAAAAACAACTCTTAATTTAATATTTGTGCTGATATTTCTGCATATTTCAGAAAATTTACTTTTTTATTTGTGTTTAGTTTATTGTATTTAATGTTATTTTATGCTTTTCACATTTCAGAGTAAAGAGAAGATGATGAGAGGAGCGCGTAGAGGATGCGTGCGTTTAAGGGGTGCTATTATTGGTATAGACGACGAGGATGATAGCACGTTTACAATTACAACATCGTCGTACAAAGACGATCCGAAAACGTTTCATTTTCAAACACGAAATGCAGAGGAGCGTGAGCGCTGGATTCGTGCTTTAGAGGACACTATATTACGCCACTCTCATGCTGTACGATCAATTTATTCTGTAGTGCGTGAGGACAGAATTTAGTCTAAATTCATTTAACAGAAACAATTTTTTGGTTCCAGAGATGGGATCCCAAGAAATCTCCTCCTAAGCAAGATTTTAATCGTAAGGTAGCTGAAGCGGATGCTTATCTTCAATTGTTAATCGATCAAATAAAGGTAATCGAAACGAAACAGAGAAACGCAGCTACGGAAGACGAAGAAAAGCAAGAAAAATATACAGCAATTTTAACGCAAGCCAATGCAATGCTTAATTCTGTTAAACACACAATAGTTCAATTGCAAATTGCAAAGGTAAAACGATTTTGTACATAATGAATGTATATAAGGAATGTACATAATGAATACTATATTTCTAGAATACAGCGATACCTGTAAATGGAATATATAGGGGACCCACTGACTCGATACACGTTCAATCCTTATCACACGGTAACTCTTTTGGTATATCATACAGAATGTATTTATGATAGGAAGATTTTAATCAAGTGAATTTCAGTTGCTATTAGTGAACCAGAAGCAACTGTACAAACTGGTATTGAATTAGGTTCTGAATGTGTAGAACCAAGAGTACCTACATTGCCAAATGGTAATTCTGTTTTCATTGATTGTACTCGCCAAAGTATACTTTTATATAGCAAACTATCTGGTTCATTATTACATTGTTACTTAAGAGAATCCCTTTATAATCTATCTTTATATTTCACTTGTAAAGCTGTCGTAGATAGAGATCTTCCAGTACCACAATTCTCATATTCATCTTCGGACGAAGACGAAGATTATTACGACGCGGCAGACGAGATATCTTTACCTTCTGCGATGCAAAATCATATTACTGTGTAAGTATTCATAAATATTGCGAAAATCGTTCGTATCACAAATATTCACAAGTTTCCTAATAACGCTTAAAAATTTCAGTAGACGACGAGATAGCGAACGCTCGCAAACGCACGCAGACAGTTCTAATGAAAATCGAAAACAAAACCCGTTGCCGCCTACAAAAGGTGACGGAACTGTTGATTACGATGGTAAGTCTGTATAGTTTAGATACAGTATATTCCATCTAACTTGATTAACTTAAATGTCCTTTAGCTTATTGTTGATACTAGAAAAAGGAAAGATCGAAAAGAAACATGATTTGCTTTGAAGGGACGACCTACAGAATCTATATTCTATAATTTATGCATTTTTAGAATCTATAATTACTCGAGATATCAGAAGTCGTTGGATTTCACTTGACTATTTGTCTTGAGAATTGTCGAGATACATATATGACTTTGATAAAAATTGTTGTCCCCTCACAATGGTAAACCCTTCGAATCAAATCTTGTCCTTTTTTAATATTTTTCTTCATCACCAGGAACTAGTGAGATATTTAGAATATTCAAGTTAGGTATTTTCCTGTATAATAAATATAATATAATGATAACATGCCTTATACTGCACATATGTATTTATAATTTATAATACTGCATTATACATATTAGAGTCTACGATTTTGGACGTGTACTGAAAGGATACGTGTACACGGAAACCGTAAATCCTGAATTCGCGAATTTACTACACGTGTTCTGAATACATCTGTAATTATATGCATTCTAATCCCCGTGTACACGGATATAGAGATTCGTGTATTTTTAAATTGATGCGTTTTTGTTTTATGTCCGGATTCTTTTCAACTATTCTTGTTAGAAGGGAGACGCAAACGAGAAACAGCAATAAATTCACGCTATATATCACCATGTATCAAAGTACACGTGTAATTTTAACACACGAATATTTATGAAATTAAAATACCCGGGCGAAGTACCCATGTATTTAATATTACACGGATTTAGATCCGGATTCGTTTATTACACGTGTACACGTGTATTTTTATAGACACGTGAAATAGAAACCCCTAATCATGTATACACATATACATATATTTCTATTGTACTTGACGCATATAATCTTTCTATTCATATTTGGAATCAAGGAAACGTTTGAAGCAAGGAAGTGAATGACTAAAATAAAATGAGTATACATATATTTAGATTAGCAAAACTAAATTGGGACACGTTCATATAGATGAAATTCTTACGCGTGTAGTTGATAGACTTTCCCGAAATTTATATTAAAATCGATCTACGTCTTATTATCGAAAATTTCAATATAAATCGTTAAAAAAATGAATATCCGAAATTAAGTGCATTCGTAGATATCGATAATGCAGGTTTGCACCATTCGACTTTACCCGCAACTAAAATTATTGATTTTAGGGAGCATCTTACACAACACGTGAATTATCGTGTTAGCGTAACGTTATCGTAAAATAGTCGTCGAATTTGTAGTTAAAGTCAAGCCTGAATGTCTGATAATATGACGAATTCACAGGCAGAAAGATTTGATAAAACTTTCATGTTTTCTTCATTTCTGTGGATTTTATTTCTCAGAAGAAGGTTTTTATGTTATGTGTAGTTCATTTTTCATATAGTGAAAGTATTTAGGAATGGATATTACTTGGTATATTACAGAAAAACAATATGCTGCCCGCAGATTCAAGAAGTAAGTCATTAGTTTATAGAAAATCTAAATATCCTATCAACTCTGTTGTACAAGCTTTGATGATTATTTTACATGTTTTTTCTAGAACCGTTTTATTTCTGTACATAAATAAGACAGACAGTACTTGAATTGCCATAAAATATATTACTATCAATTTATTGACAGTTGTTGTTAACTTGTACAATTATGTTCTGTTGTAGCTCTTTACGAGGAGGAAAGCGAAACAGAAAGTTAGTAATTATTCTATTAACATATATACATATATATATATACGCATTCGAATATTAAAGTTACTAAGAAATAGAAAAAAATAAGGATATAACGTGCGCATTTACTTAACCTGATGTGTACACCTCTTTACAGTGGATTCCATGGAATCCCATGGTTCAGTTGTAACCCATCTCTTATCGCAAGTGAAGATTGGTATGGATTTGACAAAAGTAGCATTACCTACATTTATTTTGGAACGCAGATCGCTTTTGGAAATGTATGCAGATTACTTTACTCATCCAGACCAGTTTATAAGGTACGCCGTATTAAAGAGATATATTCAGGAACAATATTAAGTGGACACTTTTAAACATCGTATAACTTTTTAAAAATTGGTTCAAAATACTTGAATTACTCTAAGGTGTTAGACTAATTAGTTTGCTGGAAAATAAGTAAACAAAAATTTGTTTAGATTGCAATTGGTAGGAATCACATGTTTTGTCAACTTTTTTTATCTGAGCCTGTAATGATAATTTAAAAAACACGTTTTGTAGCTAAAAGCGTAAAGATCTTGAAAGAATTCAAGTGCTTTAGACCAATTTTAAACAAGTTATGCAAGTTTTAAGGGTATCCACTTAATATTGTCCCTGACTGTATGTTCCTTAAACTGCATTTTGCTTAAATTGCATCGTTTAATATGTTTTAGCATAGCAGATATGACTACCCCAAGAGATAGAATGATTCAAGTAGTTCGTTGGTACTTATGCAGCTTCCACGCAGGTCGCAAGTCAGGGGTAGCTAAAAAACCATATAATCCAATATTAGGTGAAATTTTTAGATGTCATTGGGATATTCCCAGCGACACTGTAGATAGTACAAATGACATAAAATTAGTTGCCGAAGGTCCTGTACCTTGGTGTAGAGAGAATCAACTTTCATTCGTGGCCGAACAAGTTTCTCATCATCCACCGAGTAAGCTTCTTACTTGTTAATCATTTGAAATCATTTGATTTTATAAAAACGCGCTTAATCAAACTAGTATTTTCTTCATGTAGTAAGTGCATTCTACGCTGAACATTATACAAAGCAGATTAGCTTTGGAGCACACGTATGGACAAAAAGTAAATTCCTTGGATTAAGTATAGGAGTACATAATGTAGGAAAGGGTTGGGTGAATGTATTACAATACGGAGAAGAATACGTTTTAACTTTTCCGAATGGTTATGGCAGATCTATTCTCACTGTACCATGGATAGAATTAGGGGGAACTGCGACTATACATTGCCCGCAAACTGGCTTCCAAGCTACCGTAGAATTCTTAACAAAACCTTTCTACGGTGGTAAACGTAATCGTATTACATGTCAAATAACACAACCAGGAGATAAGAAACCATTTCTTTCGATAAATGGGGAATGGAGTGGTGCTATGGAGGCGAAATGGGCTGACGGCGTAAGTGTGCCAAAGCTTAAATACTCTTAATTTCCAATTCAAACGATTATTACTAGACTGCGGATGTTTATGCAATTTCTAATTTTTATAGACAAACTTTAAGAAAGTGGGATATTATAATATACATAAAAATCATACTAATTTCTATCGAATTTTATAACTTTTTTTAAAATTTTCATAAGCCATAAATGCATAAATCTTCACAGTCTAATTATTACATTATTAAAAAGATTGTCAATTTGCAGAGAACTGAAGTATTTGCGGATGTTCGAGAGCTTGAAACGCAAAAGAAACTAGTAATACCAGTCTGCGAACAGGAAGAACACGAGTCTCGAAAAGTTTGGCGAGATGTGACCGTTGGATTGAGAATCAACGATATGGAAAAAGCGACTGCAGCCAAGTGTACGATCGAACAAAGACAACGCGACGAAGCGCGAGTTAGGAAAGAAAATAACACTAATTGGCAAACTAAGGTACATACATTTCTCGAAATTCCGGTCTCTTTCTATCTCGAAAATGATAATAACGTAATATCCTATTTGTTAAACAGCTGTTTAAGGAAACTAAAGACGGTGGTTGGGTGTACGTTAATACTCTTGCAGACAGATTACATTTGCCTCTAGATCAAGCGGGGGCAACGTAAATGCAGAAAACATTTCGCCACAGTCTATGATATTGCACAGTACTAGAAACTTCTTACCGCCTAATTAACTGAGGGCACGACTAATCTTAGTATTAGTTAATTTATAAAATATATTTTAATGCTTTTCAAGACACCGTTTTTACGCCTAATAACTCTTACCTTTGAAACAAAGAAAATTGAAGGAATTCTATACGCACGTTCTTTCTTCGAAAATGTTACTTTTCATCTAAACCTGATTAAGTACAATAGCAAATATTTAAAAAAGTGGTGTATACTATTAAGATTTCATTCGATGATGTACATGTATTTTGATAGCTGGCAAATTATTTTTTATAATACATAGCTATTGATAGTCACGATATTAAACATAAATCATGATAGTATCGTGCCATGTATTATATGTGGACATAGATTTACAATGCTTATGTACTGTTAATCTACATAGCTGTAAAAATGATATTCTCGACATTTCAGTTGTTGCAAATAAAAGATCAAATGTAACATAGTATGATACAAAAGTGAAACCAATAAAAATCTAATTAAATAATATTAGGTCAAATGTAAAAGCATATCATTTTTCGACATAGACGTACATTTGAAAATTGAATGGATCCGTACTAAGTTAATTTATGCGAAACTCTTCAAGGTTTTAAAGTCATGTTAAAGCAATTTAGACGGTGAACTACTTGTAAAGATAAAGACATTCGTAACTCAGAAGATATTATATATTATGTACCTATATTACATGAGAGTACTCACATATAATTGTTTCCTAGCATCAATTTAGATGGCTTACACTTTATTGTATAGTGTAAATACGTTTAATCGTTTTCTGTTACTCTTTTTTTGTGTACAGTATATTTTGTCCGTGCACTATTTTTCACTTGAACATGGAATATGTTTTTTTACATATCGAATTCCAATCACAAATTCTAGTTCAACTAAAGTATTGGATATGAAATGTAATATATTAATAGCAATGTAAAATTTCGATAAAATAGAACTTTATTTGTGCATTTGTATGATACATATTGAATGAATTTAAATTATAATTATGAGATTTTTATTTGCAATAAAAAAAAAACTTCAGAAAATATTATTGTTTTTGCATTGGAATATAACAAAAATTCGTTTCTCGTCGAAACATCAGAAATATAACTAAATTTCATTTATCGGTTTTTCCAAATATATGTGTCCGATATAATAATCGGATGCGACTCTATGAGCTTGTGGAAATCGTTTTGTCGATAGTACTAAATGCTCCAAACCAATTTTTATCACCGAGAGACCTACTTCGCAGTACGATTTATTCGTGGAATCGGTAATATTATTATTTGTTTCATATTTATATAATACTTTAACGATAGATACTTTTTGCAAAGTTACGATATTATTAGTTAAAATTGTTTTAGGCTCTATCATTAAATTTAAATTCCAGTCCATTGGTTTTAGAATAAGGCAATGAGTTTCTTTCCCCACGAAAGATTGTAAAACTATTTCCTCGCCGAATATACCAGTCATTGAAGTTTTTATGGCTATTAAAAAATCAGTAAAAGGGTCGGTTGCACATTTTGTTTTTAAATTATTCGACAAACTACAATCGACAGAGTAACTCCACAGTTTAAGCGAATTATTTTTATGAATCTTTCCCAAATATTGTAAGCATCTGTTGCAGATTATATCGTTTCTGTCTATTTTTAAATTTTCGTTAAACACACCTGTATGGATGACAATAAAAAATGGCCCGTAAAAGATATCGGATTCCGATGGCGTTAAATTTTGCGTTATAGTTTCGTGGTTGTGCGTGCAACAAAACCATTCGCTCGGATCATAATTCAAGTCTGGCACAGGCAACACCCTTTTCACAAGTATTTCTTTAGAAAGAGTAATTTTACAGCATGCGCATAATATGCTGCAGCTAGATTCGTTAAGTAATTCAAGGGTTTCTGAATTGTAAGAAGATACAGAATCATTTGGAAAATTTATTTTTGGTAAAGAGTTATTAACCAATTCCATTTGGAGGGTTCCGAAGACAGAACTCGATTTAGTTTGTAAGCGAAAACAAATCCAACTATTTATTATATTTAACGCCGATAACGAGTTTGGTATCAATTTGATGGATTTCACCAACAACTTTAATATTTTATCTCCTATACTAATCTCAATACTTTCTTCTAAAAGTTTGATCCCAACTATAGCAGAGTTTACTTTCATTCGTAAGTGGATGAAAGCGTTGCATATTTGGAGTCTAGGTCTCAATTCCAACGTTATAGATTCTATCATATTAAATTATATCGATGTAACGACTCGGTTATTGTTTTCAATAACTTTATATCGATAATTTAAGTAATTTCAAAGAATGTTACTTTAAACATAAATTATAGTATAAGAGACCTAAAAGAGAAATTACAAATTTAAATAACAAGAAACATATATACCAAAATTTGTACGTACAGGAGTGAATAAAATGTTTATACTTGTACCTTTGAAACTGTGAATTTATTATAAAGTTATAAACTTTATTGCTATAAGCTCATAAGCCAACTGACATAAGGAATCGAGTTGAGTCAAATATCATTCCATACATTTCCCAATATTTGTATATAAAAATTCCTAAAAAAAATCAATATTTATAATCGTAAAATAATATTATTACTTGTAATGAGAAATTTTTACAAATAATTACATCTGTCAGAATTTTCAGTGAATGTTGGTCTTAAATGCTGGTAGAATTTATCGAAACAAGGTATATACATTATTCATTATAACTGCAATCTAAAATTAATTATTTTCAAATTTCATCATTTTCAAACACAGCAAAAGAAGGAGTTACGTAGTTCAAATGTTCTCACTTGAGTAGACCACGTGCGGTATTTTGACATGTTTCTATGAAGATCAATCCACGTTGGTTGTAACATAATACGAGTTCTACATATACCTATGTAGAACTTTCCCAATAAAAGCTAGAATGAAATTTTTCTTCTGATCCCTTTATCCCAGTAAATAGATACATATCATAAATCTATTGAACAGTATACACGCTGGACTGAAGGATGCGAGAAATAAAACACTTGAAACTGCGAGGTACCTGTCTACCATTTTAGATTGGTTAGGGTTGCTGTGTCAGTCACAATCGTGCGCATAACCTACGCTTACTCTACGATAAGTCAACAAACATGAATATTCGGGTTTGTGTGTCTCCAGTACAGTGCTGCACCCAAACGAAAGAGAATCAAACTTGTCAACCTTACCGAAGAACAGACAATTTTCGAAATTGTCTACCTTACCAACCAGTGCGTGGATCCGGGGCACCAATTCGCACGCGATGGCCACCAGATGGCGCAAAAACAGTGCCGTGTCTAGAATAAGGTAGTAGAGCGGCCAGAGCCCTGAGGCAATTATATTGGCGGGAGTATACTGGTATTATTAACGGGACGAGTGTTTCATCTTAAAACTTAATTGTTAACGTTTTAAGGGTAGCTTAACCCCTTGCCTTTTCATATGTATATACTAATAATTTTGTAAAATTCTGCGGGGTACTTAAGGTACCCCATTTTTCTGTTACTGAAGCTGAAGACACCGCCATCTGGTGGCCATCGCGTGCGAATTGGTGCCCCGGATCCACGCACTGTTACCAACTGTTACCAACGTAGAAACTGAAGGTCATCTAATTGCATACACGACGTAAACAATGCCGACAGTAGTTTCTCCTCTAATATAATTAATGTTCTATGTCCCGAGATTTATAACATAACCTGTATAGGCCGCAGAAGTTATAAACAACAATTTTTAAAACATGGTTATTCTATCGAGATTTTTATCTCACAGAATATGGCAAAAAGTACATCGTTTACAATCGCTAAGTATGTTTTATTATGTTAACATTATTCTATGCTCGTATTAAAAGCAAGTTTAATTCTGCAAGTATAATTCAATTTTTTACATTAACCCTTTCTACTCAGAATTATTTTTTGATTTTGTTGCCAACGATTCCCTACTATTTTAACTGTTTTATTTAAAATTTACGTCAAACGACAGTTCCTTGTCTGCTACTTATGTTAATCAATGTTGTTTACTATTTAATTATATTAGATAAAGCTCTGAAACTTTGATGTAATTTATATTTGTGGAACTTATATTTGTTTTGAACTAAAAAATAAGTCAAATAAATAAAGGGAGCACTCCAAATACATATAAAAACCCGTTCTATTTACATTTCTGTTTCTCTAATGTCGAGTTACACTCAACAAAAGAGTGCAAAGGATTAACGCCAATTAATGAATTGTTTCTAGACCAAGAAAGGAGAGCTTTTTCATCTATTGCACAAGTAGTGGAGGATCAGAAAGAACCTGGAAACAATGCTCAAGATGAGACCAAACAAGATTCATCCGGTACATCGTGTGAAAACCATCGACATCTCTATCCAGAATTTTTACCTGATCCAAATCCATTATACCGTAATAACATAAGAGAAAAATTGGAACGCTTTGATATGCTGGCTAGAAGGGCTATCATCAATATTCCTGAATTCTATGTTGGCTCTATATTAGCGGTGACATATTCCGAGCCACACGCAACTGGAAAAGTAAATAGATTCGTTGGCATATGCATACTCAGAGAAGGTTGTGGATTAAGGGCTTCGTTCATTCTAAGAAACGTTGTGGACGGCGAACCCGTAGAAGTACGGTACGAGTTATACGATCCAGCTATCCAGAAAATTGAATGTTTAAGGTAGAAAACACTTAACTGTCATGTTTTACCATTTTCATCGAATTATATTTTTACAGATTTCATTGAACATTTTTAATATTTACAGATTGGAGAAAAGATTGGACAACGATCTACTTTATCTCAGGGATGCACCGGAAGAGTATAGTACATTCCCATTCAATATGGACACAGAATTGGTTCCTGAAGGAACACCGGTTCCAGTAAATGAAATTAAAGTTCCTCTTAAAGATCAAAAATGGTACAAAAAATGGGAACGAGAAGATTTGAAAGGAGTGGTAGATTTGATGCCGCTTATTAGCGACAAACGTAAAAGGAAAGCAGCAGCTGTTGCTACACCATGGGAGAAATACGATTTAATGAAAGATTACAGGTAAAAGTTTCTTTAACAAAGTGTACATCGGTTTATCTTAGTATTTATACATCCTCACGTGTTTCCTTTTTATATTTTATTAGGAAAACCATTCCGCAAGAAGAGCAGCAAGAAATATTTTCTGAACTTCAGACTGAACTCAGTCAGTTAGAGGTGAAGAAGAATATATTGAAACGTAAACGTACATTTTCGAGACCAAAGAAGAGTGTATAATTTCGTTTATATTGTAAATAAAAATATTGATCTTTACCGCTAATAACGTTTGAATATATATGTACATATAGTAATTTTATCGTGTAGCACATTGTTGTTGTTCATTGTTATTTTCCATGAAGCACTCGTTTGATGATAAATCTTTTTATTTTATTAGGAAGTGAAAAATATACAATAGAAATTATAAAATTTCAATGAGTACACATCATTCTTCGAACATTCTTGTCTGTTTTATGTGGAAACGATTACTTTTTGTACGTTACAATAATCGAATTAACAAAGAGAAGATAAATGTACGAACACGAAATTAACTAGTCAGCAGCGCCACATTAATTTCTTTAACCATCTTAATGCGATGGAGCATTTTTACGAGATGTTCCTTGGCCAATGGGGACGTTGAGTACCATACCGGACTGTCCGGTACACAGCTTCTTTCAGGTAATAAATAGAATACATCGTTACGAGTTTTTACGCTTTCCGGGCTGGAATCGCATCAAAGAAGAATTAAATTAATTGCATGTTGATTCGTGGATACTGGAACTGGAATAGTCAACTCTATCAGCCAGATTAACTTACCACTTAGACAAGTAAAATTCGTACAATTTGACTGGACATCTCAATGGATTTTCTTCGTTTTCTTGTTGCTCGTACACTTTCTTCTTACGCGAATTGCCTTCTAGAGGAAACAGTGATAAATTTGTAATGTCCTCTCGTGCATCCGGTACAATAACCGTAACATTCAATATACCAACCCAGTGCAGATTGCGGTGGATAGAAACGAAGTAGGACGTTTCTCGTTCCTGGAACTTTTCCTGTTGCCGCAGCAGGTTGTGCAGCAGGATTACGTTTCCAATGTTTCATAATATGCGAAAACGATAACTGCATATGCTCCTCTACCGTCTAAAAGATTTGATTTATCTCTAAATTTATCTCTAAAGCCGGAACATAATGTTTTAATGCGAAAGACTACTAGAAACTTTACGGTTTCTGTAGAGGTACGAAATAGAAATAATCATATACGTACCACAAGGTTAAAGTGTTTGGTGTTAAAAAACATAAGAGTACTTAGAAGAACATGTGGCGAGTGAGCACCTAACTGTTTGCATTCCCATAAATGTTCCTCTTCGACTCTCGTAACAATATATTCTAAGGAAGAAAGTAGAAAGTATCGAACGATCATTAGAAACGATTTCTTTTGAAGCTGATTTAAAAAAATAGAAATTAAATGTCTTACGTGCATCATTATAAAGAACAGAGAATTTCTTCGCAACTTCGTTTAAACAGTCCGTAAACTTTTCATAATATGTATCCGTAAAAATGTTATCTATTCTACTATTTTCGAACAAATACTGCTGTATTCCTGCAACAGAGACTCGGTTTGTTTAATCAAACTAAAACTGTTTTATACAGGCCTGTGTATTCGGTTCGAAACGTTTACCTAAGCAAAGATAATATATCGTGTCCGGAGCGTATTCCGTGCCATTTGGTTTTCTAACTTCTTTCACAAACAGACACAACGAATAATTTAACTCGTCCGCTGTGAGTTGCAAGAGATCCGTTTTAAATAATTTCATTTTTCTCATCGGTGTACTTTGTTTCTCTAATTCGGCATTCTTTGCGACTACCTGTTGACATATATTATTTATTTCTTCAATATACGTGTCCAAGAGGAAGAAAATCATGATTGGACTGCAGATTTTATACATTTCTGACAAAAATTACAAGAATGTAAGAGTATCAATACATTTCTTACAACTTAATAAAACCACTAAAAAAAGAAATAAATTTCTGTTTGATTCCTATGTCTTGCAAATTAATGCAAACAATTTTTATTTTGCATAAAGACCCGCAGTCTGCTCATGATAGTTTTATTTTATTTACCCATTGCCTCCACGCGTTTACTCCGAAAGTATATTTCAGAGCCATATTGGCATCTGGCTTCTCCATGGGTTCGATGATCCTTGGCTGAGGCGGTGGTTGAGGTTCAGGAGGCGGCATTAAAGGCATATCGTTCGTTGTGGACACACGCCTCCCACGCTTATTCGGGGTAGACCTTGGCTTGTATGGAACCATTCGTTTCCTTCCACGAGAGCTAACCATTAGCCGTTCTGACTGGACTAAACGTACCAAACATATGATAAATTCGATAGATCTTACGATCTCTTATAGTTTCAAATCATTTTCTATTTCGTTACCATCAGTTTCCAAAGCTGTTTCCGATTGTGCCGAGGTTTGCGTAGCCGTGATTGTATTCGGAGTCAAAGCAGCTTCTAAATCAACAGCAGGCTCGTCCAGTTCACCCGTAGCCATTTTTAGAGCCATTTGTAACATATCGTCGCCAAATGTATTACTTGAGTCAACCCCTTCCGGACTAAAACCTCCGCTGTGGGATTGATCCCGATCACCAGCCTCCTCTTCCCTAAAAGAAATATTATAATCATTGGTACATTCTATAAGATTAAGGTGGTAGACTCGTTTTTACGACTGCAAGGGTGCAGGATGCGCCTTCCCATTTCTCACACATCAGACATACAGTCAATATTTCAGCAAAACTTACAGTTGGACATTACTATACATCAGTTTACCTATCGTCCGCAGAATCCGAGTCAGTTTCATTAGTTTTCTTTTCCGTTGCAACCATCTCCGCCATCATAAGGAGTTCAGCTTCGAACGGATCCGCTGGTATTTTCTCCTGTATTCTTTTAATGTCCTTGAATATCCCTTTAGCGCTATTCTTTGTCGTAGGTATAAAAATAGGAACAGGAATTGGTAACGGAAATGGGAACGGAACCGGGAAAGGCATACTAAACATGTGCATTGGAAACGGAACATAAATTGGTACTGGTATCGGAATAACTGCCTGGGTAACTCCATCCGTTTGCGTCGCTTTCGTGCAAGGATGTGGACGTACAGAAACTCCCTTTGTATGCGTCAATGGTTTGCACTGAGTCGTTTTATTGTGGACTTTGACAGGACTCGCAGGCCTCGTTATTATGTGTTGCTTATATATCACTTGAGGTGCCTGATTCTGATTGATAGCTACCGAGGGTATCACCATATTATTTACACTATTTTGTTGCGTTGTTGGACTGGCTTGTCCATTTGCTAACGTGGCTAAACTCGTTACAGATGATATCACTGGCATTGTCTTTTTGTTTTGCATGTCATTTGCTTTTTGATTATTCGAGCTCGCGTTCCTCTGAGGTAATGTTCTTTTAGGCATACCGGTAGGCACAGGATCGTCGCCCGTTGGTATCGTTATAGGTGATTTAGTATACTGTGCTTGAAAGTTCATCACGCAATTGTATGAACAAAAGTTTCGTATCGTTGCGTCCGACATCGTTAAATGATACTGTGCTTGAGAAAATTCGCGACAGAAATCGCAGTTTATCCTTTTCGCCGAGACTGCGTTTATCGAGACCTGTATACAATTGGAAATATGTAGGAATCAAATTTGACATTTCAATGATTCGAAATGGGTAATACGCAAACGCATCGTACCTGGTACAAAGTTAAACAATTCAGGCTGCACATCATCATCATTTGTCCCGTTTTCAACTCTTTCTTGATCATGTCGAAATTGTACTTCTTCACCTTACACCAATTACATGGGACGATCTTTCTGTTTGTAATAATAAATATATTTAAACAAGTCTTGGAACAAAACGTGTGAGCCTCGTTTTCGTAAAATACAACAGAACACTTTTTGTTAGGCATCTCGAAGAATTTTTTACAAGTGGAACATTGATCGGGGTCGACTTTTTTTACAAATTTGAACGCAGCAAAACAAGGTTCGCTGCAAATAGCTACCGGACCAGTTCTGTCTATTTGAACCTCGCAGTGAACAACCTTTTCCTATAACAAGAAACATTGTTTTAATGTAAAATTATAATAATTACAAAATATACGTATGTAGATAAGTGTTTCCTTACTTCTTGGCAAACGCTGCAACATTTTTTCTCCATAACTGGAGGTTCAACAGAACTCATTTTTGAATATTTCTCCATACAATCTTGCGTGCAGAAGTCTTTAAATTGTCCCTTATCGCCAACTGGCGCAAGAAAACCTTCGGCGCTCGAACTTATATCCTTTTGACAATACGTGCATACTTTCAGTCCTTTCTTAAATTCTTCCAAACAAGTGGAACAACAGAATTGTCTAACGTCGTAACCAAATCGCACGCAATATTTGCCTAAACTAACTGCCTGCACGGAGCCGTTACAATTTCTACAGTAGCTTCCATACTTTGTTTGGAATTTCCCTAGACACTCCTCATTACAAAATTCCATTGTCTCCCAAGAGAGATTACGTTCGTCGCCGAGTTCGACGATCAGCAAACAGTTCGCACAACGTTTTTCTCTCTTAGAATTCACTCCATCGCTGGGAATATCTACAGCTCTATTATTGGCCGCTTTGAATAATGCTTTACAAGTTTTCGAGCAAACGTTGAAAGTATCAAAACCAATTTTAACTTTAATCTTACACGATCTTTCTTCTTTACATTGTTTACAAATGTCTTTGGTTGTTATTTCTTCGATTTCAGAGTTCTTTGACTCCTCATCTATGTTAATAACATCCGTAGTTGTAGCTGTAACATCGTTGACCGGGTCTTTCTCTGTCTCTGTACTTTCAACAGCCTTTGCAACAGTTTTGTCTCCATCTTTTAAATCTGTTGTGTCTTGTTGCTTGTCTTCGTTACCATCTGGAGTCGATTTACTATCTTCAGAACTTTCCGGAACCGCATTATGGTCAGAATTGATTTCGTCTAAAGATTTATTACTGCTGATACTTGATTTGTTCGTTTGTCCAGGAATGATCACTTTCATGCTATCTGGAATAATACATAACTCATCGTCTTGTCCTGGTAGAACGTTCGACTGTTCTTCGGGTACTATCGGTGTTACTTCATGAAGAGCTTTTTCTGTTATGTCACTGCATTTTTCAGTTGATCCTGCAACTTTATTTTTACTTAAACTTTCATTTCCTTCTACATCAGACGGACCTGCGCTACAATCCTTCTCAGCTTCTTGACTTACGTTCGAAGGCTCCACTGCACTAACAGAAACATCTTTATTTTTTTCATTATCTTTATTGCTAGCATTAAAGTCGCTTTCTCTAGCACTTACAATATCTTGTAGATTGTCAGCCTGAGTACACAAATTAGAAAAACCTACTTCTGTTTCATTGAGATCGTCTGTGTCCATTGGTTCGACATTTTCAACGTTAAGGTTGTCTCCACCAAAAGGATCCTCCGCGTCTATGGATTGATTTTCGATTTGAGCATCTCCGTGTTTCTCTTGAGAGAACTGTACAAACTCTGTATTCTCTGGCTCTATTATAGCTTTTTCTGTTCCATCCTTCTCGCAACCTTCTGATACTTCTTCTGACTCAGGCTTTTTACTACCTGAATCATTTTTGTCTTTAATAGGCAATTTTGCTTTCTCTGTTTGAGACTCATCTGCAACAGCACCTTCAATCTTTTTCTCAGATTTTCCAGTTTTCTCAACATTTAAATCTCTCGACTCGTCTGTCTTTTCTGTTGAACTTTCGATTTCTGTGTTCTCTGACACATCTGTCAACTTACTTTGAGATTCTACATCTTCTACTATATTTGGATTATTCGATGTATCACTTGTATCATTGGTTTCCACAACATCTGATACTGCTGGTATTGTTTCAGATTTATCTTCTTGTAAAACAATTTTTGCGTTATCTTTGCATAAGTCATCCGACTGTATATTACAAACTGTAGGTGCTGCATTTTCATCACTTTCCTGTAAATTCGAATCGTTTCCTTTTAATTTTACTTTAACCAAGGATTTTTCTTCGCTCAATTTTATATTCGATGCTTCTCTATTATCTACACTTTCGTCGCTCTGCTCTTCTTGCGTTTCATCGGTTGTATCAGCCTTGGTTTCACTACTTTGGCAAGGCTGTACTGTAATTTCTTTCTCAGTTTCGATGTTCTCTAGCTCTGTGGGTACTTTGCTTGGATCGCTATTTATTTTCTCCTTTTCAATAGTTGAACTATCAGCATTCTTTTCACTTTCTATGGGTGTATCCTTTTTGGTATTAGAATCCATGCTCAATCGTATAATGGAATATGATTACATGTATCTGAAAATGTATACGAACAATGTAACAAACGTAGCATACTTACAAAAACTTGGAGAACATAAAAAATGTATGTATACACTTAAATAGAGAATAACGTGTTTTATTCTGTCAATACATGTATCTACAATGATTTGCAAATTGCTTTGCAAGAAACTAATGTACAAAGGGATTTGATCGATGTAAACAAATATAGTCTCAAGAAACAATTATAGAAGAAACATTTATAGCTAAGACTACATTCGGTAGAATATAGGATGCAAACGATCTTGCGAATCACTGTAGTACAACTCATGCAATCAGTATAAACAAATGTTTTAAATTCGATATGTGGAAAACAGATAGAATACAGAGACAAGAGTGTAATACATTAATTACAGTTAGTATGAAAATACCCGGTAGCTTGAAGAAATAATAAAACATTTCTCGGAAAACAATTGACACTACATTTCCTTAGCCGATGCACCAAACCGCTGTATGGAAGATTGAGGTTATCGCAGAAAGTAGCTTCGGTTCGCCATGTTGCATTTGATACTTGTGATTTTATCGAGTCTGACAGTGAAGGAAAAAATAAATAAAGGAAGAAAACGGCTGTATGTACGTTCGTCAGTCAACGGAGTTAGTTTCTTACGAACGAACGAGCTGTTAAACAACACTATTTACAGATTCGAAATTGAATATTCTGAACAATTCAAAATTTCATGTCGCTCGAAAACAAGTTCATATTTCGAAGTATAGAAAATACTTGTGCACTTCTAGATAACGAAAAATACGTATATCACCTTCGAATCTCGATGCCAAACAGCACTCAGTCTCACAATTTTTTTATTTAAAAACTACAATTCAGTATTCATCGTCGAAATATCGCTGCCGTGGCGGCAATCCGCATACACTACCAACATACATACAATCATAATCTCTTATTTGGATCAAACTAAATGAAGCCGCGTTCTCATAACAACTGTGTCATCGATATTGTTCTGTTTATACATAAAAATTGTGTTTAGATTCTTAAAATTTCTCATTCAAGACAAGAAATTCATATTATTCTTTCCGGAACTGAAAGATTTTACATTTCGTATACAGATCTAATAAAAACATCCAATTATGATAGCGACATAAAGGACCATCGAAAATGAAGCACACGTAGACTGACAATCGAATATTATAGAATTTCTTTCGTTTTGGATTTGTAGTTGATGAATCGAAGGGGTGAGAATCATCATCAAATTTGTTTGTCTTGCAAAACGTGAAATATGTTTGAATGGTTCAGAGTTTGGGCGCATGCTCGTGGCACAGAATATTGTTATAGTGGTGGAATGGAGTTTTCAATTCAAATTTGTATATTCGAAGCTACCTTCACGACGTAGACACTTGAGTACGCATGCGCACTTGAACACCTTGGATTCAATTTGGGACGTATGCGCACCGACATTGGTCACCGAGAAATGGCGGAGTTTCGTCTTGTCAGTTAAACGTGAATTTGCCTCTGTTGTTAGCATTAGTTAATCGTGACGTATATGTGTGCTCTTACGCCTAAAGTCGTCGAGTTACGTATACATATATTGCAAATGTTAAACATTTGTCGATAGCGAATAAAAACAGAGAGTACACGTATACGTATATATATGTACATGGTGCGAAGAAATTTGCACAAGAGGAAAACTGTGTAGAACAACGGCAGAAGCACCGAGCGAAGCAGGGAAAGAAGAAGAAGGACGGGAATTGGTGTGTTTTTGTACTTGATATTCAAGGGATCTTGCGCAAGGATACTTGTCAGGCAAAATTGCCGATAGAACCGGAACCATTGTGCTACGTCGTATTCACGTTTATTTGAAGAAATTTGTGTCGTGTGTCGGTCTGCCGTAACGAAAAGAAAGTGCACGCGACCCTTCGAGGACGCGTTGTCGATCATTGTTACAGTGGAAGCTTTAGAAAATGGCCGACAATTGGACACAGAGCGTTGTTTGCCGGTAAGAAACTCTTCCATCGTCGTTTTCCAAATATATTTCAATGATCGCGTAACGCCGACGAACAGCCGAACGATAACTCTTTCCGCAAAAGAACATTCTATAACCTGTCAGCCAACTTCAACTTGCAAACATCGATATTTTTTGGACTGCTCGCATGTTGTTTCTTTCGTTTTCTTCATCTTTCAAATAAACTCTTCTTCTGCAATTAACTTTAATCGTTCGTTTAAATGCGAAAATTATCGTCAACGATAAAGAAACGATATACTAAAAAAATAATGTCACTCGCTATAACGATTTTTACGCGTATACTATGTTTACATATAAACTGTAATGTAATTTCGTAATGTAAACACGCAATGTATCTTTTCTAACTGGATAGGCGTTTTAACCTAAATATTTCAAGGTTACATCTATTCGTTTGTACCGATAAACAGGAAACATACTGTTTTCTTTTTTTTAATGTGAACAGGTAACAATGTGTTGATAAAATTCTTTTGGTTTTAGCTATTTCAAAAATGGTATGTGCCGAGAAGGGAACAATTGCAGGTATCACCATGGCCAAGGAACTCGAAGCGACGGAAGTAGTACAGAAACAGTGATATCTGGTTCCGGGCCACCTTTTAACGTTGCTTGTCGCTTTTTTAAGCACGGCATCTGTAAATTTGGTAACCAGTGTCATTTTCGTCACAACGCTGAAACTGCCGAAAATAATTCAGAAAATGCAAGTTCGATAGATAACGTTTCGCCTGGTCAACACACTTCGAATACTTCAACTTCACCAACAATTAAAAATGTGTATGTTGCTGTTACAGTGATATAGACCTTTAAATCTTACATGTATATTTATATATGTACACATGTATATGTGTGTGTTTCTTATTGTATGTATCGATTATATATTAAAACTGTAGAAAGTATCATGCAATCAGATAGACTCATACGTTTCTAGTAAAGAAAGTGCCTGTATGACAGAAGAGTGGATAAAAGCACCAGAATTTGTACCTTCATCCGTTGCTGGTTCTTCTTCAATGAGCGAGCCATCTACTACCCTAGGAACATCTACAAGCTCTCCATATCCAGTATCGTACGCACAAGCTGTAAATCCTTCTGGTCAAGCATCCAGTCTATCTGTAGAACCGCTCTGTCCATATGCAATGGCAACTGGAATTTGTAAAAAACGTAACTGTACATACCTGCACGGGGACATCTGTGAATTGTGTAATCGTGCTGCGCTTCATCCACACAACGAAGATCTTCGGAAGAAGCATACGAATGTAATTAATATTGTTTATACAGGGTGGGGCAATCACTTTAGCGTTTGTAAATTAAAATTGAAAGCAAAAATTCAGATATTTATTCATAAATTTATTCAATAACATCTTTTCCATTCTGTTTTATTACTTTTTGCCATTTTCGAGGTAACTTCTCGTCTTATTGAACAAACATATGAATAAATATCTCAATTTTATCTTCAATTCTCCATTTGAAACCGTTACAAAGTTTTTTCCAACCCAATACAAAAGTTGCATGGTGTAGAGGGGGAAATATTGCGATGACACCTGGAAGTTATTATCTCGTTAACTCTTAGGCTTAATCTTTCCATAAATTACAATATGTCTAATTTCTTTTTTTTCCCTCTTAGGCGTGTGTCAAGCAGCACGAAGTCGATATGGAACTTTCTTTTGCTGTACAACGTAGCAGAGAAAAGTCTTGCGGAGTTTGCTTCGAGATAGTAATGGAGAAAGCATCGGGTGAACAAAGATTTGGTATTCTACCGAATTGTAATCATTGCTTTTGTTTGAGTTGTATCAGAAAATGGAGGCAGGCTAAACAGTTCGACAATAAGATCATCAGGGCTTGTCCAGAGTGTCGTGTCACTTCTGATTTCGTGTGTCCGAGTATGTACTGGGTAGACACAAAGGAGGAGAAAGAAAAATTAATAATGGACTACAAAGGTGCATTAAGGTAAGAAAGTATGATAATTCGTTGTCGTTCGTTATATTCAATCATAACGTATTATTTATTTGTTACAGCACTAAAGATTGCAAATATTTCAACAAGGGGCACGGCAAATGTCCTTTTGGCAATAAATGTTTTTACCTCCACGCGCTTCCCGATGGTACTAAAACAGACGTTGGTCCACCTGTACGTCAAAGACGCAATGCCGACGAAGAAATCGATCTATTACGTGTAAGTTTCTGTGACATGTGGATTCTAATTAGAATTTTGTTTTCGTTCATTCTAGGTATTAGGTAACGTTACAGAGCAAAACTACTCCGCGCGAAACCGCAGAAGTGTCTGGCTCTATAGCGTTTCCATTGAAAATATATAAACACTAGTAAAAGTATTTTTACAGCAGTTTTTCTTGTGGGACTTCTTAGAAGAAAGAGACGATCGTTGGTTATTCGACTTGGAACTCGAAGACATTGTCACTGTGTTTTCAGATTCTGGGGACTCTGACTGGTCTATACACGATTTTCCTTATGACTAGTTGTATTACAAATTCGACAATCATTTCTGCTGTTACTGTTATCTGTATTATCTATCTTATCCACCACCTATACGTGGTTTCAGTGGCTGAATAGACAAGTAGTTTACGAATTGTTTGAATGGTTATGGTTCAAAAGTATCCTGTCTACGTTGTGTGCTTCGCTTGGTGATATATTTACATCGGAAAACATGTAAATGCATCGGATTGGTAAATAGAAGATAGCAGTAGTAACGAGTCGCATGTATAATAATGACAAGGTTTTTAATACTATACTATCAACACTTTGTAATCATTTTTTTCGCGTATCTTGACCAATATTCTTACAAATAATACTCAATCATAAGAAGTATGCATCAGATCTATTACATCAGTGGTCCAAATTAATTCAATGAATAGAACATATGTCAATAATATCCGCCGTTACTCTTTTTGCCAGTATAAACAGATTCCGTCAAGCCGTGATACTATTTCACAATTAATACATTTCTTTTCCCTAACAAGAAGTCAATGAAAGATATCGTTAGATAACAATGATTACTTGTACGTTAAAAACTGTTTGCGTAACGATGCCTAATTTAGTAACAAAATGAATTTTCTTTATTTCCCTGAGCAGAATAAGTGTACTGTTATCGTTCGTGCTTATAAATCGGATTCATTTTATCGATATCGCTATTAATCTTTGGCATGAAACTTAACGCTCTAATAAGAACTTTTTGGGCAAGATGAAAAAGGTATTATCGGTTTTTCTCTTACGACATAGTTTTAGTTTCTTTCTCTTCTTTTAGAATTAGCTTACGCCTCGATTAGATACTTATTCTGTGGACAAATAAAACCAAGTCCGACTTTTAATGTTTTTTTTTTCGTGTTACTAGACTTGGTAAATAAAGGGGAATTCATGGAAAATAGTGTTCAATTTAAAGAAAAAGAAAAATAATAATAAGAAACAGAAAACAGCAAACCATTATTTGCAATAATCAGCGTGTTGCATCGATTTCGTTATCAATCGTTCATATCGAGGATAAAATTAACGAGTTTCATCCTACCTCCTGTTACGGCTCCGTGAACATTTAAAAAACAACAAATTCCTTAAATTATTCGATTGTATAGTGTTAGTTTTTAATTGATATAGCATTAAGGTATCCGTGATAAATGCGCAAATCGAGTGTAGCATGTAATAAAGTATGACTGTGCGATAGTATGAATATATTTGTTTGAATGTTTGTAATGGTAAAGAAAAAGAGAGAGAAAAAGAAGATACAATTTCTAGCGAATATGTATTGATTCCGAATATGAAAAAGAGCAATGAAAAAACCATACTATATACGAACGTTAGGTGAACCGAAAGAAGAGTTCTGGGATTTTTTAACAATTTGTCTTTATGTTTTATTATTTATTATACGTTTACATTTTTTAATTGCTATTTATCGGAATCGATGGTCCTGTTATAGAAGACGAGCTATATATAAATCTTTTGTAATAATGAATGAAGGCAATCCTAGAACTGTAAAAAGAAAAATAAAAGCCAAAGAATACGGTATCAATTCTTTCAATAGAAGTACTTCATTACGAATGGTTTCGATGGTATTAAAAAGGAATTTGTTTGAATGGGTATTAGGTTAAATGTTTTTGCGCATGCAAATTCGATCTGTTGTTCGTAGCGGTAAGAGAAAGAGAAAAAAAATGTTTCTTTTACAAGAATCTACTCTCAGTGTTGCCTTTAATGAACAGTCAGTTAACGTTACTCGGTATTTTATTGGACAAACTTTCTACGCACGCGAGTTGTTTGTACTTTCTATAAAATTTTTATACTGTTGATTTTATAGGGGACTGTTATCATTCGGCGTCTATTGTTATTGCTAACGCTATTTATAGAAAACAAGAACTCGAAATATTCGATATATATTGCTGTGTATGGTAAATGTCTATTTAAAACATTCAAAACTGCTAACTGAACGTTAAATACACGTTATGCCTTTACATTTCCTTGAATGTCTGAAATCAGAGTTGGGCATTAACCGATTGAAATTTTTAATTGATACTTACAATTTCCACCAATTGATCGATGAAATTAGTCATTGATTATTGGTAATAGACAATATAGCTATTAATATAGCGTTTGTTAATTGTTTGCTTTACATTGAAATTTTATTATGTACGCTTCTAGTAAATTATATATGTTCGTAAAACTTATTCTCACCAAACTCATTATTCCGATTAACGTTTAAGACGAGCGTGTAAAAAAGAAACGATTTTAAATGTATATATACCTACTTTAGTCGAATGAAAATTTTAATCGTTAATTGCGTTAGATACTGCCCAACTTTGAAACGAAACCCGGTATTGTTTCACCACGCGTTAACAATAAGAATAAGGAGAACTCTGTGTATATTTGTCAACACTGGGCATTGCCACTTCTCATCAGTTCGAATTTATGTTTTGTTTTTAAAAGCGTGTTCTTCGCGTCAACATACGATGCGAAGGAACGAACGTGTTTTTCCGAGTGCCAATGAATTTGATTACGACTCTCAGACGTGTTAACTTATTTTAGTTTTAAACTGGTGGGCGGAGGGGGGGGCGAAGAGAAATGTTGTTATAGATGAAACAGAATGCTGTGTTTGCGTTCGTGTATTTACCGGTGTGTTTTAGGCGAGCGTATGGGAATTCGAATTTTTATGTGGTTTACGAGTGGCTGCATGAATCGTAAACTTGGAGATCTAATTGCTTGAGCGATACTATAGCTTCTAGGATGTGCATTTTAGGTATAACTGACCTTGACTTTTACTTCCTACACTATGTATTATCGTAGTTTTCCAACGTATGGTTGCTGCCACCCACCGGTGAACGTCAGAACATTTTCCTGATGTCCTCTATGACCTTTGACAATTTACAAATTCCACGCACACACTCGCACGATTCAGAGAGTTTATTCGAACAAAAAGAAACTTCAACGGTGAGGGCTGTGAGCCAAAAATGGTTGGGAAACTACACGCGCTGAATTTTCCGGTTGAGATTCGTGTTTTCGCGGAAATCAGATTCGAAGATTCATCTTCCCTTCAGCGACGTCCTCTGCCTATACTGTAGTTAAATCGTTTCAATTTTAAGCCTAACATGAGAAGCGCTTCATGGGTCAGTGTTCTTTTTATTTTTACGATTCATCGACTTTTACAACTGTCTGCGAATGAATGCCGATAACACTGTCCAACAAATTCGAACATTTTTCGTCAGAAAGAATACGCGTTGGACAGTGTAATCGTAAAAAAAGACTAGAAAATAAGATGGTTACGCGAGTTTCCCCGTCACAAATATCAAGGTCTTGTTAAACAGCGTCCAACGATTAGACTGTGGATTTTATGCATTTATTATTTGTCGTAAAAACGACCACTCGACTAAAACGAATGGAAGAAGATTCATCTTCTTCGGAAGATGTTGAATGTCTTGTATACAAATCCGCAGACTATCAACGACGAATTAGGCGCGGTATTCAACGCTTTAGCTACCGGAAGTCTACTGACAAATCTTTTCACGACTCTGGTATACCAAAAGAAATCTTCAATTACTTGTTTTTCATTTTCGTAGGATCCACATTCGGGGACAATATTGAATGAACACACTTAAAAGCCGCATAACTTTTTCAAAATTGATCTGAATGAATTGAATATGAATTTTTAAAGATGTTAGACCGACTAGTTCGCTAGAGTATGAGTGAAGAAAAATTTTGATTTAGATTGCAATTGATAGGACTCGTAACAAATTTTTAAAATGTTTTTCCAACTTTTTCACCTGAGCTTGTAACGAAAATTTTAAAAAATGCGTTTCGTAGATTTCGGTTGCTTATATATGCATACTGAAAGTCTTATCAAAATGGGCCAACATTGCGATGAGCACTATTCGGTCTAACAACTTGCAGAGATTCAAGTCCTTCGGACGTGTTTTAAAAAAGTTATGCGATTTTTAAGATAGTCCATTTAATATTGTTTCCGACTGTATATCGAGTAACTATACCGGTAGTTAAAGTGATCGAATGGCTCGAGTTCTCGTTTAATTACCGTGACGTGCCACTGCCCAACTTTAACGTGTCTTTTAATCTCAATGGTAAAACAGGAAGTTAGAAGTTAAGGTGGTAACGAGTTAAGCGGTAACACATAATTTCGCCGTAATACTGCGAGGATACGAAATCATTGCCAAGAGTTCGCGTACCCCGCGTGATCGAGATTCATTATTATAACTATAGAAAATTTATAATGCTGTTAGACTATCTTACAACATGTCTTGTGCGTAACGAAACATTAATTAACGTTTTCATGCTCGACATCTTTCCGGCTCCTGACTATACGGGGACATAAAAGAAACGTTAGCTAACACCGTGATTTACGATTGGAATAGACGCACAAGTATCCCGGAATTAATCTCGCGATCATTCTCTTGCTCGAGCGTCGAGTAGTTATCGTTTTAGTCATTAATTTGTATGTTAGTCCAGCTCAATGATACAAGTAAGTGATATGTATATTGGCTTCAATTTAATTTCTTACGATGATATATTTTTGTTATTGGAAGTAGACGAATAAAAAGGTGAACCATGAATATCTGTAAAGGGGTCAACATTCCTGAAGTCAGTTAGAATTTTCACCAACTATACTTACATATGTATGTATACCTAACATGTAACTTTTCAACTACGAATTTAGCGTACAATACGTTCCCTCGAACGAAAACGAAGACAGTAGGGAAACAACAAGTATATATCTATATATGTATGCGTAAGAATCAATTGTTTATTATTTCTAAAAAAAATGTGATCAAAATTTCATAAACAAAGCAGTTCTTTCCGTCACGAATTCGTACTGTTGCTTAATTTAGACGTTAGTTTAAGTTTATGATGCTTACTGTTGAAAATGTAAATTTGTATCAGTGTATGTATTAAACTTAAAGAGAAAATAGTATTCTATTACCAATACGTTACGAAACTAAATACATTTTCTTTAAATTCGTATATAGATTTCATATCTATCCACAATAGAAATAAATATAAAGCAGTTTAAAAAAAGGAAAAGCATTGCTAAACGTCTTTCGAGTCTTTGGCTCTCAGAATCCAAGGCACTCAAAATCAAAGAAATTTTATATAGTCTTATATGCCTTACAACGAAAATTGTGCAGAACACTCTTATTAAACAAAAACACGATATATCCATATTTATCTATGAATAGCATAATGATCTACCAAAATATGCAAAAGTCTCAACGGTAAAGCTCAATCGACGTACACCATTCTAATTACTATAATTAACCAGTCGTGTTTGTTTGCTTTACGCGTATTTTGAATTCTCGTAACTATTCAAGGCTGAGCACCCACTGGCAACTATGAATCGATCATCAAACATACTTTAATATAAACATAATTAAACCTTTTGTCCTTTTACTAGCTAACGTGCTGAAGTAGCGAACGAGAAAGATTACAATATACCTATTGTAAATAAATAAAGATACTTCTTTTGTACATTAATATATTTCGCTTGCGTAAAAATGACTGTTTCAGTCTATTTTATTTGCTATTAACGAGGGAACATTTTCTTTGTCCAAAAGCGAATAATTTTATAATATACAGTAGGTGTAGAAAGTGTTCGTACATCTTTTAAAATAGAATAACTTTTTTATAATTGTATCAAACGACCTGATTTTTTATAATCAATTAGAAGCATTGGTTTACGAAATGATATGCAAAAAAGATTTTCTAAAAATTACATTTTTACAAGGTTACATGCAAAAATAAGGAACGCATTTTTTAAAACTTTTTTGTTTGAGTCCTTAATAAAAGGAGTTTTAAAAAATGTATTTTTTATTGCTGCATGTAACCTTGTAAATTACAATTTTTGGAAAATCGCTTTCGCATATCATTTTGTAAATCAATGCTTCTATTTAATTACAAAAAATCAGGTTGTTTGGTAAAATTATATAAAAGTTATTCTATTTTAAAAGACGTACGGACACTTTGTACACCCACTGTACATATTTCCCATAACAAAGGTGTGGTGCAATTTCAAAGAGCCAGTGTTGGCCTAGCCATATCCGTACAGTAATTCGACAATACTATAAAATCAAGCGTATAAAAATATTTCTTCATATTCTATACTACCGGTCGAAGCAGTCGAGGCGATGAAACACGATCACTTTGTGACGGTAGATTAGTATTTATTGCTAGATCGCGATCGTGATTCGAACACGTAAGGTGCAATGCGCAGAAGTCTTTCACTCCATCGTAGAACCATTAAATCGCCAGATTGGCGTATGTATGTACAATATTAACTCGGTGTTAGCATCTCATTCGCTATGCAACGAGTGTACACGTTCCTTATACAAATTTCCTTAACAATTTCGATTAAAATAAGGCACTAACCAGGTCTCGATATGTCGATACAGTCGATTTTGAATAACGTTCTAAATGCCAACAGAATAAAATTTCCTAAAAACTGACAAACGTCCAAACGCGACATTCTTGTCTTACAGGTAGATCAAGAAATATCCTTTATGCCCGTAAACTTTCATGGAACGTTCAAATGAATTGTTCGCGTTTGAAGCCTTTTGAACACAACGGGGAGAAATGTTCTGACAATTAACTAGACAGGTCCAGCCTATCGATCCTTTCGTTGTCTCGTGATCCACGCAGAAACAAACGAGTTATCTCAAAGACGCCAGATACGGCTGACAAGTCATTCGTTGGACCGGCTGATAGATTCTCTTTTGAACAGCAGCTGATCCATTCTGAGCGATGTTCGAATTCGAAGATTCCGACTCCCCGTGAAGATCCGTTCCGGTGTAATGTGTCCCCCGCTGTTCGTCTTGCGCGTCGCTCGAACAATTTTGCCCGTTTCCTTCGTTCCTCTTACGGAATTTAGTCGAGTATTTGTAAAAATCGGACATTTCGAACGGCTTTGTCACTTCCCTGTAAGGCTGGTATTTCCCCGCTTGAACAATTGTACAATTCTGTGACGATCCCAGTCGAATCGCCTCTTCGCCGGCCTCTTGAGACGATTTCGACTCGGCTGGGATTTCGAGCACCTTCTTCCTCGTGTGCTCGTATCGAGTTGACGACGATGGCGGTTGCAAATGTTGTTCGGTTTCGGCAGCGATCAAATCAGTCTTACGATGATTCATTGAAGGCATATAGCCGCTAGTCTTTCCGTCCTCGGAGCTGCTAGCGCTAGGCAGTTTAGAGCATACGGGAGCAGTGGACTGATAATGAATGCTTTTATGCGAAGCTATCAAGCCGAGATCCAGTCCTGGACTCGTGCCCGAGTCCAACGAGGTTTCGTACCATTCCTTCTCCTTCACCTTGCGACTAATATTATCCGTGGTGTCCTTGCCGTCGAGCAGCTCGTGCAAATGGCTCGAGTGCCACTTCTCTACGCTGCCGAGCGATTGCGTGCGAAGCAACATTTTATTGTTGGTCGATGGATGCTCGGATAATGGGAGCAGATGAACGGAGGCGTTTTGATGAGGAGGAACGCAAGAGGAATTTTTGGTAGCACTGATCGATACGGTACGATATCGTGGTTGTATGTCGGCACCCATACTGGCAGTGTGCTGCACGGCGTTCCGCTTTCTCCGATCCAAACTCCCAAATCTGTCGGTAGACGACTGATCGTCGGGACACCAAACGATCTCGTCCTCGCATCTTACCCAGTAACCCGTCGCTATTTGCGGTTCGCTCGGCGAATCCGTGTATCGTAGATTTTTACTTCCACCGGAGTCGCGATCCCGCCTCAGCAGGGATTGCGATTGAGAGTTATTCTTATGATAGACCGGGAACTCGGGCATGTGCGTGTAATGCATCCCGCGGAGATCTCTGTCGTAATACTCTTGACCGGATCTTCGCTGGACATCGTTGTCCAAGTGTTTGTAATCGTTGTATTGGTAGTTGTGAGTTTGTTCTTGAATTTGTTGTTGCTGAATCTGGCGGTATCGCATCTGTCTCTCCTCCTCGGTGTACGTGTTCGGTAACGGTCGGTACAACTTCTCGGTTTCTTGATAGTGATTTTGTGTACGCGATCCGCCGCTCCCGTGCGAGTACGTTCGCGTCCGATACTGGTCTGGCAATATATAAACGTTCTGATTATCGTTGTGGTCTTGCTCGATTATTTTCATGTTTTGTCGCTGATCGGACACGGGCGGACAATAAGCACCTACATGACCATGATTACAAGTATTATTTACTAGGAGTTGGTCATCGTACACGTGTCCCGGATACGTACTACACTTGTCCTCCGACCCCAATGGACTTAAACTTATGCCGCCCTCTTGCAGTAAACCTCTGGCTTTTGTACTTCCATCGTTCGCTGAGACAAAAGCACATGTCAAACGGAAAATCGAAAAAATCCTACAGAGTTCCGCGGCTAAACGGGATCATTTAAATACCTGCCTGCCTGCGTTTATTGTCGTTTCATTTTATAATATTCGTGATACAGTAACATCCCATTCTAAGTCTATAATTCACGTGATTCTATAATCACGCGAAACCTCTCTTGAAACTAATAACAGAGTAATTTCTACTGGTCACGATTCGTGGTTCACAAAATGAAATCAATGCAAAACATTTTTTATTTTGCATGAAATATATTGGAGCGATCCCATTCAACCAAGACACTCAGTATTTGTCGTCAAGTCTAAATAGATAAGTGTTACTACCTGTACCATCCAAAGGTGGCCGTGGCTTTTTGGTCCTGTGCTTCACGTTTGCGTACAAATGTGGTTGAGCGTTGTAAACAGCAGTATGCTGGGCTTGCGTCGGTTGATGCGTTTTCGTACGACTTTGTCTTATGAAGTTCAATCGCACTTCCAATTCTTGGAGTCTACGCTGACTCTGTTGATAGACTAACCTGTGTTTACGGCGCACAGCTTTACTCTTTGTAGGATCGTTTACGATACCCAAGGCAGCTTCCACTATACCAATTTGAACTTGACGTTCCAGTTCCAAGGTAGATTCCTCCTGCGACAAAGAAACCATAATTGTTTAAATGCTCGATTAAAACAGCCTGCACAATGTCTATAATCGCGATACATACAACTTCGGTTGTTTTCAATTTGTTAATTAAATTCTGCGGATAAGAAAATGCTGTTCCAACTCTTTTACGGAACACTGGAGGGCTTTCTCCAGGTTCCAATGGTATTTCTGGTGGCAGTACACCAGTTAGCTCCGCTTCTTCTACGCACAAGTTTTTTAGCTCATTGTTCTTTTGAGTTAACTTTTCTTGGAGAGCTTCCCGGCGTTGGCGAAGCCACTGTAACCTTGTGGACAGTGAATCTTCCGCCAAGGATCCAGAGGTATTTTCGTTCCCTGCCATCACTTGAGACAAAGATATATGTATATTCTACACAATCCATCAGATCATTCGAGTATCTTATAAATAGACAGCGGATTTTCATGCAAAATAAAAACTTTCTAACTGAATTGCAACAAACAACAAACAAATAACAGTATTTTGAAATTCTTCTAATGTTTTTACCGTTTTAAATTACGATTACTCATTTTTGTAATAAATACGCAAAATCCGTTATCTACTTATAAAACAAATACGATTATTCATCACTTACCCATATTATTGGCGAAGTATAATGCTTTTGTTCGATACACGGAGATTCGAATAGAATGTTTACATATATAATCGAGAAGCGTCTCTTATTCGCTTAACAAGATCGCCTTTGAGACGTTTAATAGCTGATACATAATGCACTGTACGTCATCTCTGTGACTTACTCGATTCGATGAAATTTCCTTCGGAATGCTACTATTCGTCATCTTCAAATCACTCGATGTCACAATCTGTGCGAGTCTCGACGGAATACGTCGGTAGGTTATCTGTTAGGGTTACAGGCTTCTATCATCACAGCGTAACAGTTCATTTCATAACGCAACTCGTCGTCTTTTACATTGGAAAAAACACTATCTGCGATAAATGGATTCTAACGTTATTGAAACATTGTAAAATACATTCTTGATAAACAAACGCGCTCGGGGGAAATCGGATAGTGACGTGACGCGTATCATTACTCACGCTCGCGCAGCCAGCATCTTTTACTGTCTTTTACAGAGGCGAAACTAGCGTTTTTTATCGTCAATTTTCAGTGCGCATGCGCCTATAAGTAGGTCTCTCCAGTGGTGGGATTGTTGGCGCTTTTCACGCGCATGCGCGACGATCCTAGCCTCAGATGGCCTCAGTCAAGTACGAAGATCGGGTACCTTGACCGCCCCGCTACTTTCGCATTTCATATTCCCCCACTATTTTCCTCCCAATAGTTCCCCACTTTTGGACGTAGATGTAGATACGGCCCTGACGAAACTCGCGCATGCGCATGAAAAGCGCCAACAATCTGCAACAATATTCGACTTAATTGTTTTGTGTCGCCTTTCTTTTATTTCTCATTCCATAGTCAAATCCTTGGTTACTGACTTATTTCAAATCTACCGCCAAATTCTGTGGCGGATTTCTTCTGTAATATGTATTGATTAGTTGTAAATTTTGGTTAATTTTTTAATGTCCATTCGTTTGGTTGCCTACCAACGAATTGCATTTGTATATAACGGAGATTTCTTTCTAATACGCTCTCTTTACGGCTAACAAGCAGAAAAGAGCCTCTTCGCGAGTGCAAGTGCGATAACATTTGCTACGGGCCCCACACTGGCCTAATCCGGCACTGGCTGTAGAAGTTTTACCGATTGAACCCGTGTCGAATTGGTTCTAGTTCTCGAATTCACCGTTCTGAAAGCGTAGAGGACGCTACAATCGCAAGGTGTCGGTACTACAGATTCCTATAGACACCAAGTTCCATAAGGTGTCAGGTCTATTCCTATACCTCGTCTGTGCTTATAGCGTGTTCCAGAGTCCAGAGCAGTGATGAGCCGTGGGGCGCTTTTCGCACGCATGCGCGAGAATTCTGACGTCATACGGCCTCAGTCAAGTACAAAAATCGGGTACCTTGGTCGCCCCGCTAATTTTGCAAAATTTATTATTTGATTAAATATTAACAATAACTTATCTGAAATTCTCGCAGCCGCTGTTCTTTCGCGCCTCGTGTCGTAACGGTCGTAATGGACTCCGCTAGACGTTCCCGCTAATAATAGTCTCCCACTATTTTCCCCCCAATAGTCCCCCACAAACTTCGGACGCAGATACGTTCCTGACGAAACTCGCGCATGCGCGCGAAAAGCGCCCCACGGCTCATCACTGGTCCAGAGTATAGGTGAGTATAGGTTAGCGTACTGTATGTGTATCTGGTGTATCTACGTATACAGTATACGCCGAGTGGAACACGGATATAACCTATTTGAAAGCGTAGCGATGCGGCGTCGCGCGAAACGTTTGGAATTGGACTTGGACGGAGGTGGATCGAGGGTTCGCCACAGTTCGCCATGGCTGACGAAATCAGAGAAAGACTGTTGGAACGAGTGAAAGAACAAGGGGAACTTGTGCGCAAATTGAAAGCCGCGAAATCCAGTAATACCGAGGTATGATGGTGTATTTATACGTTTTCACATGGTCGAATTTCATTAATTTTTTTATTTACCCGCTCGTAAATCGTTTTTCGCTGCGAACTATAATGCGATACCTTCTGGTAACTTCAGTCCTTTCATGCGACCATGTGTGGATATAAGAAACGTCAGTGTAATTTAGATATTTGTACGTAGCGTACAGCACGTTATTAGCTTATTTAGCGTATTACTCGTGGTCGATTACCAATTCGCTAGAACCGATTTTGCACCGATTGAATTTTCATTTGCCACGTTTTCTATCGAGACATAAACCTCGCCGATTCTTCTGGCGACGTAGGTAAAGATCTTGACGATGATTTGTCTGCTTCGAAATCGATCGAAGTCGATAGTATCCGATCGCTTTTCGTCCCTCAGGATTTAACGAATTCGTGGGACATAGACACACAATTGGAGAGTCTAAACCATGATTTCGCTGACGTTAGTTATGTTTGCGGTTGGGTACCTACTACCAAAGACGTTCTATTGTACAACTTCTGCGCTACCCTCGAAGAGCGGCTCTCCAGATGGTCACACCTGAAAAGATGGTTCACAAATATACAGAGTTTCGATCAAGCAGAACGTGTCGCGTTTTCTCAGCCGCAAGGACCAGTCACTCCGTTGATGAAAAAAGTTGTTCGTCTAAATGATTTTTGTTCATTCGAACGGTGCTCGGTTGACCAAAAGGTGAGGTTATTGTTTATTCCTGAGCAAGGACGCTATAAATTATTGATTCGGCTAAGCGTTTTACGTGTATTCGAAAATTTCTGTACATCCTGGAGAGGCAAAAAATGTTGACCTACTCACTCTATTTAAAAAATAATGTAATTTATAGCGTTTTCTTGCCAGCTGGTTCACACAGTACCGTTTCTTCTTTCGGGTAGTTCGATAATCAACACTGAGGCGGACTTTTCTTCTTTCGTTCCGGTTCGTGAAATATGACCACCTCCTTTGGGATGTTATGTCTCGCACGGACCAATATCATCCTGGCTGTACGACAATGTTGTCACGCCGCCAATTCGATCGCGGGGTTTAAGGTATGCAAACGTAGTAAAAGAATTCTTTCCGATTAAGCACCAGACCGTAGATACATTAGAAATTTTATTATTCGTTTGCCCGGTTCAAAACGTATAGACGGAACACGTCTACATTTCATTCTGTTTGTTTTCGCCAGATAGCGGACGAAGTGTCAAAATTGCTGGAACTGAAAGCACAGTTAGGAGAGAAAAATGCCCCGTCCAAGCTCATTCTTAAGACTCCTAAAGGTACCAGGGATTACGGACCCGAGCAAATGGCCTTACGGATGGGAGTTCTGGATAAAATAGTGACCATCTTCAAGAGGCACGGAGCAGAGACTATAGACACGCCTGTTTTCGAGTTAAAGGTAAATCTGTGGATGGTGAACACGAGACGATTGTGTACCATGAAAATTCATTATCTAAATTTTTGTATGTCCTTGGTTCTAGGAAGTTTTGACTGGAAAGTACGGCGAGGACTCGAAGCTAATCTACGATCTAAAGGATCAGGGTGGAGAGATATTGGCTCTCAGATACGATTTAACTGTACCTTTCGCCAGATATCTGGCCATGGGAAAGATTTCTAACATCAAGAGGTACCATATAGCCAAGGTTTATCGAAGAGACAATCCGGCCACAACGAAAGGCAGATACAGGGAATTTTATCAATGCGTGAGTGAATCAAGATATAGCTTGACAATTTGATGGAAAAGTTTAAAGTCTTTAACATTTGTTAATATTGTTTAAAGGATTTTGATATTGCTGGTCAGTATGATCCCATGATTCCTGACGCAGAATGCATACGGATTATTTCGGAAGCATTGAAGTTACTTGATTTGGGACCTTACATGATCAAAGCGAATCATCGATCATTACTCGATGGTATATTCGCTGCGTGCGGGGTGCCGAAGGACAAGTTTCGCGGCGTATGTTCGTCCATAGACAAGCTCGACAAAAGTCCCTGGTCGGAAGTACGAAAAGAGATAGTGGAAGAGAAAGGATTGAATGAATCGATGGCTGACAAAATTGGAACGTACGTGTCACGGTCCGGCGGTGTGGAACTCATTGCCGAATTAAGGAAAGACGTCGATCTAATGAAACACGAAGCCGCAGTGAAAAGTCTCGACTCTATGGAACTGCTGTTCAAATATTGTGATATTTTCCACGTGGCGAACGTGGTACGGTTCGATCTCAGTCTCGCCAGAGGCCTCGATTACTATACAGGCGTGATATTCGAAGCGGTACTGACCGGTAGGTTCGATCTACATGCATTGTACAGCAATGTCCGACTGTAAGTCATTTCTCGGTTCTGTGTTGTGACCTAGACATGAGTAGAACACTATCTTTGTGGTTTCGAGGTCCGCGCCGAACGTAAAAGACGACAACGAAGCTCGAGAAGCCTCGGTCGCCAAGAAGTGTAAACGTAACTAATCCAATAACAAAATTTCTTTATTTCTCTGATAAATGATACCCAAAAATGATGTAATTCCAATTATATTTACATTTCTCATACGCTGTTCTTTTTTGCGCCCGAAACATTCGTCGTTCATTACACAAGTAAATATCATCGGAATTATATCATATTTGGTATCAGTTTGATTAAAAAAATTCCACAAACAAGTTGGTGAAAGTCTCATAAAAAGCATAAAGAAAAATAAAGAAGTTTTAGGGTTTCAGGCAGCTCGTTTAAGCATTTAGCAAGACTTACAGTCTGACATTACTGTACATACTATGATACTATTCATTGTCCACGTATATTTCAGGGGAAATGATTTGTTTCGGTTGAATTTCAGGCAAGGACGTCGAAGTTGGTAGCATCGCGGGCGGTGGCCGCTACGACAATTTGGTTGCCATGTTCGACAGCAAGCATAAAGCGGTACCGTGCGTCGGTCTGTCGCTCGGTATTGAACGAATTTTCAGCGTGATGGAGGCGAAATTGAGTCGAGGAGGATTGAAAACGCGCACGACCGAGGTCGAAGTGTTCGTGGCGAGCGCGCAAAAGAACTTGCACGAGGAAAGGATGAAAATCGTTTCGGATCTATGGGACGCTGGATTGAAAGCGGAACAGTTCTATAAAAAGAACCCAAAAATACTAGTGCAGTTACAGCACTGCGAGGAAAATGGTATTCCGTTGGTTGTAATAATCGGTGAAGGGGAATTGGCCAAAGGCGAAGTAACGTTGAGAAACGTCGCGTCTCGTTCCGAGGTTCAAATCCCTAGAGCAAATTTGATCGACGAACTAAGGACGAGACTACAAAGTTTTTGAATTAATGAAAATTTAACTCATTACACTAAACCGGTGGTTCTTTTCTACCAGATTTCTCTTTATTCGTTCACCGCGTTCGAGATTGTGTTCGAACGCGCACCGTTTCGCTGCGAAAAGGAAGACAAACTCATGTTTTTGTATAAATGAAATATTATTACGTAATTTATTGTAACGAATGATCGAATAAAACTCGAGTCGTTTCAAGAATTGTGTTGTCGCGGGAATCATTTTTACTCTCAAGACAAGTTTGCTTGGTTCAGCGATAGAGTAACGCGCCGACATCCGGGTGATAGGATCCGCTCGCTCGTTTGCTTTCTCTTTTTTTGTCGTTCGTAACTGCGAATGGTCGATGGTCCGACGAATTGAAACCGTTGACGCGAGGAATGTTCAATTTTTAAGTGAAATGTTTCACCGACGCCGCGAACCGTAACGCAAGATTATTTGTACGCTCGTGCGATTCTAAGGCGACTGAAAAGTCAACAGCACAGTGACACATTTTGTGGACGCGTACAAATATGGATTACGGATTACGGGTCGATGCATGTCACGATTTATCGCGCGATCGGGAATCAGATTTCTCTACCTTTAGTTCTGTAAGGCTAATAGAATCGTCCGAAGGAGCATCGGTCGTAACGGTCGAGGAAGGACTTTGAGACGAAGCAACGGGCGCGGTAGGATTTTCTATTTTCACTTGCATCAGCGGATGCTGCGTTGTCGCGTCGCTGGCGTTTTGAAAACTGCCGAAAGCATGCGATTCTATTGGAATGACACTGCCACGCTCTGTTTCCGTTCTCTCGGATTGTTGTTGCTGACAAGACACCGATTCGGTTGAAGTAGTGCTTTGATCGATCACCGGTAAACGAGAATCAACGATTCGAACGGTTTTGTCGACGGATCGAGTACTCGTGTAAGGCGTTTGCGAAAAGGATGTGTATCGCTCCTTGGTCGTATGTCCGATGGATGCCGGTTCAGGACCTTCCAGTTTTTCCTTGAGATCGTCAACTTGAACGTCGCTCAGGCTGAAGGCCCTGACGCGACGTCTCAGATTCTTTTGACCGATCTGTCTCTGTAGCATACCGGCTTTCCACCGGGGTAAAGGTTTCAGGGTGGGTAGAACGCTCACGGTAGTTTCTTCCGTGGAAGCATCGGCGATCTGGTTTTGAGCAGGACGCAAGGAAAAACGTCGACTCTGATTCGGCGCGGACGGCATTATCGGCGACGATAGACCCGGACCACCCTCCGTTCGAATCAGAGGTTCCTTCGGCGATTCGAACAAAAAGGGCGACTTATTCTCGTACGACGTTCGTCGCGAGTCCTGCCGAGAGAAACGATTCGTTAGAATAAAATATTTTCCAGTTTGTTCGATGATCTTTTGTCACGTTCCTGGTACCTTCGTAATTCCACGCTCATAAAACTTCTGTTCCTTATCGGCAAAAAACTGATACAAGAGCGATTTCAGGTCAGCATCGTTAAGTGAATGTTTTGCTATTCAAATACTTTTGTAAACTTCGAAATACATGGTAATCTGATGATGCAATGTCCGGGATATATGGTGGACGTGACATCACTTCGATAATTTTTCACGTGTTACAAAAGATTGTGTGACCTAGCGTTATCATGGTGGAACACGTGATAAATTATTAGAGCTTGGTTGGGAAGTGATATCCGGCAGATTACCATTTATTTTGAAGTTCATAAAACTTTCTGAATGATAAAACATTTACTAATATCGATGACCTGAAATTGCACTTGGATCAGGTTCCTGCCGATCAAGACCCGAAGATTTATAAGCGCGGAATTATGAAGCTACCAGAAAGATGGCAGAAGATCATCGAACAAAATGGAAAATATTTTATCGATTAAAGTGCAGTACTTGAATAAGAAAATTGGGCGTTATTTAACAGAATACTTATAATTACAATGTAATACTTACCGGTAAAAATGGTGACGCGGTTCTCGGAGGCGTTGGAGGACTCACAGGCGTCGCAACCGGCCTCAAAGAAAACCGTCTGGGCTTAACGACCTGTGGACCACCGAAAGCTAAGCTGCCTCTTCTCGTGTCCCGATGGCCGGGCTGCGTTCCGGGTCGAGTCCCGTTTTGGGAGACGTCTCCGGTCGCGTTTCGATTGTTGGATTGGCCGGTGGTGGATGCGGCCGGAGAAGACGAGAACAGCGTGAACAGACTGGGAAGCTTCGGCGGTGACAGGGAAGCGGTGCCCATCTTTCTTTGGGGCCGCGGTTCCTGAACACGATCATCGTCGCCGGATTCTCCGGTTGCCCAGCTGCCGGTGGTGGCGACGCTTGCGTGCAAGAACGAGAGAGCTCGTACGAAATCGGCCAAGCTGGTCTCCTCCAGCAAATTACTGCCTTCCTTCTCCGAATGATCGTTGGCAGCGCCGGTGTGCGTGTAGTAATTTCTCCTCGAGGTGGATATCGCGTTCGAGTCTCGGCCATCGTCGAGACCCGGTATTCCTCCAGCGAACGCTTCTTCCGTATCTTTCTCGCTGGCGGTGGCGTTACGTTCCGATTCCGAACTTTTCTTCTCCGCGTTGATCGAGAAGCGGTGTTTCCAAGGACCGGAGGAGATCAACGCTTTCGGAACGGATTTCGCAAACGAGAAACTACGAAGTTTAGTGGAAAATTTCTGTTCCTTGTCGACACCGCTTTCGCCACCACCGCGACCCTTGCTCGACGATTCGGTCGCTCTCGCTTTCATCAACTCTTGAATCGTTCTTGACGCCGTTGCGCCGGACCAAGTCCATTCCGCGTGTCGATTATCGTTTTTCTTGGTCTCATAGAGTCTAACTTCGCTCGCTGCTCTGGATCGAGGTCTCGGAAATCGTGAAACTCGATCGTTCGGGCCGATCGTCCAACCACCGGGTTTGGAATCGAACCCGTACGTCCATTCCTTCTTCTCCGAGGGGGATAGATCTCTCGTATCGACGTCGTCGATCTTGCCGGAGAAAACGCTGCGCCTCGCGGGAGTTTCCTGTTGAACGAACGTGGTCTGATTCGAACAATCGCCTCCGAGGTCGTCGGTAGCCGGCGGCATGTAGCCGAGGACGTTCACCAATCTTGCTAATAACTCGGCCGGTTGAACCATCGCGTGGGTAGCGAACGTTGCCGTTTTGTCGATCCTTTGGAGATCCGTCTCGGAGACGACGCGAGCTATCGGATCCCTCTGTCGAACGAAATCAACGTGTTACGAATAGCAAACGATAACGATGTCCGTAAACTGGTAGTCCGGTATCCGTACGAAAGTTTTCTTACCGTTGGTACTACTTCGCTATTCGCGCGGCGTCGAGGTCTCAAACGAACGATATTTTCGGTGCCTTTCCCACCGTGCAACATGTCCCGCAGATCTGGAAAGCTGCTGCTTCGCGGGAATTTCGCTCGCGGAGCTTCCTGGCTACATTCGTCGACGTACACCCTCTGAAAACAAACCGGTCGAATTGAATTTTCCTCGTCGATCGCGTTCTAAAAGCTGGAATCCCGTTTTTCGTAACTAAACATCAATTTTTCAAGGTCCGCATATGGAACAAATTTTTCTTGCTATAAAGTGACAAACCACATTCAAAATACTACCCGGTTTAAGTGATTCGGTGATTCTACGAGTCTCTCTTATGCATATTATAGAATATCGTTTTATATGTGCTAGCAGGTGTACTTCAAGTATGTAATCCTTATTATTAATTTTGGCTAGAAAAAGTCATTTTCCAGAACGCGTATAATTGTTAGCACAAGTTTTCAAATATTTCTGATGATCTGACTGCAAAATGTTTCCAATAAAAGTTGACCCGTGTTCACTTTTTTACAAATATCGATACAAAATATTAAAAGTATACATTTTATAAAAGAAGAATAAAATGATATATATAATAAACGGCTTCCCAGCTTGTAGTTTCTCAGCTCAACTTTCCGATCATTGCTCGGACTCGGAACCGAAGGTACCGAAGGAAATGTGACGGCAGCTCGTTTACCTTGACTTTGGACAGCTGAAGCTCGTTGAACACGCGCCGCAAATAATCGATCTCTTTATTGAATTCGTTCCAGATCTTGCTCTGCGTGTGTTTCAAATTGACTGCGAGCTTATGCTCGATTCTGGTGATCTTCTTGCTGCGCATACCTCGGGCGATAAACGTCATGATCATAACGATGTATCCCAGTCCGAACGAAATCCAACAAATCAGAAAGGTTTTGTACAAAATGAAAAAAATCCCGCTACCTTTTCGATTGTCCTGTCCTGCCGAGTGCGAAACAAGATTTTCAGATTGCCACTCGATACGCGAGCGAATAGGAACTGTATCGGTGACGAACGCGCGTCAGCGATTCGATCCATAAGATGCGAATGTTTATCGAGGTATTGCACAGGGTAAGAGGGTACTTACGTTTGCGCGTCGAGTACACGAAATCCTTGTTCGCGCGTGCAAGAAAAGGAAGAGGAAAAATATTACAAATGATCGCGCGTTCGATCGTTGGCGTCGAGGAGATTCAAGGAGATTCGAGGAAACAAGAGTGTGATTAAACGCGATCTGACCTGCCACATAGTCTCCGAAACCGATGGTCGTCAACGTGACGAAAGCATAATAGACGGCTTCGTCGTAGCTCCAGTCTTCGTAATGAGAGAAAAGGAACGCTGGGAAAAATATAAACATGACAAAACCGGGCGTCAGGTAGGCGAATATTTGTACAGCCAGTCCAACTTTTCTCGTTTCGAACGTCGTCAATTTCCTCGGACAATAATCGTTGCGGGCGTGTTGCTTATACGACTTGTACTTTTGATGCGCTTTCACGAACACGTGACCGAAGAATTCTCCCAGCTGCGACAGCAAGATTCCGTTTATGGGGATCCCTATCAGACCGTAAAATATCATCAGGATGCGACTGAGCACGGTCGTGGGAGCCAAATTTCCGTAACCTGTAGCACGTAGAACAATTAGTACATTGGTCAATTTTCCGATGGACGCGGATCGGTGCGTTGGTGATATCCTATCAGTGGGTGTGCAAAGTATTCGTACACATTTTAAAAGCGAATCACTTTTTCGAAATTGATTTCAAGCTTGAGTTTTTTTTTCAAGATTAGTTTACTAGCTGATGCGTGTAAATAATTTTTGAAGTGAAACTTCTTTTGGCAGCGTGTAAGCTTAATTCGCGTCACGGAATTCGCAACACGAAAATGCGTAACGGAAGTGGTGAGGATGGTTAGCCGAGCTAGATTTAAATAAAAATGGCTGTATCTCGGGAACGGTGCGTCCTATCGCAAAAATAACGAAATTTTCAAAAGGCTGAAGCCAGAAGCACGGATTCCATGGAAATCTGCGACACGGTTTTCACCGACTCCAGATTTGACCGACAATGACTTTAAACGACAAGGATTTTGACCGACATCGACTTTGATCGACAACGATTTTGACCGAAATCAGATTTGACCGACAACGTCCTGAGACGATCACCTCAGTTAGCGAAATTTGTTGTCGGTCAAATCTGGAGTTGGTGAAATGTTGTCGGTGAAAACCGTGTCTGTGATTTCCATGGAACCCAGAAGCACATAGGGTATGCCTATCCTCGTGGAGTACGTAATCCTTTGAATTTTTCACAAAAAAAATAAAAATTTTTAAAATCATAAGCGTCGAAAACCACGCGCGACAGAAGTAAAACTTCTTGCAGTCTAGTAATGTTTAGAAGTAAAATAAGATTGGAAATGGTAAATAATCCTAATGACGCAAAAACAAGATCAGGAACAACTCTCGATACAGTATTTGCAACAAAATTGAATAAAAAGTATTTATATCACATTTTAGCTATCACAATTGTTTCAATGATAGAATCATACAAAATTATAGAAAAAAATAATCATAATGATCGGGATTATATGAAACGTCTCGTTCGAAGATGATAGTATTGTATATATTTCAAATATATATTATATATTATTTTATATATTTGCAATATATACAATACTATCATCGAGAACGAGACATGTAATATAATGAACGATCAAAATTTGTGACGCAAAGAAGGAGAGCGTATTGGAAAGAAAGAGATATCTCTTCCTTTTTGCATCGCAAATTTTGATCGTTCATTTTTTTTTTAGGTCCAATGTTGAAATAATTATTCGCTTTTGAAAGATGTACGAATACTTTGTACATCCACTGCATGCGTATACGTACCTATTGTGCTGACAACGGTGTACGCGAAGTAAAAACTGTTATAAAAATCCCATCTCAAATAGTCGATTTCGTTTTCGGTATAGTTATAGACCGATTTCCCACAGTACTCCGTCAATTTAAAAAAAATATCATCGTGGTCGTGGTGGTGACTGGGCACGTAGTGCTTGTGAAGCAGAGCTGAGAAAGGAAAATCGCATCTTACAATTAATCCACAGCGCGCATAGAACTTGCGGCAATGGCGCATTAGTGGTTCGGAACCGTGAAAATTTTCGACGTTGTTGAAATTTCACCTATGAATTCTTATATTGTAAGATACCGAGTGCTGAGATTGCATATGTAAGATAAAATAATTTTTTAATAAAGCGTTAAACAACCTACGTCTATATAACTTTTTTTCCCTAATTAAGCCCATAGAATATACTCGCAAAGTTTGACACTTTAGAATCTCGATTACCCTGTAGAAAGGTGGTTTATAATTGCTATTATTTATCGTAATAAAAGAATTACTCCAAAATCGGATTCTACGACCCAAGAAACCCTTAAATACATCCTGTTCATAAAATAACAACGATATGAATTCGGTTCGCGTTTTCGTGGTTTCAAATTACTGTGCGACGCTTCGATAATACTTTGATTTCGATCGTGATATCGCGTAAATTGTTTCGCGCGATTGCTTCTCGCCGATCTCTCGAGGTATCGAATGATCGTCTGGGTTAGGGTGTGACAAGAAAGGCTGGAGAACGAGAGAATTCAAGATCAAAAGATGGATGCGTCGCGTTCGATTTTCCTTTTGTTACGCTTTGTAATTTGTGCTAAAGCAAACAGAGAATTTCTTGACTCGTGCGCGCAATCGGCAGCTTATCGACCTGGATCCGATAAAACGTACTTTGGTCAATATTTTTTGACGATAACGGTCACGAGGGTAGGTAGTTCTATGGAAGCTTTCGAGTGATCGTCGCGGTGTACTCGACGTGTCCAAAGAAAAGGGATAACAAAAAAATATATATGTGTGTTGTACAATACGTGAATGTATTGTATTACACGAGTTTATAAAGTCGTGTATATGTTAAGGGATTAAACTCGTTTTGCCAGAATTACAAGATTCGGGATGTGTCTTCTCATTTATCGATAATAAAAAGATGAAGTTTTTAGTAGTCAAAAGTGCTAGATAATAAATCAATGTAGCCCTCAAAAGTCCAATTTTTACGTTTACGAGCCGTAATTTCATTATTCGGAAGCATACAACTGCGCACGTAGCTATTTTCATAAAACTGCGACAGCTGCCGAATAGTGGAAATTGCTCCGAGTAAACTTAAAAACACGACTTTTAAGCTTTTCGCTACTGATAAACCCCATCTTTGCATTATTGAGAAATGAAAACACGTATCCCACACACTTGCAATCCTGGGAACCAGTTCACTCCCTTAATATCTGTAAAGTAAAGCGATCGTTGTAACCGACAACGAACAATCGTATTCACGATCGCGGAACAGAAAACTAGCAGTATGTAGCTTGCGATTTCGAACACGAAACATTGAAACCTCGAACACGTACGCACGGGTGTAAACCGCGAACAAGAGGCTAACAAGGTTTACGAACGGTGGTACGGTAACAGTTAATTTGCTGGACAAACAGTTGGACAAGGAGTGGCAGGACGAGGTGATTTCGCGAACAATCGAGCGAATGGTTTCCCTTTTGTTGTATTATGGAATGGATCGAACAGAATGAACAGACCAGAGAGACCATGAATACGAATCGTAAGCGGAGGAAAGAAGGCGTTTGAAAAGAGTAGATTGAAGCGAGCAACTGTGCTCACCGTTGATCTCGATGCGTTCGCGTTTGGCCTTTTGCACGCGCTCGATCTCTATGGGACTCTCGATATGGTAAAACATGGAGGCACCTAGCAGTAAGTAAGTCAAGAACAGCATCAGAAGGACCATCCATTGTTTCTTCGACATACTTCGACCGAAGGTGACCAAGGTGGTGACGGTGGTGAAACTGGCGACGGTGGCGAAGATCGTGAATGTCAGGAGTATCCGCTGCAAAGATTTATTTCGAGAAACCAACGACGCTGGTTCGCGTTCAGTTTCATCTGTCGGCTTTTCCCTTCCGCTTAGACTCGTCTCGACCGGACTCGACTCGACTCAGCGCGATTCTTCCGATCGATGGATCCGCGTGATCCGATCGCGAATGCCGTAATCTTATCGGATCGAACGAATCCGGTAGCCGGATCCATGGGAGCGAAGCGGTGGACCAGCAGATTCGCGGATCGTTGTCGCGATTCTTAGTACCGCGTCACTAAAATCAGATTACAAACGGTCAAGTAGACTACCGCACGGCAACACCACATTATCGCACGATAACTCTTCAGACACCGATTTCGTGGCCTTCGGGAATCTTTTCTCCTTTTCTCCTTTCCTTCTTTTCTCCTTCGACGTGGACGTCTTTAGATACACGATGCGAGTTTGAGCGTCGACAACCACTCATTGTCGATAATAATACCACTCTCTGGTTCTCATACTTTCAGCTCCGTCCCGAGAAGAGATCCATTAAATATCTGAAAAATCAACGTTAATCGTACTTCAAAATGAATAGAGCGATACAGTTGAGAGATACCGTGTCGCGTCGCGTCGTCGCCAATATTAATAACGCGTGTGCGTGTCGCGTTGGAAAAATCAACTGAATTTACCCGTTTCTCGACGATAATCGTCGAAACTCGTTCGATTCAAACGTACACGTTAGAAGCTACTCCGTGGATGCGAGACGAGAAAATCGGACGACGAACAACTCGAAATTGGATGACAGAACGAACCGGACAGACTGTACACTCGTACGAACATGCGCCTGTGTTCGTCGTCGAAAATGCGACTGTTTTCCGCGTCTAAGAACCGCGCGAACGCCGTATCCGGTCAAAGGATCGTAACGAGTGGAACAATTTTCGCGAAACAAAACGAATTGTTCGGAACAAAGGTACCTTCGGTCCAAGACGGTAGCTAGTTTCCTGGTTGAATCGACTAATTTTCTCGAACGAATAGCGGGAATACCGATCGTCTCGATGTCCAGAGACTCGAGGACTGGTTTCTTCGTATCGCGCGACTACAATTTTCACAGCTAGCGAGCGCGGTTGTCGACAAAAATGTTCCCTTCGACGACACAAGGCTTTACGTAACTCGTGTCGTGTACTTCGCAAAACGCAATATATTCTGCCGGTTGAAATATCGAAGGACAAGATCGATCGGACGCATGATTTATAGCGTAAAGAACACACGCTCGTGCCCGAGCTCCGTCTCCGTTTTCGTTGCGCCGTTTTCCCTTCGATGATGCCAGCCTCTATTTTTCTGCGACGACGTTTGTCCCTGTACAACGATGACATCTCGGTAGACGCGTGCATCGCGTTTGAAATATTCACGCGAGAATAGCGCGGTTCCGGCGATCTTGTTTTCGCGCGAGCGAAACGCAAAGCATAAAAGAGATCTAACACATCCGACGATACCAGCCGTTGACGATCGAGCCCCTGCGGTCGGCATCGTGCAACCGCGTGCAGCCACGTGCACGATGCGTCTGCGACGATCGCGCGGAGGGACCTTTTCGAACTTAATAAGATCACGCTCGTACCAACGAACGTCCAATTAAAATCCTACGGCCGCTATGAAAGCACAATGTCACGAAATTAACGAGGCTCGGTATCCCCCCTTGGACATCGAATTAAACGTAAGCACTTCTATCGAAGAGCTAGTTCTTCCGCGTCGGAGACTGTACAGGCTTTACACTCCGAATTCACCCTTTTGCAAATCACTTTCACCCTTTTCTATTTTATACTAATTTGCAAACGGGTGAATTTCGAGGGAAAAACGTTTAGAGATAAAGATGCACGAACATTTCGCATGGACTCGATGCTGACCGTGCCGTTCAATTTCTTGTTTTATAGATCTGTATACTGTACACTGTGTATACTCGATACCGTAGAGGGCGGACACCGCAGAGATTACGCGTACACGAATAAAGGAAGAGCTTATCTTCTTTACACATGCAAACAATCTTGGAACAGATACCGAATAAACGTGGATTAACCAATCGTTGTACCAACAAAAGTAAAGTGCTTTCGATAATGGGCTATCAGAAGTAAAACAATGACTTACGTTCGATAATGTTTCGATCGTAGCGCGAGACCATCGGAAGACGGTGCTTTCCGGAGCGGCGGATGAAACGGATAGAAGAGATACGTAGCTAAACGGAACCTCGAGCGAAGAGTAAAAAGTTTGTCGGCGAAAATCGCATGGAGAAATTTCAAAATGAAAAACACACGTCCGCGTCACACGTCGGTCACTGCTGCGTCGAACGCGTGTGCGCGCATACGTCTGCGTATACGTATCCTTCGTCTTTTACTCTCATTGTCGGTTTATTGTTTCGATTAAACGTTTGCTCGCGAAAGATTCGTCGAGCTTTTTCGTGCTTCAACGCCGGAGTCTCGAATCTCGCGTGGATTTCTATTATATTATACAACTATAGATAATGTACGTACAGTGAAAAGAAAACTGTTCGCAACTGTACCGAATCGCAACGACCGTCGATTATTTCGAAGAAATGGTCACGCGTGACTATTACCGTATCACGACCTCTCCACGACTGTTCCGAGTCTCAACGCTGAAAACTCGAGACTCAAGATCCAAAAAACGAAAACACCGATACCGAAAAGTAACGAAAGTAGCGCATGAATGATGAAACAGCGAAACAGGTTGAAACGTGCATGAACCAATGTACATGACGACTGTCAACTGAATTGGGTCGTCCGCGAACGATGGATGAATTAAACGTTAAACTCGTCTACGCCTGTTGGAATCTGAGCAACGCATACATACAATCTACACGCGCATACGTACAATATAATAGAACCGCGTGGGGCAACCGCTGCAACTCTGAACTCGATGATGCGTTTTCTTCCCCGTATCGTTAACGGATGCGACTACCGCGATACATCAGAATTCTGTTAAATCCGTATATGATCGAACGAAAAGGAACTAGGGCTGTAACTTTCCTTCGAAGGTCGAAGATTTTGAAGCTTCGAATCTTCGAAACTTCGAAACTCCGAAGACGATGAGAATTACGTAGTATATATTTCTTATAACTATATGGTTGTGTTTATTTTCTATAAAATTTTTTATTAACATATCAAGCGCCAAGCCTGTCTTCCTTTCTTTCTATTTAGCCCGCGATATCCGATTTCACCGAATCTAATAAAACTAATGAAAATTTTGTTTGCAAAGTATTATTTTTCAAGTACATTCGTGATACGTTCCCGAAAATGAAGATGCAATTTTTTAAATTTAATTTAATTACGAAAAATCCAAACGGAAAGTTCAGTGTCAGTCGCCGGTGACTGACAGTTAAGATTTTTATTTATAAGTTACAACTTCATACGTTTCGAAGACTTTAAAATTTCGAGCACTTGGAAGACTTGGAAGTCTTCGAAGCTTCGGAAAAGTTACAGCCCTAAAAGGAACGAAACATTTTCAAAAACGAGTCAGAACGAAATTTCGATGCGAGATCAATGTCTTTCGATCGCTGCTTCGATAAGAACGCGTACACCTTACATCGTACGCGGTATCGGCATCGATCTGGGTAATATCTACAAAATCTTACCATGAATCCCACTGACACAAATTCGGCTAAATGACGACAACGACGACGACCACGATTATCTTGCTATGCTTTCGATATAGCGATGTAACGTTGAAATGTCTTTTTTTTTTAAACAAGACGACACGCGCAAGTCTTATCCATAACAGGGACACTCGTTCCAACAAGGCCTAGCGGCAATTGCACGAGCATACAACCTTTTGGCTGGTGGGAGCAGAATCAGGAACAAGGACCGCTTGCTCCGAGAACATGGTTAAATATTATACACGAAATGTAGCTCCGCTTTCGAAAGGAGCTCCTGTCCACGGTGAGATATTTCGCAAGCGTACTAAAATTTACGGCTTAACCCATCGTTGCCGCGGTAGAAAAGTCTAATGAAAGTTCGTCCTCGAAACGTGCGGGAAACACTGGTCAAACGAGAACAATCATGGACAACGGAAGAACTCGAAACGAAATCACCGATCACCGACGAACCGCGCACGACATTAATATTCGATGAGAATGTACAGACACAACCGATACGGATCTTCTAGAAAATCCAGAACCGGTAACGAGACGCGTTAATTGAAATGTTTGATTAGTAAATCGGTGCTAATCACGATTGCTGGGTTCTTTCTGTTGCAGTCCTCGTCTGCGACCATCGCGATTTACCCGTTGACGCGACCGATTCTCTTACTTTATCGAACATTACTTTACGAAAAGGTTTTCGATAGGTATTGACGACTAACGATTTTCTTCGTCCTTTCGTTTTGCTACATTTCCGATCTCGATCCTCACTCTTACTTACAACCATTGTGACGCGCCACGCGAAACGCGTCGATCGCTGACGAATTAGCGTTCTATGGTTCTAACTTGTCGTAAAGCGAAACGTTCGCATTCTAAACGATTATCGAATCGTTTACCGCAAAGAATTTTTTCTCGCGATAATATCAACCGCTAAGAGTGTTAAAATTCGAATGAGAAACGAAGCACGAAACGAGAATCGTGTAAAATATTCGACAATTGTTTCAACAGAAAATCGATTGCTCCTCTAAATTTAAATAAACTTCGCTGATCGTTATTCGGTTCCTACTGTTCTTTGAATGATTAATAATTAAATTGATATAAGTAGCGGTAATATGGAATGAGCAGAAAAGTGGTTCCAATCGTTGTTGATCAAAGGTACCGCAGTAGTTTATTCTTTTACAGAGAAAATAGGTTTATCTATTACGGAACAATTGGTGGCAACGAAATTGCGATCTATTATACTTTGAAAGAAAAAATATTGTGAATCTGTGAGACGAATAAAAAAATGTTCGAGCAGCTACGGACGCGTCGCTCCTGGCCAAAAGACACATTAATGCCATCCAAGTTCTATGTCTTCGATCTTTATGTTCAGTTCCTCGAACGAGGTGTCGATAGGTTCGTCGAATCCACCGTTCAACTCGATCTTCTGTGAACACGATCAACGCCCCAAAACAGCTGGTGTTATTTCGTTACTTGGCTACAGTGAAAGTGGGGGAAATACGATGTATCGTATTATAAGTTCGTGTATAGCGTACAGTGTACAGTGTATGCGATGTAAGGATCGTGGAAGGAAAGACGCAAGTTGATCAAAGGATCGATTCGACCAACCTGTAACGCTGCGATTTGGGAGGGGTCGCCGACCAATAGTATCTGCGTTTCGTTGTCGTTCAAATCGTCGACCGCTTTGGAATGAATCTGAATTTGTCTGTCCTTTCCTGTAATCTTCCGTAACACGGACACGAAAAAGTGATTCGGGTCAGGCTTTCGAAAAACATCCTTCTATCCTATCCTAAGCGAGTTTACCTTGAACGAAGAGCTATCCATTTTTTCTCGCCCAACGCTCGTCTTTCGCCTGTCTTTGACTCGGCCAGAAGGCTCTGGTATATTTGATTCTTGGAAGAAAACGTCCACGTTATCGTCGTTATCGACCAACGCGTGTGCCGTTCTTTTATGCATTATAAGAGTACTGCTCTGTCTGTATCTTCTGAAACAAACTTTACATTCGAATGGTCTCTGCTGTGTGTGGACCTATAAATAAAGAAAGATACGTTGTTCCAAACCAAGCGGTCAAATAATCATACCAGTTTTAGTGATCGTCGTTGCGAGCGACGACTATCTACACTTACCAGATGATGCTTGTAAAGACTAGAATATTCGGTGAATCTTCTTCCACAATTTTCGATCGAACAAACATAAGGTTTCTCGCCAGAATGAATTCGAATGTGATTTTTATAGTTGGTCGCACTGGCGAAAGCCTTTCCGCATTTCGGTTGTGTACACTTGTACGGGCGTTCACCGGTATGCGTTCTGACGTGAACCTGTTTCGTGCGTGGCCCATAAATTGTATAAATAAATCAATTGTATACGCTCGTGTACAATCTACCGATGGTATTAGCCGCGATTCGACTCTTACCTTCCTGATATTACTCGTTGTGAAAGATCGACCGCAACCGTCGAACGGACACAGAAAGGGCCGCTCTCCCGTGTGTGTACGTACGTGCTTCAACAGGTCCCCCGAAGTTTTGAAACTTTTATCGCAGGCTTCGTTCGGACATTTGTACGGCTTCTCCCCTGTGTGTGTACGCGAATGCGCTTTCAAACTGTATCCCGTCGAGAAACTCTTCTTACATTTCGGATACGTGCATCGGTATGGTCGTTGGCCGGTATGCGATCGTTCGTGCACCTGTTTTAATCACAGATTTCAAAATCATATTTGCTCGAACGATATTACAAGAAATTAGAATCGTTATTGTTGAAAAAACGGTTCACCTTAAGATGATGAGGCGTACTATAGACTTTGGAACAGCCCTCTCGTGGACAAGGATGCCTGATCCTCGATGTGGATAATTTATTCAACAAGACCTTAGAATCCTTTTTCGTCAGCTGACTGCTCTCAACTTCCCATAGATCTTTCCCAACGTCGAGATGACCAGTTACCACATAGGCCGCACCATCTATGAACTCCACCCTCGGATAGGTATTCTCTTCGTTCTCTACAATAGTATTACGTGCTTGCACCAACATCATCGGATCTAATTCAAACCGAAGCGACTTACCATCTGTCAATTCTGTTACGTCCCGAAGTAATATGGTATCCCCGTTGTTCAATTCTAATGTCGCTTGACTCTTCGGATCCACTGTTGCGAATAAACAAGCGAAAAGGATTACCTCAATGTAAGAGTATAGAATATTCAATGTTTGTAGCAGTTGATCGTTTTTCTCACCTTCGTTGTTGGAATCGTTTGTCATGAATGCCTGCGTTCCATCCGGCAATGTTACAGCTGTCAACGTGGTACCGCTCAACAACTGTTCGTCCAATATCAATTCCTGTGTTCGACCATGCTCGTTGTTTTCTTCGTTAATTAAAACCGACAGACACTCCAATATGTCCGCACGATTGCCCTGTAAAAAGAGAGACAACTTACATAGGACAAGCTTTCTGGAAGAAGTTGAGAGATGTTGTTACCTGTGTCTCGTCCAACATGGTCTCCACATCTCGAGTCACGAGGCAGTTGGTAAGTTCCGTGCCTTGTGCCGACATGTTTTGCTACGGATCCAGAGCTGCGAACAAACAATGTTTCGCGATGATCTCCGATGATCCGCGTCATTATTTCGAATCTTAGTTTCGTGCTCACAGGTAAACAACTGTCTTAAAATAGGATTCATCGGCGGTACGTTTGCGATTCGTCGAAGATTCGCGCTCCTTTGCACAGAATTTCCGTTACCAATGCGTGTGAAATCGTTCAAAATATTCGAAAATTGAAAACGAAACCGACCGATTGAAAAGAGACTGGCTTTCTGCGACTTGTTCGGAGGCTCGAATCTCGAATCTGCTTCCAATGCTCCAACGATCGTTAAACGTGAAACACCGTGCCTAGCTATAAGTATACATATATGTACACCGAAACGTTCTCAACGACAACGACGGAGATCGTGCACCATCAAAAACAACATTAACAAACCTCTTGTCCCATAGATACATCGGACAATTTACCGAATGCATACGACATACGACGTCCACGAGCCGGAAAACCGAATCGAACAGCGAAGCGCGCGAAATCACTGTTAAAGAAAAGACACTCGCCATTTTCCTTGTCCTTGAGAACATACACGCAGGCTAATTGCGAAGTTACATGATTTACGACGATAAAATCGAATCGGACGGATATCGTGTAAAATTCGAATGTCTTTCGTTTCTGTTCCCGTGTTTCTTTCTTCTTTCTACTCGCACCGAGTCGCACGTCGAATTCGATTTTCGGTGTTTCGCGCAGCCTCGCGGCTTTGTGCCAAAGAATCTTGGGAAATATTACCCATAAACACGCGTACCCGCGAAATATATCGGTAGTACACCGAATAACGTGACAACGATGCTGGCTAAAACGCGATTACGTCGAAAAATTCCATCACGTTTACACACCATTAGGTAATCAATTACGATGAGCGTGAACTTTTTCATTGAAGCTACATTGTGAAGTGAAATAGACTATGATCGATACCCCTCTCCTGCATGGTATCGTAAAACGCAGCCGTTCATACGGTATTAACATGATCGTGTAAGTCGACTTGTTTCTTAAGAAACTTTCCATTCGAATAATCCTGGATTATTCAAATGTTTTGAAAATCTTTCTGGTCTGATGGAAAAATTGAAAACGACATGGTTAATATCGTTGCCGTTTTCATGTATCTCGAATTTGATTTCCTATTGGTCGATTCCGGTAAAGCCAAATACTTGTCCAGTGCAACCGCACACATCATTCACGCGTGTAAAAATGTCTTCAACGAAACTATATTTACATTTAATAAGTTGCCTTTATTATGACAATTCTTTGATACAAGCATAACACGAGAAAATCAATTATAACCTAAAAATGTCTACGCAGCGTATATACGCAGATGACACTACCTGCGTGGTTGTAAACGTGTTACGGAAAACATATGTATATGTTTTCTGCATACACTTACGTGAGCATATCAACATACATATCATAAATCTAAAGGAGCGTGACTAGTTCTGCGGGGTTGAAGCGAAACACGGAAAGGGAGTCAACTGGAGTCAACCTCTAAAACGTCCTTCAGCCATCTTGGAAGACGAACGTGGTGCTACCATCTGTCATGTAGCGGTAAATTTTGAAGTTACCTGCTGACATTACATTTTATATCTGCAATGTAAATTATAGTTATAAGTATATGTATAAGTATGATTATAAATATATAAATTATAGTTATGAAATAGTAATTTTCATTATTCGGAAACACAAAGCTGCATAGCTATTTTTATAAAGCTGCGACAGCTATATATGTGTAGTAATGGTTAGTTGTTACTATGTTTTATAATATTGCATTTAAAAATAAATTGTGATAATAAGTGTAGAATTTTAACACAAATTTACTGACAGTAGTGTAAAATGGGTAAATTAAATAATGCAATACAATTTTCTGTATTTAAGCTTTTTACCTCGTTATAACGTCGCTGAGCATAATCAACGGTTCGTCGGAGGATGATTCCATGTTTGTAAGAAAGGAGGAATCATTCAATAAAGAATGTAACAAATTTAATCAATCGCAGGAGCAACTAGAATTGCATAATTATTCATGATTAAATGCAGAGAGAAATTGTAATTTAGAATATGCTGTAAGTTTAAAAATTTAAAAGTAAACTTTAAAATTTACCGCAACATGACATAGGTGGCAGCATCACGTTCGCCTCCCAAGATGCCTGAGGCTGAAGGACGATTTTAGTGGTCGACTCCTCTTCCCTCTTTCGCTTCAACCCCCCCCCCCTCTCGCGCACACAAATCCACTTTATGCACCGTCCTTTATATAGGTCCATGGTGCATATATACATATATGTAAAATGTAAGTATCGGTGGTCAAAATGGTTGTTCACCCTACTCTTCTAAGTACAATTCTAGCTTCATGAGAACTGATTGGTCACTACAATAAAATTCTGATTATCGGGCGGGTATAGGTGTAGCAGATTTTATGTGTATAGGTGTATGACATGTACTCGTACGTATACGTCGCATATCGGACATCACGATCGCGCTGTATTAGCACGTTCAATGTGAGAAGGCTAAAGTCGGTTGACATTACGGATAGTGTATAATTACGTTTTTGTTTTTTTTCTTTATCCTATTACTATTCGCCGATAAAAGTTTAGTATACCTTGCAATCCGCAGTTAAGAATTTACCGTAAATGAATTTGTATAAGAAGGTAGAACTAAAAAGGTGCTCATCGTTGCGTGGAAATTTGGGTGAACCTCTTGTCATTAAATCGTTGATTTTCGTGAAACATTTCACAACGAACAAGGCACCGTTACGAAAATGCCGATTACCTATTGGAAACCTGACGGAACGACCCGTTTATTTGTACGTATATGAAAATGTGACGTTGTAAATATATGTATATGTATATATATCTCTGACACACGTTGATCCATCGGATAAACCTCGGTATATCATCTAAACGCGCTGTTTGCTCTTAATTAATATTGTTGCCAGTCGGAAGCAAAGGAAAATAATTGATGAACTGGTCACATAATGAATTCGGAGGATGCAGACGGTGTTTACATGAAAAATGGATAATCGATAACAGGTATTCGTTTCTTTTCTCGTTTTTGCCATTCTATCTATTACACATTTTATTCCTAAATATATTAAATTCAATTTCAGAAGTTTCATTCTTAGCATTGGAAACATTGTTGTAATTGATGGATAAGTTTGCTCAAGTGCGACGCCTGAATATGTTCGGCTCGAAAACACAAACATCGAACAGCACATTTTACACTAAACTGGACACAGATACAGAGGATAAAGAATCTTGTTTTGATGGACAGGTGGACACCAACGTGTCCACCTGTTCCGACAGCAGAGTAAATGGCAGCCAATTGGAACAGTATAACAAGGATGTGTTTCATGAGATCGGAAGCTTTGGCGGGTTTTCACAGTTCCGTTCGTATGTGGTGACCAGTGAAAATTCTACGGACAGCGTTGACACCGAGGAGAACGATGAGAATTCTATAAAAGTGCCATTTCGAATAGCGCACAGCGTGTTGGAATATAGAAACAGCAGGTAAGTTATGCGATTCGATAGCATCAGATACGCGGACGATGGAAGTAAACTATGGAAAATGTTTACAGATATTTAACGGTGGAACGTAACTCGCGCCGGTTTATGGAAGATTCGTATACGGTGAGCGAATCGGAGAGCGAAGAAGAGTCAGAGGGAGCAAAATCGTTGGAAACTGACTCTAGGATAGCTGATGATTACACTGACAACTCCGCATTAGAAACAGAATCAGGTGGTAATAGTCGGTGCGCAAATTCAAAAAGGAAAAAAGCACATCAGATCGCCGAAGAACTGTTGGCTACCGAAAAGAATTATGTTAATGTTTTAAGACTAATCGACCAAGTATTTCAGTTTAGGGTCGATCAAGAGAATAGAGCGCATCCAATGTTTCCTATGGAAACGGTTCAACACATGTTCTCGAATATCAAATCGATTTACAAGTTCCACAATGATTTCCTGTTACCCCAGCTTCAGGAAAGAATACAGAATTGGGAGTCGGATCCTAGGATCGGAGATATCATGAAAAATTTTGCTCCGTTCCTGAAGATGTACACGGAATACGTGAAAAATTTCGATTACGCCATGAATTTGATACAAACCTTGCAAATCAAAGTCGCCAGATTTGCTGCAATTATCAACGAGATTCAGAAGTTGGACGAGTGCGCCAAGCTATCGTTATCGCATCACATGTTGAGCCCTATACAAAGATTACCAAGATACGAGCTTCTCCTCAAAGATTACCTGAGAAACCTCACAGAAGATAACGCTGATTACGAGGACGCTAAAAGTAAGGATCTATCGAGTTCCATTCGCTGAGTCGCTTCCTCGTAGAGTAACGCGTCTAGCGCATCTAGCAAGGAAAGGCTTCTATTTAAACGTTTGTTGAACGAGGCACGTTTAAATAGACGTCGGTAGTTGGCGACAATTGTAATCGTAGAATCAAACGAACAGACATGGCTTTCTTTCTCGCAGAGGCATTGGGATTAGTATCTACCGCTGCTAATCACACGAACGATGCAATGAAGAAGATCGATAAGTTCAAAAAGCTTCTAGAAATACAAGAGAGCATATACGATACGACAGATCTAGTTAGTGTGACACGGGAACTTGTAAGAGAGGGGCGTATCGTTAAAATTTCAGCAAGGAGCGGGGATCATCAAGAAAGACATTTGTTTCTGGTAGGTAAGACGTACGTACTTGCATACATACGTCGATAAGATGTACTTCTCCTAATACGTAATAAGTACCGGTACTTCTCCATCTATAGACTATAGATGTTTTTATTTCTCCCCAATGTTCAGTTTAGCGATTTATTATTACTTTGTTCGATACGACTCATCCCTGGACCATTGTATCGGTTAAGAGCTAAATTTATGGTCGAAAACTTAGAAGTAATCGAGGGTGACAATTTAGAAACGGCAAATACGTTTTACATACGGGACGAAGAGAAAAGCTTTGAGGTGTACACGCACTCGGCCGAGGAGAAGGCAGCGTGGCTCGAGGCGCTTTTCAATACGATGCAAGAAATCATGAGGAGAAAGGCGAGTTTGAAAACTGGAAATGTTAAGACGGTCGTTGTGAAAACCGAAGATGTGACCAAGTGCATGATATGCGACGTGATCTTTTCTGTAATGAGAAGAAAACATAATTGCAGAGCTTGCGGAATAGTGAGTATGCTTCGACGGTACCGTAGTATTGCGCTTCCGGGATGATTAATTCGATAATTCATTCTATCGATGTCGTTTCGCTCTTGTTACAGGTAGTTTGCGGTAAATGTTCGAATCAAAAGTTATTGTTCGAGGATAATAAGAACATGAGAGTTTGTCGTTTGTGTCATGCCGCGTTAACGCAACCTCTCTCGAAATCACCCTCTACGTCGTCGCCGTCCGGACCTGTATCAAGTTTATTGCAAGTTTCGGCCAGCGCTTCATCGGTTATATCCGGATATCTATTGTTAAAGACTCAGCCGAGTAAACCCTGGATACGACGATGGTTCGCTTTGCACATGGATTTTGTTCTGTACACCTTTAAATCCGAAAACGAAAGTATGGCTTTAACGGCGACTCCGATGCCAGGGTTTCTCGTTACGGAAGCTATCGAGCTATCCGACGAAGACCCATTGAGCCTCAAAGACAGATCGAAAGCTCTCAAGATGCATCATTCCAGAAAAAGTTACTATTTGCAAGCATCGTCGCAGGAAGACAAGTACAAGTGAGTCTTGTAGTATCCTGTAGTATCTTTCTTCTTCGTTCAACGTTCTCATCGAAATCATTCAACTTTTAGATGGTTGCATGCCCTACAATTGGCTACCAAAGCGGAACTACCCTCGTTTGCAATGGTAGAGACTGAGGACGCACAAAAAAACCAACTGATCGTTCATGCGCGATAAATTATTTAGATGGACCTGCGCGTGTATCACGAGTCAAGTTTTCTGTTATCGTATGCGTATGAAATTACAGCGCGGTAAGATAATCGTTAGTAGATAATTATTATAAAAAGATGAAACACTGCGTTGTATGTATAATATATAATTGTACACGTATGCGAATTGTTAATTAGTGTATTCTGGTCGATTCCATGATGGTTACACTGCCAAAACGCTTGTTGTATTTTGTACAATTTTGTTATATTTAAAAAATATATATATATGTATAAATATATGTATACATACGTGTATGTATGCTTGCAGAAATGTATAATGTGTAATATCATGAGTGATATAATAATATCAAATTTTTCCTTCGACAAGCGGAGATTCTGCTTAAAGTAATTAAGCATGCGAAGGTATAAGAATTACAAACAAGAGAAAAGTTTTACAGAATGAGAATATACAAATACATAAACATTAATATGAAAACATGTTTACTGAACACAGTGTACACCTTCCAATCACTCGTACAGTAAAATCGCGATCTATATAGCTCCCACACTCGCACCGCCTGTTTCGAGCAGAGATAGAGAGCAATAGAGAGCGTGTATGGCAGGCAGGCGCATTTTTGTCTCAATTGAGATAAGTCCCATAAGGTTTCAAATCTATTTCTACATCTCGTCTGTCACAAAACTCACTGACAAAACTAATTTACACGAATTCGGTTGACATTTTAAGCTAAGCACACAACAAATATTTTATAATGATTATCAATATGTACAGGTTGACGTGACAGATCAAGTGTAACAGTACTTTCGAAAATATTGATAGGAATAGAAACAGGAGTAGAAATAGAAATACTTAAGTATGAGACATTGATAGCAACGTAGAAATTATTTTTGTTTGAAACGCGGCCTAAATCTCAGTATAATGGTAATGGCAGTTGCATGCGTTGCATGGGTGTAAACGAACGGACGTACAGTCGGACGGACAGACAGCTGCAGTGTCATCACCTTGCTGTGCCGTTGTATTGTACGAAACTGAGCTTGTAGTGTCGGAAGTTTGTACAGCAGCGAGCTGCTACTATGTCTCAGCGAAAATTTCTAGAAATCACGTCTCTGTCAATGTCGCCTGTTTGGCCAAGAGGATCCGCGATGTAGCCTCTCTTTCACAGTCGATTTCATTCACGTTCGCGTTTATTCGTCATCGATGCACCCAGAAAAATCGGGTGTATTTCGTGCAACATTTCCGACGCCGAGTCGCATGAAATCTTCCGCCGTTGTCCTCGTAACAAGTCTCGTTTACCGTTGTGTCACCCTTCGTCGTTACACACGACGTTTTCATTCTCGATTAGTATCTCCGTTGTCATCGTTATCAAGTGCCTTCTCTTTCTCTCTCCCTCTCTCACGCTTTTGATTCACTACTTTTCGATCTGAATCGCGCGAAACCAAAGCGTATGCAACGAATGACGTATTAATACATTTGTCAATCGAAATTCCGGTAAGTTTACATGCACACGTATATATATAAATTTATACATGGTAATTTCTCTAACAAAAATTTTCTCACATCGAACATCGGAAATTTCGATAGAAGATCTCGACGCGACCAAGAGTTTTCTTGAAATTCAAGTTTTTAGTCATACGAAGCCGTAACTATGGTCTTCTTGTATTAGCTATGTATGTACCCAGCTAACCAAAAATCGAAATCTGGACGTCCCCCTGTCCACGCATATGCGACGCCAGTGCCGTCCGTAGGACGAGGGTTTTGGACGTGAGCCGGAGGTCGGCGAGAATCCGGCACCAGGACGCTAATTGTGCCGTTATGGTTCACTGATGTGGCGCATTTCGCATGGCAGCACCGTCGCATGTGGCTGGCGAATATTTTGCAGGTTAGCACCGTTAGCGAGGGTAGAAAATTGTGTGGCAATGCAATTTTTAGCTTGTGTCTCTTGCAATGGATGCAAACAATTTTTATTTCGCATAAAGATCACAGTAAAGGAAAAATAAAATAAATATGAGAATTTAATAAAATTTGTATGGGTATTTCGAATTGTCGAGAATGAATGCGAATAAAAGGGACAAGCGCTGTATATTTGGTACGATAGCAATTCGAATTGTCGAGAATGAATGTGAATAAAAGGGACAAGCGCTGTATATTTGGTACGATATCAATTTACTTCGCCGACATCTAACACATTAGTGCGACCTACCTTCGCTGACGGTGCTATCCTGTAAAATGATATTCGCCAGCTACAGTAGCTGTATTGCATTGCCGCACAATTTTCTACCTTCGCTATCGGTGCTAACCTGCAAAATATTCGCCAGCCACATTAATGCGACGGTGCTGCTGTGCGATATTCGCCACATCAGTGAACCATAACGGCACATTTAGCGTCCTGGTGCCGGATTCGTGCCGTCCTCCTGCCCGTCCTCATGCCCTCGTCCAAATCCCTCGTCCTACGGACGGCACTGGCATCGCATATGCGTGGACAGGGGGACGTCCAAACTTGAGCCAATCAAGCCGTGAGCAGCTCCGAGCGTAGATTGGACAATGATTTGCCGATCTCTGCCCTCGGACGGACGTGGCTCTAAGTTCGCCTGGTTAGCTGGGTATATATACTATGTATAAGTACCCAGCTAACCAAAAATCGAAATCTGGACGTCCCCCTGTCCACGCATATGCGACGCCAGTGCCGTCCGTAGGACGAGGGTTTTGGACGTGAGCCGGAGGTCGGCGAGAATCCGGCACCAGGACGCTAATTGTGCCGTTATGGTTCACTGATGTGGCGCATTTCGCATGGCAGCACCGTCGCATGTGGCTGGCGAATATTTTGCAGGTTAGCACCGTTAGCGAGGGTAGAAAATTGTGTGGCAATGCAATTTTTAGCTTGTGTCTCTTGCAATGGATGCAAACAATTTTTATTTCGCATAAAGATCACAGTAAAGGAAAAATAAAATAAATATGAGAATTTAATAAAATTTGTATGGGTATTTCGAATTGTCGAGAATGAATGCGAATAAAAGGGACAAGCGCTGTATATTTGGTACGATAGCAATTCGAATTGTCGAGAATGAATGTGAATAAAAGGGACAAGCGCTGTATATTTGGTACGATATCAATTTACTTCGCCGACATCTAACACATTAGTGCGACCTACCTTCGCTGACGGTGCTATCCTGTAAAATGATATTCGCCAGCTACAGTAGCTGTATTGCATTGCCGCACAATTTTCTACCTTCGCTATCGGTGCTAACCTGCAAAATATTCGCCAGCCACATTAATGCGACGGTGCTGCTGTGCGATATTCGCCACATCAGTGAACCATAACGGCACATTTAGCGTCCTGGTGCCGGATTCGTGCCGTCCTCCTGCCCGTCCTCATGCCCTCGTCCAAATCCCTCGTCCTACGGACGGCACTGGCATCGCATATGCGTGGACAGGGGGACGTCCAAACTTGAGCCAATCAAGCCGTGAGCAGCTCCGAGCGTAGATTGGACAATGATTTGCCGATCTCTGCCCTCGGACGGACGTGGCTCTAAGTTCGCCTGGTTAGCTGGGTACATATAGAAATCATTTTTCACGAGAATCCTCCGTTCCTCTGTTTCTCGTGTATTGTTTATTTGTTGACCGCTGATTTGTCGGGACTCGCGGCTCCCTTCACAGCACTGTCTATAAGATTTTTAGTCCGTTCGCCTGTATTTCCGGGATAAACAGTTCGCCGAGATACACTGTCGTGTGAAAATTTCCCAAGTTCCAATGGAGAAAAGCCTATCAAGCCTACCCGTTCATGGTCTTTGGACAAGTCGATGATAATTGACGCTCACGCGATAAATGGTTACACGATCGATGCAACGTAATTGTCGTAGCTTGTACCACATTATCGATACAATGTTAGAAACGAAACGTTTTCCTTGACGGGCGTTGCTTCAATCGTACGGACGATTGTTAATTTTCAAGAAAATGTCTATTCTTCGAATAACAACGAGATCGATGGACAGCTAAATTCTTTTCGTTTTCGTCTAATCGCTTGTCTTCACGTAAAACGTTTACCTAATAGCATAGGTAAAACAAGTCTAGTTACAGTATAGAATTTGTTCACATAAATGGAAGTTCGGGAGCAACGGTATGTTTTTGTGTATTTATTAGATAATATTATAACTGTAGATTAGAGCGGAAATTGTCTTGAACTAACCATATATTGCATCATGGCAAGCATTATGCGACTGATTCGAATCTAAACGAATACATATAAGGCTACCTTACGCAGAGTTATTTTTATAATTTATTATTATCGCTACTATTGCTATCATCGAATGACTCGTTGCTATGTTACCAAGTTCTTGTCAGTGTCTACTTTCTTGTTGAGCTTTTAGAACGTTAAGATTTTCCTGTAAAGGGTTTTTGTGAATATCATTGTTACAACAATTTACAGATATGAGGTGGATGCTTCATTCCAGAATGCGTCGCATTTGAGAGACATCTTGAATGTGAAAACATCTCCTTGTTGACAACAGCAAAGAGTTACCGTTTGGAACACAAAATTAGAGGAAAAGATGTCCCAATTAAGTATTAATACAGGAAAGAGAGGGAGGAGTGTTGCGAGCTCCTCTGCGTCGACCGTATCGTCTCTAAGTAGTTCGACCGACTTGGCGAGCCTGTTCGAATGTCCAGTTTGTTTCGATTATGTTCTTCCACCGATCTTGCAATGTCAGAGCGGACACCTTGTTTGTAGCACTTGTCGACCAAAGCTTAACTGCTGTCCCACCTGTAGAGGTCCATTAGGTACGTAGTAAAATTCTTTGAAGGTTAAGGTAAATGCTAAATGTTATTTGGACACGTGTTTTGTACAGGTAATATCCGCAACCTGGCCATGGAAAAAGTGGCAGGGAATGTAATGTTTCCTTGCAAATATTCGACGAGTGGATGCACTGTCTCTTTGGTGCACACAGAGAAGGCAGATCACGAAGATGCGTGCGAATTCCGTCCATACAGTTGTCCTTGTCCAGGCGCGTCTTGCAAATGGCAGGGATCTCTCGAACAAGTTATGCCACATCTTGTCATGAGTCACAAAAGCATTACGACTCTTCAAGGTAATTTCATAGCAAACTGTTTTCTATATGCATCCACGTTGTAACAAAATTTTGATCGCACCTTAATTTTGCAGGGGAAGATATTGTTTTTTTAGCAACAGATATTAATCTTCCTGGCGCTGTGGACTGGGTAATGATGCAGTCCTGTTTTGGCCATCACTTCATGCTAGTGCTCGAAAAACAGGAAAAATATGATGGACACCAACAATTTTTTGCAATTGTTCAACTGATCGGCTCGCGGAAGCAAGCAGAAAATTTTGCTTACAGGTAAGTACCATTAGGAATAGTTATGATGGACGAATGAATATTCTGTGATACAGTAAATCAATTTAATGGAATTTTTCATGTTGTATAGACTAGAGTTAAACGGACATAAAAGGCGTCTGACATGGGAAGCTATGCCGCGTTCTATTCACGAAGGTGTTTCGTCTGCAATTCTAAATTCAGATTGCCTTGTGTTCGATACGTCTATTGCGCAATTGTTTGCCGATAATGGAAATTTAGGAATAAATGTTACGATTTCCATGGCATGAGGAAAGCTGGAAAAAGCAGTGTGAAATCTTTTAAATGTATCCGAGCAGTCTTTGGATTGTAACTTCATCTTCATGCCGAGGATTGCCCGTTATGTATATATACAACATTTTTTACGTTACCACAGATAAATATTAGCAATACGGATGTTAGAAAATGTTTGGAATGTGTTGATGAAGCACAGTAATCAAACGCTCAGTTACAGGACCTCTCTTTAGAAGCTTTAAAGTGTACTTGTATGTGATATTAACACTACATCACGAATACAATAAACAACCTTTCTGTATATTTATGCTGACTTGAAAGCTTTAACACTGAGTAAAGCATCGATTCCAAAAAGTACCTGATACCTATTGCATACTGACACGTGTCACGTTCTTTTCGTCTTCTTTTACAGAGCCAGTTTTCCTAAGAACGTATCGTTTGAAATTTGATGCTTTTCGATAAAGGGTGTGTCCTTTGTAGAGGCAATGGTATATTTTATAAAAAGAATATAGTTTTCTCTAGAGATCTGCCTTGATCTGTTTACATACAGTACGGTAAAACGACTAAAAACTTGAAGCATACGTACCATGAAATCCGTATATATACGTAATGTTTTTTTACTGTATTATATATAATAATTAAATTGAGCGCGCATTAAATACACATCTGTCATTATTTATTTTCATTTAGGAACTTCATACGCTCGAATATTTATTATCATTTAATCTTGTTTATAATTATAATTTTAGAATGAACGTTTTATTGTAATACCATTCGATTCGTTTCTTGTTTAAATCAATCTTTGTGATAAATGAGATTTGTTCCATGCCACGTTGCATTGTAACTGATTTCCCCCAATTTCGATAATACAGAATATTTTCTATTTTATACCTTCAGTGTGTCGACGCTAAAATACTTTGCACTATTTTCCAGAAGTTTCGGTATTTAATATCGGTCAAGTCGATTCAAGCGAACTCGGACAGATGAGAAAGACGAGAACCATATCAAATCAAAAGCTAGCGATAAGTTTGCGGATATCCTGGGAACGATATACAATGGTTGCGAAATGATTATCTGAAAAGAAGAAATCACGGGTATATAATTGCCAAAAAGATGTTTTGCTTACTACGTGACATGAATTGATCCATTAGTCACAGCGAGCATTATGGTGATCAGTAGTACTTTTTAACAAAAACATTGATTTCACAAATGTAACGCGTTGAAATATACTTGTATCGGCAATACATACACGGGAACACGAAAGTAGTTGGTATACGATATAAACAGGTGCAAAATAATAGAGATCAAGTTGTGCAGTTTTATTATTTTTTACTAACTTTGTAATAGACGAATGTAATGTAAAGAAAGTAACAATCTTAAGAGTATAAATTGAACGAATTGTTGCACAGTAGTTTTATAAATAACCAGTGACATTGTACATAGATTTTAAGTTATCGTTTCTATGAAAAATACTTTCAATGTCGACTTCTCGAGTTTACGTAACGAAATTATGATTTAGTGTAATTCTTGTTTTTAGAGAATAATTTTCGAAAACAATGTGCGCGTATCAGAATAAAACACGTATGGCATCAGAAGTGTGTGTAAACTAAACTTTACTTTGCTGCAGCGCGATGGTTATAGGTAATAGACTGAACAGACTGACTGAGAACGATGCGATCAAAGCACGGTTGACATTTCACGAGCTTGACCCCGATCAAAATTTGAAATTCTAAAAGACTCGAAGGAAATTCGGGAGACAATGATTGAAGAAAGTTCTGCATCAAGAATGCGATGACACAGCGGCCGCGTGAAACGGCTAGTTTCCTGCGATTGAAAATTTGCGAACGGATAGTGGGTTTTTTCACTCGTCATGAATCGAACATACACAGATAAACACACACAAAGACACGTACATGGGAAATATTGAAACATTCCAGGCATCGACGAAAAAGTTACTGTAAGTGTAAATAGAGCAAACTTTATATGTGATAAAGCTATGAATTAATGTACATTAATACGCCGACATGCATATATATAAGAAGTTCAAAGGAATATGGGAACCAATTGCATGTTATGCATATGTATAAGTATATATAAATATATAAACGTATATGACTTATAAGTATATAGAAATGTATTTATATATATGTATATATATGTGTATAAGGCTTATACGATATAACATTTACGTTTATGCGAGTGTACTAAACGAAACATTCTACTTTAAATAGATTTAAAGTTATAAAGCTGTTTTGGCGGTTACTGGAAAAGAAACATTTCTATCTGATTTCCACGTTAGTTGTTATTCGAACAGATTATATGGGAATATCTCCTTCTCGTCTTATGCTTACAATGCACCAATGAAACAAAACAAAATTCGCACAGTTGAACATTTATTAAATGTATCCGGCGATTACGAGCAACAAGTGCATGTTTTGCTACTACTCTTTCGAGGAAACTTGGTCGTACGGAGTAGAACGAAACCGGTCTAGTGAAATATTACAAAAGACAAAGATCTTGTTGAAATTATCGTCGACAAAAATCTTATCGAGCATTAAAGGTTCGAGTTTCATTGCAAAGGAAGGGTACTTTGTCGATAAGATTTCTGTACAATATCGAACCTAGATGTAGTCACGACGTAACATTTAATCGTTTATTATATAGTAATTTATTCTTACAGATCACGAATAACGGTACATGAATATTTTTAATCGATGCGAGATCATTCAAAGCGCTTTATTTAATCCTTTACTGCATAGAGAACGAAAAGTAATGAAAATAACCACCAGTGAAATGAAATTATTCAAAGTTTAAACTCTAGAGATCTGATATATTAAGTTTTGACTTGTTCTCAGAAAAATTTAGTAATTCTTGTTACAATATACGAAACGGGCTAAGTGAGCTTCCGACCGGAAGTAAGTTTGCGGTAAGGGTTTAATAATAGGGACATATTTTCACATCACGGCTTGTAAATTCGGTTGTAAACAATGTCCGCAGACGTCGTGGAAGTACGAACCTTTTTTGTAACATTTCATTCGCATCTCTTATGTACAATATTTATATATGCTTTTAGTTCGATAATTCGTAACGATTACGTATGAAATTATATTAACCGGTACGTTTATATTTCGATAATGACCGTATTAGCGTAACGTCATGAATCCTGTTCCTAAACATCAAATAAATTTGTTATCAAAGTAAATATTTTTCAAAACTGTACCGAAGAACCTTCAATCGAGTTTCATAGCGTTCGAATATCGAATACATTAAAAAAGTTAGTAGATACCTGTGTTACCAACAATGTATTATACAATAGATATACAATTGGTTTTCTATTCGATCAATTATTTCATTGTCAATTTATTTTTCTAAACGTTTTATACCTATTTGTTTATTCGATATCGTATCAACGAATTTCTTTTTGTAGAAGACATTGTGTAATTTAAGAAACAGAATACATACATGTATTCCTCTAGACGTCATTTACTAAACTAATCCTTCTAGCCTTACAGATAAATTAAACTCGTTTGGTCCATTCATGAAAAAGTTATTCTGATTTAAAATGCGTGTGATCAATTATGTGCGTAACCGCGCATACGAACACTTTGTGCACCCACTGTATGTATACATAGTACATGTCCGGTATACATGGTACGTATACACATGGTACATGTCCGGTTCGCGGAACTTCTTTTTCTTCTCCGATTGAACAAATTCGAATTACCCGCCACGATTGCACGCGGGCAGAACCATCTAGGAACGTGTAAAGAGTATTACGGAAATAATTCTTGCTCGCCGAGAGTCCTCTCTACACCGGACTTGCATCGTGCTTGCGCGAATTCTACTTGTTGCTCCGAGGCACGAATCGTGGTCGGCATTTTTACAGAGTTTCGACAGGGCTACATTAATAGAAGTTCACCGACAGGAAAAAATGGCTAGCTATCACAAGCCAGAGTCGAAAACCATCCAGGAACTGAAAGACATCGCGACAAAGCTAAGAATTCACTCGATCGACGCCACGCAAGCCAGCAAATCCGGGTACGTGCGTTAACATTTCTGCCTTATATTTGTAGAATCGATTCGATCGATCGGTCTTTTATCGAATAATGTTTCTCGTAGATCGATGCACGATTTTTATTCATGCAACCCGAGGCTATGAGTCGACCGAACGGAAAATCAAATATTTCGATAATCGCGCGCAAACGTTCACATCGACCAGAGCGGCGTTCGCAACAAGCACATCGTTTGCTTCGTTCTATGATCGAGATAGTTATTTCGTAAATTTGATAATAGCCGGTTACCCACACTAATCGTGGAACATTTTTCTAGCGGCATAGCAACGAACCGTTTTCAGACAGTGCTCCCTAACGATTCCTTGAAATACTCGGTGTCACGCCACTTTTTTCCACGTTTCGTTGCATCATAGCACGCGGTTCAAGGTAGCCGAACGCGTATACGTATAGTTACAATTCATGTTTATGCATCTATCCGAAACCGGAATATCATCAATGGTCCTTTTAAAATGTGTTTATTGCTCGAATCCTTTTTAATAATTTACAATCGAATAAATAAGAGTATTTATACGACAGATCAAATACTGATTATATACCCATATAACAAAATTAGAAAGTACATACAACCGGAAGAATTTCTGTAAATATTCTAGCATGTTAAATGAAATCTTTCCAGCACGTTGTTTATTTTGAACAGTTGACAATTCGATATTAAATCGACGAATTTTTATAACTACAAAATGAACGTCGACAGTGCAACTTGCGCAAATACCTAGCTATCGCAATGTTTCAAGGATACACTTTGAAACGAGATGCTGAAAGTTTGCAGAGCTCGCGAGATAGTCGCGAGGATTCTCAAAGAATCTGTAGCATTTGATACACGTAGCGGCGGCATCTGCAACACGTGCACGATACGAGAACGGTGCACGCTATGCGACCGTATCGTTACGTAACACCAGAATATCGAATGTTCAAATAATCATTAACACTATCGTTTAACGCGATAAACGTAAATTTACCGAATGATTAATCCATCGAGAAGAAAAAACCTTTCCAATACATAGATCTATTTCTCGAACTTTCGTATTTTTTGTTACTCTTGCATCGGAGATAAACTGTATCCGATAACGTTTTACGAAACCGTTCTAATGTGACCAAGCAGATAACTCCTCACGGTTAGGAGACCGGAAAAATACATGCCGGCGAACGAATTTAAAAGTTACATGTCGGCTGTCTAATTTTAAACTTAATTTCCACAAAGTAAAGTTGTATACGAAATAACATTATTTCAACAGATTGTGCATATATTTGTTAAATAGCTCCGTAAACTGTAACTCTGCACACTGCAGCGTTCGGACAGCGAAACGCAACAATTGAACCCCCTCCCCGTCTGCTTCCCCTCCTTTTTGTCTACTTCCCCTTCTCGCACGTTCATGGAACTTGATCTTGGTTCCCGTGCTCGGCTGACATTGGCGTGGTATCGTCTTCCTCCCAAGAAACGGGGAGAAAATTTTTCCCGGCGAGCACATCGATTATGAAATTTCCAGTAATCGTTTTTTTAGGAAGTATGAATGTATATATACAGGGTGTTCAGGCTATTACTAGCCAGCATTTTTTGTGTAAATAGTAAATATTAGAAGAAAATGATGGAGGAAAAAGTATTACTGTTTTTTATGCGCAACACAATGACATATGCATTTTTGTTTTATTTACATTATTTTGATAGAACTGAAGGTGACCTTCAATTTTTTAAATGGAATGAGGTATTTTTTAATACGTCAATCGATGCAGCTGGACATTCGTAATAAAAAAGTACTAACCTATGTATGTCGAAAAGTTAATCGTTCAGAAGATATTTCAATGTAAAAAATATAAAAATATCATTACTGCCGTACTTAGACGTTAGCGTTTACTTACTAGTGTAGTACGACAGTAATGGTATTTTATGTTTTTTATATTGAAATATCTTCTGAACGATTAACTTTTCGACATACATAGCTTTTTTATTACGAATGTCCAGCTGCATCGATTGACGTATTAAAAAATACCTCGTTCCATTAAAAAAATTGAAGGTCACCTTCAGTTCTATCAAAATAATGTAAATAAAACAAAAATGCATATGTCATTGTGTTGCGCATAAAAAACAGTACTATTTTTTCCTCTATCATTTTTTTCTAATGTTTACTATTTACACAAAAAATGCTGGCTAGTAATAGCGTGAACACCCTGTATATATATAGGTTGGTAGGGTGACAGGGAGGTAGGGAGGTTGTGGCGCGCAGTGGCTCCAATGCTCGTTACTTGCCGTTCGCTATCGGTACAGGTTACAGCACAAGCTTCGCCTTCGCCCCTTCAGTTGTTCTCGAACGTTCGTCCAGTGACGGTTTCGAGAGTAGTCGCTTTGGTTCACGATGGTTCGCGATTCAAACATGGAAAAACTCCAAGACATTGCCACGAAGCTTCGTGTTCTGTCCATCCAAGCTACCGAGGCATCGAAGAGCGGGTACGATCAATCAAAACGTTTCTCGCGAGACAAGCACCAAATTCTTCACTCTGTTTCTGCTTTTTAAATCGTTTACCTATGTGGTACTTTTATTTTAAAACTATTATATCTAATCAGCGGAGAACTTCCTTCGAATTCGATCGACACGTTTCAAATTGAACGTTCCTATCGTGAAACGTGCTCTACCGCTTATTCACGACTCGAATTAATGATAACGATTTACGTATCTTTTATTTTATCTGATTTTATAGCAACAGAATTTTTCCAGTCAGTGTAAATAGCACTGGAACGTATCTCCGAACCGCGTTGCGCCAATTCTTTCCTTTCGCGATGTGTGCAGTTCTCACAGAACGGGAAAATCAATGATCGGCGAACAATATGTTCAAGCGTTTAGGAAGACCCTATCTTCTTTCGTTGAACGATGGTATTGAATGTGTAAACTGCCCAGCGTTGATTCGATTTATTTGAAATTTACGTTGTAACTTTACATTTGTTATACTAAATTCATACATATATTTATACGAATAATATCTTGAAGGACGAGGCACAAAATCGTCGAAAGAATGTACACATCTCCTATAGCTTCGCCTCATTACACGTTACTACCTTCAAGCAAATCTCAAGGGCAAATAATACTCTCGCGTACACGTGAACTTTACGGTTCGATTTTCTTTTATTCGGTTAACGTTATCAACTAAAATCTGTTCTTCTCTTTTAAGCACACATTCCGCGCGTTATGTAAGTGGATGTTTTTTTGTCTCCTAGTCTTTCGATAATTAACATCGTACGATCGAGATAGATGACCCGTCGACCTCCATAGATACTAGTTTATCGCGTTCAGAAATCGGCGATAACATCTGATGAATAATTGAACGATTTATACTTGACACTATCGCGTAAAGTTTTTTGTCTCTATATTAGTACGTTGGCTTTTTATACTTTTTTGTAGGTTTTTGTACGTTCTTGTTCTTTTTGCAGACATCCGACATCATGTTCGTCAATGGCAGAGATTATGTCCGTTTTGTTCTTCCACACGATGCGCTACAAAGTGTCGGCACCGCGCGATCCGAGCAGCGATCGGTTTGTTTTGAGCAAAGGTCATGCGGCTCCTATCCTTTACGCAGGTAAGCATACTCGTGTGCCCACGTTGACGATTGCGAACGCTTACGTTGCGTTTTATTTCCATGTATAATTATCGCGAAATCATCGAACACACTTATCACTTACGATTATTGATATTCGCAGCATGGGCTGAAGCCGGCCTTTTCCCTACGAGCGAGTTGCTCAATTTGAGAAAACTTGACAGCGATTTGGAGGGACACCCGACTCCGAGACTGAACTTCATCGATGTGGGAACTGGATCCTTGGGACAAGGTCTCTCTGTGGCGGCAGGAATGGCCTATGTCGGCAAGAACTACGACAAATCTAATTATCGGTACGGAAAACTGCGAACGTAACGGGAAGGAAGGAATGAAATAATATGTAGTATTATCGATGATTTCCATTTAAAGCGTGTACTGCTTGATCGGTGATGGTGAAGCAGCGGAAGGTTCAATTTGGGAAGCTCTTCACTTCTCCTCTTACTACAAGTTGGATAATCTCTGCGCCATTTTCGACATAAATCGTCTGGGCCAGAGCGAACCGACGTCTCTTCAGCACAACATGGAAGTTTATCGCAAGAGGCTCGAAGCTTTTGGCTTTAACGCTTTGGTCGTCGATGGTCACGACGTCGAAGAACTGGCAAAGGTATTCTGGCAAAGTTCGTACGATTAACGAATCGATTCGTGTCCAGAATATTCAGTGTAGATTATTTTTATAGGCTTTCCACGAAGCACAAAATACGAAAGGACGCCCCACCGCTATTCTAGCGAAAACGTTCAAAGGAAAACATTTCCCCAACATCGAGGATCTTGAAAATTGGCATGGAAAACCTCTTGCCGCCAAGGCTAACGAAGTGATTCAAGTAAGAATTCGATTTGACGCTTTATCGAAAAGTTCGATCGTGTTTGAGAATTTAATTAGTCGTTTCTTCGTAGCATTTAAATGGAATGTTGAAGAATGCTGGCCCTCTTGGACTGCACCCGCAGAAACCGTTGGTCGACGACGCACCGGTAGTAGATATCAGCAATATTAAGCTGGCTTCGCCTCCGAGTTACAAATTGGGAGAACAAGTAGCGACTAGATTAGCTTATGGTACCGCCTTGGCCAAGGTTTGTACAGTCTTCGCTTCTGACGACTGGGCTGCGGATTTTATGCATTTATGACAAAAATGAGCACGTACAATTTAAGTATCAATGTATTAGTTTCAACTTAATAGGATAATCAAAGGAAGAATACAATTCTTATTTGGCTCCTATGTCCTGAAATCAATACGAACATTTTGAGATTGCATAAGATCCGCAGTCTACTGATAACTGAAATGATCGATATACTATTGTATATATTTTATTTACGTGCATCTGTGGTATTGTTTTATGGTGCAGCTGGCGAAGAACAATCCTCGCGTAATCGCTCTCGATGGTGACACGAAAAACTCTACGTACGCTGAGAAAATCAAGACCGTTGATCCAGCGAGGTTCATCGAATGTTTCATCGCCGAACAAAACCTTGTCGGAGTTGCAATCGGCGCAGCGTGCAGAGACAGAACGGTAGCGTTTGTGTCCGCCTTCGCTACTTTCTTCTCTCGTGCATTCGATCAGGTAATTGTCGAAAGACCGAGGGTTCGATCGAGCTTGAAGATGGTACGAACAATTGCGATGATTAATCTTGAATTTTGCAGATTCGTATGGGCGCTATTTCGCAAACGAACGTCAACTTTGTTGGGTCCCATTGTGGCGTATCTATCGGCGAAGACGGTCCTTCGCAAATGGGTCTGGAAGACATTGCCATGTTCCGATCGATTCCTGGTTCCACAGTTTTCTATCCCAGCGACGCCGTTTCGACGGAACGTGCCATTGAATTGGCAGCAAACACGAAGGGCATCTGTTTTGTCCGTACGTCGCGTCCGGCCACGGCAATCTTGTACAAAAACGAGGAACCGTTTGCCGTCGGCAAGGGTAAAGTGGTGAAATCTTCCGCCAAAGATCAAGTTCTCGTCGTTGGAGCTGGCGTGACTCTTCACGAAGCGCTCAAAGCCGCCGACGAATTGTCCAAAGCTGGAGTGAATGTGCGAGTGGTGGATCCATTCACGGTCAAACCTTTGGATGCCCAATTGATCGTAAAGAACGCCAAGGAAGTGGGCGGAAAGATCGTCACCGTCGAAGATCACTATTCAGAGGGTGGACTGGGTGACGCGGTCTTATCGGCAGTTGCCACGGAACGAAACATTCTAGTTAAAAAGCTGGCTGTAACGGAAGTGCCCCGTTCTGGCCCACCGAACGCGCTGTTGGAGAAGTACGGAATCAGCGCGAGCAAGATCGTCGCCGCCGTTCAAGAAGTTCTAAAGTTGTAATCTCCAACACGATAGAATGTCGCCGACGTTCTCGCGGAAGCAGATACGCCGAGCGTATCGCTATATCAAAATTTCAACGGGTACAACGTAAAGTCAATGCATTCCTTCTCGCGCATGAAACATTTCTAATTTAGTTTGCGCTAATATAATTACCAAACAGAGGTGCTAGTGCATACGAAGGTTTCTATTTGTACATAATACATATAGACAATACGTATACATATATTTTTGTGTATAAGAAACTGTTGAACTCGAATCTGTATTGAACTTTTATACATTGAAATTTTTATTTGTAAGAGGATTTGATACATGCGATGTTTATAGATTAAGAGAACTATGCTTTTACTGCCCGTAAAATAATACACACTTTGGAGTAAACTTCTACAAAACAACAAAAAAGTGAATTGTCAATTATCAACTGTGCCGTATCCTACCTTAAACGTACAATACGATTCCCTGTTAATTATGATGACAAACGAATAGAAATAAAAACCCTTATGAAACGGGCGCCGTTGCATTATTTGAAAAATTCATGTCGACGCGAGAGACGAGTCTCACCGAAACGCGATTACGAAAGGGAAACGGAATAACTAAAGAAATCCCTAGTTTGTGAAACGAGTTACATTAGGAATCGAGTCGCGATTGGCTGGAAGGTTTGCGAAGCGTAGCGTAGAGCGAAAAAGAGCAAGAGAAAGAAAGAGTGGGACAGAGAACGAGGGGAGACAGCAGCGCCACGTTTCTCCGTTGAACAAGGAACGCGAACCGTTCCTCGTTCTTCGGTCCGTTCGTTCGGTTTAGCTGTTCGCCATCCAAAATATCCAGGCTGGCACGGTCGAGTGGTATATGTATGCGTGCGTACAAGTGTCTCCCTCGGTACTGGCATTGGTGTTGGTGTTTGAGACCGCCATATTGCGTGTACGTAGTTGGGTACGAGTGGCGCGTGTGTGGTTGTGTGCGAGATATACACAGGCGCGTGTGCGTTTCCCGTTCCGCGATTCGCGTATCCCGAAAAAGATGGCCGCCATGAAAGCGTACGGTGGTGATGTTGACGTCGTTCGCAGCAAGGCCGCGTCACGTCCTCGAGAAGCGTGAAAAGAACGCGATCGCTCGAATGCTTCGGCGACCCTCGTGGCGCGCTCCAACGAGAAAACGTTACGGCGAGGAAATAGTCGGTGTTTTGAGAACGCGAGCACGGTGCTCGTTGGATCCCACCTCTCGGTGTATTCGACGAAAACGACGAGGAACGGGAGAGAGGCGAAAGAAACGAGGGAGAACGAGCGAGGAACGTGTAGCTCATCCGAGGGGTTGAACGTCGATTCGTGCGCGACGAAGAAATCAACGGACCAGAATAGGCCAGGCTAAGAACGAACGGCGAACGAGAAAAAAGGCTGGAGAGCTCGCGTGGAAAATATACAACAGGGTGATATCACGGAAAGTGAGTAGCTGCACGTACGAGAATCGCGGGTGGTGTGTGTTTGGTGTCGCGAGTGAAACAAATGCGTGTGCTTTCTACACGAACGAGGTTCTCTCTTGCCGACGATACCCTGGTCTACCTGTTTCACGCGTATCCACGGCGTTGCGTTTCACGCGTGACTCCAAACTCTGTGTCAACGAGGGACGGCCATATTAATCCGTAGCCCCCGCCGTCGCACATATTCCGTAAAAATCTCGCTTCCTCGAGGTGGTGCCCCTGCGAATTCACGATCGTCCTAGCACGTAGATTTTCTGCGTGTACCGTGCGTCTTTTGTGGCTCTCTAACGTGCTCTGTGTGTCGTGCCTTCCTGCCTTGCCTCGCCTCGTCTCATCGTGCACCGTGTCGTGCCGTGTGTCGTGTCGTGTTGTGTCTTGTCTTGTCTCGTCGTAGAGTGTCTTGTCGTGCCGTGATCCTCGACCACTTGGATATACGCGCTACGTCGCCCCCAGGTCTTGCCGGATGACGGTGCGTGTACGTGGTGCATGGACGGCGGTACTAGTGCGTACGAGCAGCATAAAACACGGCCACTACGCGACCTCCGTGCCGCCCGATGTTCCTGCATCCTACCAAAATTTGCCGCTCCTCCACCACCGTGTCTACCCACTCTGCCAGCAGTATCATCCTTCCTAAACCCTCTACTAACCGCAGAGTGAGTATACCCAACGTATTCTCTCATATTTCTGTACCGTCGGTGTGTTCAATTTCTATACGATACGTTCCTTTTGCTTCCTTCAGAGCGAAGCTCTTGCGTCGTAGCCAGAAGTATGTCTCGCTATAGGCTGTAGAAACTTTTTCTATCGTAGATCTTGGTTGGATCTGTGTTTCGTTGTTAGAGTTAAGATTCTTGTCTCTGCAGTTTAGCTTTTGGCCTTTCGTTCAGCAGATTCTCCTGTAACTACGTTGTGGAATCTTATTTGTACTCTGCGCCAAACATCGGTTATGTTTTTGTTGTACGTTAGAGCACTGCAACTGAAGCTGTTGTCTCTTGATTTGAATTTAAATCTTACGCACCTCTGCAAGATGCAACAATACTGCCTAGTTACTTCTAAGGTATTTAAACCAATGTTAGTAGCTTTGTACTTTGTCGTGGTCTGTGTTGTCTCGCAGAGAGTTGCTAGCGTTAGATTCTACAGAGAGGTTTGTCGTGTTCTCTGTGTTAGTAGCAGCGTATAGTTCTTTATAGATAAATAAACGAGCAGAGTAAGGAAGAACAAACAACAACATAACCTCAATTTGAAGTCACTGAAAGGAACCGTGCTTGAACGAATGAACAGGTATAGAATGTTTTGAATTTGAATCAATATCGATCTCGATTAAGTTGTTTTATCGTTCTTCCTGTATATCTCGTATGTTCTATGTTAATTTCCATATACAGCTTTAATAAGGCGTACAATTATTATAATTCTTGAGTGATGATATCACCCATGTACCGCTTGAATGAGTGAACAGGTAAAGAATGCTTTGAACTCTAACCAATTTCAACCTCGATTAAGTTGCTTTATCGTTCTTCCTGTATATCTTGTGTATCCTACATTGGTTTATTTATACAGCTATAATAAGGCGTATCATTATTATACCTCTCGGGTGATAGTATCAGGCATTGCAAGTTCGCTGAGCGGGTTGGCTCCTGGATGGTACTAATTTATCAATGAATTTTGCGTAAATGAAAAGCAATTAAACCTATCCAAGTACAAAAAATCAATTAAGAGCACATACTTACCTGGCAGAAATGAAGGAAACGGAAGGAATGTCAAAGGCGAAGCAGATACTCTATAAAACATAGCAGTCAGCTTGAAACAAAGTTGAAGACTCAAGAGCGTCCTAGTAGTTATTACGACGAGTAAGGCGAGGTAGGATACAAAAAATGAAAAATCGTGCAGCGGGCACGATGGAAACTAAACAAAAACCATTTAGTCACCGAGAAAATAATTACACGGAAACGTATAGGCGCGCTCATTACGCCGACAAAAGAAAACTAAATTGAAATTGCGAATTGGTTTCCGCGCCGGTTGACGTTACAGCGTTACATTCCGAATCGAGTTCGGGAAGAAGGAAATCGTGGGGTGGGATCGTGGCAACAGGGGAATATCAATTGATCCCGTTTGTCATGCGAGCAATATTTTGGATTGAAAAGACGCGGTTCGACGTCGGTAGACGATTAATCGTTTTCCGTGTAGCTGCTCGGCCTATTTAATAGCGTGTTCCAGTGGCCTGTCGCTCGGCCGGCCTTTTTCTACCGGTTTCAAAGGCGGTCGAGTGTACTTGCTATTTCATAGGAGCCCGGTGTCGTTGCGAGATGCTACCGTGCGAGATTTTTACCGCTATTACCAACGTTGCCGCCAAACTCTTCTCGTGAAACGTGTACGCCTACCGATCCGCGCCGATTTCTTTTCCGCGATCTTTCTCGACCTATCCGCGCGTTCACATTGAACCCATCAAACACTAAAGTCGATTCAAATATTTTACCTTACAAAAATGACAAGACTGTATTGTAGGGCTTTTTATAAAAATTGTTTATTAAATGTGCGTGCTGCTCGGTTTACAGTCAGGTACTGTCTTCTATTTGTACAATTTTAATAGTTGTGAAATAAAACAAACATTTTCTTGTATTAAGTATACTCGATTACTTCGTCGATCTACGTTGTCACACTTTGATAAAAATCCACCGGCGATGTAACGGTCGACGTCGTTGCCGACAAATTAAGTGCTGGTCATCGGTGACCTTCGCGATACTCGATGCGTTCATCGCGAAACGGGAATCGGGAATAATTCCGCGACTTTTTTATTAGCGAGTAATTACCTATTCGGCAGCTTATCAACGGATAATCAGAATTCGCTTGTTATCGTCAAGAGTTCGATTCTTACGTACGTCTTGTATCAGTAGATTGCCGTCTCGAGGAGAAGGTTCGAAAATTCCCGCGAAACAATTAGCGCGCTGCTGTTTTCAGTATCGAACGCGAGCGGTACGATCGACGTTTTCATTCCGATCGACTTGCCCGGTGGTCGATGATTAGCAGACTAATTACCCGGTCGAGTTGAAACTTGGTATTTGCGGTTACAAGGAATGAGATCCCTCTGTATTCGGTTGTCCGATAAATTCGTGTTCCATGCTGGTTCGTCGTTGTTTCGGTACTCCAATTATTTGCACGATCGACGATCGACGATTTTCGATCTGAAGCAATTCCGAAGAGAGTTTCGCAATCTCGTGACGTCATCGTCGTTGAAACATGCTCGGAGCGTCTCGCGGAGGGGAAGGACGGAAAGGTGGAGATCCGATCGACGAATAGGGAAGATACCAGAGGACCTCCTTGGCCTACGTCTCGAGGAACTGTTTTCGGTTAGGTTTCGTATTTGCAGGATACATATTCGTTTTTATTCGCTCAAGACTCTGTAGCTTTCAACACTAAACCATGACCTGTTCTAGACCTTTTGTTTTGCAATTATTGAAGTGATGAACATGCTTTCGTGAGAAATGATTTAATAGATATTTTTATTGGAGCACATACTGATTTTCGTGGTCGTTCCTGATTGGCAGACAGTATAAACTGTATGTTTCATATAAATGAAATCAGAACAAAATCACGAGTTACATTTTTATCATATCTACTAGATTTGCAAGACGTTTTTTAAGCAATCATTTGCGTTCCCTATAATTGTTCAATAGTACATTGCTATTTTGTAAAACTTCGTACATAGTGTATGCATATGTAAACATAAAAGAAATTGTCTGCACTTTTATAGTACTTACGTGAACGTTACGATTTCGCAATCGGGTGAAAGAATTATTTTATCTCTAAAATACTGAAATAAGGTACGGAAAAGAAAATTTGATATGTACAGAAAACGTGAAAAAAAGAATTTGATGTATTTAAAAAAAGAACTAATTCAATCAAGATGGAAAATGAGGATGTCAATGAGCAAATTTACTCGAGATTAAAAAATCACTGAATCAAGTTAAAATCAGGTCCGTGATCAAGATTCATGATTCAGTTTAGTGTTAACGGTCGCGATGCGACTAGCCGGCTTTATTCTTTTAAAATCCAAACGAACAGGAGGAGAACAATTCCGATACAGGGAAAGAGAACCCATCGAATACTCTATCAATAGGTATCTAATCCTGTAATATCCTTACGTTGATTCGCATACGGCTTATATCGAGGGGACCGAATAATGGTACGGTGGAAACGTGAAAGTAGGAAGAGGCTGTGTCGTTTGCATAGTTAATTCAGTTGTTCCAAGGTTTCTGAATCGATTGTAAGATAAAAACCAGACGAATTCATTGAACAGCGTGGATCAACTACCACCACCGGTCAAGACGACCGGTTCCAGATTTTTTATTTTACAATTACTGAAGTAATAAAAATGATATCATGAGCAATGATTGTATAGCTATCTTTAGTAGTCTACATAAAGTCAATCTCGTCATTTTTATAAGGGAACCTGCACCAGTTACTTCAAAGGCTCGGTAAATTTGTTATTAACCCCTTGCCGTACTTTAAAGTCAGACTCGCAACGAAGATATTAACAAAGTCCAACAGATATGAATGTCATGCCTTTGTAATAAGAAATGTAAATTTTCTTCTCTCTTCTACGACTTTGTTGCGGATAAAGACGTTTTAATCACCGTAACCGTAAAGAGAATGTTACGGCAAGGGGTCAACGCTTGGGAAAGTGAACAGGTCAATTTTCATGTGCTCGATGCGATTATGTTGGACCGGTAAATCGGATCGTTTTAGCGTCGAAACTCTGCCAGTGCACAGACGTGTACTCGAGAGGCGAAATATGGAAGAAGGATTGGCGAGGAGTTTAGACTGTTCTAACACGGCTGCGGTGTAGGTTGTGCGACGCAAGGGAGGGATGCAATGAAACTGGTGCAACGAGATGATTATGTTGGATCGGTAAATCGGATCGTTTTAGCGTCGAAACTCGGCCAATACACAGGCGTGTACTCGAGAGGCGAAATATGGAAGAAGGATTTGCGGGGGGTTTCGACTGCTGAAACACGGTTGCGATGTAAGTTTCGCGACGCACGGGAGGGATGCGATGGAACGGGAGCAACGAGAGCAAACGGTGAAGAAACTTTGCCGATAGCCTCGCGGGGGTAGTCGATTCGTCCAGCCGAGAAACGCGTACCCGAGAGCCGTGGAAAACCGAAAGCATTTCTAATTTATCATCCCAGTATGTAATTGGAACGTTGTATCGGCGCTCTCACGCCTCGCATTTCCCCGGTAATCGAGCAATCGAGTTTTCGATCGAAGATCGAATTCCTGCTCTCTCTCTCTCTCTTTCTCGATCTGCTTTCAGCGAACTCGTTGACCGAGGAGGATCGGTCAACTCTTCGTCCGGTTTCTTATTTATCCGCTTAACGAATTCTTGAATTTTTATTACGTCACGGTACCGGATGACTCAACCCCTTTCGCAACTGCCAACGAGATATCTCGCTCGTGCGAACGGATTAACCAAGTTCAGATACGAGTTTTACTTTTTTTTCAATTTAAACTCGTTTGAACTGTCTCGGAAGTTTTTATCGTATTAACCCAGATATGCTTATACGTTATCATCTTCTCGTCGTAAAACGATTATGTACTCGAAGATAGTATCCGCTGGTATTAACCCTTGCTTTTTTCATTCGATTAAATTTGATTTCTCGATAGAACGTCTCGTAGAGGAAAGAACGAGGCGTTCCAAGGTTAAAAGAGTCGTCGGAAGGGTGGCTGGTGTAGTCGATTGGCCGAGTTGATGTAGTTGGCTTGCTTACGCGTTCGCGATTCCTCGCTTGAGCATCGTTCAATCGCCTTAACGCCTTCGGCTAATCGAAAGCGTTGCGACTCGTGACCGGTGTGACTCTCGCGAGGTTGCGAATTCCCTAGAAGAGAACATCCAGTCGGACGTTAATCGGCGAGGTCGACGCATAGTCGTGCGAACGGGTAACACGGTCGAGCGAGTCACGAGCAAATTTCCAATTAACCCGATGACCGTGTCACCTCCCCTGCTTCTCGACGAACGACGGTACAATAACGCTCGACTTTATTAAATTCGGGAAACCGATAAGGAAAATTAGGCAGGACGAACGGGCACAACGATGCTGCGTTTAACTGGACGTTTCCACGGCGCAATCGAATAACGAGGAACAACGAGACTCCTGTTTCGACGGAGTACAAAAGCGAGACTCGCCTCTTGTTTCCATCGAACCGTTCGAATCCGTTTTAATCGCACAAGCTCTCGCTATCTTCGCGTTCAGATTACGCTCCATCCCTTGTACATGTTTTCCACCTCTTCAAGGTACACACGACTTCTTTTATTTTCCTCCGTCGCTATACCCTGTCGACTGTACAGGGTGTCCCACTGTATCGAGAACGGCAGGATATCTCGGAAGACGGTGTCGTTATCAAAAAAGTGTTCCTACAAAAGTTGTTTGGTATGACGGGCTAAGTTACGTGGTATTAATTGTTTTTTTGTGGGTGGAGTGGTGGAGGACATTTCAAGGTCAACTTGATTTTTTTAAATGGAATAGTATATTTTTCTTTAGAAAATAATGCGGGTAGTGAGACGAATCCAAAGATGTGCTACATGATATTATTCTGATTTTTATGAAGGTAAATTGTTAGCTTGTGTTTACATATTGCATCGGCCAACAGCCAACAGCCGCTGCTAATTGTAAGTGACCGATGCAGTATGTAAACACAAGCTAACAATTTACCTTCATCAAAATCAGAATAATATCATGTAGCACATCTTTGGATTCGTCTCACTACCCGCATTATTTTCTAAAGAAAAATATACTATTCCATTTAAAAAAATCAAGTTGACCTTGAAATGTCCTCCACCACTCCACCCACAAAAAAACAATTAATATGTACCACTAACTTAGCCCGTCATACCAAACAACTTTTGTAGGAACACTTTTTTGATAACGACACCGTCTTCCGAGATATCCTGCCGTTCTCGATACAGTGGGACACCCTGTATGTACCTCGTCTGCGACAGAGATGATGTTACCCTTCTCAGCACGCAGCAATGAATGTACTTACACTGGTATACATTTCCACGTTTATACGTTTCCACCTATCTACGCCTCTTTCCCCTATCGTAGATTTATTTCAGTGTAAACGTTTATAGCTTATCGCAACGTTCACCGATATCGATGAAATTTTCAGAATACGTATAACTGACACAGATCTACAAAATGTATTTTTTACATTTTCAATGTGGGAACCTTTAAGAAAGTTGCAACAACAACTTCTAGTAGCAGTAGTAATTTATTTCGGCTTCACAGCCCAGAAATGGACTTGGTTTTATACAGTCTGAAAAAAATCTCATTCACTCTTTTACATACCGCACACATGCACACTCAATGTATATATCTTTGGTCTATTGCTCTTTTCTGACTATTCTGCGCATTGCTTCAATCTTTCTCGGCCAGCCTACCACCCTCTCATTTGATCTGCCCTCTACTATTTCCTCCTCTGGTAGTTCGCTGCCCTCTACTCTATAGCAGTAACAACTTCTAGTATTTTAGCTCTAACTTAGTAAAAAATATCCAAGACTTATGGTACAGATATTTAAGAAAATTATCTTCCTTTATAAAAGTGTCCGAATATTACTGCGGTTCACTGTACATTTTTCGTGGAATTACGTACGTTTAGTGTTAAAGATTATTTATCGCGATCGCATATTGTGTTTAGACAAATAGAAATTGATATTATCGGCGCCCTGGTTCGATCATGATTCTACAAACATAATTTGAATATAGTGTTAAGTTTAGTGTTAAGGTTGGGAATCATTTTAGCTTGCTCAAACTTTTCATTAGACTAACTCTTTGCGATTCTAAACAGGGTAACAGAGTAGATTGACAAACAATATGGTTGAGATCTGAATATCTAGTTGGCTATGTACTTCTGATCATTTTAATCGGAACCGTCTGTAGAGCAGGTGTTGAACTTGTGTCAGTTAAATTAAGCGCATAGATATTTTTAAGGCGATGGAGTTTCCGTGTCCACCGCTGCGGTTGCATCCGATTCTACGAGATTACCGAGAGATCACGCTAAGACGGGTCTCCGGGTATTTACATATTCGAGCAGCTGTATTTTCGAGTACCAGCACGATTTTATCGGACACTGCGCCGATCGCGTGTTCGATCGATGATCGGAAAAAATACATGACCTGAATCGAAGAAGCAGACAAATAATCGACGACGCGTGTCATTGTCTCCGCTGCTACGAGGATGAACTGCGACGAACGGCTGACAAAACGACGGAAGCAATGCTTCGCTAGCGATTACCGATTCCCAATCGAAATTCGACGTTGAACGTTGCTCGCCGGTGTTTTCTTATTTTATCTTATCGAAAAATGCTTTAATCTACGTGGCCTGACAATGAGGGAGCAAATCATGTTAATCCGTCACGACAACAATATTTAGATTGGCCGGGTCCGGTTGCATTGCGACTAAGTGCTCGAGTCCTCTCTTCTTCCAACGAACTTACTCTTCGCAGAATGTTGTTGCGACGATCAAATGCTTCAAGAAATAGGATATTAACACCGGCTTGTGTATCGTTGTAATACGAATCTATCTCGGCTCTCGTTCATCCGAACATATCGTGGGACAAGCGCAATTCGCTCAAGTGTATGCGCATTGAAATATCTGAATTGTAGACGCTAGATAATAAAAATAGAATTTTCGTTGAACTCGAGAAAATGTGGTTTCGTGTAAAAATTCAATCGCAGTTATTCCCTGTGTAGCCAACCGGGTACTTGTTAATGTTCGTCTAAAAATATTACTAACTTCTCTGAATGACAATTCTTTGCTTAATGAAATAATCATTTATAGTCTCAGCGCTAGATCTACCAAGGGAGGTAAAAATTATTTACTTCTCTGACTTGTTCTATAAGAAGCATTGAAATTATGAATATGTTTTTCCGAGAAACTGTTTTAGTGAACTTTTCTATTCAAGTACTGCTATCTAAAGTTAACCAAGTACATACTTCTAATTAATTATAAAAAATCAGGTCGTTTGGTACAATTATAAAAAATCAGATCGTTTGGTACAGTTATAAAAAAGTTATTCTATTTTAAAAACTGTACGAACACTTTGTACACCCACTTTATTTAACCTTCTCTCCGTGTACGGAGAAATAAACAGTTAACGATTAAAAAATTTTCAAAAATTTTCCAGAAATGCTACTGGTGATATATTTGAACATTTTTAGGTACTGTATACTTATCTTTCAAAAATCGATAAAATTTCACGAATACTTACGCAGACAAATTTTTATTCATTTTGTTGGAAAAACTCTGTACTTGGTTAACATTAGATAGTACACAGAGAGAATGTTCAACAAAACGGGTATGAAATCGAAATGAATGCAATTTTGCAATTATTGGAAGGCAATGTATGCGAATTGCGTTCAGTGTTCGGTAGTGTAGTGTTATAATATATTTGGTTGGCTACGAGCGAGCGTGAAAAAGGAAAGGAAAGGGAAAAGGAAAAGGAAGAGGAAAAGGCGCGACGTGCACGGGCAGTCTCTGATTCGTACGTGGAAAGGAAAGAAGGCAAGCAGGCAGGCAGCCAGCCAGCTGGTAGGGAGAATCATCCCCCTCAACCTCTCTCGGACCCTTTGGCCACCCTCGGCCACCCTCGGACGCCCTCGTCGCTTGTCGTACGAAAGCCCACAGACCCAGAACATTTCGTGCACCCTATATAGCGCCCCTATACTTCCCTCCGTGGAACCCTCCCCGTAAACCAGCTGGAAACACATGGCGCGGCGTCATCGTGCTCGGCTGCCGAGCATATGCACCGTGTTGCTTTCCGCTCCACACCGTTCCACGCCGCTCCACGTCGCTCCACACCGGTCCGCGACAGGGCAAAAATCATCGGGATCGATCCAATCCACCTACGCCGTTTCTAATTACTCTTCTCGCGCATCCGACCGTTGTTTTACCTGGCCGCGTCGCGAAAAGAGCACTCTCTCTCGTCGTTTCCGAGTACACGGTGCTTCGATCACCAAGCACGAATAAAAGTCCCCCATTCAGTTCTCATTTGAAAAAAAAGTTCCAGTGGAGATTTTAGCAGTCTCTCGAACATCAAAGACTAACAATTAACTCCTTTGCCGTACCATTTTCTTTACAGTCACAGTGATTAAAACGTCTTTATTCCCCAAACATGTAGAAAAGAAAATTTATATTTCTTGTATGGCTACGTATATTTTAATAGTTACGTATCGATTACCAACGAATCAAATTTTCTTTCATCTAGAATGAACCGCGTAAAACTCATATTTGTTAGATTTTGTTAAAATATTAAGATTAAGGGCTGCTCAATCAGTTCGTCGATAGCGTTGAATTTTTCGATCGGCTCTTTAATTACCAGCTCGTATGGCGTTTTTCAAAGTATTCGACAACATCGATGGTCGTATTAGGATCGTTTATGGTTTACGCGAATGAAACGCGTACGGGGTGGCAACCATATACTTCTCGCGCCACGTCGACCGCCCTTCTGCCTGCAGTTTAGGGATTGGATCGGCATCGAGATTACGAGCTTACGCGCGCGATTCTATCTGGTTCCCCGGTCTTCCCTTCGGAACGCGTCACGCGTAACGCGTGCCCCTCCCTTTTCTGCCACGGGATCACCCTAATGGTTTGGAACAATACAGAAAAAATAAGAGAGATCCAATGACTGGCTGGAAATTGCGATACAAACGCTGCATTTTATTATTACGGGCAGAACCTTGGACTGTATTCGTGCCAAGATTACATCGCGCCGATGAGGTAACGAGCCAATGCGTGTTGCAGAGAGAAGTGAGCCGAGAATCGACAATTGTTTAAGGGTGGGCGTGTACCTGAAATGTACCCTACCCGAACCTGAATTTCCAGGTCAGAATAATAGTAAATGCTTTTGGCCGTTATTAGACAAACTCTATCCAGGAAAATGCTGTTTGATCCCATAAATATTGTGTAACACAACTAACTTTTATAAATAATTGTATTATTCAAATTTGATAAACGTTCTTGAAAATTCAAAACTTCAGAAATCGATCATCCTCGAAAACGAGAAAACTACTAACCATACGTTAGTTAGTAGTTGACCACCTACAGTAAATGCTTTTGGCCGTTATTAGACAAACTCTATCCAGAAAAATGCTGTTTGATCCCCTTATATTGTGTAACACAGCTAACTTTTTAAAATAATTGTATTATTCAAATTTGATAAACATTCTTGAAAATTCAATATTTCAGAAATCGATCATCCTCGAAAATGAGAAAATTACTAACCGTACGTTGGTTAGTAGTTGACCACCTACAGCAAAGCCAGGAACACTGACGATTTTTCATGACTATTTTTTACTAAATACGTAAATAATATACTCTAAAGTGTAACCCTTTCGCTACGGCGGTTCAGTCCGCCGCAGCGCCACTCCTAAACGGGACCTCCCGCCGAAAGTGTGCACATTGCGCGTGGATAGTGTACTTTGAATGAAAGGGGATTTTTCTTTAAAGAGGCGGTGCTATCCAAAAGTCGCGATTTTACCGGCATGTCGGATATATTTTTTTTTCCTTTTTTTTTGTTAAGGAAGGTGGTAAAGTTTAAAACATCCACCTCCCGGGACAGCCAATGGGCCGCCCCTCTATCTTCCCTTGCCTGTTATATGCTCCCCGGGGACCTACTCTTCGTATAAACTCCCAGGATAACTGACGATTCCACGCATGTTCTTGTCTTTTAATGTCGGATATATCCGGCGTTCGGCTCCGTGAGATTTCACGTGGATGACGGATATATTCGTCGTTCGGAGCGAAAGGGTTAAATAATGCATAAACTTAAATTTTTTACAACCACAGAATTAATATGAGAATCTATATGTATCTATCGCGCCCTCTTTCTCACGGTATCTTGAAAAATGGTGTCTTTACCTTACCCGGCTCACCCCACAAGTATTCCGCGAGAATGACGAGGACTTTCTTACCTGGCTACACGTCTACCGTCGCGAACGGCGCGCAATGAATTTTGTTTTACTCTCTTGTTCGATTCCGAAGGAAATCTTGAATTTTTGCCCGCGGTCCGGAGCACTTTGTCCGGAAACAGGAATGGACGAGCGAGAGCACGCCGTAACTCGATTTCCCGCTTATCGACCGGCGTCGACGAGACAAGAAATTATTGGTCGGTGCACGGGGAATTAACCGGCTTTCCATATAACGTTGCTGTCCTGCTCTGTTCTGTTCCGCCGCATCGAGCTCGCCGGACCTTTGCCGGACCCACGATCCCTTCGAACGGAAATAAACGGTTCGGTGGTGTCTAGCTGTCTTCCGACCCGTCCTGCACGGCCCGCTCAAGTATTTTTCAGGCGATTCGCGCGCCAGATGCTCTCGACCCCTGTCTCTGTCGTCTGCCCGAAACTCTGAAACAATAGGTCTGTTCCGAAACTGTCTCCGACAATTTCTACGACGATCGGCCCCGCGTTCACTTTTACCGGGCTCACCTCCGCGACAAGACTCGGCGAAAAAGGGCTCCAGCTCGATCCTCTTCCTCACGGTCCATTAGAATTTCTTGTCGCGCACAGTAGATTGTTTCTAGGGGTGAGCGGAAACTCGAAAATTTCGCGTACCCGAGCCTCGGGTTGGTATCACAAATTTTATGAACCCAAACTCGAATTTCCGGGTACCCGGCCATCCCTAGTTATTTCCACGATCTAGCTGAGCAAAACTCAATTTTGATAATGATCCAGACGTATGAAATCGCATTAGAATTTCATAAGAGTTATTTCACATCTTCTATGTAATAAAAATCAAATGCTGCAGGACCGATTTAGGTAATTTTTTTCAAATTTTCGTTGTAGTCCGAATCAGTTTGTTCGAGTACAAACAATTGGAAAAGTTGCCCGGAAACATGAAAATTCGGGAAAAATTAAAAGTGCTTTTTGAATCATCTTTCAATACAACAAAAAAACGAACGTCGCAGCTTTTAATCGATATTTCAATAGGAATTTACATTATCCGCGTCCGTTTGCTATAATGATCACTGCGAAATACTTTCTTTTCTCATTTTTACTTTGTTTACATATATCCTATAGCTTTTCACAAATTCACAAAATGATCACAACCAAATTTATTGAAATTTGGACAGGACAACGTCTGTCAGCTAGTCACATTACATTTTGAACTAAATGAATTCAATATAATTTTTACGACGTCTACGCTGAACATTTCAGCGTTAATATCGAATTCATTCAGTGCTAATATCTTTTTCCTTTAAATATCTGGAAACAAGAAATACATGATTTAGATCACTTTCGTGTTTACGGGTACATATGTCCGGGAATATCGTGATACATACCTTCGCACCAGGGATCGTGGCTGATTCTTTACGAAGGTTGTTGCGCTACGACGGTGTCTTTTCTTTCAATTCGACTTCGACAGAATTCAATATACACAGCAAATGGAAAACTATCGCGTTCCCTTCCGCTTAAAGTAATCGCGAACGGTTCGATAATATAGGTCGAGGCTCGATCGTGCTCGAAGGTACGCGAGACGGCTTGGTTCGTTAACTCGAGGCGGCGTGCGGATCCGACGGGAACTGGAACATGCGGGAATTCGCGAGTACAAACTCGAGGGAAAAATGGAATCGAAAGAATATCCATCGAAACGCGAGCGCCTGGAAAATGCGATTGTCGGTGCTCGAATTCGTCGAATCCGATCGTCGACCTGCGTTGATCGTTACCGTTTTCGTTCGTATTCGGCTCGGAACACGCAAAGACGAGTGTCAAGCGTAATTAGAGCACCCCCGGTGGTGAACGAAAACACGGCCAGCGTTGTCCCGCACGCCGCGGTTTAATTATACCAGAAAATTAATGCGATTCGTTCGATGGACATTTCCAACGGCGATTCCTATTGGTCGGCTGCCATGGCTCGAAACATACTTCCCACTCCTGTCGCATTTCCGTCGATACCTATTTCTAAACGATTCCGAGACCATCTGAAAATGATCGATCGGTTTACCGTGACGACCTCTTTCGCCGGGATTCTTTGGCGGGTCTCTTGTTTCGTCGAACCGTGAATCGACGAGCAATGAAAGCAGGAATTAGTTTGCTGTAACGAGGGGCACGGGGTTCTTGTATCGACCGAAACGTTCCGTGTCTCTTTCTCTGGATGCTCCGGGAACGAACAATCTTCTCCGTCGATTCGGTCCCGCGCGGAACGCTCGACGACGACTACGACGATGTTGTTTGTTCCTAAATATAAGTCGGCAAACTCGCGAGCCAACTGGGGACATAAAGTGGATATCTTTCTTTTGCGAGACGCCACGACCACCCTCCTCCGCCGCCCCTTTCCAACCTTTTGCCACCCCTTCGCCCGGCTATGTACTTGCGTTGAATATCTTCTATTTGTCACGCTCCATCCTCGATTCGCAGAATGTTATAGGCTGTTCCGTGCCGGCATTGCTGGCTGCTTTTCACACTAAACCCACTCAGCGCTAAAGCCGATTAAAATGTTTTACGTTACGAAAACGACGAGGCTCTATTTATCCAGATTTTCTGCAGTTTTTAAAAGAACTTCGATATTATCAATTTTAACAAGCAACGTCGTCGTTTCAATAGTCACAAGATGAAAAATATATTTGTGATTGCACGGAAAAACGTCGCATGCTCCACGATTTCAAAAAATTCGAGGTTTTGCGTTGATTAAGCTTTAGAGTGTACGGTTTACGTATTAATAGAAAGAAGTCATGGAAACAAATAATGCAATTTAACCGATCATTAGTACAAAGAACTACCGGTCTCATTAGTCAGCGGATCTTAATGCAAAATAGAAATTTCCTACACGAATTGCAACAAACTGGAGTGAAATAGACATTTACTTCGTTTTTTAATATATGCGTGAATACCTTGAGAATAATAAAATAGTATTTTCAAATTCTCGCTCACCTACTCATTTGTGCCATAAGCGCATAACATCCCCTGTCCACTGATCTCCGGTAGTGGAAAAATTAAGAGAATATTTTCACGCGCGACAGCCACGGAGACACGAGCCCTTCTTACGTCCTCGTGACGTAAATGAAAAGTATTCATCTCGTTGGCACGACTCCAGTGCTCTCGATGGTGTAAAACAAAGGGGCTGCGATTCTGGTGAATTCTGGCAAAGTTTGTGCGATTTTCCAATCGATTCTGCGGCAGTTGTACCCTTGTAATCGGTCGCGGGAAGCAACGGGGCCGGTCGCGAGTCCAAAGATACGAAGCGTCGCGTTGGTTCCCTTCGGACGTGTGTCCGGTCGGTGCGTGCCGTTGAATATTTATGAACAAAGTTATCTCTGTACCGATTTTCCCCGGTGGAGGGACAGCGAGTGGGATGGAAATTAGTTTGGAAACGGCGTGTCTCGGTCGGCAAACGCTCTGGATATATTACCAACAAAATAGACTGCCTACAAGTTACATGGAACTCGTTTTAAAGGGGACGCGATGTTTGATGCGTTGCATCGCAGTATACGACAAAGCGTTCTCTCTCTCTCTCTCATTGTCTGTCTCGGGACCGGAAGCGACGTCGATCGGTTCCAGCGGGCCCTTTGAACTTTCCTTAATAATTTATTTAACGTCGCGGGAGACTCGATCGTGGGAAGCTGATTCGACGGCTTCGGAGAATAGAACGGAAGAGAGGAGACCCGAAGAGCAAGGAGGAGTAAAAGGGAATAGAGGAAGCACGATCAGTAAGAGATCACTCTCGTCATCGGCTCTCTCTCCCTCCCTCCATCGAAACGATAGCTTTCCAGCTACCATCGAAAAATCCAATGGACGCGAAAACGGGTCGAGACGTTCCTTTACAATCTGACCGTTTTATTTTTACGCCGACCTATCTTTGGCCGTGTTTGAACAACGGTTTTTAATCCGCGACTAACTACGCGATCCCCCGGAGACTGCTTTATGTTTCCTGGCTCTCGGAACCGCATCGATTATTTCACTTTGATATCGTAAATGGGATCCATCGATTAGCATCCCTTTTGACGGAATCGCCCGGCGTCCCCTCCCACCGCGGATACAATGGCCCCGCGAATCCCTTTTCCTGCGATTCGATGCGAGACACGAGAATCTTCCGAATTTGTGAAAATGCCGAAAAAGTCTCTTCCAGCGAAATCAAAATACAATTTGAACCATTTAAGAATGAAAAATCGTTACGCAAGACGACGCAAGAGGGGAATACGTTTAAAATAAACTTCTTCAAGTATATTCTGGACATTAGCCTCAATTCTACGATTGAAGGAGAGAACCGGGAAATGAGGGAATCAACTTCCGAGTGTGCCATTCTTGGCAGGAACGACCGAAATCTTTATTTGCTTGGAGTTGATACAAGTGAACTCGCTGATCGCTCGAAGGTGTCTCGAAATCGTCCTGATTGGTCAGGCTCGTACTTGCCTTTCTACCCAATCAGGTAATTTCTCTGGGACTCCTTTCGTCCCCTTAGGCCGTGCTCATACGGGCGCTGACTCCAGGGGACAATTCCGAAAATGATAAATTTCGAGCGCTGGTTGAAGGCTCGCTGCGGTGCGTACCGAAAGGAAAGGTCTCCAGACTGTCGACCAGTGCTCGAGATTTATGATTTTTGTTCCCGGCAGCTGAAGTTAGCGCCCGTATGAGCGCACCCTTATTCTTTTTTTTTATTATAGAAAATCTCATACGAGATTTATTTCAACACGATGAAGAATACAATGCGAAAATTACAAACTGACGAAAAAAAAATTGTTTATAATGTACAAAAAACATTATGATGAAAATATGATAACACAACACAGTACATATTTTACACATTTACACTTATCCAGTACATACTAAACCAAATCAAATTTGTAGTTCACATTTTCTCAAAAACTTAAAGATAAGAAGACAAGCCCCAATATGCGCGCTTTTCCGGGATTTCTTAACTGCCTAGCTTCGCGGTGCCCCTTCGAAAACTCGAGTTTTGTAGTACCCACGCGAGCTGTTGAGGCCGAAAGCAAAAAGCCTAATGGCCAATACGTGCCATAATAAAAACTCCAAGACGGCTTTCTCAAAAACAATTTGCACGCCAAATTTTGTTTACGTGACGATCGTCGCGCTCATCTTCCGTAGAACATCAATAATTATTCTATACTTTTTTTTTTTAATTTCCGGGATGTAGAAAACTCCCGGAAATTGGGATCTCTTGGTGGAGGTAGAGTGTCCCTTCTCACATTATTATATTGGTATATTTTAGTTACCGAGGACCCGTTATTCACATTACACAGGGCAACCCATATACCCACAGTACCACGCTTGTTCATTCCTTTAAAATAATTATTCTATACTAAAATCTCTACTGCACACAACGAACGCGAGCGTAAATTCGAACTTGCGTCGATATCGCTAATCGGAACTCCGGCGAATGTAGGTCGATTATTCGTTTCAAGGATCGGCCGCTTTTGGTCAAGAAGCTACGAGTCATTTTCCATTGGAGCGCGTCGCGAGCGTTCCAAGACGACGTGGGAACGGATTGGATCGGAGCCGCCTATTCCGCTCGCGGCTAACGTGTCCCGAGTCCGTCGAGATCGAGAGGAAGTTTATAGATCGCGCGCGGCCCAAGACGAGGAAATGTGGCCGTCTAAAAGCCGAGCCAGAGATAACGAACCTTTACGGTTCCTAGTTTTACGTTGCTTTCAACCGAATCTCGTAGCGTTACGATTTTTATCTCTGTTTAACTTCATTTCCACTCTGGTTATCCTTCTTTCTGTGTACTGCTATTTTAATGTTAACCGTGCACAAGTAGCGATTGAACCCCATAGACTTCTCGAGCAGAATGATTGAAGAAAATTGTCTGTATAGGTATTCGTGGAATTGTATTGATTTTTAAAAGATGAGAATACGATGCTTAAAAATTTGAAACATATCGCAGACAGCATTCTTGGAAAAGAATGCTCTTCGTTTAAAAAAGAAAATTGTTCAGAAATATGAAATAACTGCGGCATTGGTTCACAAAAGAAAATTAATCATTTTTAATCATTTAATTTCGTGCATATCGATACTTCGGCTTTGTTTAACGTTTGGAAAGTAATATAGATGCATTAGATTTCAATATGAGATGAATCATTTTTTACTAAATTAATTGCTAGATCGACTGCCCGGACCACTATGAGACGTATGGGTTTATTCAGCAATATTCGAGGTATATCTTCGAGGATACTTCTTGTAGACCCATTAGTTCCTCAGTGGTTCTAATGTACTAGCTATTAGAGTAATTGTACGATGATTTTGATACTATGGATCAACATATTTGGGGGGATAAAACGATCGATAGTTCGCGCGAACCCGAAGAGACCGTGTTTCCTTGGGAATGGTAAACGGTCGCTCGTCTCCATCCAGATAATCCGAATCGAGCCGGGCGATCGAAGTCGAACGGAATTACGTCGAGCCAGTCGACTAATCTGATTTAGGGCCACTTACTGAACGCTCGGGAGCGCGTTAATCTTTCCGCGGACGGAGAACAGGAATCGAGAAGGCGTACGAAAGAAGCACAGCAGCTTCGTTGTTCCGCGACTCCCGAGGTACGTCTGTTTCACGAAGTCTGTCGATCGCGGTCCTACGAGTTATTCTTCGCGTCCGTTTCCGTTTCCATTTCCAGTTCCATTTCCATTTAGACCTGCGCGAGGATCGCGAGCGTACTGCTCGGCTACCAAACAGGAAAGGTCTCTCTATTTTTCCTACGAAGAAACAGTAATTCCGTATTTAATGGACCATCAAGTCGGTAAAAACCTGGAGAACCTCGCTCTGGAAGCATATTTTCCGAAACGCAGACTCGCTCGATACGATCTGCAATAACCGCGCCTCTGGCGTTCAATTTGATCCTCATTGTAAAATCCTTAGACCATATAAACTTGGACACGGCTCAGATCGTTTTCCTGGAAGCAAAGATGAAGTAACACGTGACGTCACAGGTTTCAGAAGTGTATAAGCTATGCTCACCGACCCACGGATTTTAAGAACAGGATTAACAGGCGTACCGTGCACTTGCACAGTGCATGGAATGAATGGACGGGATATCTTGGGAATTATCTTGTGACGTCACATGTTCCAGTTATCTTTGCTTCACTGGATTCTCGGCTTTCCTGTACACATACTGGGATCAATGAAAATCACCGACACTGGTTTCACCGACTTCAGATTTGGCCGACAACGAATTTGACCAATATCGAATTTGACGGACAACGATTTACATTTTACATGATCTACAACGACGTACTACCTCATTGTTTATTTACTTTTTTCTTGATATTATATAAAAAAATCACAATAGAAGTGCGACGTTGTTAGCAAAAATCTTATGAATATCGTTGTAGATCATGTTACTGTTGGCTGTTAAAATCATCGTTAATTAAATTCGTCGACGGTGGTTTTCATGGAACCCACACAAACTACACACACTTCGCAACATTATTGACCGTGAATGATAGTGATCGACTAATTAATACAATATAGATTTGGATGGACATGTTGCACAATAATTATTGCGTGAATATGATTGATAGGCCCCTTAAGGCAATGATTCTTAACCAGCGTTTCGCGAAATATATTAGATATATTTATTTCTACGCGGGATGTTTTTGTTTGTTTTTTGGATCATTAATATTGGTGTTCCGCAAATTTTTTGTATAATCACAAGTGTTCCCTGACTGATAAGTTCCTTGAAAGGTTAAGATCCACTGGTCTAAGGTAAAATCCACGGACTCGGCTGGGACTACGGGTGAACTGGTAAATAAACAGCCGAGCTGCAGGTTTTTGAGCCGAGGAACGAACTCGTAAGATGTTATGAAAATTGTACAGTGAAGATTTTCTTCGTGTTTACATACAATAGGTACAGTTGAAGTTCGAGTTATATTGCCGTGAACACAGCGTGGCACCGAGGTAAGCTACGAATCGTCCCGACCTTACCGTCGAATATCGGTTGTTAGGGGCGCGTTGGTCGGTGCGTCGTAGATACCGTTTCGTATTTGGAAAATACAGGATTCGGAGAACGAACAGGAAAGGCTGCCAGCTGCGTGCTCGTGTATTTACGTGTGCGTGACTATCACGGTGGCGATGTCGGTGATGGTTGCGCGAGTCCGTAAGGGTGGCCAGTGCGCGGCGTGAGCAGGCCTTTCAAACTCAATTTCGAGCAAGAAACGAGGGATCGCTGCCCCCCGTGTACACGAACCGGGGAAAGTTGCCGAATCTAGACCAACACCTAGCTGGACCCAATTTACGCGTCCTAGTAAATTAGCACTAGACGCACCGAGTTATGAAAGTAACATGTTGCCTTATAAAATGTCAAGATTTCATTTATTTAGACTTTGCGCGGTTCTGATTTCACGCAATACGTGCTCTAATATATTTATTAAATTATGTTTTATGAAAGCATCTTTATCATTTAAGTAATTGCGAAATCAAACATCTAGAACCGGTCGATGCTATCAAAAGCCTCAGTCATTTCATCATGAAAACTTCAAACTATGCGTAATTAAACAGAAATCAATCGTTTCTTCTGAACTAGAATACTTCCATTCTCTATTATTTTTTAAATTTGGTAGATGTGAAATTGATGTAATACCACGTACACTATTTATGTAAATGTTTAGTAATTGGTTAGATATCGAGGTATTTAATAATGTAAACAATATTTTAAATAATTGTACAGCAATTTTTAGTGACGCTTCACGCCCCACTCGAGTGCTAAGGGTTAAGACAGATCTACGAAATGAATTAAAAAAATTTTCAACATAAGCCCTCCGATGAAGAAAGTTGGAAACGGAAAGAAAAATTCGTTTTCTCGGACAATCGATGAGATTCCAGGGGACAAGGAGAAACGGCTCGCACACGGCGAATACATCACTATCCGGTTGGTTTGCCGTGTTCGAGCCTATCTTCGTCTCGGTTGATGTTGTCGCAAAGTCACGGTGCGGCGGTGGGTGAAGGGTGGAGAGCGGAGGTGGGGGTTGTAAGTGGGAAGAACTCTCCAAGGGACTCGACGCGCGAAAAGTGGACGCAACGGGGGTGAAGAGAATCGCGCGACGAGAAGACACGGCGACGTTCTTCGGTCTCCGGTCTCGCTTCGGCAAGAAAAACGTGGCCCAACATCACCCAAGTTAGCCTATTTCTAAGATTCACAAATATTTACCGCACTTTGTAATCATGGTACATAGTAACAATTGCGAACCGATTTCCCGATAATGTACTTACAACTTTGTCTATACATAAAAATTCGACTTTGTATTCATATACTGGGTGTTCACGCTATTACTAGCCAGCGTTTTTCTTGTGAATGGTAAATATTAGAACAAAATGTACCGTTTCTTATAGGTAACACAAATGGCGTATGTGATTTTTTGTGTTTGTACAATTTTGTTAAATATGAAGGTGGCCTTCAATTTTTTAAATGGATTGTTGTATATATTTTCATAACACACGAAAGCGTGTGTCTAGACGAATTCATCCGTACACTGCACGGTGATCTTCAAGTTCATGCAAGGTCAGAAATGGAAGAAACATTTTGAATATTTCACACCAATGTGTTTACAAATATTGCTCATTCATACGAATCAGACGATGTTGTTATTCACTATCAGTGTTTACTTCTATTCAGTTGCTTCTATGACGAGACAATTTCAGTATTACTTCCGAAATCAATTAGTAATATCGCATAGTAATGTGTATTGTTATTCGGTAGACAAGAAAGCGGACATGGTAAGCATGTATTACCACTGCAATGTATATAAAAGACAATGCAATTTTTTAAAGAAATTTTATTCGCATCATGTAGTTAGCTAAATGCCTATTATTGTTTTTTTGAAAGCATCCGAATATTAATGAGAGTTGTATCCGGCGCGTAGTATTGGCAAACCGTAAAATTGATGGACATTTTCCGCCACGGTTTTAATTTGTATATCCTCGTGAAACAGTTCACCTGTTCGGGAGACGACGCTCGTAAAATCGATGCGACTTCGTCGATGTTGCGAGCAGGGATCGATGATGTTCAGCCATATGTCGGCCCGCAATTAATTACGAAATCAGTTAATTACGTTAGTGGCACCGGCGTTGTAGGTTTGGAGAGACTGTCCCAAAGATCGGACGCCGCTTTGTAGCACAGCGCACAATCGCTGTAACGTCCTTTATTGTTCCGCGTCGTGATTCTACCGCGTGTACCGCCGAAACTCGCCCCGTGGAGCTATTCTGAAGCCGAAGCAACGACAATATCAAGTATGTCGATCGCCGCTCGAATAAATTCGAATACGACTCGGCGCGGCAGTTGTTTGCTAGAGCTATTAGAGACAGGCAGCTCGTTTAAAGTTTGTGATGTTTTCGTAGCGGCTGCGTCGCAAAATCTCACAGTGACGAGAATTTTAATAACAGATGCACCGAGCAATCGACTTGATTAATTTTTAGTTTAAATAACTAGGTGAGAAGTAACTGTGTAATAAGTGGATGAATCGTTGAGAGATTCGAAATGGCTCGTTTCGACCCGTTCGACGGTTGCAACGTTCGAGATTAACACTAAACCTAGCAAGCTTTACAAGTACATATGGCCTTACAAAAATAGCAAGACTAAATTTATTTAAACTTTGTACGGTTCAAGTTATAACATCTGCTCTACTAAATATATTTGTTCAATTATTTACCACAAAAACATCTTTTTAATTTCAAGAATTGTGAAATCAAAATTCTGGAGCTGGTTATTTCCCCGGTGGTGATAGGTTCAGTGTTAACCATTTCTCGATCGGTCTCTGATTTTTCAGGCAGCGAGAGAAGAGCGAATCGGCTAAAGCGACCGTTTCGAATCAACTGACGTTTAACCCTGTGATGGTATCCTGGGGTCTCCGATGACCCCAATGACATTTTATTTTATTTGAGATCGTAATATAAAAGGGGATTTCCAAGCTTCTTTTTTCGCACAGCACAATATCGAAAACTCTATCTTCCTAGGTAACTCTAGCTTCCTTGGTAGGGAGAGATTTAAAACTATTTTAGTAAATTTTTATGTAATTTTGGAGAGAGAAAAATGAACATGGTACCATTCACGGATTAATCCAATGCTGGAGCTGTTCCGAAGTAAACTGCGCGAATCCCTGCGAAGCCGTCGAATCGGCCGTTAGGGTAGTTGTAGGGCGCCACTGTCCGGCAGCGGGGGTCCCTTAGTCCCTACAGCTTTCCCTTTCAATCGTTTGATCGCGCGCAGTGCGCGTGGCTCCTTGACGACCGACAAACTTCGGCCCTGATATCTTAACTCCCATCCGCTTTCCACCTCGCGTCGATTCTGTAGATTTGATAGATTTAGTACATCCCCGAGTTTCGAAGCCGATGGTTCTCGCATCCTCTACATCTCTTGTACACTGTAATCGTCATCGATGCTCGAAGCAACGAGAAACAGAGGAAAGCATGCCCGTCATATGTTTGTAATAGCTATGTCGTTTAAAAAAATATTTACATTGGCTTTAACCTTTAACCTATAAATACGAGCTATGCCCGTAGATGATCGGACCAAACGTAAATATTATGGGTCCGATCATCTACTACGGGCTATGTCCGCAATATTTCCGTTTGGCCCGATCATTGTACGGAACAAGTCGTACGAATGGCTCGAAGGCTGCGCGAGCTTGTATACGATTTCGGCCCGAAATTTTCGAAATCGTAGGTTAAGGGGTTTTTTTTTTATTATTAAGCATTGAAACCCTTTTGGGTTTATTATGCTTTACATGAATAGTATTAGTAAATACAGTAGTTTCGAATACAGGAGTAATACAATGGGAATTCTATAATAATTAAATGAATATAACAACAATGTCTATTAACGCTAAATATATAGGTTACAGTTTAGGAAAAAGCAGTGGATGCTAGTACAAACTTTGATATTTGGCTTTGCTATAATTGTGTCTATATTGAGGGGCAGCTGAAGGCCCATACTAGGGTTAAGGGGTTAATGGCTAAATATCGATAGCCTAAAAGTAGAATTTTGTATCTCTTTAAAGGGGATTAGTGACACAGGATCGTTCGATCAAAAGGATTTTGATCAGGGGGAGGAACAATTTACAATCTATAAGCAAAGAACAGACTTTGTGGCGAGACTTCGAGAAGTGCGGGGGGAGGAATGCGAAAAGCCGGCCCCCCTCGCCACCTAATCTTGGGCAAATAGGAAAGGAAATAGAGGGGCAATCCATTGATTGTCCCAGGTGTGGTCAGGTTTTTTAACTTTTCTCCCACATCCTTAAAAAAAGGGGGGAGGAACAATTGCTTTAACCTGTTTCAACACTGCGCGCGAGCTTTGGGGTGAAAGCGCGCAGGTCGTATCCGAATCCGTTGCAGCTTTTACGTTTACGTGAGAACGGTTTGGTCCTCCTGCGACGTGGTTAGAAACCAGCAACCAACGAGCAGCAGTCAGCCGGTCGCTCTACGGCCGAGCACACGGGAACACGGGGTTACCATCGGCTTAAAGGGGATACGCTCTGCCTTTTGACGGTCGACCTCTTTGTTTTCAGCCTTTTTCCACCTGCTCCTCTCCGACAGGAAACTCGCCTCTCTCTCTCTCTCTTTCTCTCTCTTGGACGGTTCTCGTTAGCTTATCCACAGGCGGAACGAAACCTCGCTTGTAACCCGAAAACAACTCCCTTTTCCCGCGCCTGGTAGAATCTCGAGATCTTTTCGATCGAATCTGTGTCCCTGTGACTATCTGCATCCATTGTCTCGAGAAAGACGACACAATATGTGTCTGGATCTCGTCTGCCAGCCGACATAGTCTGTTTCACCCTCGGACAACGGAGATTTTTATAGATACATATACCGGGTGATTCATGAGTTGTAAATTCTGATCGTTACCATATATTTTTATCTTCACAGTATCGTAACTGATGTCGAGACGAGTTCAATGATTTGGTAAACTATATGACCTTCAAATGACCTTGAACTAGAAAATTTATGATAAAGCAATGATCGAAGTGATCAAGTACAGTCATCTTATTTAAATCAACATTAACGTTCTGAACAATTAATAACAGGTGAAATGCATGTCCTTCTTTTATACCACTGCTTCCAACCTTTGCCATGCTCAACAATTGGCGAAACAACTGTCCCTTCGCAGACTCGTGTTGTGGACTTATACAGTAAATTATCCATATAAGTCCCTAGCACGGGTCTGCCGAGGGACATTTCTGCACCGCAGTCACTATTCTTTGAGCGTTGCCGAACGTAGAAAAGGACAGCCGAGCTCGAGAGGCGTCCGTCGCCGAGAAATGTAAACATAGCTAATCCAAATTGGCAACTTCCTTATTTTTCATTATTTTTTTATGAGACTTCGATTACCATAGTTGTGGCATTTTTCTAATGCAAAATGATACCACACATGATATAATTCCGACGATATTTAGGTGTGTAATAGACAGTTAAAGTTTCGAGTGCAAGGAAGGACTCTTTCTTTCCCATACGCTATCCTACGCGCCCGAGACTTTAACTGTCTATTACACAAGTAAATATCATCAGAATTATATCATATGTGGTATCATTGTTCTTAGAAAAATGCCACAAATGTGGCAATCGCAGTCGCATAAACAAATAATGAAAAATAAGGAAGTTGGAAATTTGGATTAGGCGGTCTCACGGAGACACCCGAGCCGCATGATGTTATACTTCTCGGCGACCGAGGCCTCTCGAGTTTCGGGGCCCCTCAAGAGGGTATACCCCGCAGTAGTGGGGATAGCTCCAGGACTTTTAAAGGCCACACTTTTAAGACATTTATGGATATTTTACTGTACCGATAAAATACTGTACATGTGTGTTGACGCAACAACACTCATACTATTCTAAATCGGTAGTTTTCCCCACTGTGTGCCCCAACGCCGCAAAATCTATTCGCATCTCTTACCCGGGGTTAAGATTGAAAACACGGTCTCGTGGTTGAACCTCGACCTTTACCGGGAGTCGGCTCTGCCCCCGACTCGTCTAGCGCGGAGTCGTCGGCGAGGTATTATTATTTATGTTGCGAGAAAGGCGGCTCTCATCGGACACCTGTAACACCGGGTCGCGAAAGAGGCGCGATAGGGGCAAGGATCGATCGCGCTCGATCTGAACTGTAAATTTCGTCGAAATCCCCGTGTCGCGTCGCGCGGACTGGATCGCGGCGAGCGAGCACCATTTTTCTCTCGGAAGCCCGGCAGCCGATACGCATCGAAAATCGATACTCTCCGTCGTCCGGGTTATTTACAGTAGCGCCGCGACGAAATTAGCGTAACGTTTGGAAACGATGCGGAACGGCCGATTAAAATTCGTTTCGTGGAACCGTCGTGTCATGTCGCTCGTTGCACTTTTAGAGGGTAGCCTCGTTTCTAGGATTGCAAGGGCGCGGGATACGCCTTCTCATTGCTCGATAATGCAAAGATGGGGTTTTTCTATGTCGCAATTGCCTCCAAAAGTCCTATTTTTACGTTTTCGAGACGTAATTTGCATTATTCGGCAGTATACAGGGTGTCCCAAAACTACCCTAGGAGCTGAAAATGGGAGGTTCCTTGGGTCATTTGAAGCGACATTTTCCTTTACAAAAATGTTGTCCGTGACTTTGTTTAGGAGTTATTAACGAAAAACACGGACCAATCAGAGCGCAGCTATAGTGAACCGAGTCCGACTCTGCGACAGGTCCCGTGAGGCGTGGTGTCGCCATTGGTCGACTCAGAATCAATCCGCTGTAGCCGCGCTCTAATTAGTCCGTGTTTTTCGTTAATAACTCCTAAACAAAGTCACGGACATTTTCGGCTCCTAGGGTAGTTTTGGGACACCCTGTATAGCTGTCGCAGTTTTATTAAAACTATTTAATGCGCAGATTCATGCTACTGAGTCGATCCCTTTAAGCGTTGTCAATAACCGGTCGAGGTAAAAGATGGTTCCAGGTGCGCCGTAAGCGGCGAACACTGGCCAGGAAACACAGGAACTCGAGGCGGCCGTGTGAGACGATAACACCGAACGGGAAACGGTGTTTAGAACGGTCTGGCCGAGTAACATCTCGAGTTTAGGTGGTGGCCGAACTGATGCGTCGGCCGACTCTTTAGAATTTATCTTTGTTCTTCGTAGCTGATGCCTCATTTGCATGATAAAGCGGGGAACAGGCGGCACGAGCTTGCCGGGGCACTGGGGTCTAAGGTTTTACGGGGTAGTGGCAAGGCCGAGGGTGAGGGCGAGCGCCGCGTGCAACGTAGAGCGTCGCGATGCGTCCTCCCCGATAATTGTGACTGCGGTTTTAGTTTCTGCAGGCGCGATTTGCATACGCTCGTAATAATATTTCTTTCGGACATGCATTCTATTCGTTGGTCCTGCGACCGCAAACTGTTACCAACGACCAGTCGTAAATTCAGGTTCTTGAATTGTTGTTCCGCGAGAGTTGCGTATCGTATAATCAAACAGTCCACTAGTCGATCGTCCTCGTTGAATCGTTATCGGCGTTTCGGTAAAACGGGAAAGAAAATGGAACAGAAGTCGAACGAATTCCGTTGCGGGTTCCTCGCGCTTATTACAGTAATCTCTTGATTTTTGTCCCAGGGGCTGTTCGTGGAGCGGACAAAAATCGCGATGTAGACTTGTTTTTCTGATTTATGGCTGGGTCTACCACTCCGATCGCGCCGAGCAAAACTACAATAGAGCAACGGTGCCAGCAACGGCTACGCGCAGCGTGTGGCTGTAGTGTATCGCCGTCGCCGGCACAGTTTAAAGGCCCACGTGTTCTCACAATGTAATGCCATTTCAAAATGCTTTATTTTTCATTATTTTTTTATGAGACTTTTATTGGCTTGTTTCTGGCAATATTCTGATTAAAGCAAGACCAAACACCATATAATTTGGCCCATATTTACTCTACATGTGAGAAGCATAATTTATAATTTATCATACATTCAACATATACTATATCATATGTTTAAATAAACAAATAAACACCTCGAAAATATATTCTCAAAAAATTAAAGAATAAAAAATATTTAAAAGATTACATAAACGAATACCTAACTAGATAAATTTTCATTTAATAAGTTGTTAATAGCATTGGTATTTTAAAGAATAGTGCATACAATGCAGTTTTTCTTTCCTCCTCACTCGCTATCCTCTTCCATATCTTACAGTTACACCATAAAGTCAATGAAACCAAGAAGTAATGAAAAATAAATAATTTTTAATTGGCAATACACATTGTGAGAATACGCGGGCCTTTGAATTGCCGGCGACGGCGACTGTTCGTGTCTCCTTCTTTCTCATACGAAACTTTCACAGTCGATTAAACCACCAAATACAATTGAAATTATATCGTGTTTGGTCTTGTTATAATCAGAAAAATGCCAGAAATACGTTTTGAAAGTCCCATAAAAAAATAATAAAAATTAAGATGTTTGAACATTCGATTCGTTGTGTTAATGTAGTGGTGTTCACACCAATATACCCGGGCCGAGAACAATAGTCGCCGCCCTGCGGCGCGGGGCAGCGTTGACAAGCAGTGGAGTGAGTAGGCCTGGACAAAAATCGAGTCGTCGAATCTGGGACAAAAATCAAGTCTGTACTGTATTCCCTCGGCGCGTCTCGTCTCCAGTATAACGGGACGCCTAACATCGCGGAGTTCCTCGAGACGGGGTTCTAGTTTCACGGCGGAATGGAAATCTAATTCCGCATCCCGGCTTCCGCTTACGGAAGGCAGCGAAAGCCCGCGAAGCCGACACGCGGCTTCTTCGAGGAATTAGAAACGAAGCTGTTGACGCGATCGAAGGCCGATCGATCCGTTCCATCGGATTCCGCCCCGGACCCCGATTACATCCAACGAACCTTTCTTCCGCGGCTTGGGAAGTCGTGAACGTTCGTCAGATCCCTTCGCCCTTCCTGCGACCTGCGCGGGTTTTCAGGAAAAAGAAGAAAGAGGCGAGCGAGACCTGAATGAGGAACTACGACGAGACCGACCGATCGCGATTCGACGTTCTCAACTTTCGATCGTCCCAGTTTGCCGTTGTTTGATCGTGTTTGGAACTCTTTGCGAACGGTAGATACGCCACGTATTTGGCAACAGGTGGAAACACATTTAAGCAGCGATTCCTTAAGGCGACACGAGATGTCAAACATTTTAATTGCAATTAGATCGGCGACGGTATTATCGTTGATCCGGTTCTCGGAAAGTTCTCGTTACTGTTCCCGTGACTTCGTGTACACAGAGAATCGAATGGGGCGACGTTCATTCGCGAAATGCGCAAAAAAGGCGAGGTTCGACCGTGTGCCGTAAAAATAACTTCATAACGAGTTTAACACTGTAGAATATACTTCCACCAAAACAATGAGAGATTGTAAAAAATGCAGTATAGAACAAAGCACATAAGTTCGTTTAATTGTCGAACAGAAACGACTGGGCACGGAACGAGTTATTCACGATATTGTTTACTTCACTAAACATGTTGGTATTTATTCTTTTACTACACATTTAACGTGTGCGGTATAGCAATTTCTCATGTCCACAAAATGAAAAAAGTCATTTAGAACGGAATTATTCTAGGTCAGAAGAAATGATTAATTTCAAGTTGAAATAGCTCCGCTGCAAATGGTTAAACGAGTCGAGCACGCGATAAGCCGCTATATTTAGGTGTAACGTGTTTAGGTGCAGCACGAGACGCGCGAAAATTTTTGTGGATAACGAGTCAAGTACGTAGCAAGGTGCTGGTTCCGTCTGAGAAAACGCGATCGCCGATTTTTGAATCGCCACGCGTCGCGCGCTACCCCGCGAGTAGGTCTCGTGGCGGCGCGACACTCGATCGTTCGTTGCGCAACCAAATCTCCGAGGAGATAAGATGTCGCGCGGCAGATAACGGAATTTTATGAATACGACGGAACGAACCCAGAATATTCAACGACGTAGTGTTTCTACTTTTAACTCGACGCACGGCATTCCTCCCCTTTCGTTTTCTTGCTCGATATTTCTCCTCTGTTCTCTACGGTCCCGCTTCCAATCCTGTCGGGATGGTTCAATCCAAGAACTGTTATATTTTCGACAGATATAGGGGAGCGGTGAAGAGACAATAGCGGTGCATAGGTATACAGTGGGTGCACAAAGTGTTCTTATACCTTTTAAAAACGAATAACTTTCAAAATTGAGCCCAACAGCTTGAGTTTCTTGGAGACGTTGAAAGGACTAGTTTACTAGCTATTGTGTAAATATTTTGTAGAAATTCTTATTGCTCGCAATTGCGAACGAAAAAGTAAGGGTCGCGATTCAAACATTTATTAAATTAGAAAATTAAAGCTGTAATCGTAATGAAAGTTTAGAAGGTGCCCTTAGGTAGGTTTAACTTAGTTATATATGTTGTACATATATACAAAGTTTCATCGAAATCGATCAAGATTGTTATGAAATTAATTCATTGAAAATAGCAAAACTTGTACGTATATCAGCAATTTGAATAAATCGCAAACCCTGAATCAGTGGTTTCCAACCATTATGCTACTACGATTCCCCAAAAAGAAATTTTCCCGTTCCTCCCTACCTTTTATATTTTTCATAAATATGAGAATACAGACACGTTTTAAAAACTGTTAAGATTCATTTATTTGTATATAATATATTATGATATGAAAGTTAATTTTGATTACAAAACCGCTGCCCTAAATTCAACGACATGGACATCTTACAATTTCGATTTCAATGAAAGTATGTACATGCGTGTAACTTAGGTTTACAAAATATACATGTTTTAAATGTTAATTATTTTTGGGTCCGAGAGAAATTGAACGGACCAAAGCTGGTATGTATCGCGTTTCGAGCAAAGATCGGTTCGAAAGGCCGAGTCGAGGTTGTTAGAACATATTCGCCCCTGGGAGCCGAGCATAATTTCCCGGTAGAAGTGCCGAGAGGTCAGAAAAATCCGCGAAATTGCAGGAGCATCCAGGTGCCGCGAGATGTCGGCCGATTCGCGTGCCGCACGCCATTGTGCGTCCTCGGAATCGCGAGATAAAACGACGACGATAACGCGCGGCCGGTCTAATGCGCGATACGGAAAAACGACGCACAAAAGCATCGAGGCAGTGGTTTTCCCGCGAAGCAGACTTCGTCTCTGGAAACTCCCGCCTCGCTTGTCCCGCTTATCCTGCTCATCCCGCTCGCCCCCTTTCCGCTCTTGTCCGCGAACAGGCTAACCCATTTTTCATGGTACTCCGAAAACCGTTCCACATGGGACAGCGACACGACATCGTGTATTCGTTTCGAACAGCCTTTAATCTTTCTGGAACGCCACCGCGAGACCCGGTTTTCGTTTTCCTGCCTCGCTGCTCCACATTAAGGCGGCTCTTATTTACTCTTGTCAAGAATTTTTGTCAAAATTTCTTTTACGGCACTCCCCAGAGTTGTTCCGAATAATTAAAAAAAATCCGTGCAATGTTTGAGCTCGATCTGTTAACGGAAAATGTGCTCCAAAGAGATTAAACATTGCACAGCTTTTATTTTAATTATCTTACAATTTTATATAAACAGAGCCACCCTATTCCACACGGTCCAAAAATCTCTCGTTTCCGCGGACAACTCGATAAGTCCTGCTTTGGTCGAAAAATTCCGAGATGAGCTCGGAATTTTTCGATTCCACGATCGAATCCTTGCCGATCGTGGCAGACCGAGCTTGGTCGAAATTATTTTGAACTGTACCTGCTTTAGATCGTCGAATCGATTACTTGTCTCCGGTCGACAGGAATTCCGCGTCGAGCAGCAATAAAATAGTCAAATCTCGAGGAGTCCTCGACAGCGAGTAAACCCGACGACGATGTTCGATCTCGCGCGGCAAACTCGACGAAAATGGTTCCTCGAGGATCTTCGCCATCTAATCTCTAACTGGAGAATCCTCTGAGCGACGTTTATTCGCGTAGAAATAGCAAAACCAATTCTGAGATTGGCGGTGAAAGATGGGTGCCGGGCGCCGTTTAAAAGAAGGTAAACCCGTACCAAGCTAAAATTCTGGTGGATCCGGCCTAACGTAGCTACGTTTAACCTCGGAGTACTGCCGGCACTTTCTTCTGCTCGTTTATCCGAGATTAGACGATCGCGGCCGGTAATGGGCTTTCGTGGCTCCGGGACTAAACGCATTATTCGAGGCTCCGCCGCCTTTGCTTTCGCGTACCCTCACTTTCTTCGCTCGACCCGACCTTACCCGACCCTACTCGACCCGACCCGATACAACCCTACACGAACTGCTCACCCTTGCACTCTGGAATTAAACCTGTCGCACTCTTGAAATTTATAGTATGTGTAGTATTTGGGTCCCATGGAAATCACCAACACAAAGAATTCCGCACAAATCATATGGAAAATCTATCCCGGTTAAATCAGTCGGATTTTTTATACGTTGGAGCTTATGATCTACTGAACAAAAGATGGGCACGAAGTTCAATAATGGACAGTTATCGAGTTATAATCAGTCAAACATGACAAATTCGAGCTGCCGAATACATACTCAAATCTCGGGAAGTGTATTTACTTTACACGCTTGTCGCACCCCCATTCCCGCCACTCCAAGGTTTCATAAGGGTGCGAGTATTTTCACGATTTCGTAATGCAAAAAACAAAATATTTATAGCTTACGACAGGAGATGCAGATAATTGTTGGTTTTTGGGAGGCAGGATCTAGGGTGTTGAATAAAACGCGTTATTAAAGTTAATATCTTAGAAGTGTTCTCTTAGCCTCTTCGAGATCGACTGACTGACCGACAGCAACGGGAAGAAAAGAAACCCAGGTCGGTTGGGGCTGACGGCCCTTAGCTTTATCTTAGAGTTTAAACACATGGCCTTTAGGTGTTGTATTACCGATATCTTTTGGGTCTACGGGTCCCGGCTTGGGAAATAAACATCTGACCCTTCGGTATCTACATTAACGAACAACAGGACCATCGTAACAAAGTATTATATTTTTGCCATTATATCAATAATAATACAGATGATAATGAGGAGGAGACGATTTTTGGTTATTACTGCACCTGTAAGTCAGGCGCACGGAGTGTGGGCACATGTGCACATGTAGCTAGCGTATTGTGGTATTTAGGATTTGCACGGTATCAAACACAATATTAGATGCCGGGGGTGCGGCAAAATGTAAAGTAAATATACTTCCCGAGATTTGAGTATTGTACCTGAGTATTGTGCCTGACCTTTGTCGACGAGGAATTCGTGGCTCGTGAATCGGATCACCGGCAGCGGGTCGAAAAAATGCGGGCTACAAGCGCGCTTAATGGAAATTAAGATAACCGCGTCGCTGATCCCGCGTCGATGCATCAGCTGTTCGTGGCAACAGGTGGTCCTTTGTCGGAATGAACAAAAAAAGGGGTGGACATTTTTAACGAGTTTCTGCGCTGGGCCCGTAACGGGAGACGAGAAATTTAGGAGCTTTTATTCACCGTGCAACTCTCGCAATTATCCTTCGCGCCGTTTCAATTCGACGAACGACTTTCGTTCGGTCGCTCGGAAAAAAGTGTTCGACGAGCGCTCCGACGATCCGACGACGATTTAATGACAATGAATAAACGAATCTAGTTGATGACGTGCGTATACCGAACTGCCGAGCGCCATTCCGCGATCGTAGTCGCAAACGCAAATGGTTAAGACCAAAACTGGGTTAAACAAAACTTCACTAGTTGCAACGACCGTCTAGTTGGAAATCGTACCGCGGACCGGAAACTCGAGCGTTCGGGGAATTCCCGATCAGCCGAAGGAGGATCGGTATCTTCGGCGTCCGCGGTTTATGCGAGCAACGTGCGTCGACTACTGGCCGACCGTCCCATGGAAATCCATCTATTCGCGTGCTCGGTCACGAGGGAATTCGCGCGCGATACGAACGCAAAACGCGCGAAGCACCTGCAAGAATGTTGCCGAACGAGTTCGAGTTCGAGTTCGAATTCTCGACGAAACCGTCACTCAATCATTTCCTACACCTGCACCCACGTGCTGAGTGTCTACCGCGATCGGAACATAGTTTCCCGACTTCTCAGAGTATAACGAGGAACATTACCCACGTGTGACACGCCGATTTTAATGAAATTTATGCAGGATATAGTTTGTGGGAAAACCTAATTTTTGTCTGAGAAACTAGAGGGAATAGGACAATGTTCTTTTTTAATTTGCTTCAGTGTGACCAGATGTCAGAAAAAATTATTTGTTCAAACGATATTTAAAAAATTCATCTCTTCTTTCCAATATTCCTTATTAATTGTTTATCGATATTTATGCAGCATTGTGTAATTTATGTGGGAATCTTTTCATTTTTGTTATCTAACAATGGTTATTAGATATACAACATATTCCGACCACATAGTGAAATATTATTCAACAATCTATATCATGTCTAAATTTCATTAAAATCGCCGTGTTACACTTAGGTGATGTCCCTTGTAAGTCCAAATCGACAAATTCCGTTCTGTTCGACACTCCCTTCGGATACGATGCTTTTATCACTGAAATGTGCTGGACGTAGTTGCGTGCAATTTTTAAACTTCCAAGCGTTGATAAGAGAAAATAAATGGAAAGAGCCTTTCCCCGAGATGCCCATTCATCATCACGATTCAACGATACCTCGTTCGATGCGTGAAATCTTCCGTTTATGCGATGGGAGATTCGGCGGTTGGTTATCGAATTGTTCATCGCGAAGTCGATTCGCAAAATCGTTCTCCCGCGATAAAGATTTATTAGTCTGTTGCTCGAACGAGTTCGATCGCAACCGCGAATACGCTGGAACGGGTTGAAAGCGTCCTGGTATTTTGGGTATGCTCTCAAAATTGGTCGTCTCGCCGCCATATTAGAGGACGGTGGTTCCCGTTGGTCGGAACTCCGATCCGAACGCTCGTTAATCGACTAGGAAAAATTTCAAACGAAGCGGTTACCATGCAAATGGCAAGGCAATTCTTTTTCCTCTTTTTTGCTCCTTCTCCGTCTCTCGACGCGGCCAAATGAATTCCGCCGACAGGGGAGGAGCGCACCGACGGAATTTATTTCTTACTTCGAAGTGGAATAAGTTAAACGAATCGTCGATGGTATCGAGAACGAAAATTGAACAGACGGCCGACGAATACCGAGTTAGAGACACTACGACCTATTGTACGACTGGGCGCACAGTGTGCCGTTTGATCCGACGCGTTTCTCGGTAAAAAAAGCCGCACAACCGGCCCGACCAAGACCCGATTCCTGTTGCATTAACGATAAGCCTACCACTGCCGGTCAAACGACCAGCGTTATGTTTTTCATTTTATAATTATTGAAATTCTGAAGTTGCTTACATAGAAATTGATTCGATAATTTTCAATCCAGACACATATTATTTAAAACAATGCACACAATCTAAACGAACAGAGCCTCGACATTTATTAAAATTATGAAGTTACGTGAAAATTGATTCGATAAATTTCTGTATCCAAGCACATATTGTTTAAAAAACTGCTCAAAATCTATATAAATGTTATCTTTATGAGCTGAAACAATTTCATCGCTTTCTGTGGTCGGTAGGTTCGTGGCTAGGAATAAATGAAACAGATCGATAAATTTAATCCATACGCTCGAGACGATCAAAATTCCTTCAGGTCGTTAAATGTCTATTTAACGAAGTTACGTCGACTCGAACGAATCGAAAATAGAAGCAATAGAGGAGAAATAAAAACGTGGTAAAATAGAGCTCCGTTCATCCGGTCGATAAACTCGAATAGACTCGCACGTAGTAATTCGTTTCTAAAATTATTGGCTTTCGATCAAGATAGACTCTCTCTCTCGTTCGAACTTGAACGCTTTTTAGATTATTTCTCGAGAGAGCAGCGCGCGTGAACCAGCGTTAGACGAGCGGGTAAAGATTAGACGGCGCGTAGGAATCTCCCGGAGAAAAGAAGGATGATTCGCGTGCTCCGTCGCGTTCAACAGGAACCAGGAACAAAGCAACCTCTGTACAGGCCAGACTCGGCGGAATCGTGTAATCGATAGATAACTCGCGGTCTGGCTCGGTTCGGTCCGGTCTGGTCCGGCTCTAGTTTCGTCGGAGACGTTCACCGGAGAATAATTGCCGGTCGTCACGAACGGACTGCGAGAGAAACCCTGCTTCGGATTAATCTTATGCAAAACGTCGGTTGCGTTCTCGTCCCTCCGTCCGTCTTTCAGATTTCTTTATCTAGGTTGGTCGAAGGATTCGGTGAGAAGTTCACTTGCCCTTAGCCGTTGTATCGTAGACGACGGAACTACATTCCGTATATCGATATGTATTGCGTACCTAGACGAAAATGTTCGACAATGCTACCGACAATGTTTTCGCTCGGATTTACGTATTAAGCTTTGTATAAAGCTTCGCAGCCAACAGATTTAATTTTCGAGATAAGTGATTCTGCGAAATACAGTATTTTGTCGATATAAGTTCTTAAAACGGGTCTGCACAGAGTCATTTATACGCCAGGGATACTATTCTTTGAATTTTGCTGAATCTAGAGAAAGTCAGTCGAGCTGCAGAGGCTTCGACGCCGAGAAGTGTAAACATAACTAATCCGAATTTCAAACTTCTTTATTTTGCATTATTTTTTGCTGGGACTTTGATGGTCATATTTGTGGTATTTTTCTAATAAAAATCATACCAAATATGATATAATTCCGATTATATTTACTCGTGTAATAGACAATTAAAGTTTCGGACTCGAGAAAGGACAGATCGTGGAAAAGAAAGAGCAACTGTCCTTCCTGGCGCCCGAAACATTAATTGTCTATTGGACAAGTAAATATCATCGAAATTATATCATACTAAGTATGATTTTTATTAGAAAAATGCCACAAATATGGTCAGCAAAATCCAATAAAAAAATAGAGAAGTTTGAATTTCCGATTAGTGTGATCTCACCGATATACCCAAGTCGCATGGTGTCACATTTCTCAGCGACGAGGCCTCTCGATCTTCACTGTCCCTCAAGGGGATACACCCCGCAGTAGTGGGGATATCTCCGGGACATTTACGTGCTAGACGGTTGGGACATATATCGATAAAATACTGTACATAACTGAAATATACTTACTCGTTTCATATCAGCATTGTGTGAGGATTTAATTGTAACTCGAATTTCATAGTTTTGCACTTGAAACGGTATGCCTGCTCGGAAAGTGATCCGAAAGGTCTGATATTTTGAATTTGAGGTTCCAAAGGGTTTTATTCTAGGGAAAACAAAATTTCGTTGTAATTTGAAAATCGAAAAATTAATCCTGCGGACCTCTCCGAAAGGCAGACACTGAGCTACGAGCGGAAGAATCGCGAATCCTGGACGCGCTCTTAAACGACCTCGGATCCGCGACGAAAGTTTTCGTTCGAGAGCTGCACCGAACCCGATGAAAGATTCATCGAGCCTTAACCGATACGAGAGGAACCTCGAGACCGTGGATCGTCTTTTCTTTATTTCTTTATTTCTGGATTGGAATTTCCGAAAGCGCGGAGGTCTGCTCGTATACAACCTAGGCATCTCCGGACGATATTTGCTCGCGCTGCAATATCGACCGCGGGTCGCCGTTGTTGCCGGACTTTTTAGCCGAGGACCGCAGCCACCGTTCTCGTTTGGAACGTCGACGGACGGTTACTTCGTCCCGACGACATGTCCGCGGTAAACGTTTTTCTCTTTCCGAAAGACAAAATGTTTTACGACCGAGTCGGGCTTCGAGCGAGTTGCTGGCTGATGATTTCCACAGGATTGCGAGGAAGAAACAAGGGCCGCTGTTATTCCTCTCGCATAAAAGCGCGACCGAGAGACCGCGGTAGGATGTATCTCGTTCGAACGGTATCGAGACGCGAATCCGATTGACGCACTGTGGTCCGAAAGTCAATTCCAGCGCGAATAATTTAAAAATACCAACTAACGTAAATCTGTTAAAATTTATGCTTGTATTGTAATTTCATGTGTACACTACAATAACAAAAGCAAATTTAGAATAATAATCTTTTATATTATATTTGTAACACTTAATTACTATATTAATAACCAAGTGGTCAGTATTGTAAAATGTGTTTTATTTACTTTACTCGATCATTTAAAAGTAATATTTACACAAAATGTCAATCTTCTCCTCGCACAATAAATCATTCGCATTAGAACTGACTTCTAGACCACTGTGCTACGGAACAAAGTGCATACTTCCGGTGTTGCGTTGCGTTCTTCGAGGTCCGTCCGTCGCTCGGAGCTCCGATTCCACCGTCGAGTAGACGCACGGTCGATTAGGCCAATTAAACGAACCCGATTTCATCGGTACGCGAACTTTGCGAACTTCGGTAACTGCTGCCCATTATCGATTATCGTTGTTGAAAGGTGAGTCATGGTTGATGTACCGGTTCGCGATAAGAAAATTTCACGAAATGGAAATTCAACTCTCTGTCAATGTATCCTAGAGCTTGGGAGGTAAGAGCCGAAAGGTCTGCCAAAAACTCTTATACGGTACTTACAATTACGGGAACGGTCCTGCAAAAAACATTTACGTACTGCTCGTTGTCTTCGTTTCGTTTCACGAGCTTTCGCCTTCCCCGTAAAAATAATTTTGTGGTCGTAAGGAAAACCGTCGCACGTCGTATACTTTCACTGTCTAATTTTTTGCATGAGTGATCGGTTCAATTGCATTATTTTTCTGAGCCTTTCGAATTTGTTTTCATGACGTCCATTCTGGTAAATACGCGAATCCTGTACTCTGAAACTCGATTAATGGATAAACTGAAGTTTTCTACAACCACAGAGTTTACGTTTGGGCAGGAAGCAATTAGGAGAGTCCTCGAATGAATTAGGGGCCTTTAGAGGTTCGTGTCGAAATTTCTGGTCGACAGGGTAAGAGAGAAAGGTTCTCGCGGGAAGAATATCCATCTGTCAGGTGGCAAGTCGAGACGAGCCCGTTGGTGCGGCCGCGACTCTTCCTATCGGAAGCCAACAATCAGAGAGAACCGCGTTTCCCCACGTTTAATCCTCTTTGCTTCCGGTCGGCCGATGTTATCGGCGCGTACGTTATCGCTCTAATTGGCTGTCAGTTCAGCTGCAAAGGAATTTCGAAGCTCGAAGTTTGAACCTCGCGCGCCCCGTTCCAATTCGATTCGATCCGCGAAAGTAATCCTTTGCTCGCGTCGAGGCTGGATGCGATCGCGATCTGATCCATTTTTACGAGGTTCTGAGGGATCGAGGATCGTTCCATGATTCACGGTTTGTAACAGGGCCTTCTGTTCGGCGCTTCGTTGCTGTGAAATTCGAATGTGCGAACAAATTTCCGGTAGCATTCTATATCCCCTGTTGCCGAGTCTCTGTTTGGCTGGCGAATCGGAGGGATAGGTCGATCGAAGTACGCGTATAAATGTATGGTTGTAAGGTAGAACGCCCCATGTCACACACTGTCACTTTCTAGACATTGCCATTGAAAGTTTTGTTCAGGAATTCTTTGACATGGAACATAGGTTAAATGGCATTATTTTTTCCGAGCCTTTCGAATTAGTTCTCACGACATTTTTTCTGGTGAATAGGTAAATATTTAGGAAATTGTGACAGAGAGTGGCAACGATTGGTAATAGTTTGTTATTTCGCATTACAGATGGTAGCGGTGCAGCACAAGCTGGCGTTCGGTTGGTAGTGGTCGGCTTGTTCCGGTTCGCGGAGACCACCCGGAGAGAACAGCGGACGAGAGCGGCGGCGAAGGAGAAGAAAAAGAAGAAGGAGCAGAGGAGAGAAAAGCAGCGCGAGGCGGAGAGGCGGAGAGGAGAAGTCGCCGCGGTCAGCCTGGAGGAGAGAAGAGGAACGGCGACCGTCGGTGATCGAGCGGAAGAGAAACGGCGGAGGAAACAACCGAGGATTCGGCCGGGAAGAAGGGGGAGGGAACGGGTGCGGAATCGAAAGGGTAGAGGGGAGAAGGAGGAAGCGGAAAGGAAGAAGAGACCGGCAAGACCGAGACTCGGGCGAGGACGAGGTCGAGCAAGAGGCCGAGGAAGAGGAAGAAGGAAAGGCAAAGAGGAAAGAGAAAAGAGAAAGGAACGGGAACAGGAGCTACCCTCGAGGCTGCCGCTGCTGTTCCTTCGGAAGGAAGAGGAGGGCATCGTGGTCGTCGTCTTGCGATCTTCTTCCGGCAACTCGGCCAATTCAGGATCGAACCCCGGGGCTGCGAAGGTCGCTGATGTCCGCTACGAGCCCTGCCCTTACCCCTGCCACTTCGCCGTCACCCGAACGCAGCCGAGCGAGAGGAACGTTGTTGCCGTTACGACCGACAGCGACGAACGGGATCGGGAACCTCTTGTCGCTCCTCCTCATCGCCCGGCGCCCGCCGCCCGCCGTCCGGCGCCTCGATCCAAACCGATCCAAACTACCCGAACGACCCTCCTTCTCGTACGCGACGTTTCTTCGGAAACCGTCGTTCCTCGGAATCTCGACAGTACCACTGCTGCTGTATCGCCGATCAGCTCGACCACCCCTCTGAATGTCTTCGCACATCCAAAAGTCGTGCGTGGTGAGGACACAGGTTCATTTATCCCCGTTTCTTTCGTTATTCCAGCGACTCTGCTCAGCCCAACTCAACTATTTTGCACAGGGTGTCGCAGAATTATATGTCGTGAACACCGTAGCGCGATTCTACACCCCGATTTATAGTCGAAAATTACATAAGGAATCTCCCGTAAAATTGACCATGAACGTGAAAAACAAGGTAAACAAAACAAAATTCTTTTTAAGATTCGTAATCTTAAATCATACGACATACAATTTTGTGACACCCCGTACAGTTCTAGACCACACTCTTCCCACGTTCTTTCGCCGTTCCTCGCTGATAAACCTTTGCCCTTTCGCGTCGATCATTTTATGCTTTTACGGATCGTACAAACTGTAAAATTCGAGACAGGAATTTCCCACGATACACCCATTTCACCCGAGGTCCACGAATTTTCACCAAACCGTCGCGTCGTTCGTCCCCGTATAGCTACCGCGACCTTGTCCTTTCGCTGTTTCGACGGAAAGGCTAGGGGAACAGGAAAATGCCAGAGCGCTGCGAAGGAAAAGGCTCGCCTCGCCGAGATGTTTTCTCGTTTATCAATTTCGATCCGTTTGTTGTCGAATCCGCACGCGCGCAACGGGCTTTTCGTATGTGGGTCAGACGGGTGATTCGAGCAAATAATAAACGTCGCGCACCGCGAGAAAACAACAGGACATCGCGAAGGCTCGGACGATTTTCTATCCGAGGCGAAAGACCGCCTCCGGTACGAGTATCGTGTCTCGAGATGCTGCAACGACTCGATAAAAAAGGTCTGTCGATCTTTTACGCCCTACACATTGGCCTTTAAAACTTGCGAAGGTTCGCGGCTCGTTTGTCGTTTCGCGAGGACCGCGCGACGTCGCGTCGAAGAAGAATGATTATCGGTGCTCCTACGTAACGGTACCGTTGGCCGACATATCAGAGTTTTCCGATTTTCCGTCTCTTTCTAGGCGCCCCGCCACGAAAAGAAGAAAAGAAGTTAGTCGACGGGTTTCGACGAAGCCCAGACCGAGGCCGAAATTCGATACGTCGCGCGTGAAGGATTTCCGATATTAACTCATAAATTCCAACGTTTCAATAACGCGAGCTCGTGGCCGCGCGCGCGCCCGTCAACGTTACGCGGAAATTCTGTCAATTTCCTTCCTATATTGAACCGAATTCCGGTGGACGTCGTGTCTCGCGTTTTGTGTTTAGCGTTCAGCGTTTCGCGTGCTTCCGTGTCAATGTTTACGCGAGATTCGGACGACTCGTCGATGTTTTCCCGTCTCGTTAGTTTTTCACGGGTTAAAGAAACAACGAACAGGAACTAATTTCTCGCGCGTCGATAACAATCGTTGGAGAGCGATGTTGATGTTACCGTTTCGACTAGACGGCCGGTAAATACACCTCGTTTTTAGAGGAAACCGAGTGTTTGCTGGTTTCTGGTGGTTCTTAAAAACTGAACAACTGTTTCCAGTGTTCAGCCATCTATTTTCTATGCCGAACTCGAACACTGGCACATTTCTTCTTTTTCAATATCCTAGACCTACGGAAGACGTACAACGAACATCTTTTCTCTAGCAATTTTGTTCACGATTTTGCGTTTGATCCTTTCACGAGAAATATGAAACGTCGATTTACCGTAATCCGCAACCAATTTGCTGGTGAATGATTCATAGAAAATCGACGCGTTGCTTCGATCCCACCGAATCCGTGCGAAACGACAAGCCCAGGAAAAGCTAATTAAGGCTTCCGGGAAACTTGGCCATTAAGTGTTGCACTGGAAGCAACATCGGCTACAAGCAATGTTTTCCGGTCCTTGAGCGCCTACATTACGAGCCACCTTTATCGGGCCGGTTTTCCAAAGTTTCCCGGTTCCAGGATCTTCACCGACTGCCTGGTGCTCGTCGGAAACGATTCTACGCCTTTTCCTGCGTCCTTTTCATCGAACATCCCTTCCGGCAAACTCTCGTCGTCTCGTCTACTTTCGAAGAGGACTGGAAGCACGATTTTCAAAGCTTTCTTCCGTGGAGCTTCGTCTCTTTCTCTCTCTTTCGTCTCTCTTTGGAGGAGACGTCGCTTGTCCTCGGGTATTTAACACTGAAACTACCGGAAGGGTCAAAACGACCTAGTTTAGCGTTTTATTTTGCACCGAATCCGAAAGAAACTTTTACGAGATATGACTGAGATAAAAGTACCAACAATTGCGCAGTTAAGAAAAATTCTCTGCGCGAATAATAGTATGCGCATAACAAATGCATTCTATGCTTTAGTAAATTGAGAGACTCTACACGTGCAAATGCTGTTCGAACTTCTTTGATTGCGTAACGAAACTACTTCAACTGTTTGAAGATAATAGTATTATTGAAATCTTCGCGGTTTGCTTGTTCTGAATAACATGAGAAACTATATTTATCCGTCGCTTTTTCGAAAGATTATTACGTCCAGGAACATTATTTTTCACGTCTTCCTGAAAAATGGTGCAGTACTGATTCGAGGTGAATCGCTCTGGTGCATTTACCTTACAAAAGTAAAAAGTGTGTCCCTGATTATGAAAGTGGTCCAAGTAGGAAAAGCATATTAACGCTAAATGAATTTTCCATATAATATTGAGATAACGAGCACTATCTAACGGTTCATTTCTATTTTCTAAAGATTACGTCGAATGAATTCAGTTTGAAAGTATGTGATGCGAAATAACTGATAAACTCATTTGTTTCATACTTACGGGCACAAATATCAGAGTTCTGTCATTTTCATGGAAAAGCAAAGACCAAGTGTCTCGAATGCTTGATAATACCGGCGTTAAAGGTCGAGAGCGAGTGAGAGAAAGAGAAAGACAAGACTGCGAATTTCCGGAGCAGTTTGGGAAAACCTTGAACCGGGTCTGCTCGAGTCCTTCCGAGGCTCGAAAGGGTTGATCAAAGAATTTTCTCAGCGAGAAAGTAGTCGTCTCGGCTGGGTGAAGCAGAGAGCGAAGCAGGGCGAAGCAGAGTCTTGCGCTCTCGGGCAAACGCTGGTCCACCCTTTTATTTGTATTTAATCGACTGCTCACTGATTCATCGTACACTTTTGCAGGGGCTTGAAGCGACATTGAGTGACAGCAAAAAGAAGTACGGCGACAAGGTGAATGCACTTCTGTCCGCCTGGGAGCATGTCACGAATTTCATTCCTGGGGCAACGCCAGAGGCCACCCAGTCTCTCATAGAATGGGCTCACAAGTGAGTATAGCGTCGATCGACGTTCCTCCTGTATCATCGAACAACCAACGCAATTATCCTTCTATCCTGCACTATCCTCTGTCCTCCGACCCTCCCGCTCTCCTCCTTCTCCTCCTTTCGGTCTCTGTTATTCCTCGCGTCCGAGCAACCACGCGGCAAACCGATTCTTCGTTTCGTCCGTGTTTACTGCACAAAATCACGAAATAAAGAACATTCTATTTCGCATCGAGACGAAATGCAAATTATTCGAAGCTCGCATAGTTCTTTTGCTTTCGGCACAAAGAGAAACGGCAACATCGACCGGTGGATAGGGATTTGATCAAGTATCTCGCAAACAGGTTCAAACTTTGATTAAATTCTAACTTTCTATAAGTAATTCGATAAATAGAAATGGTACTTCTAAGTTACACATTTGTAATTGCTATTTCATTGTCGGAGGATCACCAAATTGATAATTCGCTATTTTGCTGATTTACTGGCGTCTGTGAACTATCACATGTTATAGATGAAATAAATGCACAGATAGATGGATCTAATTACGAAATTACAGTTATGCATGTTGAATTAAATTACGCATTGAAGGACATCATAATTGATTTTAAAAGTAAACGAAATAATGATTAGAAAAATCAGAGAATTTCTGGTACGATGTTCATCAAATTTTCGAATCTGTTCGACCGAGATTCGAATATACTTTCGAGTATTAGTTCCATTTACTAAATACTCGTAAAATGTTCGAAGCTACATACATTGAACTTCATCCCATCGGTACCGGGTGGACGAATCGAAGAAGACGAGTACATAACCGCTCGTTTAATCGGCATCTCGGAATAAATATCAATACTCCCGTACATCGAAAGATTTGCGCGGCAAAACTGTGTCGTAATGTCCTCGGTAGAATAAATGACACCGTGTTCGCGCTCGTCGGTGAATAAATCAGCCGGGTATTCCCGATCGACAAGTTAATTACTCGGCGAACAGGTTGAGTCGTTCTCGAGCGTCGTGCGTCGAGCATCGAACGATGACGTTGAAATATGTTTTTCGATCGATTTGTTGCAGGCACACGTTGAAATTGGTTCTGCGCGGGGAGTGGCCGAAGTTGTCACCCGCGACAAAGACGCACCTCAGCGTAACATTACAGAGGTGCGCGTCTCACCTGGTGCAACACCCCGCTGCACCCAGGTGCACTGCCCTGATAGCTCTGGTGCACAATCCATGGACTCATCCCGCGCTCGACAGCATACTTAACGGCCAACCGGATTCCGAACATGAAGAGGGTACGGTGCACCCCCATGATCAACGCACACAATCGAATGACGGCACACGAAACGTTTGTTCGTTCGCCCCACTCATTTTTATTCGATTTATCGTGTACGCAGAGCGGGGCTCGGTGCTATTAGATCAAACAAATTCGTGGAATCCGATCAAACGTTTCGTCCACTCCGTATACTCGCACACTCTCATAAGTCACCGAATACGTATTCAAATTTCAATGCAGACGAGTTTTTGTTATCAACGGATCTATATTATGAAATGAAAATGGTGCTTACTAATTATTTCCTCACGTGGAAAACGTGTAAATCAAATTTGATTTGATAATTTTTTTAATTTACGTGAGGAAATTGTTTTGCAATTTGGCTCTAAAGCTGTCCATAATCATTCCAGAATTTCTCAATCTTAATTTTATGGGGAAATATTATAATAGTTACATCTGGTAAAAATGAAACAATTAAATTAAGCTGGAAGGGCTTGTATTCTTTAATTACCATTTTGTTGAAGATAAGTAAGTGTCCGGTGATTTATGCACGGCAGTGAGTGTATGTATCTTTTATCAGAAAGGTCCACGCACGAACAATCCTTTCGGTTTTCCAGAATTCTGCTGTTCGGAGAAAGGCGAACTGTTAACGATGAGGCTGAAAATACTTTGCGAGGACCGCTGCGAGGACATAGCGGTGAACCTCGCCGCCGCTTGCGTACGTTCTCTGCGGCGAAGCGATCGGTTACGCTCGCTCTCGGATTCTCATCACGTTCATTACATGATCGACGTCTATATCGTCCTATTGTATAAATTGAAACGCACGCAAGATATATTCGCTCAAGTGAGTATCGCTCGAGGAAGGGAGCGAAAGAGGGAGAGAAAGCTAAGATTGTTCGGCATCTGCTTCGATTTGCTTTCCTTAGTTGCTATTCCATCACTATTCCCGCGTTGTTCCTACGGTAATGCCTCGATAACGGTCGCGCGAAATAGAATTTGTTCAAATCTTTGCTTTTCGCAAGGACTTTGGTATTCCTTAAAGCGATCTATTAAAGTGATGTTTCAATAGTAAATTTGCTCACTATCTTCATTTTCCATCTCGATTGAATTAGTTCTTTTTTTTGTATACACCAATTACTTAGCTTCTTGCATACAAACATCTGCATATGACGTAATTTAAAATTACGTTACGTTTCCTCTATATAGAAATAAAAAACATTAATTGTTCTCCTCAATTTCAAAATCATAATATTCATTTAAATATTACAAAAGTGCAGACAACGTGCTATGCATGAAGTTTTACAAAATACAGGAAACGCAAATAATAGTTTGAGAAACGTCTTACAAACCTAATGAATTTCATAGAAATGCGATGTAACTCGCAATTTTGCTTTGATTTCGTTAATATAAAACATACAGCTTTTTTCTGTGATTCTCTCCGCCAATCAGTCGCGCACACGAAAATTACGAATCACTGTGAAAAATCACATCGATTGTGAGTGAACGTGATCGGATCAGTACTCTCAACAGGTGGCGGAGATAGGGTAGAACGCGACGCTTATCGAGGCGCTGCCGCGAATCGTTGGTTAGAAACGGAATTAGTTTTCCAGTTCTAAGAAGGCCGGTTCTTTTCAGTTAAAATTAATGGATCTCAGCGACGGCCTGGAATTGGTCCAGAGGCTCAGCGGCGAAAGACCAACGAAATATGGGACCGCGCGAGTTTGGAGGAATTCGATAAAGGCTGCCGAATTGGTTGCGCAATATCTCGTTACCGCGGGGATGGTTAGGCCCGTGCCGGAGACGGGCGCGAACATCCTTGAACAGATCTTGAACTCCTGGGCATCGTTGCACTCGAAATTGAAGGATGTTGCCCCTACCTTGCCGGGAATGATACGGAAGTTGATCGAACCTGCCGAGAGCGCTCAGCATATTTACATTTTTTGCGCGGTACTCGCGAAACACGTGAGTGTCTAAACCCGAAACGGACAAGCGACGCTACGAAAGTTTTCGGGTCGTAAATAGAGACCCATTTCAGTGTATTAAAAATACACGTGCAAAGTACGCGTGTAATTAATATAATCCATGTAGAAGTCCGAATACTATTAATACACGGATATACGCGTAATGAAATACACGTGTTCACGTGTATGAGAATATACGGATAATACGCGTATAACTGTGAACTTGAATATACGTGTACACGCGTATTATCCGTGTATTTTGATACCTATCACATTCTCGAGCCTAGAAAATTTCGTAGCGATCCTCGACGGTAGAGGCGGACCATTTCACAACGAATGTTTCTCTTGCAGTTTGGGGACAGTATAAAACCGCTGGTGATCGAGCTATATATCAGAGCGTTGACGACGGACATGAACGAGCTGGAGAGTCAGAAAGCAAAGTCGGACAAGGACAAGGTCCGTGAGACGGCGAAGCGGTTAGGCACGCAGTTCTTGAAGCTGGCGGACGTGGTTGGCAGCAACATCGGGATCGCTCGGGAGTGTTTGCTTACGGCGTTCTCGTTGCATCCGACCAGGGCTTGCTACGATAGGATCAAGGAAATCGCTGTGGCGTGTGGAAAAACCAGGGAGGACAGCGCGATGTCTGGCGAGGGGGTCGCCGTGCCAGACAAGCTAAAGTATTCGCTGGACGGTCACCATTCGAACGGAACGTTGTTAAAGACCGAGACCGAAGTTGAGGTTCAGCTCGACGAGAAGAAGGACAGCAAGCGGGACGAGGGAGAGATGACGTCCATGTCGGACGCGACCTGTAAGAAGGGCATCGATTTCCAGAACGGGCAGGTGAGCAAGACCTTCGAACGCACCGACCAACTGCTCAAGAGCTTGCTGACCACCGCGAGGAAAGGCGAGTCCGCGATCTCGACGACAACAACCGCGAACGACAGGTGTCCTCTTCATCCGAAGAGGGATCCGTTGCCTGGCGCTCCGCTTGGCGAGCTGTGCTTCAACTGCGGCGAGTTTACCGGGAACGACATCGTTGTGACTGGGAAGTCGTCCGACGCGAGCGAGCCGGCTGCTAGGAACGTGGAGAGAACGCTCGATGCGCTAATCTTGATCAAGGGAGACGCGGTGACCGGCTCGGCAAACTATGACGAAAAATCCGTGCCGAACCAGGTGCTCGACGCGGAGAAGCTCGGCCTCTCGCCGCAGCTTTGTGACGATCTGTCCGTTGTGCTGAGCAGTCCCCGCTACCATATGCTCAGCTGGGTCCTCGACTGGAAAGAGCTAAACGGCCTCTGCGAGCGGTACTTGGAGAATGCCGAGGAGATGAGAAACACCAACAAGGAGCTCAAGTATTTAAACATCGATTACTCGCAGTTCAAGGACTGGCCGTCGGAAGACGACACCAAGGATATATTCTTCGGGATCGAGAAAGGCTACGAGCAATGGGTCGATTTGCCGTCGGACACCTCGGAGCAATACGGCAGCTTCCAGCCAGCAGGCACCTACAAGAGATCCTCGACCAGGAGGAGCCTGGACGACACCACCGCCACGGACTCGGACAGCGGCAGCGTGCTGCGGATGAGGAGAACGGGCAGAGCGAGGAAGATTCATCGGTTAGAGTCGTCCGAGAGCGACTACGACAGCGCGGATCGGAAGTTGAAGCATTTTAGGAACAGCTCGGTCTCGGTTTCGGACACTGACAGCAACACGCAGGACAGCCAGACGGATAGCCTGGGCAGCGACGGGTGTCGGCTCGAAGCGAAGAAGAAACCGAACAAGTCGTCCTGCAAGGAGACCGTCAAGAAACGTTCCAAATCGACGAAACTGACTGTCGAGTCCGTCTCGCACTTCCACATGCTGGTCAATGAGAATGTGCGGCACGCGAACGCCAACGAGGACGCGAGCGGCTCTGACGTTAGCAGCAATGACATCATCACTCTGTTCTCCGCCGATATGGACGAGAACAAGCGGGAGACGATCAAGGGATCCGCGTACACAGCCGCCGCGCCGTTGATTATCACCGAGAGAAGAAGCGATCCCGCAGTCCTCAAGTCCCTGAGAATGTTCAGGCCGCAAAACACCAAGAAGCCGACCAGGATCTCGCAGATACTGCAGAAGAACCTGTTGAACAAGAGCAAGGACAACAACAACCTCGAGAATAACGCGAGCAGCGTGACCAAGTTCGCGCCGATGCTCAGCACGCTCAATTTGAACCCGAAGATCGTGCTGACTCGAGCAGATGAGATCGATAGGCGGCTGATCCGCTCGAAGAAGCAACAGCGGCTGAGCACCGGCGACATCACCAGCGAGCTGATGAACATACAAAAGAACATGCCGTTCTCGCCCAACAAGAACGCGATATCGACCTATCAAAAACAGAAGGGAAGCACCGGGACGAACACAGCCAAGTCGGACCTGGTTTCGGCTGAGGACCGTGACTTGAGCTCCAAATCGAGCCTGGGTAAAAGAAAGTTCGACATCCTAGCGAAAGCAGTGCGAGATTCGGACATATTGGCGAAGAACGTGCCGGGCTTGAATTCGTTGGACATGATGGTGCCGCCGCGGATGCGACCCACCGTGAACGTGGTGCAGCTCTCTCGAAACATTCCACAGAGCCCAAACTCGGGCTCGGTCAACAGCGGTAACACCCCTCCCCGGCCAAACAGAACTCCGAGCGTGGCAGGAACCATCCAGCTTCCGGGCACACCATCCTCGGGAGGTCACGACAGCGGCGTCGGCATGAGCCCAGCGGGACAAACACCACCGCCAAGGTCATCGGCGTTGCCCGACGTGGGCGAGGAAGCGAATCAGCCGCCAGACGGCTCGCCGACCTCTTCGACCAACGCGTCCAGTCAGCTCGAGTCGGACTCCAGCCCTGGTCCCAGGACAGGACCGATCCGTCGGAACCAGCAGCAGAATCAATCCTCACCGAAAAAATCTCCGTCGCCGTGTTCTGCGGTGACGACGACCACCACCACCGTCACTACAACCACTAGCTCGAGTATCGGCTCAGCGACGGTCGCGTCCGAGCAGCTGCAGATCGTGTGCAAGCCGGACGGCACTTACCAACTAGCCTCCGTGAACCCGAATCTGGTGTCGAACCAGAGGAACGTCCTCGGTCTGCAAAATATGGAGGACACGACGGTCGCCGCCGTGGGGTTCTCGCGTCAGAACCAACACGTGGAGAACACGTCCAGAAACACCTACGAGCGACTGACCGCCACGAAGACGAACGCGACGCAGTCCGGACAGAACGCCGGACTACCCAAGTTTCAGCAGGCATTTCGCAAGACCATCTACACCCTGTCGACGGACGCGTCGACCGGCGTCGCCGGACCCACCGCTGAAACGCTAGTCCAGGCCGCATCTGCGTCTCCTCAGAAGACCGCAAACCTATCAAAGGCGGTGCAAACCTCGGTGCCCAGCAGCCAGCAGCAGTCGAACACGGCCGCCGGGATCAACGTGCAGTCGATCGCGAACATTCCGAACGCGTTGCAGCTCTCCACCGGCAGGCAGATACTGAACATCGTGCAGAGCTCGACGGGCAGCAACGCGACGAACGTCGCCGCGAGTCCGAACGCCGCGAACCAGACGCTCTCGCAGCTGGTGCAAAACGTCCAGAACGCCTCGCCCGGGGTGATATACACGCACAAAATCCCAGTTACGATATCCACCACAAACCCGAGCCAGTTGAACATCATCCCGACGATATCGCACGCCAACTCGATACCGGCCGGAAGGACGCCCGTGGTCAAGCTGAACATTATCCGAACGTCCGCGCCGCTACGACAGCAGAATCTTACCGGAGCTATTCAAGCAGTCTTGACGACGCCCAGGTTACAGCAGCAGCAGCAGCAGCAGCAGCAACAACAACAACAACAACAACAACAACAACAACAACAGCAGCAGCAACAACAACCGCAACCGCAACAACAACAACCGCCGGCGGTCAGAACAGACAGTTTGATCGGTTCGCCTATCGAGGTACCCAATCAAGTCAGCTCAACCACGCTCGAACAACTTCGTGAATTCGAGAGTGTGCTCGAACAGGTGAAGGAGAGGAGTACGATCCAGCCGCAGTCTCATCAGATGATATCAACTGCGACCGCGACAGCAGCCACGACCACCGTGCAAACGCAAACCACCACACAACAAACCGTGCAAGTTACCAAGCCGCAGCAACAACAACAATCTCAACAACAGCAGCAACAACAACAACAACAGGTTTCCGTGAGCGCCCTCGCGCAGCAGCTGCTGATGCCCACGCAACAGCAGCAGCAGCAACAACAACAACAACAACAACAACAACAGCAGCAGCAACAGACCAACACCGACTTTGCCAGTAACGGGAACACCGTTAATTTTCAACAAGATATCTTCTCGCAAAAGGTGTCGCTGGCATACGTGAATCAAGGTACAGGCACCGTGGCTGCGAAAACCCCCAACTCGACTCCCGTCGTCGTGGTCACGAGCTACTGTCAGCCGGCAGCTTCGCCCGCATTGAGCGTGACGTCGCAGAGTTCTTCCAGCCCGTGCGTGACGCCAGCACCAGCGCCGATACCTTCCGCTGGCAAGACGCCGCCCACGCCTCCGTCCGCGAAAACGGTGAAAAAGTCGGCGCCGAAGACCCTGAAGACCAGCGCGACCAACACGTCGAAGGCCTCGCCGATCCCGAAGCCGCAACAGAAGCCGCAAGAGGACGAGCAAACCGCGCAGAGAATCTACGCGATTTTGGACGAGTACGCGGAGCAGCTGCGGAACTCGCCGGATTTGAACAACAAGCCGGCCCCGAGGAGGAGGTCGAATCCGCCAACGAATCCCAGTCAATCCTCGAAGCGAAAAAAGTCCGGCGCGAACAAGACCAAGCCAGTTGGCCAGCAAAGCTCGGAGCTGAGTCCGAGCACCGACGATCTCGGTCGCACCATGGGCAGCGAAGACTCGTCGAGCGGTGTGGTGCACGTGCAGGACAGTCCAGTGGGATTTCCTGCGCCTGAGGAACCGGCTGGAAACGTCACGAGCGTGGTGGACGCGAACGCCGAGGTGCGAAACCTCACGAACGATTCGAACGACGGGGTTGAACTGAACGTGAAAAGGCGGAACCTGATCTTCGCCGAGCCGGGCTCCGGTCAGCCTAGAGCGGTGATCGTCCAGGAAGCTGTGCAGACCGGCTCGGTCAGCGTGAGCGAAGCTCTAGCTTCGGTCACTGGTAAAATGGGCAGCACGGCCGTTCTGGTCCCTGGCACCAACTACATCCTGCCGATGAATCTAATGAAAGGCGCCCAGCAATTCACCATAGTTTCAAGCGGTTCTAAACTGCTCGCCACCGTACCCGCCACGGTTCGAACCACCGGGAACACAGGCGTCCCAAACACGTTAGTTCTGCAGTCCTTTCTAAACCAGGCAGGCAAGATCATCTCACAACCGGCGCAGGTCAAACAGGTGAAGATCCCGACGCTGCAGACGTTGTCCGGCACTCAGACGTTGACGACGGCGCAGAACGTGCAAGCTGCTTCTGTAGTGATCCCGCAGACAGCCGGCACTGGCGGTGGTGTTGGTGTTGGCGTTGGTAGTGGTGGCGGCTCGTTCGTTGCGGAGACGGAAAAGACCGCCATCATCAGTGATCTCGCCATGTCGAAGAGCGATTCGACGGTCGCGACGGCCGCGGTCGCCACGAACGTGGAATCCGCGACGAACGCCATTGTCGTTAACAAGAGCAACTCGGCGATAGGCCTGATACAACGGAACTTGAACGAGTCGCCCGAGAACCAGCAGATCTGCGGCGTAATCACCAGCAATCCAAACCTCGCGCTTCAAGGCGCCAGACTATTCAATTCTTCGATGCATAAACTGTCGACGACCGGTGGACTCAAGTCGGACAACGTGGTGTGCCTGACGCCGACCACGGCGGCTATCGGACATTCGTCCGAGAAGAAACCGCCTCAGGAAACCCAGGTAACGTTATCGCGCGTCACCGTTCTAAACTCATTTCGGTCTAACGCGCTTGGACGTGATCTGACATCGAATTTCCAACAGGTGCACAACGACAAGCCCGTGTCCATCCAACCAGGAGCCACGATCGCTCTCGCTTTCGCTAGCCAATCGGACGTCTCTATGCTAAACGACGCCTCACAACAACACCAGAAAGACGCGAAGGAGGTGGCTTCGGCGGACATCATTCCCGGCGGCAAGATCATCTCGCCGAAAACGGTCAAAAGAAAAATCGACGAAGCTATGGGTACGCAGTATTGTAATGTTATTATGGATAGATATAATATGCATGTTCATTCGGAACAAATTCGTCAAATGTCAGAAATATTGTCTTCTGAATTTTTCACGCGTTACGTGCATTATTTCAAAATTAAAACCAAATAAAGAAAAAAAACCGAAAAAAGCACATACAGGTCGAATTGAGTAACCTCCTCCTTTTTCGAAGTCGGTTCAATTATGCACATGTTTACCAAATATAACTACTGTATTATATATAAATACAATTATCTATTTCATAAGAACGCAGATGTTCGATTTTTGGAGGACCCGCACACCCCTACACACCGAACACACAGTGTCCAACAAATTTCAATTTTTTTTGACGTTTCGATGTTCACTTTGAGATTCTTATAGGGTTTTTGCGCCGATTCCAAAATAATCGGTTAATGATTAACGGTACATATTAAGAACGCAAATCTTATCTCGTTTAGATTCCATGTCGACGATAGTGACGAGCAAGCAGTCGAGAGGCATCGACAATGCGGCGCAGTTTTTGGTGACGGGTGGTCCGAGCAGTTCCGACAGCCAGGAGTCGCCAGTGCAGCAGTCGGCCGAGGGTATCGACGTATCCTGCAAGGTCGGAAACGGCCTGCTCTACGGGAACGCGAGGCTGCAGGAAGCTTGGGAACCGGAGGGTAAAGTGTCGCCGGACACGCCGTGGCGATACGTCCCGACCTCAACGAACTCGTTGAACATCGAGCCGTTGAACTCGCGGTACGCCGACAACTCGGAGAACGTGCAGAGCGTATTGCAGATCATCAACAAGGGGCAGGGTATCGAGATGGCAGGCGGACAAATCTACCAAACGAACACGAAAAAGTACTTCATGAACCACACGTTGGAGCCGTTCCAACAGTATACGAACAAGAGCAACGCGATGAAAACGCCGTTGAACCCGAGATTGGACCGGGAGCTGTTGCAGCAGAAAATGGAGAGAAAAGCAGCGGCGATCGAGCGCGAGATGAGGTTGCAGAAGAGTCTATCGGAAGAGTGCGAGGACCTCGGCGTGGACGAGCCAAGCACCAGCGATCTTTTCCCCGAAGCGGATCTGTTATTCGACACGAATCATTCTCCGTCGTTCGATCATTCGTCTCAGGACGCATCTTGCAGCCAACCGCTCGGCATGAAGTCGTACGGCAGCTCCTACTTCCGTTCGTTGGACTCGTCGAGCGGCAGCAGGGACGCCAGTCCGGTCGGCGACTTCAAGGCCAACAACGAACGCAGAAGGACCGTCGGTCAGCGAACCAGATCCTCGAAGGACTCGTCGAAGAGATCGAAACGAGACAAGGTGGAGGACCTGCACCTGCAGAACCCGGTGAAACATTTACGGCTCGGGCTCGACAACTCGAGCCAGGACGAAGCATCGAACAGCAACTCGGACATTTCGAGGCTATCGCCCACGCATCTCGGCTCGCTGGAGAACGATTCGCCAAAAGTGCAAGGCCGGGCGAAGCTCGCATCTAGAAACGGTTCGAAGGAGGGCTCGCCGAGCAGCGTATCCAGCATCCCGTCGAATATGAAACTGGACATCGATTTGGACTCGGAGTCGCTACCGGCGACCATCAATGTGAACAACGCGTCGGCGGCGAGTTCGGGGGACGAGAGTCTGACCTTGCTCAGCGGGAACACGGCCGACGTGACGATACCTTCACCGCTCTCGCCGATCGCCGGTCCGATGCTCTCCACGCACAAGTACACCTACACCAATAAGAAACGAATCGCCTCGAAAGTGACCAGAATGGACTACCTATCGTGGGAGAGTCCGATGTCTGAGAGAACGCGATCCAGCAGCGACGAGGAGGACTCGAGCGTAAGCGAGTCGATCGGCAGCCAACCAGAGGAGAACGCACTGAGCAACGGCCTCGACGACAGCGTGCAGAGCCTGAAGTCATTGAGTGGCGAACGCCGGTGCAGCTATCTCAAGAAGAAGGACAAGCTGCAGGTGAACGCGAGGGTGGTGTTGAATCGGGCCGAACACAAAAGCAGTGGCGGTGTCGGAGTCGGTGTCGGTGTTGGTGTCGGTGTCGGTGTCGGTGGTGGAGGAGTTGGCGGTGGATTGTCGAAACGCGTGAAGGCGACCACCGCCGCTGAGGCGATCCAGGACTCGGTGATGGTCTCTAGCGATAAGGCGAGCGAACCCTCGGACGACGAGGGTGGAAACATCGCGCTGGTCGAGCCCGATTGTCGGGCCAGAAGGTCCAGTCTGCGCGGTCACGTGAAGAAGGGTTGCGCCTGTTGCAACGGCTCCCCCGAGAGACCGAAGAAGAAGTCGGTGAAGTCCGAGCACTCGAAGCTGAAGAAGAGGCTTTCCTCGAAACAGACAGGGAAGAAGAGGTAGTCCTAGCGATCGAAGGCTCGCCGGAGTATCGCGTGCTCTGTCACGATGGTACGCTCATTCCTGCGACGCGCGGCTCGCTCCGCTCCGTCAATGGAGAAGAGGAGCGGACGCTGGAGACGGAGAAGATGGCGGAGAAGAACGAAAAGGCGGAGAACGGCGGATCGACAGAACCGAGTTAGGGATAGTTGTCGTTCGCGCGACTCAGATGAGACGATCAAACTAACAAGCTTGTATATACGTAGCTGCGAACTCGAGGGTTGTTGGCGAGGCAAGTTTTTCTGATATCCACGTAACTCTCGGTGTGCGTGTGTGAGAGCCTGTACGAATGTGTGCGCGCGCGTGTGCCTGTTGCTCTGCGAGTGTGCGTGTCTGCGTGCGTGTTTGCATGTGTGCGTGTACGCGCGCACCTGCGTGCGTTTGCGTTCGCCTATCCCCCGCATAGGCGACAATGTTATTCGCAAAAAACAGAGTTTCTTCGTAAATATGAATTCTTGCTGAAAATTCGTTCGGTTGGTTGCAGAATGAGAGAGAAACAGAGAGTGAGAGGGAGGGAGAGAGCGAGAGAGAGAGAGAGAGAGAAAGAAGGGAAGACGATGAAGAGACGTATGATCTCTGCGAGAATAGATCATCCTTTTACCGCTAGATGTTACTACGATACCTAGGTGTAAGGTGCAGATTATAAATGAATGGCAGACATAGATTAAATCGTTAAGAATATTAGAGACGCAATCTAGTCAAGAGATAAGGTTCGTGGGGAGGAGACTGCACGACCGCGGTCCGGAACGGTATGTACGATGGCTAATGGTTACGGAAAATGTGTCCGCGATACGTTGCATCGCTAGGGACATCCCCTCGCAGACTATAAAGAGCCTGAATTTATAAATTCTCTCTACTGTATATCTATCCGCGACGAATACTATTCCACGTTCTTACACAGTGTGGTCAGACTGAGTAGACGAAATAGGAGTCTATATAGATCTCGTTCGGTGAGGTAACGTAGTAAGACAACACGCATTGAACTTTTGCCTTTCCGCGTAACGCTTCTTGGTACACATAGAACCTTAACTTTATAATTGCGACACGATCCTTGTAAATTGTAGCATCATACCTTTGACGGAGGGAGAACAAGTCGGCGAACGATCAACGGAACCCGACAGCGAGAAAACTAAAACGATATCATCATGGACAAAGATAGGCGAAAGATAGGAAAAAAATCGATGAAACATACATATATGTACAAATAAACGTATATGTAGATTTATATATATGTATGTATACGTATGTGTATACACACATGCATATATGCATACATATATATAAAGAAAACAATCTTGTCTGTCTTACGGGCCGACCATACCTTGTCACGGTGCATGTATAAAAAGAAAAAGTACCCAAAAAACTGTACATTGCGTAGATAATTCATTAAAAGTATAATATTATATCGCTGCACTTTAGTACAAAATCGCTTCACCTTGTTTCAGAATGACAGGTTTATATCATCTTTCGGTGTGCTGTCGTGACGCGTGAGAATGCCTACAATTTCTTATTAAATTAAGCTGGCCAACAAATTTGTACTCTCTCTCTTTTGCGGTCCGATGATCGACAAACGGGCGGTAACTGATCGTGGATTTCGGCGCGTTGAAAGCGAACCTGAAAACTGTTTTCTCAAAGCAGCGTAAAAGAAATGTACCGTTCGACTCGACGGAGTGTCCGCAGAATCGTTCTATATAAATGGACAGCGGATTCGATGCATTTATGACAAAAACGAGTAGGCGTAATTATAAAAATAGTAAAAATATTAGAAGAATTTAATGATACTGTTATATTATTTTCAACCTATCAACCATATTCAGAAAGAAGATACATTTCTATTTCGCCCGAGACTGTTGCAATTCTTATTTTCCATAAAGATCCGCTGTCTCTATATAAAACATATTTCTACAACTTTTCCGATGTTTCGGCTCGAACTTGTTCGTTCGAATTTCTCTGTGAAAAACGATTTTTCGGACAGCGATTTCGGTGCGGCAGAAATTTCGAATAGTCTGCCTGTGGTCGCCGGGACGCAAAACAGGTGTTGGACAGCGTCGTCAGCGAGCAAATGGAAAAGAAAGCAAAAAGAAAAAGGGATACTTGTAAAGGTTGTGCGCGATTAAGCTACGAAGACGCACGGTGATCAATTTTTCGGGCGTACATCGTCGGACGTCGTCTATATCCGAGAATTTCGTCGCGTGCGAATTGCGACTAGAAACTGAGTTTTAGTCGGCGCGTTTGTTATGATAATTCTACCCGGCCGCCGAGGCTGAGCGTTTCCGGGATTTTGAAAAGTAATGTTCCTGTGAATAATCTCCTTTCGTGATACGAACCAAAGTAACTCCGTTTCGATGGACAAAAGTAACAGAGAAAAATAAGAAACAAGAGAACGAAGGTCGAACTAACGAAACGAAAGAAAACGGAAACGAGTAAACGAGTAGGCGTGATACGCGAGTAGGAAATGACGAGAGAAAGAGGAGACAGGAGAGACACGTATAGACTAGACGGGGGCTCGATTGCGACCGTCTTTCTTGTCGTCTGATGTAAATTCTATTAGTTCAATTGCTTCGCTCTGAACGTGTATCGTAATGTAAGATAGACATCTTCTTTCCTCCGTTTGGTTTCCTTTTACCATTCTGTCGACGACGATTAGGGAAGAAACTCTACCTCGTGCACGCGTCGATTATCTTTCTCGTAGTTCTCGTCGCGTTTTCAAGCAATTTCTGTCGCGCATCCGCGCCAGTGAAACAGATCGGCCGCTGTTACTCGAACGATTCCCACTTTTTCACTAGCGAATCATTGGTGCGCGTTTAAGTTAACGTTTGCGTTTTGCATGTATCCGCGTGTGCGTCAGCGTGTGCGTGTCGTAATTTGGTAGGGAGAGCGATCGGTTTGCCGGAACGATGTAACGGTAACGGCGCTGATCGCTCGCCGCGGAAAGAAAGCGTTAACGAGTCACGATCATTTCGCGCTTGTCATTTTGTAAATAACGTACCAACGAAGCTCTTTCTCGCGAGGATTCGACGAGTTTTCAGCGGCGCGAGCCGACAAGAAAGAAATCCGAGTTGTTGTCGCTGTCGTCTAAAAGAGTAGGCTCTTATCTTCCTGTACATTTAGAGCGAAGATATCGCGAAGGGCGCAGGAACAGGAGGGTTGGAAAACACGATAGGTGGCTGTAGGGGAAGAGGGACGAGCGAAAAGACAAGGTATTATCGCTGTTGCGTGCTAGCGAACAGTCGGGAGATCTTTAGGAGAGACGCGTCTGTGTGTAGATGTAAATTTTGTTAAAGAAGCGTCGCACCAAAATAATAATACGTATTTTTTGATGGGATGGACAAGAAAATGTTACGCGAAGCTTATACGTTTAGAGGAACAGCGAACGAACGAACGAACGAACAGACGAACGAAAGAACGACCGAGCGAACGAGCGCGCGAGAATGAAAGAGAGCGAGTGAGGATAATAAGTGTGTGTTTGTAGATGAGAGCACGAAGGGGAGAAAAAAGATTCGATTGTCGGTGATAGCCTGGCCTTTTTCGCCACCTTTAGTCGTACCAATCGCATTTATAATAGAGGGGTAACAGTAGTCTTCGTAAAAACAACACGTGGGTGGACTTAATTAAATTAAGAAGAAACGATGCGAACCTAAACGAAACGCTTAAGAACGAGCTATGTTTTTCGAAGCTGAGCGCTTTTTTTGGGTACTTAAACGTAACGGGATGAGGGGAAACGAATGACGGAAGGATAACGAGACGGAAACTGGAAGGACAAAGTGAAAAATGAACGGGAGGGACGGTTCAACCGCATTACACTGGTCGTTCGAGAAACGATTCACATTTTTGTATCGTATTATCGTATCGTATCGTATCGTGTATCGTATCGTATCGTAACGTATCGTATCGTTTGCGTTAAGACTACCGTTTTGTTCTCGCTCGAGGCGTAAAGCACCCCTTGCTACCAGTATTCGAGAGGACGATATTGCCGCTGCGTCACTCTGATAGCGACACGAGTAAATTGACGTGGACCGGGGAGGATGAACAAATCGGACGAGGAAAATCAGAGGGTGAACAGAGAAACAAAGAGAGAGAGAGAGTGGAAGAGAGAGAGAATGGAAGAGTGTGAATGTTTGCGAGGGAGGAGGAAAGAGCGAGAGAGAGTGTGTTTGTATGAAAGAAAAAGAGAGAAAAATACGTTTTGAACGAGACACGGCCGTGCACTGCAAAACGTACATTGATTAAGGATTTTACGCATTGTCGTTTAGCACAAATCAGTTGAAGATCGAGAGATTAAGTAAACTTAATACGATAAAGGGGGATGATAGAACGTGGGGAACAGTCAGATGAACCGAGGACGAAGTTGTTACAGAAATTCACTGCAAAACACGATGACGGAATAACACCGGTACAGTCATGTCCGTATCAGTTACGACCAGCCAAGAAACGAACTGCTTCTCCGTGCGGAAGTCTGGCCGATTAATATTTCGAGACGAGCATAAGCGATCGAAGGGGACAGTTCTTTTCTGTTGGGTCTACCGGAAAGTTCTGCTGGGAACTTTACATAGAGATCATTCAATTGCCGAGTAGTTTGTTATTTTTCCATCGTTATCGACGATGCCACAGAATTGTTTGTGTCAAACGGTCAGGATATTTTTGTAGAATTTTTTTCGATGATCCGCGAGAATGGTATGACGTTGCAGGGTTAGTGCGATTTTCACCGATATCAATTTTTATCAGTATACACCCTTACTCTCTATTTTGTGATTTTTTTTAGATCGGTACGCACGCCCAGGAAACTTGACTTTACAAAGTAGGGACAGTACTTCCTTCCCGGTAGACCTGGTAGCATGTACCGGGTTCCGTACCGTCGATGGAACACGTATCGTGACTGCGAATCAATCCATTTTTTATACGATCGTTTTAATCGCAATTTGTTCGAGTAAACCGATCGTTTCATTGGAACTTGTATAATAGAATGGAACGGACCAAACGGCTAAAATCTAATATTATTAGACAGTGGATTTTATGCACTTATGACAAAAATGGGTAGGTGTTATAAATACTGTTAAATACTTATATTATTTTCAACTTATCGTCGAACATATTACGAAAGAAAATAAATTTCTATTCCATTCCAATTTGTTGCAATTCAACACTTTTATTTTGCATATAGATCCGTTGTCTAATTATTACGCTGGATCTTTATGCAAAATAAAAATCGTCTGAATCGATCACAAGGAATAGAAACTAAATTCAATGTTATTTCTTCCCTCAACGATTTTAATAGCATTTAATGAAGTTCATCTACTCCATTTTGCTATAAATGCACGAAGATCCGGAGCCTTTAATTATGGCACACATTTCTTGGTTTCGTGAGATATTTCTGAATCGGCAGTGGATCTGTTGAGATTTATACAGGTGTAGACGTAGTTTGTTCCATCGGTGGTAGAAGCGAACGCTCGATCGGAAAGTTGTAGAAATGAGCGTTGGCCAGCTGCGGTTGTCCAATGAGTCGTTTCGTAGAAACAATGAGGGAGGACGTTTACAAGAAAATGTTTGTTGAACTTCGAGCGAAAGATTTACAAGCTTTTTCGTGCTCGATCTTCTCACGGACCGACACGAACACATCTATTGTAATCAATTCACCGTAACGTAATGATGTTTTTTGGTTTGTTCGTTCCATCCGTTGATGTATTATTTTTCTTCTCTAACCCTCGGAGGACGGGCGCTTTCGAAAGGATCATGAATGTTGACAATGAAACCTAGGTCCACTCGAGTTCTTATTTCGAAATGTTTCTATAGTTGTATATGTATTCTTCGTCCATAGTATCATACTTCTTCCAAAAGAGTCGACCTCGTTATCGAATCCAAATAGAAAATCGATTGCGATTTCAGTTAAATCATCGAAGGCTGAAAAATTGGATGTGGCGTTTTAAGAGCCGGGTCGAAGTGGACCCGAGCTCTCAGAGTGAACGTCGTCCGAGGGTTAATCGACGACAAACAGTGCGCGCAAGCAACGAAAACGGGAAGGAAATCTTCGTAAAAACCGTAAATCTCGGATCCCTATCGATAATTGTGTATACTCGAGTACCCGAATACTAATTACGAATACCGATTGAACATCGTACATAGGAGAGAAGACCGACAAAACATTGATTCCCATCGGAATCAACGAATTCGAAAACGCAGTTTCTCGAATGGTACCGCGATTACGATCGTCAGTGAAGAAAGAAAGCGAGAGAGAAAGAGAGAAGAAGATCAAAGGAAAATATTTCCCAAGAGGTGTAACGGGCGAAAGTAATCGCTTGATCTCGTTGAATTTTTATCGATTGCGAAGAAGAATAACTGAGATGAAGAAAAAATGCTCCTTGGATATGACTGTACAGCGTATTAACTTGTCCGGAGGTACATATATCGAGAATCCTTTTTCAAGTCGAAGTATTAAGGATTGCATATTGTACATAAACAAGACATATTTTCTATATAAGGGACGTCGCTCGGTAAGGCCGATGGCTCGAAAAAATATTGCAATATTATGATAATTCTTTTAAGCGGTAGGATAGCCTTTAATCGTTTTATGTAATGTAATGATAGAAGAGGGTCTGGCAGAATAAAAGTGAAAGTTCTGTATTTAAAATGTGTTCTCCGAGAGTGTGCATTCATTCGTTCGCTATTCTATCGTGTCACAATGCTGCTTCGAAAGCGAACTGGTTTGTTTTCCAACGATATCAAAACCACATGTCAACGTAAACACAATATTGTTTTATTACTCATTTAATTTCCGATAAAGTCGATCAAATTTCATTCGTTCTATTCGAATTGGACTTCTCTTGCTCTTTTCGTTGATTCTCTACTTCCTGAAATAAACGAATTCGGTACGTTACGAAACGGTAAAGACATACTATTTTGATTTACATCTAATAAAAGTCAGAAACGCTGATGGATAATGCTCTGCTTACTGTTTGAATAATATCCAGTAACGCCGAGCTGTTGTTCGATTGGAAAAACTCATTGATCTCTCGAGGAATGCAAAAATGATTCGGCGGCTTCGGTTGAATGCCGATTTCCTCGCCGATAAATCTGAATTCCGGTGGATCGTTGATCTGATCTAGCAATTCTTCGTACGTGAAAAGCGTTCCTTTGGTGGAAGATTCGTCCAAAGAGCCAAAGTCAACGATCTTCACCTTTTCTTTTTTGTAACGAATCACATCGAACGAGTCTGCAACAACGCAAGGCATTACTTTAACATTAGTTCGATAAAAGGTATACAAAAAATATATTCTATCAATTTGCTTACAATCGTTCAGTGGAAACCTGTCTTTGATATGCTCCATGAACAAACTTTTAATATCCGTTCGAATATTATATTTTTCCGATTCGTTGTAACTGTGATACTGTGATATATCTCGTTGGCTGATCGCTGCATTGGATTCGAATAATCATCAGAAAGCACAAGAAAATAGTATGGTAATTAGAAAATCATTACCTATGAGTTCATTTTTCACTACGAAACATCGAAATTCGGTGCATGGATTAATGTCTCTCCATTGTTTCAGTATAAGACAAGACTCTAATGGAATTTCCCTATTCGCATGGCTCCTAATGTTATTTAAATCTTTTGCAATCCTATCGGAACTTTTCAGTAATAAGTATACCTCCTCCAATGTTTTGCATTTGAGAGTTTTGGTAGGGGCCACCCAAGTCGCATCCTGAAAGTAAGTATACGTAGAAAAAACTGATGATTAGACTATGGATCTTTGTGCATTTATAGGAAAATTGAATAGATGAAATTCAAAATTGTTAAAAAAATTTAGAAATTTGAGTTGTCGATACACGATTCCTTCTCCTTTAAAATCAATAAGGGAAGAGTAACATTCAATTTAGTTTCTATTTCTTGTAATCTATGTAGACAATTTTTATTTTGCATAAAGATCTGTAGGATACTAATAATAAACTTACTGGATGAAATAGTAGGGAAACAATAAAGGAAGTATATTTACGTAAGGCGAACTCCAATTGCTTTTGATAAACACTGCGCCATACTCGTCTATCACGTCTTGAATCTTCTGGCTGAACTCTGGAAATGTTGGTTGAAGTTCAGACGAATGCTAAAAGAGAAAAACCAGTTTGCTCCAAGCTTTGCAATCATTGATCCAATCATTATTTACCTCTTCGTTTAGTACTGGAGAACCATCTGCCCATACTCCACTTTCCGATGGCTCTTTCGTTGTCTCGACAGGTAAAAAGAATGCATCGTCTTCCAAGTATTTAAGTACATCGTTGGGAATACAAAGAATTGTAGCTTCCAGAGAGTCTTTACGGAATAGTGGATACCACGATGAAAACGAGCACTCTGGTTTCAAATCGCTAACCATATTCACATCTAAATTGGATCCAATCTATGTCGAACGGTAAACGTTAATACATATAAATCAATTTTGTTACACTCGATACTTGTTATAACAAAAACGAACAAGTCCAATTTAAAACAGTGAAAATATTAAAAAATTTGGAGAGTATTAATATATTATTTTTATCACATTAAAATTTATTAATGAAGAATATAAATTTATATTTAGCTCCTGCATCTTGCAATTGGTGAACAAACTTTTTATTTTGCATAAACATCCGGAGTTTACTTTTTACAATGTATATTTATACAAACATTTATTTATGTTGATGTTGAGCGAACCGTTTCTTCAATATCGTACGCTTGCATTTATAATTTATTTCAATATTCGATGTTCGTATTCTGGCCAGAATTGGGAATCAGACGATTCAGAAATTATGCATCAACGATTAAAAATCCTGTTGTTTATTACTGTTTATTACAAATATTACAATTGACAATCAAAAATTTTGATAGTGGCGCCATTTGCGGTGAAATTTCAAAGCTCGCTTAGGAGTCTACAGCGCCAATTGACGTAGCGGCAGGGCTGTGCAAGTACTCGCAAAATGCGAACTGAGCCACCGACGAGATGCCGTGAGCACCGACTAGATATAGGATAGACCTATCATCTTATGGGACTTGGTGTCTCATGTTGTGAATTACCGACTGTTCAAAAAATCAGAGGTTTTGGAATGTCCTCTACGAATTAAAATGGCGAGTTTAGGAATTATATCGAATTTCAAGAAAGCTGTCAACACAAACGAGGTACAGGAATCCTATGCCTATATCTTGTTTGTGCTGTCAGCTTATTTTAGATCCAGCACCACCGATGAAACCTTGTTCGTGGCCCTAAACCCAGTTGGTAATACAGGAAATGACAAGAAAAACGGGCCAAGTGGCCCTGGCAAAAATGGCCACCGAAATACATTGGATGATAGGTCTATCCTATATCTAGTCGGTGCCGTGAGACCCGTGCAATATCCTAATACTGCATGTACCGACTCGCGTGGTCACACATTTACCCAACGTGTCAACAGATGGCGCTGAAAACGATCGAAAGCGAGTGCGAGTATGGTTGTAACAGTAGTATGCATCTACCTGGTACGTAACGGGAAAGTGTAGAGTAGAAGATTCAGATTCACGAGGAGGGTGGAAGATTGGAGAGAAAAAGATGGAGATAGAAAAGAGAGACAGGGGAAGATACTTACGAACAAATGGCAAATAGGGAAATGTACAAACTGCGTGTACATAACCTTTGTTTCCGGAACTCTATTTGCCCCGAGTTTCGTCTCTCGGACGCGTTTCGTAAAATCTTTTCACAAACCTTTTACGGATAATGGGCGTAAAGACTTTAAGCCAGTATAAAAACAGATAATGCTTGACTTACAGACAATCTCCTGACTTGGTTTCCACTTGTCCGAAAGGTCGATGTTCTCGGACGATTTAACGCGATGTATTCTGCTCGAGGGTTCACCGTTTGAAAGACCGAAGTGAGATGAAATAATTATGTTGCCTTCGACTGGTTACTTTAAAGCTATCAATTGTCCGTTTTACGAGAACGGATTATGCGATAGACCCTACTGTCACTTCAAGCATTCGAAACGAGGTAAGTCGTTTCGCTATTCTAATTTGTTGTTATTGTAAAACTGTATTGTTTCGTGGAAGGTGTAATGAAAAGACGACTCAAACTTTTATATTAAGCCACTAGTTTGATTGTACGTATATCATTGTGATTAATCAAGTATGCGTTTCAGAAGATGCAGTGGTCGTAGCAGAGGCAGCGGCGACATTGGAGAGTCAGTCGAACCAAATTCAGGAAGCGAAACCTACGACGGTGCAATCTGACTCCGATGTGTTACAACAACTAGTCACCGAAGCTGTCAAGAAAGTTCTTGCTGATCAAGATGTCGCAAACACGGATCAATTTTCCTGTCAGAATGTTGTGTCGCGTGTAGTGGAGGGGTTAAAACCCTCCTTGACATCTGGAAATGCCGGTAAATTGGAAATCGTGGCTGCAAATCCGGCAGAGAAAGTACCGGATGTGCCTCCACCGGTCAATAAGCCAGTTCCGTGCGTTTATAATCCTACGCCGATCGCAGAACTAAAGAAGCGTCATATACCGATAATATCGTATATGCCAACCAGGGAAAGTAGAGTCGCGGTGAAACGTAAATGTTCCCCTGATGTAGCAAAATCCTGGCTAGGTGGTGAATTGACAGATACGCAAACTGCCGAAGCTAAATACAAACCGACCACGATAGTTAATGTTAACGCTCGGGACACTTCACAAAGTTACGTGCCCACGTGTAAGATTGATCCAGTTTTGTTGAATTCATTGGACGATGGAAATTCAAACGACTATTCGCTGAAACTCGGGGAGGCGTACTATCCAAGGAGCAAAAAGAGACGGGAAGAGTATGTTCCAAAGAAGATCAAAGCACCACTGAAAAGCATCGATGGTTTAAAAGATTCGGTAATATACGATTTTGCACCAGGATTCGATAGAGGAAATCATGCAACGACAGACGCGACACGTTCTTCTTCCGATTTCGAAGCGAATTCGCAATCTCAGAGATTTTATTCCGACTTAGAACCGAAATTCTCGGACGACGACGAAGAGGAAGACGACCATGACAACAGCAATAACGTCGATGATGAAGAAGAAGATGTCAATGAGAACGAGAATGAGAATGACATTGAACTAAGTCCGAGTAAAATCAACGGCGAAGACGCGGAGGACAACGCAACGACAGATCGTCCACAAGTCGAATTGTACGACGATGGCAGCGGTTATTCGAACCACGAGCAACATACAACGCGACCAGCTTTCGCTAAAACAACCGTTAACAAGGAGAATCGAAGAGAGAAAGATTCCAAAGATCAGAAGGTTTCAACGACCCGGAGCGCTACACTGACGAAAGACGTTTTGAAAAGTTCGCAATGCGAGAAGAGGAAGAGTTTGGAGACGAATACGAGTAAAGCGAGTGAGAAGAATGCAAAGGAATACAAGTGCAAAAGGGAGGGCAGGAGTAAAGAGGAAAAGAATCACGATAACTCTCGTAAACGGTCCAAAGAGAAGAGACACGTCTCATCCGAGAAATCGCATTCCACGTCTCGCGGCGCGAGCAAAGACGAAAGTAGAGATTCGAAGAGTAAGAGTCGCGACAAGGATAGGTATCGGGAGAAGAGTCAAGAGAAACACCGCTACAAAGACAGAGATAGAGACAGGGACAAAGACAAAGACAAGAACAAAAATAGAAACAGAGACCGAAGTGAAAGCAGACGTAAGAACAAAAGCAGCAGAAGAGATTCTCGCGATTCGGAAAAGCACCGAAGTGATCGGGATCACGATTCTTCCGAACTTTCGAAGAAGGAAGAACGTGAACGCGCGAAGAAAAGACGCGACGGCGGTAAACGTTCGAACTGTAGCAATAAAAGTGTCGAGGACGACAACAGGATGTTCGATGTAGAATTGTCTGCGGCTCTCGCGGAGAATAACGAAGACGGAAGATCGATGCAGAGGCTCGCGAGCGATTTCGATGGTATTCGATCAAATCTGGATGAAGAAAACGACGATCGTTTCGACGGTATCGTCGATATAGATGACGTAATTTTAAGCGGATCCGACTCGGATCACGATGTGCAAGAGGAGTGCTTAAAGATATTTCAAGTACGCGTGACTAATTAATTTAGCGAAATTCATTGGGGGGAGAAGATTTTGTTATTGGCAATTACCCTATAGTCGTTTCCACTATCTCAAATAGATTTGTAAATCGATTACCGTTTAATGTTCACATATTTTCGAAATGCTGTCCGCGTACGACAACGTTACGTTATTAACGTTTCGTTTGTTTCCAGGAATACCAAATATCGGAGCGATCAAAGCCTGTAGCATCACCAAAAGAGACGCCGTCGAAACAGGAAAAAGAGCAACCCGAGGAATTGGGCAGGAAAAGGGTAGCGCATCCTTCGGCGTCCACGTGTGTCTCTAGACCGATACACGAGGTTCAAGAGACAAAAAAGGCGATGAATCCACAGCTGAAAATGTACGAGAGATGGCGATCGGTGAGAGACACCGTCGCGGAAAAGGCAGCTTCGATGGCCAGCAACACGTCTTCCGTTACGAAAGAAGCGCAGCGGCGAAACCACGTCGAAGCGGCAGGTGCAGTATTTAACAGAGGATTTCGATTCGTCGATTTGAGATTATCAAGGTTATAGCGTTTCGAAAGCAATAGTAGAACAATAACTGATAATAATTTTATTGACGGCTGAGAACACAATGAGAACACAGTGAGAGTCGATGACGTAGTTTATCGAGCAGTAGTTACCTAGGAATTAATGGCTCGCGATGGCCGTTTTGCGAAGGCTACGCCCCCTTGACCCGGCCGCTCGTCTCGCTCCCCGTGGCGGCTCTAGTGCTCTGAGCTCCTCAGGCGCGTACCATAGAAGCTATTCGTGACGCATTGAAGCGACACTCGTATCAATAGATTTCCAATCACCCACACCGACACTCGTATCAATAGATCTTCACATAATATTTTCTCTGTATTATCGCGACGAAGTAGCATCGCATATACGTATACTCCCATATAATCTTAGAAGTAATTTCTATCGATATTGAATGTAGCAAAAAACTTTGTTGACAGCTCGTATCAGAATCGCCCATGTACCATACGCAAAATCTCTAGCGATAGAAAAGAGGAAAATGACGGAGAACGTAGGGAAATCGACGAATCCGAAGACAACGGAGGGCTCAAAGACTGCTGCGCAAACAGCGAAGAGTGGAGTACGCGTTGCACATATTCCACAAGCGGTAAGCAAGCGATTAAAAGTCGATTCTACTGATCTAACATTATCAATTGTAAATACATCGATATCGTTGAGTAGAGGTCGGCAAGAAGCGTTCATTTGGCCGCTTTTCGAGGGCTAAATAAGGTATTTTGGGGGAGAGGAGTACTTTTTGTCGTCCTCTGTCGTAGAGTAAGAAACAGATGAAGATTCAAACCATATCTTTTTCTCCAGATTCCTCAGTTGATACGACCGGAACCGTTGCAAGTGACCACGCAGAAGTTCCCGTTGAATGTCCGCCAGTATTATGTGAACATGATGCACGACATATGCGTGCAAATTTACACGAATTCGGAGGATGCCGCGCAACGAGCGGTCAAAGAAGAATTCGCTTGCCACGAACGATGCAAAGCGTTAGCCGTCTACAAGAATTCTTGTATGCTCGCCGCGCATAGATTAAGAAAAGAAGTAGACCAAAGTTTATCCACAGACAACAGCACGGGTGTGACAACAGCTGGTAGCAGTATGATGTCGCACGAAGCGATGTTGGCCGGTAAGAGCAAAGGCTCCTGGAGCGTTCTTAAGACTAAACGTTCCGTTACGGAATTCCGGGGACGCGTACTCTACGGTATGCTGCAGAAATGGATACTGACCGAACAACAGCTCCGCGATAATGGATTTCCTCGACCGCATCCGGACGGTCAAAAGGTAAATTTTCCTATTTCTATATTCTCTTTTCCTTGTTGTGCTCACGTAAATTTGAAAAATCTCTCAGCGATACAGTAACAGATAGAGAAGACGGTGGGTAAGTTGGAAAGCTACAGTGGGTGTACAAAGTGTTCGTACACTTTTTAAAATGGAATATTTTTTTATAATTAGACCAAACGACCTGATTTTTTTATTATGAATGGTAAGCATTGGTTTACTAAATGATCTCCAAAATAGATTTTCCAAAAATTACAATTTACAAGGTTGCATGCAAAAATAAAAAAAGCATTTCTTTTAATTTACAAAAATTATAAAAAAGTTATTCTATTATAAAATGTGTACAGACACTTTGTACACCCACTGTGTCTGGTGGATATGTGACGATTGGATTCGGTTGCAGGGACGCGCAAAAATCTACGTAATCAACTCACGGAATCAGAATGCCCTGTCCAAAGTGCCTAACGAGAGAATTTGCGGTCGATGCGGTCAGGCGTACGCGATAGACAAACAAGGGTTCCAGTTGAGATCGCAAAATTGTATATACCACTGGGGTAAAAAGTTCACGGTCAGAGGTGAGGGCAAATACAGTTGCTGTCAGCAATACGGCTCCGCAACCGGTTGTTGCGATGCTAGGACGCACGTTTGGGACTACGTGGATTACGAGAATCTTCGTGGATACGTGAAAACTCTGCCGAAAGGTACGTTGGACCCAAATACCGGGGTCAAGATCCCAAACGTTGTCTAGGCCTCGTTACTCCATTTCCTGTCAATGGCTCCGTAAGGCGGCGACGATTGTTGTCGGCTCGAATATATCCGCGTGAACACCACTACATTGACACGATGAATCAAATGTTCAAACTTCTTAATTTTCATTATTTTTTCGTGGGACTTTTAAAAACGTATTTCTGGCATTTTTCTGATTAAAACAAGACCAAACACGATATAGTTTCAATTGCAATTTAGTGGTGTAATCGACGAAGAAAGTTTCAGTCGCAAGAAAAGACAGCGTATGGGAAATAAAGAAACGCTTCGGGCCAACCGATCCGTGTTTTATTCAGTCCTCTATGTTCGACTCTCTATTGAAGTCTCGCTCGGCGCGGTAGACGCAGTTATAAATCAGACAAACAAATCTCGAGTGCAAACGTTGTCTGCACGGAATACACCTGTTGGACAGCATCTGAGGAATTATTGTACTATGTTTTCATTTACGATTTTTTTTTTATTAAAGACATATCCGTCGAAGAACAAGGAATTTACTCGCTCGATTGCGAAATGAGCTACACGACGCAAGGTTTAGAACTGACCAGAGTAACGGTCATCGACGAAGATTGCAACGTAGTGTACGAAACACTAGTGAAACCGCAGAATGCAATAATCGATTACAACACAAGGTAAGGATCCACCGTTGGACGTTTCCTGTTCTCCTTTCTCGCCGCTCGATCCGACAACGCGCGAACAAACGAATAAGATCTGCGAATCGCGTGTTTCAGGTTTTCCGGAATTACGGAGGAAAACATGAAGGACGTGACAACGACGTTGCTGGACGTTCAAGCGACGTTGCTTACCATGTTCTCGGAAAAGACGATATTAGTAGGTCATAGTCTCGAGAGCGATTTCAAAGCTCTGAGGCTGTTGCACGACACGGTGGTTGATACGAGCGTGATGTTCCCGCACAAGAACGGTTATCCGCAAAAGAGAGCTCTCAAAAATCTCTGTTCCGAGTATCTCAGGAAAATCATTCAGAACGACGGTTGGTAGCATTGCTCGTTTAGTTATGAATAGACAGCGGATTTGATGCGTTTATGACAAAAATGAATACATAGGTGCAATTTGAAACATTAAAAATATTATAAGAACAAATTGAACATATCAAGATGGAAGTTAAGTTTCTATTTCACTCTAGTTTGTTGCAATCTAAGAAGAAAATTGATTTTGCATAAATATCCGCTGTCTACTCATAAACATGAATAGTTCCAAGTTTGTAGTTGACACGTTTTCACGATGTTACAGTCGGGGGACACGACAGCAAAGAGGATGCCGTTTCCTGTATGGAGCTGATCCTGTGGAAAGCAAAGGAAATAGCAAAGTTACAGTGAACGAACCTGAGAGTAACCCGTCAGACTGACTCGTCCTGTACAGCTTAGATTTTTACGTTTCGCGATACCTTGGCAGCCACATTGACCCATTCGCGCTTCAGACTCGGTCATCTCGTTTCGGAACTGCCGATTCATCGTACGTATTGTATTATAGTTTTTCATGTATAAATCGCGCGACGACGCGCGTGTCGATTCGACGTAGTTGAGTTGCGAACTGTATCTAGAACGATACATCTCAATCACCGACATGGCGATTCCTGAAAATCATGTTTTACCGACGTACCGACATTTAGTTATAGGGATCAAAGCATCTATTTCAGTTTCCATGACTCGCGCGCGTTTCCCGAGATAAGAGTTTTTAGTTCGCAAGTTGTAGTCGGTAGTCCACTGTTATAATAAACGCTGATCGAATGTTGGTCGGTGATTCGAATTGAATCGTCCTACGGATTTCGTTCGCAGTTTCGAATCCTACGATTGTTACGCGTAGATTGTTTGTCCGGGAGCAGTTGGTGGTAAACGATAGCGATCACGAATTCGTACTTTTATAAAATTTCGTTATCGCCTAGCGTCTTGGATTCTCTTGGGCCGTTCGAGCAGGAACGGAACAGCGTACAAGAGGTACCAGCGTTGCGTGTGTTTTCTTTGAGTGTCTCGAAAATTGTACCGAGTGTACATTTATTTTTGGAGATTAAACGTCTCCCAATAAACGGATACGAGTATTTTCTACGCTACCAACAAGTATATTTTCAATGCATTCCGTATCGCGCCAGAACAGAGGCAAGCGAGCCAACAGGGATGGGAAGAAAAACATGATTCTTCTCTCACTCTCTTTCCTTTTATCCATTTTTTTCTTCTTTTCGTGCAATTTTATTATAGAAAACTACATCGATGTTTCTCTCGAATGTGCGTCCAACAGGTTGAATCGCATCGCATCGCCGACGCGAATCACAATCCTTGCTTCATCATTCACAACTGTTTAACGGCCGTTAGTTTGTTTCGTTCGATCGAAGTGTGATCATATTCTAACGTAACCGCCGCGACGACGCGATCGAAGCAAACCCTCCGCGCACGCGTAGCGATTTCTAGCGATTTTAGACAGCCTGCTTGGATCTTTCGTCTTCTTCTCTTCCTGCTTTCTCTCTGCTCGTCCTTCTTCTGATCCGCAAAGTCGTCGTCGTCGTCGTCGTAAGTCGGTTATCTTTATCGTACCTGTCGTGTTCGAACTTCAAATCTGTCTCACACTTTCGAACGATTTTCCTTTCGACTGTTTAGAGAATTTGGAAACAGTAACGTTTCGCTACTGGCTCTCTCTTGCCGGTAGACGTTCGAATACATCGATCGAATCGATCAACTGTTCTCGTTGCAAGGACAACGCGAATCGAGAGCGACCAGCGGGACGTTGCCTCTGATTCGAAGAAAAACGATGTGTACTCGAATAACTGTCTTTGGCACGTCTACACGCGTACTCTCGCGGAACTTACAGCAATTTCGAGGATCTCGCTGTTCGAGCAACGCATAAAATTCTTCGATCTTCTTCGACCTTTGTATCCACCCGTAAAATAGAGCGTTCAACGTTACACGTCCGAGTCACCGCGACATACAAAATAGTTTATCCGACCGTTTCAATCGAACATTATTGTCAGGATGTATTTAGAGCCTAATCAGCGGTGTAGCATTTTTTACAAGAGGGCAAGCTCGCGCTGTGTCATTCTACGAGAAACATTTCAGATTACCGATAATCCAGTGATTGCGACTCTCATTGCAAATAGAAACGATCACGTGAGAATGTTCGACAACGACGACGACGACGGAGAAGAAGAGGAAGAAACGCAAGCAGAAGAAAAGAAAAGGAAGAAACGAAAATCACGATGGGGTGTCTATATCGCGCGTACAATGATGGATGATCGAAAAGCGTGACCAACTATCGAAATTTGGAGCGCGTACGGATACGCGGCGATGATAACGCGTTCTCGCCGATCCGGTCTATAATTATATCGAATAAGCATAATCGAGACGCATGCTAAGTTTTACAGTCGCGAACAGAACTCGTTTACTTCGAACATTACGACGGTACACTAGGAAAAATAAAACAAACAAAAAGAAAAACAAACAAACAAACAAACAAAAGAACTAATCAACAAACGAACGGTACTGTCGCTTCGATTACACTAAACGCTTCGATTGTCCGCAAACGTGACCTACGGTGTTTGTTTGCAGCGACGTTGGAAGACGCGGAAAGATTGCGGAGAAAACTTCGAACCCGGAAAAAGCGTTAGTCGAACCACGTTTCGAAGCTTTCGGCTTGCACCGTGACACAGCTCGGGGTACTCGGTCGGAACGACGAAGAACGTGTACGCAGCTACTCGCTAGCGAAGGAATACTGCAAGGAGAGCCGCATCAATTTGCGAATCCTTCAAAGCATAAAAAAATATGTTGTCCGGACATTAGACAGCATCTAATTGTACGATATAACGTTTATCTAATTCCCATCGTATACGAAGGCAACTGTTCGAAGACACGTACGCGTTACGATCTTACGTATTAGAATTACAGTATCCAACCACGTACAGTTTTGTTTCGTTGGGTATCGCGCCGCTCGTCTCGCCGAAGATTAAACGAACACGTCGAGCATTCGTTGGAAGGATTCGCGGCGTGCGTCGTAGTTCTGTGAGCCATTTCGCGAACACGATCTATCCTTTGGTACCGACCAACGGACAACACGCCGATACCAGTTTCACGCTCGACCAAACGATACTCTCTGACCTGACCGCATCCACGTTTCGCGTGTTTTTTCCTTTTTGCTATTCGTTTTTTGTTCTCGTGACTAGGTTTACTAGAGAAGTAGGACCGCGCGTTACACGCGAGATAATCGTATCTTCGGCTTCGAATCGAGTAAACGTGGAAACGTCGATTCGGATCGGCATTCAACGGAAAGGTAGACTTTTGTAAAACGTGCTCGCACAACCGTTTCTTCAAATTTTCACAATTCTCGCGTATACGTTTCGCATTTCGGTTTCCCTAGCGAAGATCGTTTATCGTTGCAACTTATCGCGAAGGAAGAGGCAACCGTGAATGCAAGACAACAGTGGAACTATAATCGATCCAAAGAAGGATAAGAAGGGATTGTTCGTGGTGCGTCGGTGCCGATGTAGACTCGGATCTCGATCCGGATGTTGATATCTTGATCCTCGTCCAACGTGCAGCCCGGCAGGAGCAATCACGGAGCAATCAGATGGGAATCTTGATCTCCCACGAGATAAAGAAACTGAAAAGCGATCGCGAGCAAACTGATGCCCAAGAGATCTCCCATGGCTGTTAAATATGGAATCGCCGAATTGTCCGGGTCGATTTTTCGTTTCCACATCCAGTGTATCATGATGTAGGCGATGTAGAGGAGCGCGGCGACTTGCAGCATCGCCGCGCATAAATAAACGAACACGAAAAGAGGCGTCAGCGACGAGTTGCCGTCCTTCATGTAATTGATTAGGTAAATGAAAATTATATGACCCGGTATGACCATCGCCATTAAAACTCTGGTGGTCCTCGCGTGCATGCCTGTACAAACGGAACACAATTACGGATGTCGCATCGAGGAATCATTAGAGTTATGCAGCGCCGCTTACCTTTGCCGAAAAAATTCGCGATGGGCGTAATAAAGATGACGGGATGCGTGTGACCCGGTGGAATCAAAAGCGTTCCCAGCTCCGCCTGTTTATGAAGAGCGGTCGATATTCTGCTCGCTTGGACAGCCACGAGATTGCCACCGACCCCGTTGATCACCGGTTGAAAAACGGTCAAGTTCTCGAACCGCGACACCATGAACTCCAAAATCAGACCGCCGCAACTGTGACATCGGTTCGGAACGGTCGTCGGTTGGGTCGCCGATTTCTCCATTTATCTTAAGCTCCGTACAGAACTGAACATTTGGCCGAACGAACAACGAATGGAACGGGTTCGCTCTGTTCCCATAACTGATGGATCGACCGCGCGCGAACGCGAACGGCAAATCCGAATTGTGTTACGTTCGCCGCACAACTTAAATTTTCCACTTTCAAATTTCTGAATTAAGAACCTTCGGAACCACGAAATTCAAAACATTAGATCTTCCAGATAACTTTTCAATCAAATACAACGTTTCAAGCGAAAAACTGTGAAATTGGAGTTACAATTAAATAGTTCAATTATTCTTTACAGAAAACGTCAAATATCTCGAGAAGTAAATAATGAATTTACGTCGATCGTAAATGTTTTTAGATAACTGGAATAATATTATCAGCGCTACGATTCGATCTAACTCTACAGCAATATAACAAATTTGCAGTAAACGTTAGATCTCAAGTAGTATTGACATATCGATGACCTCCGGTTAATACTTTTATACGTAGGGATTGATTGGTTTGACAAAAACAATTGGACTGCATTAAAGAATTAAGTGCAATCGTTCCTAGCGGGTGCATCGGCGTATCCACATAAAAAAGTAGGCCATAGGAAGTTAGAACGTATTATACATTTACTTGAAAAAGAGCAGTAACTTGTTCTAGTTCCCAGAATCACCCCGTACACTTCGATGTCGATGTTCTCAAAGATATCAATATTTTTCCTAAATTTTCAAATATTGGGCTCGATGCGCAACTCGAAGGCATCTTCGCACAACTTTGGGATGCTGTGATTAGGACGTCGGGCCACAACTTGTCCCAAACAAACGTTCTCTGCATCCGGTCTACCGTGCGCGTTCTGCTTCGAGTAAATGTTCAGGTCTGTACGAAGTATTGGGCTAGCGTGGTGATCGTAACTCACCTTCTTTTTTTTTACATGAGGGAAATGCTTTTACGCATACCCACTGATATAAAAAGATGGATAGGAGATCCTCGAAACCAATTCAAAATCGCCATTGCTAGCATTGGCATGATGCGCCGCTATCGAAAACCAATGGTATTATGCACTTCCCTTCGCCCCACGATCACCCGTGAAGCTCTACGCTTTGCCTCACTTCGCCACGCGTAGACGCACCACTGAAATAATATCAATGCGCCGACGCTACACGAATGTTCAAATTCACTTTTTGCGAACTTCATTAATCATTACTCAATTCACTTTGTTCTTATAAACCATATTTTTCAAGCTTCCCGCCATTTACTGTAGTACATTTGGTTTTCGATGTGGGCGGTTGCGTCTAAAGTCCTCCTTCAATTTGTATCAATCGCTGTACGGCTGGCTTATGGCAATACCGTATCCATAGTATATATATCAGTGCGCATACCCCAAGCCTCCTGGGAGAGACAAGGGGTTGTGTGGAGCTTACGTGGCCAGAAGGGCTCAGAGTACCCACTAAAAACCTCATGACAACCTTCCCTAAGCTAATCGGGGGCGGCTGTGATCTCCGAAGAACACAACCAGCCGATCGTAACTCACCTGCTGATCAGCATGGCGATCATGACGGGGGTCCAGCCGGAGTAAAGAACGTCGTTGGTGTATTTGTTTTTCTTGGCGATCCATACCCAGAGCGGGGTGACGAGAACGTAGCAAGCGATGACCAACGGTGCCAACCAATCTTGCTTGTCGATCGACTCGTACAAAATCGTCGAGATCCAGGAAAGCAGGGCCAAGGAGGTGATGTCGCCGAGGCTCGCGGCTATCGGCGTCGCGACGTTGTCCGGGTTGATGTGACAGTGTCGAGAGAACACGATCACCCCTGCGGTTATCAATCCGAGAACGAACGACGCCAGAGACGCGGTGACCAGGCTGCTTGCGCACAACAGGTAAGCGTGATCCAACGAAATGGTACCGTTTCGAACCGCTCCCATTACAATCGCCACCACGGAGCCCAGAAATCCAACCACTATCGCCTGGCACTGCCAACACGAACCCACTCGTTTTATTCTTTTACTCTTCTACATTTTACGCGAACGTGTCATTCAACAACCACGACGAAGCATCAAGAGAACATTCAACGAAACGAAAGAGAAGAAAGTGATACGAGAATGATGAAACTGTTACGATGCGTGTAAACGAGGGTGAGACGCGTCGATCATGATCGATACCCGCTACTCATCGTTGCGTTCCATACGGATGGTATTGTGTACAAGAATAAATTATACGTCGCCGACACCACAGCGCGATTCTACACCCCCGATTTAACGAGATTCACCTTGAACGTGAAAAACGAGGTAGAGAAACCAAAAGTTTATTTCAATCGTGTTTTACTAGTCATGAGCACCAACTTTCTGAGAGGAACTATAGGTCGCAACTCAATTGTTCTCTTAAAAATGTTGAAGTAAATATAATTTTTCAAACACCTTTGTGTGCGTGTGTTTATAATATTCTTTCATTTCATAGTTGAGTAATAGCAGTTCGGGGAATCGGAATGTAATTAGAAAGTTTAACTAATCACGTGTAATTTGTAATAGGATTTAAGGTTCAAACAGTAATAATAAATGTGCGATAACTTCGGCGCACAGGTTCGATTAATAATACTAATTTACAATAATACCTAATGGTAATAATAATACCTGATCGATAATACCTAATTTTATTATTAAAAATGTTAGGAGTATTATTCATCGAACCTGTGCGCCGAAGTCATCACACATTTATTATCAATATTTCCATCGAAAAACAATTTACATAAATAACAATAAACGATGTTTAATCAACAAATGGAGAACGCGTGAAAGTGCGTTAAATAACGCAAGGCTACACTAAATGTATCACGGTCGGGAAACCCCGTAAATGATCGGCAGATAAGTCGGGGGAAGTAAATTCGTGATGTTACATGCTGTTACATGAATGATTGGCAATCACATTATTGGCTCCATTTACGATATTGCCATTTCCCGAACTATGATATGAAAAAATATGAACAGAGGTGTTTCAAAAGTTATACGAACTTCAATATTTTTTAAGAGAACGGTTGAAAAAAGAACTTTTGGTTTCTTTCGACCTTGCTTTTCACGTTCACGGTCAATTTTACAGGTTATGTAACTTTCGCCAAATTGGGGGTGTAGGATCGCGCTATGGAGTCCGTGACATATAAGGCTGTGCTCACACAGGCGCCAACTCCAAATGCCGGGGACAAAAATCAAAAACTTCGAGCGGGGGTTGGCGGCCTGGAAACCTTCCCTTTCGGTACGCACCGCAGCGAGCCGTCAACCAGCGCTCGTAGTTTTTGATTTTTGTCCCCGGCACCTGGAGTTGGCGCCTGTGTGAGCACGACCTAATTTTGTGACACCCTGTACAGTAAAGTCGCGCGATCTAGCTCCCATCGCCTGTTCCGCGCAGGGACAGAAGTCGTATAGGGAAACTTTTTTTATGACTGCGTCGACCGCGCCAAAACTACAAAGGAAGCCGAACGAAGAGAAGACAACATGTATAAATAGAGATGGCGCGGCAGCTCGAGCTTCTTGGCCCCTCGCGGTGACGCCCCTCAGTGGAAGGGGTAAACGAAGGGCCAGTGACGGTGGAGATCAGAGTGGCCAGACGAGTCTGACCCAGTGATGCCAGATTCGTGGGTCTTGGGATTTTTCCCCTCCGCTCGCTCAGCCGGCTCGACCCCCACTCTGATGCACCGTCGTCGACATAGTAGAGGTAGGCTGTTGCAGCGTGCGTGCAATCGAACAGGCACTCACACGGGCAGAGCAGAGGTACGTTCGTGTGTAGCACGTGCGCAGTAGAAGCAACGTAACGACGACGGTGCGTCAGAGTGGGGGGTCGAGCCGGCTGAGCGAGTGGAGGGGAAAAATCCCAAGACCCACGAATCTGGTATCACTTGTCCAACCTTGGAACTCGCGAGAGGAATACAGTACCCCTTCTCTGATGACCAGCTATATGCGCGCTTGCGCAACGGGTCTTCCATGCGCCTTACTTGATCCTCGTCGTGCTTGCGTATATTGCTGGTCATCAAAGAAGGGGTACTGTCAGTGATGCCAAACGGAGGAATTTGGAGGAACTTCCCCTCCGCCTGACCCCCCACTCTTACTTCTACTGCGCACGCGCAATACACGAACGTACCACTACTCTACCCGTATGACTTACATAGGCAGAGTAGCGGTACATTCGTGTGTAGCGCGTGCGCGGTATAAGTAAGAGTGGGGTAGCCAGGCGGAGGGGAAGTTCCTTCAAATTCCTCCGTTTGGCATCACTGACAGTACCCCTTCTCTGATGACCAGCAATATGTGCAAGCACGACGGGGACCAAGTAAGGCGAATGGGAGACATGTTGCGCAAGCGCGCATATAGCTGGTCTTCAGAGAAGGGGTACTGTCAGTCCAAACGGAGGAATTTGGAGGAACTTCCCCTCCGCCTGGCCCCCCACTCTTACTTCTACTGCGCACGCGCTACACACGAACGTACCGCTACTCTGCCTATGTAAGTCACACGGGTAGAGTAGCGGAGTACCCGTGTGACTTACATAGGCAGAGTAGCGGTACGTTCGTGTGTAGCGCATGCGCAGTAGAAGTAAGAGTGGGGGGGGGCCAGGCGGAGGGGAAAGTTCCTCCGTTTGTCATTACTGGGTACTGTATTCCCCTCGCGAGTTCCAAGGTCGGACTCGTCTGGCCACTCTGGTGGAGATCCTTGGAGAGCTAGATCGCGACTTTACTATATTCAATTTTTGAAACGATAGACGAATGATTCACCCGTCGACGCACGACGCGCGGATCGTTCGTTGAAACAAGGAAAAACGGACTATCGTCATTAATACTAGTTAGAAACAGTTTTCCCCCGTTTCGCATCGAATACGGTGTCTAGATTTCGCGGGTGTTTGCTGATCGATCGCGGTTTACATCCTGCGATAAATATAACGTTTATACACGAAGGTCGTTTACCGTTGACGCGTCGAGCGCGCGATCAAATAAAGTCGCGGCACCAACGATAAGGCGGTTCGCGCGATCGCGCAGTACGATTTCGAATTTGAATGATTTCGATCGACTGACGTGTAATGGGATGCGTGTTTCGAACTCGAAATTCAGAGCAGACGTCGAACAGCAAATGGAAAAAGACAGAGAGGAAAGAGAACGGGACGGGGGTGAGAGGTGCGGGTGGACGGGAGAGACACGAGGAAACTTCGTACATGATGAAATGTTTGCAATCCGTTTAGAGTATTTACGGAAGCAAAAGACGAGGAAAAGGAAGAGATAACGGGCAAAGCGTGCGCGTATATTCTTCGACTCACCTGAATTAAAACGAGATTCCCGACGATCATGTACCATTGTTGTTTCGGAGTGTCCATATGCCCGAGATTCGCCTGGGTGGAGAGACGCGACGCCAGAGTCATTTCTAAATTCCCTTTCAAGCCCAACAACGCCGGAACCAGAATGATCAGCTCCTTCACTTTCTCGAATACGACCCAGTGCTGTGTATCAACAACGAGAAAAAAAAAGAGAACGTTATCTTCTATATTCCATTCTTGTCTCCTGAATCGCGAGTACGATGTAACGGAAATTTCGTAGAAAGAAACGAAGGATCGTACATGCACCAAATCCAATACCAATCCAGCTCCCACCATGCCAAGGCCGGCGATAAGAAACGGTATAAAAACTTGTATGGTAATTGCCAGGTACGACTCGAGAGGTTCATCCTCGATGACACCGTAAATTTTGCTCTCGGCGACAACGTCGGGAAGACGACCGCCTTCGAGGGTTCCATCGTCGAAGATGGGCACTTCGACGCTGTCTTGTTCCATCAATTTATCGGTAACGGTGGCAGTCGCGACATCCGTTGAATTGCCGGTCACAGTGGCGACGTTCGTTCCAACGTTGCTGGCCATGCACGCGTTCGTGTCCATCCCCTTCCCCATACCCAAACCCATGCCCATCCCCATCCCCATCCCCATACCCATTCCCATCCCCATACCTAAACCCATTCCCATTCCCATACCCATACCCAGTTCTGTCCCTGCGAGCGTCCCCGTTCCCATGCCAGATATGGGACCGGGGTCGGGACCGGGACCGGACCCGATACCGATACCCGTCACCGTGGTCATGGACGCGTCCGTGGCCGAGCTGGTGCCCATTACCGTGTTCCCCTGGGATGACTTCGAGATCGGGCGCAAACGAATGTCCACCGGCGTTACCCTGTGGGAACTTTGCTTTTCGGAAAGTAAAGGCTCTGTGCATTGGTCACTGTCAACAGAAAATCGGACAATTCGTAAATTACATAATTCCCCGTTTCGCATTAACCCCTTGCCGTATTGCAACGAGTCAGACTCGCCAAGAAGATTTTAACGGAGTTAAATTATGAACAATAAACGTTCAATGTTCTCGGCGCTACGTTTCGATCAATTTACTACTGAGAAATCAAAAAACAATTTTGCAGATCTACCTATCTATTTATTGGATTAATCAATCCAATAAATCGTATGATTGTTGACTCAAACACTCTGTATAATCGTATTGATTTTTTCATCGAGTCTTTGCACATGTTTAAAAATCAATTACGCAGAATTGTAGGATGATATCATATAGTTAGTACCATTAGTTTTTGTGCGTGTTCCTTCTATGTTATTATAAGAGTAGACCTTTAAAAAATTTTTTTCTCTCTATTGTAAACATTTATGCAAGAGGACTTCGGTCAGTTCATAGTAAATAAATAATAAATAAATTATCAAATAATCGTAAACTTAGCGCCGAGAACATTGAACACTTATTATTAACAATAATACGATCGAGATATAGAGACATATTAAATTATCAATGTTAGGCGTTTCTTTTTAGATGAATTTCAATCATTGTAACTCCGTAAAGAAAATGTTACGGCAAGGGGTTAAGGGAGTAGATTCGTTTCTAGGATTGCGAGGATGCGGGATGCGCCTTCTCACATCTCGATAATGTAAAGATAGAGTTTTTCGGTAGTCAAACGCTCTAGACAAAGCATCGATCTACACCGCTGTCTCCGACAAAAGTCCTATTTTCACGTTTACTCGGACCAATTGCATTATTCGGCGGCGTGTAGCTGTCGCAGCTTCATGAAAGTAGCTACGTGTGCAGCTTTTTGCTTTCGAACGATGCAAATTGAGCCTCGTAAACGTAAGAAAACAGGAAGAAAAACACGTCCTTGCGTTATTGAGAAGTGAGAAGGCGCGTTTCGTACCCTTGCAATCCTGGAAACGATTTCTAGCTCCCTTAACCTAGACGAGCATCGTCTCGAGGTACGATTTGTTAGCGCGAACCGTGACACGTGAGGCGTTTTCGTTTTCCAGTACGATTTTCTAGATGTCACCGGGCAAAACCGAGATCGGAACCGAGAACGAGGTCGAGAACGAAGCGCGACGACCAGCGTCGTAAAATAATAATTATGATTGAACGTACTTCTCAAATTTGACTCCTGTGACATCAACATGGGCGTGTTTGTCGGGCGGCAGTCGTACCGGATGTTGATGCACCTGATCCTCTATCATCTTCTACTGAGGACCTCGTGCGCCTCGCTGTCGCGGATATATAGCCATTCTCCTTTGAGAATGATAAGGCTCGTCTAAACGTTCGTTGTATTTCAGAACAAGAATCGAGCAAATTACGTAACCGACGAGGGACGCTATCTCTAGTTAGTTTCGCTCGGAATCGCTATACGAGCCTCGTCGAAATTTCGAACACCGTGATTTCTCGAATCGGCGACGACAGCGGCAGTGGCAACGGCGACGTCGCGACGACGGAGTCATGACAATTACGTTCGACGACGCGCAATCTTCGCAAACGTTATATTCGTCGCGAGTAACAGCTTGCGCGTCACGCGGTATCAAGATTTCTTCCCGATTACATTGATATTCGAGAGAAATCCCACGAGTCGCTTTGAATTTTCGTGCCGAACGATGCGATTTCGCTCCAAGTTTCCGGCAGTCCGGACTGGTCATCGAGAATTCGGGCGACCGAGTACGTTTCAATGCAACGTCCCCGCATCGTTTACGCAAAGTTCGAACGTCTTTCCATCGAAAGAAAGGCGGCTATACGCGAAATGGATCGATCCAGAGCGAAATAAAAGAAAACGAAACGCATACCTGCTGTTCGGTAAACTGATCGTGGACAGTACGTAGAAGCTTGACGGAACTCATAGACTCGAGAATCCTCGTTTCCGATGTTGTTCTCAATATCGTGTCGATTCTGGCGAAACAGAAAATCAACCGTCGTCACGCATTTGACGGTGTAAGGCTGGTGGGCCCGTGCGAGGCCGTTTCACGCTATGGTTACATCGCGACTGATCTCTATCGTGCATCACGCCTGTCTCCTTAAAACTCGCTCGGGACGTTTACCGGGAACGTACGCGAAACGGAGCAAGCGCGAATCTATCGATCGCCGCTTGGCGTAGCCTCTGCGCCCGCCTTTCCGCATGCTCGGCTCAACCCAAAACCCGCTTCTTCCCCTATTCCCTGTTCCCCATTCGTTCGTCCGCTACCCCAACCGGACGCGTCCGTTCGTACGCTTGCTCTGGACGCTTTCTTTCGTCTTTCCACCTTTCCCTATCTAGCCTTGACACCCGACAGTCGCTCGAGCAATCTCCGCGCCGAAAATATTCCGTATTCCCCGAATATCTAATCTTTCTTCGTCGATCAGCTGGTCGATTACAGGCGAGACACGATCGGTTCCGTATCGCGTAGATTGCGCCGCCCGTTTGTAAACGTTCCGCGCTCCCGACGGAATCGGTTACACGTGGGTATGCGACCGCGTTTGTGCAACAATTTCTCGAAACGTTTACTATCCGGAGACGAACCAATCGAAACGGAAGGTAACGTTGCGAAATCGTCTCTTGCGTTTGGCAAAACTTTCGTTCTTGTTTCGCAAAGAACAATATTTGAAGATCAACGGCGACGCGAGCGCGCACGCGCGTTCCGATTTGTCCTTCGCGGCGAATTCGCGGGAGGAATCGTTTTTCGATTTCGCTCGGAACGTCGTGATCCGGACGCGCTCGTCGTTCCCGTCCGTCCTTTTATCGGGTGGAACGCGGGTTCTTTATCTAAGTCCTAAAAGGCCAATTACGTAAACACTTTTACGATTGGTTCGGGACTCGAGCGTTGTCGCTTTGACATTGAGTTCGAACCGTGGCGCGTCGCGACTCGCGATTCCCGACGCTGCAACGAAAGCGTTTTCTCGCCGCTTTGAATTTTCGCGTCCCGCGACGACCACGATATCGAACGTCCGGTACACCGCATCTTCCAAGGACTCGCCCAGAATAGGTTCGTTTCGTACAGCGCATCGATTGCCTCGACCTCTGCGTCTGCAAAGATTCGAAGGTGTTCCACGTCGAATAAGATTTCCAGGAGCCGCGACGAACTTTGTGGAACTCCGTTTTCACGGGACGCGTGTCTCGCTTCTTGTGGCCGAATCGGATCGGTTTTCCAAAGAAGCCCGCGACGGTATTTCGAAAACGAAAACGCAAACGCGTACGAAAAACGAAAGGTATTCGACGGTATCCGCGTATCGGCATTTGCAAACATTGTCGTTTAACGTTCGTGGCGCGCGAGTACGAAGCACTTCCGTAACATATTCACAAATTGATAAATTACTCCACGTGTTTAAGTTCGACCATGAGGAGCAATAACTTAACATACGTTTTGATACTTGGTTCCCGTGACCCGCGAAGCAGGTTCTCGAACACATCCCTCTCGTTCCTCGTGAAAATGGAAGCGTAGCTCTGCACCCCTGTCCTCATACTATCCCCGTGCCTCGCGCTCCATAATCGTTGCGGTAGCGGCCGAGAAATCGCATCGAATGGACACCGTCGATGGGACACGAACGTTTTACCGTGGTTTCGGTGTACTCGCGGAAAGTCGAATCGCGTTGGCCGAACTGACGAGGTGAACGCGGCGTAAGCTGGAATACACCCGACGAGAGTACGAATTCGAAAAGGTGTCGCGCGTTGCGCCGATTCGCGCTCGACGGCTATGCTCCCGGTTAGACGATATCCGAACCCGAACCCGAACCCGCGGCCGCACTCTTTCTTTCATTTCGATTCCGATCGCAAGTTAACGCTTGGACGACGAGCAACGGCGCAACGCATCTCCGACTGTTGCTTGTTCCACTCGATTTCGTAACGAATCCAAAGCGGAACGAGAAAGACCGATCGCGAGCGCGCAGATCGATTTCGAGTACGATCTGATTTTTGATGCTTTACTCTTCGACAACGAGCAGGGCTATTCGGGGTGCGCGACCTGTTGCGAGGTGCGCGCCAGCGCACAATAGAAAAAATATATCTGCGGAAGGATCGCGGACAGGATCGAGCAAACCGAAGGAACGCAACGCAACGCAACGCAACGCAACGCGATAGATCAAACCTAAAACGCTCCGCCGAGAGCGAGGCGATAGTTGGCACTGACAGATCCAACTATTTCATTGACGGAGACGAGCTGATGCGCCTCTCTCGACCACAACTTGGTCATTTCGTTCGTACCGCTGTACGTGTACGAGTCGTTGAGTCGAGTCGGCGTCGGTGTATGTACACGTGCACGCGTCGCGATATATATACGTTGAACGCACACGCGGAGACTCGCCTCGCTTACGCGATTACGCTTACAAACCTTTACGCCCTACTCGTAACTCGTCCGTACGATACCGTACGAAATAAAGACGCCACCACCACCATCACCACCATCACCAGCACCGTCACCATCAGTATCAGCATCAGCACCAGCACCAGCGTAGCGGCTCGTTCGGCCCAAACACCGTGGTTAACTCGTTTCAGCAGCCAGTTTCGTATAGTCAAGGGCTATCGCGCACGATAGCCTGGCTCTCCTGTTCAACTTTTCTTCGACGGTGTCCGCTCACCTCGTTCGCCACGACCTTCCTTCAAATTTTACGAAAATTTTTCCGCGGATCTACTCCTCGAAACACTCGAACGTTCCCCGCGCGAAACGAGCGAAACCAGACTCGACCGAAACCGCGGAATATTCGTCGGATCGAAAGATCGATCGAAGCGTTGTCTCGTGCAAACGAGGAGAAACGATTACGATCCCCAAGTACCAGGCTCGCGAAGCACCGACACGTTCATTTGTGTTTTAAAGTGGTTTCGCTCCGACTGATACTCCGCCGCGCGATAATCGCGATCCTTTTCGCGCTAATGCTCGGCCTCTTTGTTTCGCTGCTGGTTGCGCCGCGTCTTTCGTTGGTTTTGTCACGAGGCGAAAACGCTCGCTGGTGCCAAGCCGTTCGTTCTTTTCGAATAAAAATACAACGAGTGGCGCTTCAATCAAATTTATTCGTACCGGTAAGTGAGTATACAATTTTCAAAAAATACTTGTTACCCGTTCGTGTAACGTTGTTTCACACTATTTCACGCCGTTTCTCCGTTACACACCGTGTACGTTTCAGCCGTGTCCTCGTCCAAAAGACGAAGAACGTTTTCGCGGAGTCGCGAGAAACATGGTCGAATCTTTTTCGCCCCTAGTCCCATTTTCGACGGCGACGAGACAAGGCGCTGCAGCAGCGTCTCGACGTCGCGCTTCGACGGAAGGTGACTAGAAGAAAAACGGGAGAACGTTCGATTCGATCGGAACCTGGGTTCCGGCGTCCAGCGTTCGATGTCCGGTGTACCGAATCGAATCAGTCTCCTACGTCCGAATCTCCGTCGCCGATGGCATACAGTATGTGAAACGCGATTCCTAGCAGCGCCGTTCCTATCAGATCGCCTATCGCCGTCAGGTATGGTATCGCAGAATTGTCCGGATCGATCCCTCGTGTCCACAGCCAAACGACCAACACTTGTGCGATGTATAATAACAAAATCACCTGACGATCAAACGAAAACGCGAACGAAACGTGGTTATCGAGTTGTCGACAGGTTCGAACAGTCGCGACGCGGCGGGGTATATCGATCGTATCGTTGTACAGTAAAGTCGCGATCTAGCTCCCCGAGGATCTACCTACCCCCCTTCCAACGGGGGCCATCCCCGCGAGAGGGGCAAAGAAGTTATGTGCGTTTCTACGTTCGGCATTCTTTGCACTTTCAACTAGGGCTGTAACTTTTCCGAAGCTTCGAAGTTTCGAAGTTTCGAAGTCTTCGTAGTCTTCGAAGTCTTCAAAGTCTTCGAAGTTTCGAAGCTTCGAAATTTCGCAATCTTATACCGTGTCACGATTTTTGATAAATAAAAATATTAACTGTCAGTCACCGGTGACTGGCATTGAACTTTCCGTTTGAACTATTTGTAATTAAATTATATTTAAAAAATTGCATTCTATTAATTTTCGGGATCATATCACGAATGTACTTAAAAAATAATTGACGACGTATCTACCGTGGCCGTCATAATAATTTACTACGGAGAGAAGTTCGAAATTAGAAACTTTGATTCTCCATCGCCTTCGAATTTCCAGAAAGAGAACCTTTGAAATTTCGAAGTTTCGAAGCTTCGAAATTTCGCAATCTTATACCGTGGTCACGATTTTTGATAAATAAAAATATTAACTGTCAGTCACCGGTGACTGACATTGAACTTTCCGTTTGAACTATTTGTAATTAAATTATATTTAAAAAATTGCATTCTATTAATTTTCGGGATCATATCACGAATGTACTTAAAAAATAATTGATGACGTATCTACCGTGGCCGTCATAATAATTTACTACGGAGAGAAGTTCGAAATTAGAAACTTTGATTCTCCATCGCCTTCGAATTTCCAGAAAGAGAACCTTTGAAATTTCGAAGTTTCGAAGCTTCGAAGGTTCTGAAATCGAAGCTTCGAAGCTTCGAAATCTTCGACCTTCGAAGGAAAGTTACAGCCCTACTTTCAACGCAGTCATAAAAGAAACAGTTTTCTACGCGATCTCTGTTCCTACTCGGAATAGGCGGTAGGAGCTAGATCGCCACTTTACTGTATCCGTGTAGAGACGTACCTGCAATAGCGCTGCGGCCAGATACACCACGATAAATATGGCAGTGAAAGAGGTATGGCCAACTTGAAGGTAACTGATGGTGTAAGCGAATATTAGGTGACCGGGTATCACCATCGCTAGTAGCACCCTGGCGGTTCTCGCGTGTCCACCTACGGATCGTTCGAGGCAATGGTGTGTAAGCTCGCATACAGTGGGTGTACAAAGCGTTCGTACACCTTTTAAGATAGAATAACTTTTTTGTAATTGTACCAAACGAACTGAGTTTTTTATCATGAATGGTAAGCATTGGTTTACTAAATGATCTCCATAAAAGATTTTCCAAAAATTACAGTTTACAATGCATGCAAAAATAACAAAGCATTTCTTTTAATTTTTTTATTAGGACCCTTAATGAAAATTTCAAATATATGTTTTGCAGATCTATGTTTGTTACACACATGCTCAAAATTTCAACGAAATCGATTAACATACGCACCAGTTGCAAGCGGTTAAAAATGGCGAAAAACGTAGTTTCACGCGATTTTTGATCAGTTTCTTGCTATTTTTTCCTGCGTCAACCGATTTCGATGAAATTTTCAGTATGTGCATAACTACCATAGATCTACAAAACATAATCTTGTATATTTTCATTAAGGGCCCAAAAGTTTAAAAAATGCCTTCTTTATTTTTGCATGTAACCTTAGAAATAATAATTTTTTGGAAAACCTTTTTTGCCCATAAACCAATGCTAATAATTAATTATAAAACATCAGGTTGTTTGGTACAATTATAATACAGTTATTCCATTTTAAAAAGTGTACGAACACGTTGTACATCCACTGTAGTCTATCGTATATACTTTCCGCTATGTTTCGTTTAGGGTTTGCAATCCCGCATTTCTTAAATAAGTGAACCGAAATCCCGCAAATTCTGCGGGACTATGCGTGTATACATTGATACTAACTTTTCGACCTACAAGTGTAGTGGCTGAACGAGCTTTTTTCGTTTCAGGATATCTGTGTAATGACTTGAGGAACCTAGAAGATACAACAATTAATAGTCTTTGCTCTTTCGAATCAGATTATCAAAATTCCACAGATCCAAATTTTGTTTAATAATTTGAACACATTTCTGATTTTCATTTAATCAAAGTTCTATTGGCAAACAGCTCGCGTTTATACATATCCCGTTCTAAACCATACCATATCGTATTGTAGCTTCGGTAATGATATCATTATACAGAAAAGGATACACCTCACCAATTTTGACGACCTTGAGATATGTTATCAAGGTCATCATTCTGAACAACTTTTTTCGTTTTTGAACATGCACAGGAAAAAGTTGCTTAGAATTATGAATTCTACATTTGTTTCTTCATTAAACGTATATTAGATCGAAGAAATAAATCCATATTCCCGCGGGATTGCAAACCCTAGCTTCGACTCGCGATGCACGTACCTTTCGAAAAGTATGCGTGGAAGGGGTTGAAGCGAACTACGATTCTTTCCTGGATCGTGCCAGATAGTGGATCTTTGTGCAGCGAAGTCGATATCCTGCTAGCTTGGACCGCGACTAAATTACCGCCGACACCGTTTATTATTAATTGGAATACTGCTATACCTTTGTAACTCGATATCGTGTAATCTAGCGTCAAGCCGCCCACGCTGAAATCAATTCACACCAATCCGTGATTTCTAATCGACCGTCATCGGGGATATTGTGGAACGTTCCCTTCCGAGGATAAACGACGAAATGAAAATAAGAACCTGCTGATCAGCATGGAGCATATCACGGGTGTCCAGCCGTAATCCAATATTTCCTTGGTGAATGGATTTCTAGCTGCGATGTATCCCCAAACGGGGGTAGCGACGACATGAAACGTTATGCAGACGGGTGCGATCCACGGCGCGTACGCTGAAAAGGAAAAAACGTTCGACGTCATGATCGGTGGCAGTGGTCGAATGATTTTGCGGTTACGTCGTCGAGCGTTCGTGTTCGTACGCGATCACGGTGCGGCGCGGCGCATCGCAGCTAGAGCTGTGACTTATGAGATACCTAGGTACTCGAGTAAGAAATGAGACACTCGAGCAAAAATGATAGAGCTTTCATGAGATAGCCAACTACCCGTATCTCATGAGACAGTCATCTACCCGAGTACTCGGTTCTAGGAAATGAAAACCGTTATGGATCGGTTCCGGTTCTCGAAACAATTATTAAGAACCGAAATGATTATAACTGTTACTAAATAGAATATCGATTCTGGCTTATATCTGGATTCTATAACTGTTATTTTTCGGTTCTCTCATTCTGTATTGTGTTTGGTCTTATACAAAATTGATAATTTAGACAATTTTCAAATAAATAAATTTTTGATTGGAGGAATATACGTAGAAACAAATTATAAAAATTGATTTGTTTCAACAATTATTATAACAATACATAATTATTGTAATAATAATTCAAATAATGAATATACAAACAAATTATGAAAACGTGGTTAAACTGAAAATATCAATAAATAACTATTTAAATAATAAATATATAAGGCCAAACAAATACAGAGTACAGAATGACAGAACCGAAAAATAACAGTTATAGAATCGATATTCTATTTAGTAACAGTTATAACATCATTTCGGTTCTTATTAAGTGTTTCGAGAACAAGAACCGATCCATAACGGTTTTCATTTTCTGGAACCGATACAATTTCAATTGTATTCAGTGGTTTAATCGACTGTGAAAGTTTCGTATGGGAAAAAAAGAGACAAGAACAGTCGCCGTCGCCGGCCGTTCAAAGGCCCGCGTATTCTCACAATGTGTATTGCCAATTAAAAATGATTTATTTTTCATTGCTTCTTGGTTTCATTGGTGTAACTGTAGGATATGAAAGATTATAGCGAGAGAGGAGGAAAGAAAAACTGTATCGTCTGCTCTATTCTTTAAAATACCAAAGTGATTAACACATTTATTAATAACTTATTAAATGATTATTTTTCTGATTAGGTATTCTTTGAGACCATATTTTCGTGATGTTTAGTTGTTTATTTAAACATATAAATTATGCTTCTCACTTGTAGAGTAAATATGGGCCAAATTATATCGTGTTTGGTCTTGTTTTAATATGCCAGAAACAAACTAATAAAAGTCTCATAAAAAAATAATGAAAAATAAAGCATTTTGAATTGGCATTACATTGTGAGAACACGTAGGCCTTTAAACCGACACCGTTGCTCTATCGTAGTCTCGCTCGTCTCGATCGAAGCGGTAGACCCAGTCGTAAACCAGAAAAGCAAGTCTACATCGCGATTCTTGTCCGCTCCAGGACCAGCTCCTTGGACGAGAATCAAGGGATTACTGTAGTTGGCTATCTCACGAGATACCCGGGTATTTTTGCTCTACCCGGGTGTCTCGTGGATACCCGAGCATCCGGGTATCTCGTACACTCTTGATAAAGATTCTAGCTCTAATCGCAGCACGATCTTCGAGTTCACCTATAGCATCGTAGAGAAGAGACGCAAACCCCGACAGAAGCGCCAAAGTGATCAAATCGCCGAGGGAAGCCGCGATCGGTGTCGCCACGTTGTCCGGATTGATTTTCATGCGTTTCGATAGCAATATCACGGTGACCGTGACCAAACCTAATAAAAAACTGGCCACGGACGCTGTAGCGAGAGCGCTAGCGCACAAGAGTAGCGCGTGATGAACATCGAACATCGCGTCCGGTATCCAACCGAGAATGACTGCGGCCAAAGAAGCCAGTAAGCCTACGACAATCGCTTGACATTGTATCAAAGCCAGATTGCCGACGATCAACGTCCATTGTTGCTTTCGCGTATCCATGTGGCCGAGGTTGGCGTGCGTCGACAGTCTCGAGGCCAACGTCATTTCCAAGTTCCCCTTTAACCCGAGCAAAGCCGGCACCAATATATACACCTCCGATACGTCTCTGTAGACCGGCCAATGCTGTAACAAAAATTCAAAAGTTCCGGACATCTTGTAGAATCGCGTCCGACGAGTTCACGCACCTGTACAATATCTAATAACAAACTGGCAACTACCATACCGAAACCGGCCAACAGAAAGGGTATAAACATTTGTATAGAAATAGACCAAACGGTCTCCTCATCGACGTCTCTCGTCCGATCGTTCCTACCGGTAGGTTTTTGTTTATCGTTGCCAACGCACTGGTGAACGATCTGCGACCGATCCGGTATTAGACGCCGCGTATCCTCTTCGTCGGTTTCCACCTCCTCGTCGGACTCTACTTCCGGTTCCATGGCGAGGCCGATCATGGCCGATGATCCGATCATCGACTCGTCGCTGTTCGATTTCACCATCTCACCCTCGCCGTAGATCTTTCCCGACAAACTTCTTCTTCCTCTTCTTCGTCGAATTTCTGCCGATTCGTTTTTACCACGCCTTCCGGTTATCGCATGACTCATTCTTGTCGAATTACGTTTCGTACCCGCGCGACCGACTGCGAATCACTGTAACGAAAAAGAAACCGATGCGACTACTACATTCGTTTGACCTTTTCGCGGAATTAGTCACCCTCGATTCGAATTTATTTTCGTCGACTGGTTGCTTACTGCGAGGTCCTCCGCACCGATTTCGTTTCGAATCGCAACAACGTCGATTCGATCGAGCACACGATCGATAATCGACAGCCATTCTTTTTCAGCACTTCCTCTAACGCTGACAGTCTAACGTGTACCAGAAACCGCGAGCGGCGAACGAAACGCAATCTTGCGGATACGCTTGTACAGATTTACCTACGTGGCACATTGTGTTCGGGCAACTTGTCGATTATTATTCCTCCGTTTTAAGATTGCATCCTGGCAGCCAGTCGATGCCTACGCCGGTCTTGTATTTACGTGGAAAATATCCGAATCGATTTCGAGGAACATGATCGCGCCGAATCGCGTATCGCACTATTTATGTACGCGGTTCGGAACGACCGTAACGAACGGGAGGAAATGTTTCGATGTCACCGATACGTCGATCGCAACAACATCGACTCAGAGTACCGATGGAACGATGTTGGATCGTTCGAACGAAAGAAATTCGTTCGAGGATCGATTTCTTCTCGAAGAAAATTATTGTCGCGTGAAAACTGTCCGCACGATTTTAGCTAATCGCGTTTGCAATCGAGACGCACCTTACCGTCTCGTGAAACAGTCCGACCCGACCGGACCGCGCGTATACCTTTGAGGTTACGGTACGTGTCGTTTACGGCACGATAAGAAAAAGTATTGAAGGAACGGTCAATGTATTCTCACGTCGAATACAACTCGCGAAACGATTTTTTCGCGACGGTACCTACCACGAGAAAGTATCGCTACGCGAGAACGGTAGAAGAGAAGAATACACTACACGTTTCGACAACACGAACCACATAACCTCGAAACTACCCTCGACCGATCGCGACCTCGTACTTTTGTAAATATGTACTTCAATGTACTCCACTCGGAACGTTTCGTGTTTGGTGGCGCGCTCGCGACTCGAACTGACGTACTCGTTCGTTTCTCCACCGCGCGATGGCGGTTCCGGTCGATGAAAAAGCAATGCTATGCAAATAATTATTTGCCTTATCAATAGAGTGTTTCCTTTCCAAACCTCACACGAAAGAGCTGTCTCTAATCATCAACTTTTTACACCAGCATAATATTACAATGTAGAACTCCGTGGCCTGAATTGTTTTTATGTACCTTTATTTATCGGTAACACTGTCCAACAAATTTTAACTTTTTTTATGTTTTCATATAACTAAAGGGTGGATCTTATAGATAAAAATCTGCTCTATCGCGTGGTATATTTCGATTCTTCGCTGGACCCTTACTTTTTGAGATAATTTAAAAAATATCATCAAAATTTGGTGCAAAAGTGGTGTCTCTCCGTCTTTAATGATTATTTATTAATGTTTAAACAATCATAACGTGTTAATAATAGATATCATCGTATTCAGAAAAGTCTACAGAATCTTTTGCTGCAAAGAACAATTCAATATCTTTTATAATACCGTCACAACATTTGTTTAAAGTTGAAAAATAGGTTTTTTTTCAGTCATGTTTTTCAAAAACTGTGCGTGTAGGAGAAAAACTAAGGGCAGATTCGGAATCAGCGCAAAAAACTCTATAAGATCCACCCTTTAGTTATATGAAAACATTTTTGGTGTTGGACAGTGTAATCTAGCCTAAAGTTTGCGCATTATATATCTCTTAGAATAAGTGTACAAGGTATAAGTACTCTGTTAAGATAATTTTGTATCGAGATCTATGGGCAAAATGGGCCTAAGATCTTCTTTTCTCAATAAAGAATATAAAGAATTATTTAATCTATGTTTAAACTATGTTTAGGTTATTATATAAGATATTTTTGTCCCTGGATCTATGGATAAACTATGCTTAAGATCTTTCAATAAATATAATCTAATCTAAACAATTATTTAAATAAAAAGAATTATTCTTTTTAATGTACTACGTTTTTAAATCGGACTAAAGAGTAGAGAATGAATTTTTTCTAGCCCCATAGAGATGGTCTTGAAAATTTGTCATTGTGAATGTAAGATTTGTATAAAAACGAGGTGTATTAAAAAAAATCATTTTTTTAATTTAAATATGTAGCTCATCGGCTAGTTTGAAGTCAATTGCAAAATTTGCACCGAACAGATAGACAAGAAAGCGAATTAATATAAATAATATAATAATAATATAATATAATAATAATATAATATAAATAATATATATAAATAAAATAATATATATAATATTGAAGTTCCTTCTGAATCCGCAAAGTTCCTCCATAGTAGTATCTTAATACAGTATTAATGTTATTTTTTATTATATAGTATCGTTGCAAAACTGAATGTTATTAGCTTTCAAGTGTTTTTTATATAAGTAAAAATAAAAAATGGGACATAGAAGAGCTGATCCAAATAATTAATTCTCTACACCAGTTTAATATCACCATATCGAATTCCGAAGGCTGACTACTTTTAGGTGCTTTAAAAAAAAAAAAAGGTGTAATAAAGGTTCCACTTGCAAGAATACCATTTATTACCATATTATGTAGCTTCTTAAACCGTAAAACTTCTGTACGTAACGTTTTCTCGTATTGGTAGAAATATCCAAGATATTCAAGAGGACAGAGTACGCGAGACACAGTGTACACATACGTTATCGCTTATCACCTAACTTAGAAATCCGCATACGATATGGCACGAGATCATGGACCATGGATGCTCCATTTTTGCTTTCGCGTTATTCGTTGTTTTACCAACAGAATATATTTACAAAACGTCAAATGTTCCGCGGATCTTTGTAGCGGTGCTTCCATAGAAAATATTCAAGTCCTGAGAACCTCAGGATCTCAGGAGTTCCAAGGTCAAGGCGGACGCGATGCACCTGTCCATCGATTTAGCTAGCCAAAATTATTTATCATATTTAATGGTCCCGGAACGTGTTCAAATCGAGTCCCATGGAAATTATCGACACGGTTTTAACCGACTCCAGATTTGATCGACAACACCGTTAACCGATTACGCCTTTGATCGACAACGATTTTGACCGACAACGACTTGAGACGACCACCTCAGTGAGCAAAATTTGTTCTAGGTCAAAATTGTTGTCGATCAAAGTGGTTGAAGGTGTTGTCGGTCAAATCTAGAGTCGGTGAAAATCGTGTCGGTGATTTACATGGGACCCGTTCAAATCACATGTGTGTATAATTACGAATGTGTTCCGGGGCGGGACTCGAAAATTTGTGACACACGGATCTCTGAACATTTTCGGGTTCCGACCCGATTTTGACTTCGTGTCCCAAAAGTTTCAGAGTATCCGTGTGTTACTAATTTTCTGAAACCTGCCCACCCCTAATAATTGTTAAATAATACATTGGTATCTTGTAAAACTTGTAGTACTTCTATTTTGTAAAATACAAGATACTGTCTGCACTTTTATGCTATTTAAATGAATGTTACGATATCGAAATCGTGAGGCACAAATCGAAAAATTAATACTTTACTTTTTAAAATGTTGAAATAAGCGGTACGGAAAGAAAAAAGGAATATTTTTGTTTTTTTTTTCATTGAACAAAGTAAATGTACGTTATATAAAAAAAGAATTAATTCGATCGTGGTAAAAAATGTTATCCATGGAAACGCAACGCGGCGACTCATCATGAATTTTTCGATCGACAACACGGTTGACCTTGGATCACCAGACTCCGTGCCGTCGAAGGTGAATTTTCGTGCTTTTTTCGAGATACTTCATTAATCGTTTCTAATCTTATCGTCGCTTATCGGCTTCCAATTGTTAGTCGATAATTACAACTGCACAAATGTTTTTGTCCTTCAATAATCTGACTTGTTCGAGGTGTCATTTGTAAAAAACATGTGTAACATATTCACGTAGGCGTGTGCATGCAGTTTATCTATAGTCGTAATTACGAAGACGAGCTTGGCGCCGCGCTTACCTGTATTTACGTAATTATATTTATACTTTACAGGAACGATCCGTGCGGCGGCAATCGAATTTGATCGATCGCAGATGTCGAATAACAATCTTGTCCAATCAACGTGAATAAAGATCTCCACCACGGGACTTGCCGATCGATATCGTTTGAAGAGTAAATGTATGCCTACGGACGACAAGATACGATGGTACGAATTGTTTCTATTCGAATTGATCGATTAAAACTAAACTTACCGAGCACTAAAAGCGATTTAAATGTTTTACAGAATACTTGGATAAAGAAATCGTGACTTCAATAATTGTAAAATGGAGAAAACAAAGCCAGTCGTTTAACCGGCGTCACTGATAAGTTTAGTGTTAAGAGCGTAGACTCGTTTCCAGGATTGCAAGGGTGCGGAACGCACCTTGTTATCTCTCGATCCTAAAGATCCTAAAGAATGCGGATGTTCAGTAGTCAAAAGCGTAAGATAAAACATCAATCTCGACCACAATCGCTCTTAAAACTCTTATTTTCACATTTACGAGCCGTAATTTGCATTATTCCGAATAATGCGAATAACGCCTCCAATACGTAAAATTAGGGCTTTTGAAGGCGGTCGTGGCCTAGATTTATCCTTCACCTAGCGCTTTTGTCTAGCGAAAACATCCCGCCTCCTTGCAAATCCTGTAAAAAAACGAGTTCACCCTCTTAATCGACTCGATATCGCGAAACGTACGAAGCAGCGCGGCTGATCGAAACACTTGAAACCCGTTCTAATATGGTTAAGGAACATGGGGCTGTAGATTTTTGGCGCACAGCTTGAAATACTTTCGACCGGGCAATGGGCATAGTGCCCGCAGACCAGCTACTTCCCGACAATAGATCGTAATAGACGCAAACGGATATCGGCGCTGGTCGTACGGGTCGCGCGGATGGTACGAAGAGCTCCGGTGTCTTTCGTCACCCATTTTCGCTCGTTCTGCCCGTAGCGTCAAGGTAACAACCATTCCAAAATAGTTGCTTATCGTCATATCGGAATGAACGTTGTTTCCTGATTTTGACCTGGTAAGAGCAGTTTTCAGGGTTGGTCGGTCAGGAAAGAGGACCATGGGTCGCAAGAAATCCGGAAGCAAAAGTTACCGGTCGTCCAAGTCCAAAGGCAACCATGCGAGAAGGATTTGTCGTAACGAAAACGGGAACGAGATCGACCAGGACAAAGGTTTTTGCGAGAAGAGGGAGGACGGTGAAACCAAAGATCCGATCGACGTATACTCGCGCCTGAACTACCCTCTGGTTCGACAAAACTTGCCGGACGATCTCGACGAGAGCGACAAGGAGAACGGGAGTTTAGAGTTGACCGTGAAACCACGATTCGTGTTCGTGTCGAGCCTTTGCGCGGTTTGCTTGAACAGATCCAAAGTGTCGTGCGAACGTTGCCGAATGGTGTCCTACTGTTCGTCGGCGCATCGAGATCGAGGGTGGAAGGTGCACCATGATCTGTGCGAAGCTTTAGCGGAAATCCGAGCGTCGATCTCGTCCAGCGTGTCCGTCGATTCCGAGGACCATCTCGACCCCGAACAGTACCGGATCTTCAGGCTGCGGTTGCTGGCGATTCTAGAGTCGAGAACGGGCAGGCCGTTACAGCTCTGGGAGAGAGAGATCGTTTTGTATCCTCGCGTATGTCGCGTTTGTCACAGCTTCGGCGAGAACCTGGCCTGTTGCGCGGCTTGCGGGATGGAATGTTTCTGTCCGAGTCACCGCGAGGAACACGAGAAATGGTGCAAGGAGTTCCGAGTGCTGCGAAGATTCTTGTCCCTGCAGCACGAGCACGGTTGCGTCGAGCCGAAGATTCCGAGGCGGAAGCGACGCGAGTCCGTGGCCGACGAGAACCGAGAACGACTCTCGGACATCGGTTTCGACGAGCTGATGCGTCGCGTTTACGGGGATTGTTCGTACTATCGTGAAATGGACAGTTACACGTATTCGATGCTGTCCCATTTGTGCACGATTCCCTTGACCACTTTGTACGCGATGGAACATTCCCGGTCTGAATGGCGAGACGAATCGGAGTTAGAGGTGCACGTGCTCGGAGCGGAATTCCAGTTCGAGGGTGTGAACTTGCACGTTTGGGAGAGGATGTTTCTTCATTTGCTGCCGAAGCTGAAGAGGCTCCGGGTGACGCTGGTCGGCCCGGAATTACAGTTGCCGACCGGTGTACCGGTGCATCTTTTGTCGCGGGTGAAACTCTGCTCCGAGTGCAAGGCCGCCGGCAGGGCCGTCGTCGTTCGCTTCCGGCCGAGCACGCTGTATCACGAGATGACGCGATCAGGGTCGCGAACGGACGCGGAAAAGCCCGATATCATCTGCGCGTTCAATCCTGGCCTCTACAGGAAAACTGGTTTCGCCGGGACAGATACGTGGCCGGAAACGATACGGGAATTTTCGAAAATGCGAACGCCCGTCGTTGTCACCTCGTATACAGAGCAGGAAATCTTTTGGGAGATCGATCGGATAAAGTCTATCGATCGAGACGTCGACGTTGTCCTCGAACCGCGACGGAATCCCTTCGCGTCGGTGAAGCCGGACCGAAATTTCGTCAGCGATCACACGAATCCGCTTATATATAAGAATTATTACGTCGCTGTAGTCCAAGGTAGATCGAATTCTTCGTAGATTCGCCGTTTCATTGTTAAATAAACCTTTTTTTATTACCGTGCATTTGCAAACACTCTAGAACCTACATGGAACGGCGTGCTTTCCGTATCCGCTGCGCTGTTGGCGGATCGTTTATGCGGACTTGCAGACTTGTAGACTTTTCGACGGCGGTCGACGCGCGCAACGAAGAATCGCGATCGGCGTGGGTGCGATTATAGTAGAGCGGTGAGCAGCGCGGCGAAAACAAAACAATGTAATCAAATGCAATATTATGTAATATAATAACAAATGTTTAATGCGTATTTCATATGTACGCTATATGTATATTTATATGTATACATGTACAATGCACATTATACGTTTGTTATTATACATTGATATTATATACATATATGTATATGTATGAAAGCGCCGCTATCATCGATGCTCACCGCTCCACTATAATCGCACCCTTAGTCGCGACGTCGCACAGTGAGGCAAGGTGACGAATTTTGTGTAAAATTCAAAGAACTTTCGATAGAGATGAGATAGAGCGATGATTTTTTGTTAATTAAAGCTAAATATTGCAGAATATGGGGATAATAGAGAGATTACGGTAGGAACATTTTTTAACTTTAAAAATCTGCGTTAAACTTGCAGAATTACAAGAAAACTGTCATTCATCCAACACCGTGTATCGGTAAGATTTTTTCTCATGCTTCACATCATTTCATAATATACATTCCTAGTCAATAATTTTTTCGTTGAAATGATCATAATGTTTCTACTTTTCCCATATTCAGATATATTTTAGCTTTAATTTAAGGAACTCATCGCTCTACCCCATTTCTATCGAAAGCTCTTTGATTTTGGCACAAAATTCATCAGTAGACTGCGGATCTTTATGCGATATAAAAATGTTCTGCATTTACATGGGAAGCATGAATAAAATACATGCAGATGACTTACATTAAAAACAACATTACAGTATTCTCAAAATTTTTCTAATCTTTCACTGTTTTATATTTCATCCAACCAATTTCTTCGTAAGTGCATAAAGATCCGCAGTCTAATCATCGCTTTGCATCACTATGCGTCGCGCCGGAGATTCTCGACAAGGAAAAACGTCCGCGACGCGTCGCGAATAGACAGCAACGAGGGTTGTTGCACGGGTTTCGGTTAGCACCGAACTCGAATCAAGTAGAATCGAATTTCGTATACATATATCACAGATGAGAACGCGGTACATAGATCTCGCGTCTTACGAGAGAGGGAAAGACGATAATCGGCTTGGACGTTCCGCATTAGAAGGAACCATGTTTTTACATTTTTCTCCAACCGTCGGACAGCTTAATTTTTATTTATCGAGCACGCGTTTAATCTCCTAAGCTGCAACAAATAACGAGAAGAAGAACAACGAACACGTTGCGCAACCGAATGTTGCGGACGATCGATTGGATCAGCGCGTCCGATAAATAATAGAAATTGCAAAGCAACGGATTAAAGATCGGAGATGTTGCTGCTCGTAAAGACGCGCGAGTCGTTACGCCAACGAATACTGTGAGAACCGCGGACACTATTTATGTACATTGATTGTCATACGCGAATATTTATGAGTCGACATCGTTCACGACGAATTTGACACGAACAATTTTTTGCGTATAATCGTTGGTTGTTTAAAGTATACAGGACGAGTCTCGTAACTTGACGACTTCAAATAACTCCTAAATTATTGGTTGTACGAAGAAGTTTCTCAAACAAATGTTGCATGGTTATCAGGCAATCTATATTTTTTTGCTTTTTCATCGAGACATGAGAGATATCGAGATATGCCTAGTATTTGTTCTCGATAAAGTACCAAATTGTCCATAACAAAGTGTTACATAAGATAAAAATTAAAATGAATAATTCCTAAAATATTTGTAGTGTGATCTATTATGAATGAACGAAGAACTTTTTCTAGTGTTTCTGCAGTTACTGCGACACATGCACCAATAATACGTTCTCGCATGGCCACCGTTGGTGGTTCGCGATGAACCTTATTCTCAATGATTAACACTAAACCTACCGGTCGAAATGACCGGTTCCAGATTTTTATTTTACAAATATTGAAATAATAAAACTGATTTCGTATAAGGAATGGTTGTATAGAGTCTAAATAAAATTATAAGAGTTCGTGTACCAGTTACTTTCAAGCCCCGGTAGGTTTAGCGTCGAACAGTGAATTAACTTTGAAAATAAGTCAGTAATGATTAATCCTTGAGAACTTGGTGCTTTCTCCGAAATCGAAGAAATATATTGATCTACTTAAAAAAGTGAAACAGATTGTGCACCTGGAAGCCATGCAACGTTTGTTTGAAAAACTTCTTCGTACAACAAACAATTTCGGAGTCGTTTGAAGTGGTCACGTTAGGAGACTCGTTGTGTACATCGGCGTGTAGGCAGGGACGCGATCTCTAGGCTTTGTACAGACATTAATACAATAAACCATCTCGAATCGGATCGGATCGAGCGTCGTACGAGCAACCAAGACGAGGAGCGTGAATTATTTACAGCGGAATAGATCGACGGTGCGCTTGCTCGGGGAGCACTTTGCGTCGGATGATTTGCGTACGAAGTGACGAAACACGGACACGAATAAAAGAATACGAACGCGTTCCCCGTCTCGGCAGCGTGGCCGTACAAGTGGCAAACTAATAATAGAACGTGCGAAGAACGAATGGCACGGGAGGTATCGAAAGATGGGAGGAACGTACGGAACGAGAAGAAATGGAATAACGAGAGTGAGAGTGGAGGTTGTTGCCGTCGAACGATCAAAACTTGGCGAGGATCGAGAGGACCGCTAACGGCAACAGGGACAAAATAAGGGAATGTCGACGCGTGGTTGCTGAGCTGCTTATTTCGTAAAAGTAACGATGGTACGTGTCGTCGCAATGAGATGGCCAATTGTTGAAGCAAGCCGCGTACGCTACCACGTGAGCGATGTAATTCTGTTCGAAGGTACCGCGAATCAGGTGGGAGTACGGACCTGGAATCAAAATAAAAGAAAATCACGAATGTCGAATATACGATGCGATAGCCTTCAGTTACTCGTCCTCCATTTTCTATTCACGATGCGGCACGCATTAGTCCCCACGATTTTTCAGCCCCTTCGGATGGTCGGGCGGAAAAGTGTTTTGTACCAAAGTTAATCAGCATTACCCGACAAGAAATTACAATTTTTTTAATTAAAAAAGAATCGTTGTGCTGGAGAAACTGATAGTTGAGCTGACTCGTGCTAGGCAATTAAATGCAATTGTGCGATTAACTTAAACGTTAATTGCATGTCCATAACTATTATTTACCATAACTTTTTTGTTCATTATTTTTTTAAAATAATACTTTAGCACGATCTAGCCGAAACGCAGCAGAACTCAGCACAACTGTTGAAATTATTTAATTTTTTTAATTACTTTTAAATATTTAAATTTCTTTAATTTTATCATTAAATAATTTAATGGAACAAGTGATAACTTCGAGTAACTTTGTCCTTTACTCACCCACTGCGTAAACACCGACATCTTCACCCCCGTGAGTTTCTGACTTAGCGAACATGGCGGCCATATGGGGGTAGAGTGGTTCGTTGCGCGTCTTGTCCAGATCCAGGTTTCTCCAGGTTTCGTTGACGTTTTTGCTATCGTTACGTCTGTGATAAAAGAAACCCGGCCCGTTCGCATACGTGAGGGTTTCGTATGTTTGCCATTCTTTCGGCTTGTTTGGATCGTTGGCAAACCCAAGAATATCGTTTCCCCTATTCGGGTAACCATTCATCGTGAACGAGTGGGAATGATCGGCGGTTACGATTACCAAGGTTTCGTCTAGATTGACTTGTTGAATGGCGGCCTGTATAGCTTCCTCGAGTTCCAAAACTTCCCTTAACGCCAATTTCGCGTAGTTGTGGTGGTGAGCTATGTCTATTTTGCCGCTTTCGACCTGCGAAGCATCGACAAAGACAAGAAATACGTAGCGTGCTGTTCCTGTTTCCCTCGGTTTCTACGTACGTACAAAATTGTTTAAAAGTACTGTATACATACACTCCCGTTCGTATAAGTCACCACACACTAATTCAAATTTGGATGCAGACGATTTTTTGTTATTAAAGGACCTATATTACGAAATAAAACTGCGACTCACTAATTTTTTCGAATGTAGAGAACATATAAATCAAATCTGACCAAAACGTCCTATATTTTATAAATTTTAAACAATATTCTTATATTTCATAATTTGTAAAATTTACGTGGGATAATTGTTTTTTAATTTCAACATTCATTCAAATACTACACGTATATATTTTATGTTGCATCTAGAAAATAGCTACATCTAATCGAAATAAAACAATAAAATCAACCTGGAAGCTTGTATTCTCTAATTACCATTTTATTGAAGATAAGTGCCAGGTGATTTATGGGGGTTACCATGGATTCGTCGACAACTGATTTCGCCGACACTGTTTTCATCGAAACGATTTGACCGACACTGTGTTTTCGTCGACAGGATTGATTCGTATTTGCTAATGTTGAATAATGCTGCTTTATACTTCTCTTTATTCTTTATACAAACAACTAAACGCGCCTAGAACATAACAGTGATATTAACGATTATTCAACATTAGCAAATACGAATTAAACCTGTCGATGAAAACATATGTCGACCAACCCACGGTAACCCGATTTATGAACGGGAGTGTATGTTCATCTTGTATGTCAGCAAGCGAACAGTTTTTGTATATGCAAATTGACTGACGCATAAAAAATACATAAATATGCAGTCTTTTTAAACACGTTATACGGGAGTGTGTTGTATCGTAGATATCGAGTACTTACCATCAACAGAAAACCGTTTTTGTTCTTTCGGAGCAGCTTAATGGCTTGTGTGGTCATGTTGGCTAGAGTAGGCACTTGAGCCGACTTGAGAGCGTGATAAGGAAGATGACTGGGGGCGAAAATTCCGAGAATCTTGGACGTGTTCGCGATGTCGAGGGACATGAGTTGTTCGGCGTTGGTCACCACCGCGCCCTTGGGATTGTTCCGGGACCAAATCTCCGCCAAATTTTGACCGTCTCCTCGGACGCACGTGTCCTTGTCCTGCGGCTGCATGTGCATGCCCATATGCTGCGCCCCGCCGCCCATCATCACCTTCGAACATGGCAACCACGATGAATACAACCGATAAGTACTTATTTTTATTATAGACAATCTCGTATGAGATTTATTTCAACATAATGGTAAGTAGTACAATACGAAAATGACAAACTAAAGAAAATTATTACACAACAGACAATTCAAGGTACAAAAACATTATAGTGAAGACACGATAACAAAACACAATAAAGATTAATCGCTTATAGCCTAAGGCCGCAGCTTGTAATATTTGGTTTGACTATTATCGAAGAAACTTCCATTGGTAGCTGAAGGTTGATTGTACGGAACTTTTTAATTAGTTTCAATCTTTCATCGTTATATAGATTGCACTGCCATAAACCGATAAGTACTTGTTGGTTACCGTTACAATAACGAATAAGGCTAGATAGCAATGAGGTGAACATTGCGGAAAAATCCGACCAATGTAATTAAATGCGACTGTTTATAGTGAAAAGATCAGTTTATGCTAAAGGATTTGTCATTCAAAGAAGTAGAAATTGGATTTAGATATTCAATAAAATAGATTTTTCACCTTAACTCTAAAGGCTAGTTTCACTCCCTCAACATGAGTGTCAGCAGTTACGAAAAAACACGTGTGAAATATTTTTTTAGGGTAACCTCCCTTGTTAGAAGCAAGGAACAAGTAGCGAAAAGATTCGTAAATCGGATCGTCCACAGCGGAATTACCTGGAAGTTACTGCCAGGCTCGTCTTCGACGAGTTGCCTCGCTATATCCTTGACGCATTGCTTGTATTGTTTCGGGATCACGGTGTCGCACTCCCAGTCGCGGTTATTGGTATGCGCGTACAGTGAGGCGGGTGTGGCGTGGGTGATACGGGTGGTGGTAACAAACCCTGAAACCAATCCAATCATTTTGCCTGTGGAAAGCCTTTCGAACGTCGGAGAAATCGTCCAGGCGATCGCAACGTCTGTGGCTGCCAGGAAAAACGCCGCATGTCACAATTTCAAATTTGAGTTTATGGATTCATTGAGCCTTGTAGTACAGGATTTACGTCTTCACCAGAAAAAAGTCAGGAAAATAAATTCGACAGCCAAAATAATGCAACTTGACAATTATTGAAACTGTAAAGATGTCTTTATGATAATTTATGGGATATATTGTTTAACCTCAGTATAGAGGGTGAAGCGCTAGGAACAGGCCATCTGCATAACGCGGCTGCTATTGATGTTAGGAAGAAATGCATCAGATGCAACTTGCATGGTTTCGAGAGGGCATTAATCTGATGTTAGTAGCTTTTTTGTAGGTGGACGCGTACAGGACACATGAAGGTCAACTTCATTTTTTTTAATGGAATGAGGTATTTTTTTAATACATCGATCGATGCAACTGGACATTTGTTATAAAAAAAGTACTAACCTATGTATGTCGAAAAGTTAGTTGTTCAGGAGATATTTCAATTTAAATAACTCAAAAATACCATTACTGTTGTACTAAGACGTTACACTAGTAAGTAAACGCTAACGTCTTGGTACGACTGTAATGGTGTTCTAGAGTTACTTAAATTGAAATATTTCCTGAACTACTAACTTTTCGACATACATAGGTTAGTACTTTTTTATAACAAATGTCCCGTTGCATCAATTGGTGTATTAAAATTACCTCATTCCATTTAAAAAAAAATGAAGTTGACCTTCGTATGTCCTTTTTTTTATATTTCGGGAGATAGAAAACTCCCGAAACTAGGGGACTTTGGTGACCTTAAGTAACCCCTTTTTTCTTTTATTTTTATTTAGTATGCTTTAGCGAACCTAGGACCCGTTGCACACATTCTCATGGCCGCCCGCATATTCCTTCACCACTCCTGTTCTTTCCATAATTGACCTTCATATGTCCTTTACGCGTCCACCTACGGAAAAGCTACTATCGCAAAATAAAGCTACTTCGCATCCGATGGATTTCTTCCCAACACCAATAGCAGCAGAGTTATTCATTTGGCCTGTTCCTGGCGCCTCACCCTGTATATTATAGTAAAAATCTCGTTATTTTTACGATACTACACACATCGGTGACTCTTGATAGTCGGTAAGTTCGGTGATAACCGATGTCCTATGTGAAAGCGTTAGCGACGAAAACTTTAACCGGTAATATCTCTAAAGTGAAAGTATGCGACACGCGGCGTTCTTCCTGACAAGCACCGAGATTCAGTCATTGCTCTAGGAACGTTACGAGCGTTACGCCCTATATAAAACGGAAGGTCGACTCGTGACCTCCTCCGACGTGTCGTTTTCGCGCTCGTTTCGACAAGGTCTATTCGATACTGATGTTTAACGTTTAAACACCGGTAGTTGACCATGAGCTGGCCCGGTGGACAGCGGCGCGGTGTGGCGCGGTGGGGCGTGACAAGCGACGAGTGGTGGAGCGACTCTAGTCGCGAGTCGCAGGTCGCGAGTCGCGAGTCGACAAACGGAACACGGATCGGTAGCGGTAGCAACACGTGTCGGACGGGTATGCACCTTTCATCTACGAGTACCTCGCGTTTCGACCTATTCTCGGCCGAGGTCAAGGGCAATCGAATTTCCAACAACTTCATCTTGTTTTCGATCGATCGTGATCATCTCTGGTCGTATTCGCGTGCCCGCGTACCCGCGTTACGATAAACGAGCGCTATTGTTCGCACGATCTGTCGGATTCGCTGATCGAGGGGACAGAAACCACTTACCGGTGTCCATGCCTGTCTTTTGCGCCCAATCCGCGACCGTCGTCACTTTGCTCGCTTCGTTGACCGCAGGGTCGCAATGATTGTACTTCGCTTTGCTATCCAAACCGATCACGGCGTAACGACACTTCACACCGGAAAATATCGCCGTAGCTGTTCCAGCCGAGTCCGGCACTTGTTTGTCCGTGTTGTACGTCTGGAAACGGAGAAGACGCTTCGTGTATTTTCGTGCAAGTTTATCGGGGAATAAAGGTCCATTTATACTACACGGACGGATCAGCCACGGACAGAAAGACAATGCTTAAGGAATAGGGACTCTGCCGCGTCATCTTCCGAACGGAATCTGGGGCCAGAGTCCCTATCCCTTAAGCATTGTCTTTCTGTCCGTGGCTGATCCGTCAGTGTAGTATAAATGGACCTTAAAGCAATTCGGCGTGTTGACGCGGTATCACTGTATCGCGTTATCACGGTACGTACCTTGGCGAAACCCGTGTTAGGGAAGTTTTCGAAAACCAATTTGTATTCTTCGCCAGTCGTTCCTATAGTTTGACCTTTGAATATACGACCGGCCGTGATCGTAGATATTCCCATTCCATCGCCGATGAATATCAGAACGTTCTTCGCGCGTCTCACGTTGTTTCGAATAGCCAGATTGTCTTGAAGATTCTTCTGCCCCGACTTCAGCCAAAAGGACATTTCTGCAAGATGGAATTATCGGTCGCTCGTTCGAGGTCTCGAAGCGGTCGAGCGGCGCGACGCGGAACGGAGTTCGACCCGAATTTACTTTTGCTTGTTTCGTGGAAAACGATTCGAGAAATCGTCTATTCGCGAGGCTTCGACAGGCGAATCCGTCGACGGTCGAGATCGAAACTAACGACAAACCTTCGTAAGTGGTCGCGTCTCGAGGAAGTGCGCTGGATCCGAGAAATCCCAGCAGGACACACGCGATTACCACTCGATTCATTTTGCCAACGCTCGTCTCCGAAGTCTGCAAAAGAGAAATATATTTGATCCAATCCCGTTCGAAACTTGTGGACGACGGTTTCCTATCGATTTCGTATCGTTTCAGTTCTCGTCGAAATTGTGATCATTAGACAGACCGGATCTTTATGGAAGATAAAAATGTCTGCCAGAATCGCGACAAACTGGAGGGAAATGGAAATTTATTTTCTTTCGTACCCTTATGTAGTGAACCAAAATTAATCGTTTACAGCCTTTCTGTATTTACAGAAGAATGGACAATTCAGAGAAATTTTGTAATATTTTACTAATATTATATTAAAACCTTTCTGTATTTAACATGTTTGTAAGAATTGTCATTATAGGACTATAAATTAATATATTATCGAGTGAAGAATGGACAACTCAGAGAAATTTTATAATATTTCATTAATATTATATTAAAACCTTTCTGTATTTAACATGTTCGTAAGAATTGTCATTATAGGACTATAAATTAATATATTAGCGTGTCAAGAATGAACATTCAGAGAAATTTTGTAATATTTTATAAATATTATATTAAAACCTTTCTGTATTTAACATGTTCGTAAGAATTGTCATTATAGGACTATAAATTAATATATTAGCGTGTCAAGAATGAACATTCAGAGAAATTTTGTAATATTTTATAAATATTATATTAAAACCGTTCTGTATTTAACATGTTCGCATGAATTGTCATTATAGGACTATAAATTAATATATTAGCGAGTGAAGGACGAACATTCAGAGAAATTTTGTAATATTTTATAGAGGAACATTAACAAATTATTGATAGAAATGCATTAAACGAGTACCCGGTTGACTACACAAGGGTTAATGCGTTCAATAGGCCGAGAACAATAGACAGTATTTTGAAATTGTTCCAAATGACAGCTACTAATTTTTGTCAGAAATACATAAGCGCAGTGATTGGACGACCGAACGAACGAACGAACGACCGGACGAGAAGGGGTCGACGAAAAAGCAGGCGACTCTCTCGAAAGGGAGATATTCGGGTCAGTCGGCGAATCAACGAATTTGGCCTGACATCGTGTGGCAGAGCGTACCGTATACCCTAATCCTAATGGAGCAATCCTAAGTGAGCGATCACGCACGAAACGCTGCAATCTGCTGCGTCCACCAACGAGAATTGAAAATCTACGAAAATTGGTTCGTCGCGTACCTTTCGTTCGTGGTTTGAGATCGGTCCGTGGATGTTACGGTGTAGAACGTCGTCAGGCACGTGTCTGGGGACGGACCATTCTTCGAGAAGCGAATTTGCTTGAATGCACGGCGATTCGAGGAGAACGAGCCAGCACCGATCGGTCAAGTTTCGAAATCGGATCGGTAGGACAGAAAAGTGGGAACACGGAAGAATGGATAACGGATGAATCGCGTCGGAGAAACGATTCTTATCGGACGATACCAGAGGAAGAGGCGAGGAGAGGAGAGGAGAGGAGACGATACGACACGGCGCGACACGATGCAAAACGACAGGACACCGCACCAAGACTCGGGTAGGACCGATCGGTTTGATTTGATCCGACCGTTATTGCTCGACCGGGTCGTGGTAACGTATTAACGCTAATACAGCGCCACCGAGCAAGTTTGTCACTTTATATAGCGTTTCAAAGACCCTGGTAGATTGTGCACGAGGTGGAGAGCGTGCAAGGGACACTGAGAGTACAGATTCTCTAGGAGAGGAACGGTCGGGGGAGATCGGGGGAGAAGGGGAACCCCTCGTGCACTGTTAATCCAGGCGTAATTGAGCAGCTCGATGCCCGAGACCATTATGTCTTACGTTCGCGACGGATTAATACGAACGCGACTTTCCAAGTATCTTGCGACTCGCGAATTCCCTCCTCTTCTTCTTCCTTAATCCGTCCAAGTGCCTGTGCGATTTTCTTCGACATTCTTTTTGTACCACTCCTGTCGGCCGATATCGTCTCAGCAACTCGGTCTCGTCGTGGCCACATACAGTGGTTGTACATGGTATTCGCACACCTTTTGAAAACGAATTACTTCTTCGAAATTGGACACAACAGCCTGAGTTTCTTTACGATGTTAGAAGGATTTAAAGTCTTTTTAGAAGCTCGAGCAATTAGTTTGCTGCAGGATGTGAAAAAAAAATGTTGTCAAAAATTGCAATTCGTCGGATCTGTAGAAAAAATAGTAGAAGTTGCATTTCACAACTTTTTTATGTGGGCCTATATTGAAAATTTAAAAAATACGTTTTATAGACCTGTGTCGATTAAACATATTCTGAAAATTTCGTCAAAATAAGTCGACGTTGCAATGAGCTAAAAATGTTTAAATATGTTAAAAATTTGCAGATTTTCACGATTTTCGTATCATTCATTCGTTTTTTGCATCGAGCGATTTTGATTCTACAAAACGTATTTTAAAAATTTCCAATATAGGCCCACATAAAAAGTTGTAGAATGCAACTTTTATTATTTTTTCTACAATTCCGACGGATTGCAATTTTTGACAAAATTTTTTTTCGCATCCTGCAGCAAACTAAGTGCTCCAGCTTCTAAAAAAAGTTTAAATCGTATGGTACGATATTTAAAAAGTTATCGCCTTTTTAAGAGTGAGGGAATAATTTTTTGACCCACTGTACGTGCACAAAGTTTCATTGAAATCGTAAGATGTAAAACTCTTTAAATAAGGGGTTTGCGATTCATTTTAATCGCAGATTCTCTTGTACATGTATACAACTTACTTAGACCCAGCAAAGGCGCCTTCTAAATCTTCATTACAGATACAGATAAAAAATTAAAAAATCGTTACCTTTAACATATTAGCTAGTAAACTAATCCTTCTAACTCAAGCTATCGGGTCCAATTTTGGAAGAGTTATACGCTTTTGGAAGGTGTACGAATACTTTGTACATCCACAATTCGTATATCGAGAACGCGATGAATCCGCATTTTTCTCGCGATTGCTTCTTAACTTGCGACAATAGATCATTATTGAGAGCCACATTGTGACAAGCTTCGCTATTGCCTCACAGATTTTATCGAAAACGTCGCAACTGATTGTGGATTTCTAAATGAATCTTTCGTTCGGAGGAGGGGGAGACCGACCTCGATGAAAATCGTGGTTGCGATAGTCTTTGTGATTCTTGTTGCGTTTTTCCGTCTTCCGTCTATTTATCGTGACGCACTCGTCGTTGATGAATTCGATCCGAAAACACCGCGATCATCGCGATCGCACGACGCTGGAAAGGAAAAATTGTTCCGACCAATGGCGTGACAGAATCGATCCGAATCTTCGAGAGGTGAGGCGGAAGCTCGACGTTCGATTGGCGCGAGATATCGGTGTGGCTTTGCTTTTGCTCTCTGTTTTTCTCTGCTCCACGCTCCACGCTTCGTGCTCCGCTCCGTTATCCATGCTCCGACCACGTGTAGACTTATTACGTTATTATTGGCTTTCTTTCTTGTCTCTATGCCAGCGAATTAACGTATCTTCTTATGGCCGGTGCGTGATCGTCGCCGACGATCCATTTGCGCCACGAACCAACACCGTAATCGTCGCCACCGTGATAATAATCCGGCACTTCGTTCGATACGTCCCTGGATCCCTCCGGCTTTACCAAGATCAACAATCTCGTCTTCTTAACAAATTCTTTCTGTTATACGCCGACACTCGGTGCAACGATTCCTTTCTCTTCCGCGAACAATAAGTCCATCGATCTTTGTCAATGCCCGATAAACCGGTGAATATCGACTGACAGTTTTTGATATTGCCGATATGCGAACGGTATCGGACTTGCAACACGGTGCACGTTGCGTTTGGATGTTTTCGATATTCCTTCGCTATTTACGATATCAATACCGATCGATTTACGATCAACGCATTCGACAACTGCGGAGGATTGCACAGTGCCGAGATCGACCGAAATCGCGGCTAAAAACGCGTCCAGAAATTTGTTTAATTACGAAAGTGGTCCAAGTGAACATTCTAAAAGATTGAGTTTACCGGTTGTTTCGCATCGCATTATTCTAAACTGAATTTGTTCAACGTAATTTTTACGATATTGTCAAAAATCAACCGTTACACGCGTTTCAAGACGAGAGTTTCAGAATGAACGCCGCAGATTTTCGCACTGCGGTTGTTGACGTGATTTTCAATTTTTGTAGACGAATTTTAAGTAACTGCGATAAAATAGAATCTTATTTCTAGTGGTGATAGCCTCTGCTGATCTGAAATTAGTGAAAATTGTACTAAATCCTGTCGAATTCTATATTCTACCCTTTTTATATAATACATTTATATAATAGGAGCTGCACAAAGTCTAAATAAAACTAATCTTGTCATTTTGATAAGAGTATATGTATCAGTTAATTCTGTTACCGAATAGACAGTTTATTGGGCTATAGGCTAAACCGACGAATTCTGTGTCAAAATCAAAGAACTTTTGATAGAAATGAGATAGAACGATGAAATTTTGTTTAAATTAAACCTGATACATTGTAGAATATGAGAAACATAGGGAAATTATGGTACGAATATTTTCTAAGCTTGAAAAAATAAAAGTGCAACTGTTTAACAATAATTCGACTTTTTGTAAATCCTGAGGTCGTAGAAAAATTTTGAGAATTCCAAAAATTTGAATTCAAATTTGAATTCAAATTCAAATTCAAATTCAAATTCAAATTCAAATTCAAATTCAAATTCAAATTCAAATTCAAATTCAAATTCAAATTCAAATTCAAATTCAAATTCAAATTCAAATTCAAATTCAAATTCAAATTCAAATTCAAATTCAAATGCAAATGCAAATTCAAATTCAAATTCAAATTCACAAACGCGGGATGCCACGCAACGATTCACCCACCAGCCGAATGATCGCGTGCCAATGAGCGATCGGATCTCGTTCGATAAGAGAGTACGAATCGGAGAGCTCGAGACTTGGAACTTTGATCGACTCGAGAAATCTGATGAGAACTCGGTGTTCACGAGTTGTTCGTTTCTTATCATCGATATCACGGCGTTTACTCGCGACCGAATCGCTATCGAGCCATCGATTCTCTACGTATACACGTGTCCACAAGTAGAATAGCTGGAAATCCTTGTGTCAAGATAGAAGCCTTCTAGATAGAGATAAACTGTTTCTAACGTGATAGAGAAAAACTGATTTTACTGTTGCCGACCGTATCAGTTGGTTTGTCCGTTTGTCCGTTTCCGCAGACGACACTCGCGCGTAACGCGTGTGAGTGCGCACACCGCTATATCACGTATACGTACACGAGAATTGTAAGGGTCCGGGAGTAAACTTCTGACATCTTAATAATGCAATGATTGGATTTCTTAGTAGTCAAAATCGCTAGATAAAAGATCAATCTAGGGTGCTGTTTGGCTCAAAATTCCTACTTTTTACGTTTCGACGCGTGATTCTCATTTTCGACAGCATCCGTGTAGCACTTGACAGCCACGATGAGCGGCAGCACTGTCACCTTGCGCGTTGCTTCGCGCAGCTCCACTAAACTTCTGCCGAATAATGAGAATTACGTGTCGTAAATATAAAAGTAGGACTTTTGAGCCAAATAGCACCCTAGCTTGAACTTTCATCTCCCGATTTTGACTAACAAGAAACCCAGACTTTGCTTTATTGCGAATTCCAACTTTACTCCCGAAACCCTTACAATTTTCGTGTACATGTACGTGGTTAGTGGTGTGTGTGCGCACAGAAAGAATCAGTTTACTTTAGAAGATTCATCATCCAAACACGCACAAATTGTATTTCGACATTTTCGTCTAGGTCTAACAGTTTCGGAGATATTCAATAAAATGGATTCTTCACTCCACCTTCAAGAGCTACTTTCACCCCCTTAACACGAATGTCAGCAGCTACAAAAAGCACGCGTCAAATTTATTTTTGGGTTTTTTCATTAAAATTGACGTGTTCCTTGTAAGAAGCAAGGAGCAAGATTCGTAAATCGGATCGTCCGCAACGGAATTACCTGGAAGTTATTGTCATCTCGGTCTCAAGATAGACGCCTTCCGGATAGAGATAAACATTTCCTGACGTGACAGAGAAAAGCCGATTTTACTGTTGACAGCCGTATCAGTCGGTTTGTCCGTTTGTCCGTTTGCTCGGTAAACTGGAGCTCGGTCGAATCCTACCACTTAATCATTCGAGATCAAACCGAGATCAGAATACAAAGTTAAAGCAAAGATCACGTGAATCGGCTGCTTCCATGTTCACGGTGTGCCGCGGCGTGGCCATGGCGTGGCACGTCACGCGGTGCAAAATTAGCAAAAGTGCAAGCGAGAAAAAGTCGAATGCACACGTCGGATTTGCGATGCAACGCATGCCGCGTCGACCTGTTCGATGTTCAATTTGTCCTTATTCGAGTCAACCGTCGACACGGTTTTCTCCGTTCGGAGCAAACTCGAACCAACTTGGGCGATGCGCTTCATCGCTAAGCCACCACTAATCGAGTTCTATTCGTAACCCAAGAAGATAGATCGTCGCGTCGCCGTCTCCTTGGCATTCGAATCCGACGCCGAATCCGAAATAGCGCGAACAAGCTTTTTTTTTAATGTTCAACTCTTGTGTAGTCAACCGAGTACCCACTGCATTTCTTTAAGTATTTCGTTAATAGAAACGGTTTTAAGTAATCTATACATTTTGGTTGGCCACGGAATAGTTAAGATCAACGTATGAATTTATTTAGCACTTTTTAATGAATATTCAAATGTTGTTTCTAATCAAATAGTTACTCATTTCTTTCAACAACTTGTTAATGTTCTCCTAAAAAGAAACGACCGAAATTCAGAGAAATTTTGTAATATGTTCCTCCAAAAAAATTTCTCTGAATGTCCATTCTTTGCTAGTTAATATATTAATTTACATTGTTAAAATGAGAATATCTGAAAATATGTTGGAATGCAAAAGGTTTTAAATAATCTATACATTTTGTGGTTGGCTACATAAGGGTTAAAGTGGAGGGAGGTTTAATGCATTTATGCACGACCCCTGGGGCCATTGCAGCGCCAGAAAAGTGAGAGATCCCGCGGTTATCACCCTCAAATTACGGTGATGTGCAGGCCGGGACCAACCTCTAACACTCACTTCTTTTGAGATCTTTTACAGGATATAATTTGTTGACAAATATTTCGCATATATTTGTTTACCTGTTGACATTTATGTCAAGGCGGTGAAAATAGTCCTCAAAGTTGGGGTGAGAACCCTATTTCTGCTAATGTCTCGGGAACTAAAGGGTGTAACGACAATGATTTTTTAAATTTGTGTGTTTTGTATTAAACAATATTTAAAAGATTCATCTTTTTTTGCAATATTCCTTATTAATTGTTTATCGATATTTATGTAACTTTGTATACGTAATCTATGGGACCAAAACAGGGGATACATGGTTTTGTAATTTTTTTTTGTTTTGGTCATTTAACAATGATTGTTCAATATAAATAACATTTTTCGACCAAATGGGGAAGAGAATTTTCACCCTCGAGACATGAAGCTAGCTAACTTATTGAGGTAATGTGCCTTATAAATACTACGTATAGTTACAGATTATGGGGTTACGATTCTCCTGTTTGTCGAGATCAAAAAACAGTTTCCACCTCCGATGCTATTTCGAAACACATCAGTGGATTACGAATAACACATTCATTTGTATTTCGAATCGTTCGCTCGTAAAATAAAGATTAGCCTCGCCGACAAACTACAATCAACCAACAAAATTACGAATATTACCGAGATTACGCGGATCGTGAGATAAACATTATCGTTGATTTTACGCATGACCGGCATGACATTCCGTATCTAACCGCGTTTCATCGTTTACTTTTCCCATTTGTTATCTTTGCTGCGCTTTAGCAAGCATGGTACAGACTCGCATAAACGCGTACAACTAAGCTACATATGATAATTCTACGGAAAACTGAAGGACTGTACGCACGGATTTCAGGAGAAGCGAAATGTCTGTATTGCAAATATTTGTATTTCTTAGTTGAAACATATTACACCCAGGTCTGTATGAATTGAACTGAGAGCATCAGGTGTTGAAAATATGAAGATGGATTCAGTTATGGCGCCTGCTCCAAAAGCATAAGTAGGCGTAAAGGGATAATGCGCCACTTGTAATCATTTAATGCTCCACATTGGGCGCATGCGCCACAGGTTGGTCACCCCTGATATAAATCGACCTTTAGGAGAGGCTCTCGTACTTACCTCGGTCAGAGGTTACTGCAGCGAGACATCCTGATCGTTTGGACGCCTACAGCGGTCCAAAGCAGTGTCTGAACAGTTTTCCACGCGTCAACCTCCTCAAACGCTTTTCGAGAATCGTTGGTTCTAGAGGTCGATCGGTCTCGGAATCGATTCAGGCTGGCAAGCGTAAGTATCCCTTCTAAATATACTCGCGCAGGAGTTATCGATCTTCGATCGAACCACCCCTAAGAGGAAACCAGGACCGTCCTCTAGGACAGGGGTTGGCAAACTACGGCCTGCCGCCTCTTTTTAATCCGGCGGACATTTAAATCAAATTACGCACAATAAAAAGTATCACTTCCTAATAAAACAATTCTGAACCGGTTTTTTTTTGTTGCACTATGAGTAGAATTACCCGAGTGAATATTTTCGCGTTTGCTACCAGGTCCGCGAGGTTCACGAACGCGAAAGGATAAATCAAATTACGTAAAATAAAAAAGAGCACGCAAAAATATCGCTTCCTAATAACAAAATTTTGAAAACGTTTTTTTATTCCTCGAAGAGTAGAATTACCCGCGTGAATATTTTCGCGTTTGCTACCAGGTCCTCGAGGTTCACGAACACGAAAAGATAAATCAAATTACGTAAAATAAAAAAATATCGCTTCCTAATTAAAAAAATGGTAAATCTGTTCTTATGTTGTTCTATGAGCAGAATTGCCATTGTAAACATTTTCCAGATTGCCACCCGGTCCACCGTGCCTAAAAATTGTACGATGGCCGTTTCCAAATACAGTTTGCCGATCTCTGCTCCAGCAGACGAGGATGCCAATGGAAAGGAAAACTTGTACAAGTCGGGAGAATCTACACAAGAATAATGCACACTCTTTCTGTAACGTGTCTTTATATACTTTGTAGTTTCTCGCGACACCGGCGAGCCGAATTACGGGACTTTCGACCGGATTACGCGGATAACAATGAACAAATTACACGCGCGAACGAGGTAAGTCGTGTCGATTACAGTTCCAAGTTGTTGCAACTGTAACGTGTTGAACGACGGAATCGGCGGTGTGCATCCGCGCAGAGATCAGGATCGGGAGACGATTTCCTCAAACAATCTTTCAAGATGGCGGGAATGCATCATGTCGCGCATCCCCGCCGGAAACATTTGAGAAAGAGAACGAAGAAATCGAGTCGAGACACACGAAACAAAACTCGAGTAGCGACGCGAGTAGGCCACCGATTCCGACAGGAAATACTTTTCGAAACATATTTCTATGTTCTCGTGGATGCGAGTATATACACGCGTGCGCATGCAATTTGTTGAGCGCAGGCACTCGCCCCGTGTGCCATCGTGCCGTGCGAATACATTTGTCCCTTGTTGGAATGCCTCTCCTATCGTTCACGTGTTTGCTATTCTTCCGCATTGCCAGTTGGTGTTTCTCTGTTCGCAACTGGTATTGCGAGCAACCACGAAAATCTCTCTTGATACACAATATCTGAAAAACTGTTTTGTGGCACGCGTTTCACGAGATTCGGAATACGCGGGTGGTCCGCGACTCGTCCGAAAAGAAACGAGATACAGTAATGTCCGATTGTAAGACCGAATGAAAGCTTGACTGTACGTCCCTGCGCTGCCCTTCAGGGCCGGCCATCTGAGGGGTGCGGCGGAAGCTACGCACCGGGGCCCCGCGATTGAGGGAGCCCCAACATAGTTAAGAACTAAAATAATATACTCTTGCAACAAAAAAATTTAGTGCCTCAAATGGTTTCTTGCACCCAGGCCCCTTTATAGAGAAGGCCGACTCTGCTGCCCTTCTCACTGGGGACCAATCCCGTGAGGAGTCGCGATGTTTTGTAAACATGCCGCGTAATTCGATACCGGGCGGATTTATCGGTGTGAACTACTAATCCAATTACAAAACTTCTTTATTTTTCATTATTTCTTTGCGGGACTTTGACCAACATGTTCGTGGCAATTATATAATAAAAATGTTACCAAATATGATATAGTTCCGATGATATCTACTCGTGTAATGAACGACGAATATTTTAGACGCAAAGAAGAACAGCGGGGAATGCTTTGAACCCGTCTCTTTCTTTCACATACGATGTCGATTGCGAATCTTAATGCAAAATAAAAATTGTCTGCATCAATCATTGAAATCATAAATTGATATCTTCAATTTTTTGAACTTTTCAACAAATTTGAATTTCATGTACTCAATTTTACTATGCATGCGTAAAGATTCGCAGTCTATTCATTACACATTAGAAAAAGTCCACGAATATGTTGGTCAAAGTCCAATAAAAAAACGTGGTAAAATTTCGAAAAATAAAGAAGTTTTGTTATCGGATGTTTACACCTTTCGGCGTCTTTGAGCCACAAAAAATAGTGTCCCGCTTATATCTAGGACGCAACACAGAAACGAAAAACGAGTTTACAGTCGGACATTGCTGTGCATATTATATTCATCGACATCAACGACGGTCTCCCACGTCCTTGTCCGTATTCTCGATCTCTCGATATCTCTCCCGTGCAGAACATCGAAGACGAGAGCGGCGAACCGATCGAAGAAGGACAAGGACACTGGCGAAACCGTGTGCCGTATGGCGACAACGTGCAAACGAACGTTGCAACGGATTCGAAAATAGTACGTATGCATAGAAGTTCCGCGCTTCGGTCGGAAAATGGCGGAGACGATCCGTCGTCGAGTCCTACGGTTTTGGTAGAACCGTTCCAACGATACGGAAATTAATGACCGGCGTCTTCTTCTATTCATCCGAGTGGACAAAACCTGTCGTCGAAGCTAAGTATTCTTGCGCGAGTATTCTCGACGAAACGAAACGAAACAAAATGAAAACGGCATCTTTACCGGACAGATACGCGGTTAGGTTTTTCCTCGACGAGCCCGCGACCAGCGCGAGCACACGTCCCGGAAAATTTCGTTGTTGCGCGAGGTCTGCGAGTAGTGTTTGATCGCGAAACGATCCTAAGGATTACCGACCAAGCTGTGCGAGGACGCTTCGAGAAACCGCGTTTCCCGTCGACTCCACAGCGCGGAGTCAAAAATTTAAGAATAATCACCTTCGGAATTAGGGTCGTCGGTGAGGGGAGGGAGCAGGGGTGAGAGTGGCACTCGTTTCCTTAACGTCTTTTACAGTACGCAACGGCCAGCCGTTAGAGAAGAAAAGACGAGAATGAGGAAACGGTTAGACGGAGTGAGAGGGGGGAGGGAGAGGGGTGAGAAGTTAGAGTAGAGAAGAAAAGATTAACGTTTGTCGTTGATCGGAAACGACGATCGCGGTTGGAAGATCGATACGATGCCACCGTGACAACGCGGTTGTTGATCGTCGCTTGACGCTACGCAACGATGTCCATGTCGGAGGAAGAATTCGGCGTGGTCGAATCCAAACTGCCGAGGGTATCTTCGTCCGGTAGGCCGTGTTGACACGCGGAAGCTGGCGGACTCAGAGGAGGCAGATGCGGGGAGGACAGCATCGGATCGCCGCTGTGAATTGGACCGGTCGCGTCGTCCTCCATCAGATCTTCGAGCTGCGACATGCTCAAACTCGTAGCCTCTTCCGCAACCAGGTCCGGAATCTGTCGAAGAAAGCACGTCCGTTCGTTCGAGTAATCATGAATCGAAACGAAAAGTTGTTTCTTGAACACAAGAAGTGTTGGCGATGAATGCGACGAGGAGGGAAGAGTGCTTAAAGAGACTTTATAGTCGCCAGCTAGACTGGTGTAAACACCATTTTTTTGTGCCACGCACAGCAGGGAACCGTCAACACGCTCCAGCTAGATGACCGACAGTCTCGAAAAGAAATATTGGAAAATTGAAGAAATGCTGGAAAATGCTGGATACAAGACCAGGGCAGTAAGGTTCTGTCCGATCGCTTGTTCTGGCGACTATAAAGAGACCTTTAAACGGGTATACGTGGTCTGTTCGCAAAGTATCTGACTTTTGCTTAGATCTTCGGCGACCTTGTAATAAGTAGCTTGCCATTGCAACAAGTCGTGTATTATAATGACCGAACGTGTAGAACAGCAGATATGCTACGATCCTCCGTACAGTCCTGATCTAGTTCCTTGTTACTTCTGGTTACTCCCCAAAAATGAAAAAACGTACCAAAGGATAAAGACTTGCGGACGTAGAAGCAATAAAACAGAATACGACGAAGCAGCTGTTCGCTGTTCCTAAAGATGACTTTCAGGGGTGTTTCCGCAAGTGGGAGGATCGCTGGAAGAAAGTTATGGCTTCTAACGGACAATACTTTGAAGGGATACCATTGATATCAACCAGGAACGATACTTTCACGCGGCGACTTCTTCTTGCTTCCAAAATCAAAAATGTGTTAGAAAGCATGGAAATCGCGCTGAAAAAAATGTGTCGCCACCCAAGGGTCCTACTTTGAGGAATTTTTAAGTTTTGCATCTATATGTCCAATAAATTTTTTATAAAACGTGGTCCCTTTACTTTTCGGACAGGCCTTGTGCGTAGAGAAGAAGCCGACAAAGAGTGCTACAAGCGCTCGCGCATAAGAGAAGGAGCGAGGACGAATGAGCAAGCGATTTCATAGTCTCGTAAGAGCAGATACAGCGATTATGAAACTAGAAGCGACAGCGATGCGAACGGTTATTCGGATCAAGGATCGCGAAACCATCACCGTTGTTCGACGCAACCTTGAAAAAATTGAAACTCGGCTCTATGGTCGCGCGGATCGCCGCACCGCGGCGCGTACCTTGCGATGCTCGAGCTTGTTCCGAGAGAAGGCGTTCAGCATACTGCCGGAAGTCGAAGCCCAATTGAAGTCGGAAACCGGCAATCCGTGCGCTTTGGCCTGAAGCTCCAGTTCCTGGACTCTTAGAAGCAACCGACGATTTTGATGCTCCAATTGCTTGTGCCTGAGCTCGTGCTGCTTCATTCTGGTCACCTCGTTTTTCAACAGTTTTATGTATTCGACCGACGATTTCAGGATCGTTCCTTTGTTCGGTCTGACGTCGCGCACGATTTCGTAATACCTGGAACCAAGAGAACGGCTGAAATCGTCCAGGTTTGTACGGCTCCGATGCCGCACAGCGGTCCTGATCGAGAAATTCAGTGGCGTTTTGTTATAACTAGCCTGCTACGTTATTTTCAAGCCACTACACATATTATGAGAGAAAATTAACTACCGCTTCACTCCAGTTTGTTGGAATTCAAGTAAAACAATTTGCATGAAGATCCGCTGTCTAGTTGCGACTTCTGAACCATTAGAGCTTTTGCAATGAAATCTTCACGAAAAATATTTAAAAAATGGTCATTTTTAACTATAACTAATTCAATATTTTTTAATTAATTTCCACCGATATTTTTTAGTGAAAACAAAATTGTGTAAATACAATTTTACAAGCTACCTTTACTTTCCAAATATGTATTGTTTATGTTTCATGCATGTTCTATGGGATACGTAAAATATAAATCCGAGAAGAAATTCAGAATCAAGAATATATTGATGTTAATTAATAATAATTTTATTTCATCAAAATCATTTTAGGAAAAATGTCACTGAATTTCTCGACCCGGCCCACTGTGTGCCGGCGAGAAAACGACAAAGAAAGTTCGTCTACTCACGGGTCGTTGGTTTTAGGCAGTAGAGTGCCGAGCTCTTTGATTCTGTCGTTGATGTTGAAACGTCGTCGCCTCTCAACTGCAAACGATCATTGCGTACAACATTATCGAAACGATCGAAAGCAATAGATCGATTGCTGTTCTGATAAAGGAACATCGAGATACAAGTACAGTACAAAGTACATTACACGACGAAAAGGTGCGTCCCGTCGTGCGAGTGTGCTCGACGAAGTTGTCATCGAAGCTGCGAATATATTCAGGATACTTACTCATGTTGTGATTATCTTTTTTCTGCCGATCTTTCGCTAGGGCGTGGATCTCCGCTTCGGTGAGCAGCAACGGTTCCGGCTTGATCTGCAGCTCTGGAATACTGCTCAAGCTTCCTGGCTGACCCTCTTTCAAACTGTCGCCCAACGATCCACCCTCGAACGACAGAATATCGTCGAGAAGATCCTCCGCCTGTAATCCGATAATCGATGCTATATTTGTATCGATCGTTCGAGCAAACGGCCAAACGAGCCGAATCATTCCACTTTCGATTTTATTATTATTATTTATTATATACCGACCAAGGTCCTTTTATACAAGTATAAACAGTTTTCACATTATAACCGATACAAACAGAAGAAAACAAAACAAAAAAGTCTTAACATAAACTTAAACAACGTATGGACCGTGCGAAACTAAACAAATAATGGTATTATTTACAAATAGCATTGCGCAATTGCGTTTTGAAAGTATGTAACGTTCCATTAAAAAAATCAATATCCTTATAAAATGTACATCATATGGTGCAATTAATCCGGTAAATCGCATTATTAATATCTGCAATAAATTTTATAATAGTATTGATTTCTTTAATGGCTCGTTACAGTCTTTTAAAACTAAATTGAGCTGTACTATTAGGTAATATTACCCTTATTTGCTGTTTTGTTCTGTCCAGATTTGGGTAATTTTAGATTAAGACTTAGGATTAAGATTTTTTACTGTGTTTTTTTCTTTTTTTTTGTTTTCTGTCATACATTTGTATCTACTCACATTTGTTTAAAAGGATTTCGGTCCGTATAAATAAATAATAATAATAATACTTGAGCTAGCAATAATGAGATTCAATGAATTTTGTAACGTAGTCCACAGCTACCATTACGCGGTCAAGTTTACCTAGAACGAACGTAACGAACAGCATCGAGGCGTGGCTAAGGCTGTGTCGCGTTCGTGTTTAGTTTGTTAGCACAATTGCAGTACAATCCTGCAGTGATAGCAAATTGCTTCGAAAAGGTTCTGTACATGTATCTTCTGTGACAGTTACGGTAAAGTGTTTTTAACACTACACTTATCATTGCCTGTCCTGTGACCGATTATATATTGTCCATTTTAGAATTATTGAAAGCATGAAGTGCTTCTAAAAATTTCTTTATTTCATATTGCAATACGAATTGCATGGAATATAAATAAATGGAGCCTTGTCACTTTTGAATCGTTTTTAGTGCTCGGTAGGTTTAATGTTGACACATTATCGACCGGTGATTATTGCATAATTTTGAGAAATTCATGGTACATGGCCTAGCACTTCTTAATGGAAAAATCAATACCAACAGCAATTCTCATTATGAACTAACAAGTCTCCCTCAATATAACGTCATCTAATAGTTTCATTTAAGATTGCAATGAAAAAGAACATTTCTGTGCTCTCCTTTGGTACAGCACAATTATTGAAAATCCTATTAATAGGCTTCCGGTAGGTAAAGTGTTAATAGGTCTTGAGCGCGGCGCTTCCACGAATTACGTGTTTAAAATCATTATATTTTATTTTAATACAATTCCTAATCCGGAAGTTGTTTGAACCGAATTTAAATAAAGAGCAACTTCTACCCTATTTTCATCAATACTGTGGATCATTATGCGAAGTGACAATTGTCTGCATCGATTGCCAAGGAATGTAAACTAAATTGAACGTTGGAGAAGTATATTGACATGTTCGATTTGAAAGATTTTCCAACAATTTTCAAATTTCATCTATTCAATTTTCCTACAAACGCATAAAGATCCGCAGTCCATTTATAAATAAATAAGAATATTGTAAAGTATATTCAGTCTCATTCAGTGTAACTAGTTTAAACCGTCTTCGAAAAACCGCGTACTCGTAAATCGTTGTACTGCTGATATTCGGCTGATTTGACTAATGAGTTCGCCGACCACTGATTTAGGTGAGTCGGGTCTCGCGATTTACCACAGCGCTGTACCGCTCCATGATTGCTAGTTTTTTGGGTCGCAGCAGGATCCGATGGACCGTTCTATTGTTTCTCTCCTTGCCGAACCGAGAATTGGTTACGAAACAAGGGAAACGGACAGCGAGGACACGCGAACGCGAGGCAAAGCCATGGAAAAAGAGAACGAGGCACGGAGAGAGAGAGAGAGAGACCGCGCGAGGGAGTGGTAAAACGGAAAAGAAGAGTGTATCGGAGGATGAGGAACCGAACAGTACCACGCGGGGAAATACAGAGCGAGATTGGTGCGCGCGCTATGAATACAACGCTTATGGCTGTTCGGTTGCGTACGTATATGTTACGTAAACATTACGTAAGAATAATAACCGACGCTCGTCCATGGAAGAATATGTCGATGCAGAACCATAGCGAAGACAACGGACGGCATGCAAACGAGACGAGCAGGTGGTAGGGCGAAAGATCGCGGGATCGAGAGAGCAACAAAACGAGAGAGGAGACGAGAAACCGAAAGGAGAAAGGCGCGCGCGCGCGTCACTCGCAGTCGCCGCGACGCCAAATTAATGGTCGTTATCTTCGCTTCGAGACGGAATTATCGTGTTCTTTATTAAGTAGCGACGTCGAAGATAATCATTAATACCGATATCTGAACACGTACTTCCGTCAGAAGTCCTACATAGATCGTATCTCTATTTGTCTCGATCCGATCGATCCTGAAAAGCGATCCAGTTGTTCGGTCTTTTGTTTTTCGTTTGTCACTCGGCGCCGCACGTGCGAACGACGCTATCGGATGAAACGGCGAACGATGAAAACGGAGAGGCGAGGGAAGAATTCGCGTAGCCCGGCCGAGATTGTAGGCGGGGTCAAATTCATCGTGCAAAAAGAGAAGGCAAACGGGAACGAGCAAATGCGGATTCTCGTTTGTTCGTTATCGAGACCGGTATGCGACGCGCGGCGCGGCGCGACGCGAGGTGACGCGAAACGACGCGCGACAAGAGGTGACGAGACGGTATATTGACTCGCAGCGAGGAGGTGGAGCAGTCGAGCGGCGAAACGCGGTCGTTATAATTTCCAACAAGAATATTACTGATTAGCCGACGACATCTCGGCGATAACGCGTTCGCCGGGTCTGTCTCCCGTTTCTACCGTCTCTCGCGACGCGGGCTCTCGGTAATTCGTACAGAGCCGTTGACACTCGGAACGATGCGCGTGCGAACAACTCAACCGACACGCAACGCTTTTTATTGCTCCCGTTGCCGCGTTTCAATCGCTTCCGCGACGGTGTTCACACCTTGGGGGCAGCTTCCTACGAGGTTGCTCGTTTACACGTGCAGACTCAACGTTTCCATTGAGGTGCGCGACCGTCCAGAGAATCTGGGTTCTTATCCGTTATCGCGCCGAAGCATTTATTCTATCTCTCCCCTCGCACCCCCAATCTCTCACTCTTTCTCTCTTTCTCGACAAATAGTCCAAGAGCGCCTGGGCCGCAGGTACTTTCGTTTCACGCAGCCTTTGGCCCAGTTCACACACCCGTTTTTCAAATATTGTATAGCGGCGCCGCAACTACGGTTCGAACGAATGTGCAGCGCCTAATTCAGTGGTTCTTAACCTTTTTGAAGTTAGGAAACGCTTTCGATTACATGAAAAATTTGTGGAACACCAATATTAATGATCCGGAGAACAAACAAAAACATCCCGAATGGAAATGAATATATTTTAGAAAATAGATATTTATAATATTTTAGAAATTAGATATATTTAATGTACCAGTGGCCTAATTAAATCCGGAGTATTTAAGACCGCAATTCCGGTCGCCGCGCGTTAGAAAAACGGATGCGTGTAGCGGGCCTTAAGGCAGCCGGATCGAAAACAACGATCGAAGCTGAATAGTTTCAATCGCGATATCTTTGCCAATCGATATCGGATGCGCGTTCGAGTAGTTCCATACCGAACGCATTTACGGCATCAAACGTGAACGTGTTCGCCTTTACTTTCTTACACTGGAATCGTACGTTCCAGACCCACGGCGTACACGATCGTAGTAACGACACGACGATGGTAATAAAAAGAATAATTATAATAACAACAACAAATACGATAACGACGGCAGTGATAACGGCGACGACGATAACATTTCGTTATAGAGTTAATAGCGAAAAGCAAAGCGATAGGAATGCCAGGTTGTTTACGGTATGTTGCGCGCTTTCCGGTGGCGATAGGCGGCTCTTGAAACGTAAAAATCAATCGAAACTCGTGAACAAACAAGTTCAAACTCACCTTACACCTTCGAGCTATTATATTGAATACTGGCATCTTATCGAAGCGGCTGCGTCGGAGGTAAAGTGAATGGAAACGAAACGAAAATCGAAACGGTCGCGATCGCGGTCGCGTCGAAGCAAGACCGCTACGATGGGCGTGGGCGTACTGGACGGAGTCGAACAGTTTCTTTAAGAACCGATCAAACGGTCCCGAATCCCGAAGCGTTGTCCTCTTCCAGTCGTGTACAATGCTCGAATCGCAATCGAGGTGGGTTCTATCCTATTCTCCGTTTCTCCCTCGACGATTTCCAGTGGCACGAAGGGTGAACGGAGGACTCCCGAGCATCGGTCGTCGATCATCGACTATCCCCACCCGGCGACCGCGTTTCTTCCCGAAAATAGGATTAGATGGAATCGTAGGTATCCTCTTCGTAGCGAAGTAACAGAAGCCGACACTAGTACCGGAAAATCGATCGAAGCCGGAAACGGGATCGACGAAAGCGACCATATCACGTTGGAAGAATTGACCGGATGCGAGTCGTCGTTGCAACGACCACCGGCGATGGATCAGGTTAGCTCTCAGGATAAGGGCAAGGATACGAGCATGACCGCGAACGGGAGAATGAGAACGAGAACGGGAATCGGAACCGTAGCGGCAACGACGACGGTAATTCCAATGGCAAATGCAGCAACGAGAACGTCAACGCTCGCGCGAGTAACGAGCGCATTTTTCGGAGCCAACGAATCGTCGATACGACGCTGGATCGCGACAACCTTGCGTTTTCTTCTCGTACCGCTGCTTCGTCGCGACTCGGCTACCTACGATTAAGCACCTCAAGGTTGCGGTTACCCAATATCGTATCTGCCGATCTCCTCGGGGCGTGGAGGGAGAACGCGCTAAACTGTCGAACAGTCGTGCGCGAAGCAAGTACGAGCGAGAAACGGATCGGCACCACCGACGCGAGAAAACATGCCAACATGCCGCGAGAACAACCGTTCCTATCCGAGATCCCGTTCTCGCGCGAATTCGAAAAACTGCGTCACACTTCGGATCGATCCGCTCGATACAGAGTCGTTATCGTCGCGAGTCGGAAGCGATAAGCCGGCATCTCTCCAAGGAAAATGCTGCTTCAGTCCGCTATTGCACCGTTCCGCGGAAAAGTGGTTCCTCCTCGTGTCGATCGGGTTCGCTCGGAAAATCCATGGTCCGGGTTAACGGTGTCACCGCTTGCAATTCGACGCTGTTGTTCGTCCTGCAGTTCGAACGGATCGAATAAGGCGCGCGCGTGCGCGCGCGCCACAGGTGTCTGTCGCGGTTGCCACGAAAACGAGAGAACACGAGAATCGCGAGAAACGAGAGACACGCGGGAAACTGTCGTTTTTCGAACGAAGCACCGAGTTAACGCTGGCGATGAAGTTTAGGTAGAAGTCCAGGGTGTGTAAGTTGTAACTTTGAGCGTCACTCGGCACGTTTCGGTAGTGGTCGCTACTGCTCGAATACGAATACGCGGAGCGGGCCACGCGCCACGCGCCACGAGAGCTCGATGCCCCACGCCCGCTTTCCGCTATCGTCTCTCGACGTACCCGCTTCCACCCGCTAACCGCCAGCCGTTACTCGCTACCCGGGAACCACCAAACGTTCCCACCCGACGCGACGCGTCGCGTCGCATCCCATCGTATCGCGCTAACATTCTGCTTATCCATCGAAGTCGCGTCACAGGCCCGTCGCACAGTAGGCTGGATCGAGAAATTTAGTGACATTTCACGGAAAACTAGACTTTCTCTAACCGATTTCTAGGGCTGCAACTTTTCCGAAGCTTCGAAGCTTCCAAAACTTCGAAGTAACAAAGGGATCTTCGAGGTTCCGAAGCTTCGAAGTCTTCCAAGTGCTCGAAATTTCAGTCTTCGAAACGCGTGAAGTTGGAACTTACGAGTTTCATACCATGTCACGATTTTTGATCAATGATTTTTTGATGATCGTCTTCGAAATTCGAAACTGTAATTCTCATCGCCTTCGAAATCATCGACTTTCGAAGGAAAGTTAAATTTAGTTTAGAGGCTTTGGAATTCTAATAAATTTGTATTGCTTCCTAAATGTCCATCAACATCGAAGCTGAAAAATTAATGCTTTTCCACAAAAATTACAATTAATATAAATTAACAAAGATAGACATTTGGAATGCGGTATCTTTAAGACAAAAATTGCTTGTTTTCATCAAGGTGTGTCCTGATTACCCTATTTAACATTTCTTTTGCCTCTTTTGTGGGAATGGAAAACCGTCCTTCGGGGTAACAATTAAGCTCTTAGTTGAGGATACTTGCTCGCAATGTACTCAAAATTAATATTTAATGAAATTAATAAAATCTTGATACTTTCTTAGAATTTGCAAGGTATATCTATTAATAGACCTAATTGGACGTCGTCGGACAAATTATATAATTTTCATTAAACCTTCATCGACATACCCCCATAAAAATCATATCCGACTTGATCCGACGTAACAAATTAATATATGCAATCTAAATATAAAATACTAAATATAAAATTTTTAGTAAGTAAAAAATAGTTTGGAATATTATACTCAAACAATTTTATTTTCATAAAAAATATTAATGAAAATTAATAAAAATTATTGTCTAGCAAATTAAAAAAAGGTGTATTTGTCTGTAGTCTAAATTTACTATTTTTTAAATGAACTTTACTGCATAACATAATGTCACTAAAATTTCGTGATCCAGCCGACTGTGCGTCGTCTGTCTCTCGTCAATCTCCACTCGTCTCTCGTCGACGCGACTCAACGTGGCGCGGTGGACAACAATTTACCGATCGAACGTGATCATCGATCGACGACCGTTCCAGATGCATTTTCCGGCTTCTTCTCGCCAGTGCGGCGGCTCAATTCATGTTTGCTTCGTCCTTTCGAAATTTCCCTCCTCGCGTTCGGTCGATCAATTTCTCTTTCGACTCCGTTTACATTAGAAATTCTTGTCTCGCGCAGGACGTTCGACGCGAGGTACGTACGCGTGTATTCGGGTATTCGATTGCGATAACGGAGACTCGGTTTCTCCGTTAAGTGGGTTGTGCGATGCGATCGCAATATACGCGACGCGTACACCAACGATTGTCCGTGAGCACGATAGTTGCGCAGATACCTGCTTCAGGATAATCCATCGAACGGTAAACGGCTCGATCGCTATTGTAGAGAACGCGATGGAAACGTTGATGGAAATGCGCGCGAACGATGTATGCACCACGTTTCCGTTTGTAGCGCGCTTTTCGATTGCCGCGCGACGAGAGAGATCTAGACGGTGCTAGGGGATCGGCGCGGCAGTGAGGTCTAGTCTAGACTAGTGCTGTTACTTTTCCGAAGCTTCGTCTCTTCGAAGAGAACTTCGAAGCGCACGAAGTCTTTTAACTATGACGGCGTATTTTTCCGAAATGCAACAGTGTCTGTAATCGTATCAAACATAACTTACCAGTGAAATTTCGAAGCTCAAAAATTCGATTCTCATCACTAAACTGCGGATCTTTACGCAAAGTAAAAATGTTTTTCATTGACTGCAGGCAACAGGAGTGAAATAAAAATTGATTCCATCTTGTAATGATTTTGTCGCATTAAAAACTACGTTACAACATTTTTCAATTTTTCTAATCTTTTATTGTTGTATATTCCACAATTTCTTCAGAAATGCATAAAGATCCACAGTCTACTCATCACCTTCGAAGCTTCAAAATCTTCGAGCTTCGAAGGAAAGTAACAGCTCTAGTCTAGACGCATATAGAACGTAGAGGGAAGAGCGGCCCGCGTGGCTTTGATAGAAGACAAAATCACTCAGATGATTTACGTTACCTCGGAATTGCTGGTGGCGACGCTGGAAAGGCCCGGAGACATGCCGCCCGATGTGGGATCCGGGCTTGCCGTCACCGAATTGCCATGCGACAGCACCGTGGTCGCATGCGGGTGTGGGTGTGGCTGTTGTTGTGGTTGTTGTTGTTGCTGTTGTTGTTGCTGTTGCTGCTGTTGTTGTTGTTGTTGTTGCTGCTGCAACTGCAACTGTGGCTGAGGATGCGGATACGAGGCCAGATGAGGGTGTTGCGGTTTTGGATGATGCACCGTCGGTCCTGGCGGTGCGCTCTGGATAACCATCGGGACGGACGCAGACACGTTCTCGACCGAATTCTTCCCAAGGACGCTTTCGGTGTCGACGCAACCGATCGCACCGCCGCGAAACGATTCGTGCAGATACTGTCGCACTTGATTCTTCTGCTTCTGAACGACATGATAGCGCGTCGGATTCTCCAACAGCGTGCGAACCTGCAAATAAAAACCTTTGGATTTTCTCCCAGCTTTCGAATCGTCCGATCTGTCGTCTCTTTCTCGACATCGATCAAAAAAGTTCTCGACGCTGTTCCAAGTTGTCTCGCGGATTGTTTATTATCGAGAGGCACAAAGCAGTGGTTGTTAACCGGTGTTCCGCGAAATGTATTACATACATACTAGCTGACCCGACAGACGTTGGCCTGTCCAAATATCGATAAATTTGTTTATGTTCGTTGTGTGCATTTGTGAAATGTGTAAACAGAGTAACAATGCGAAACATGTCAACCTGCTACTTGTACCGTTCCCAAAATTATGATTTTTACTGTTTGTCCAAATATTCTGACTTTCCTCTGTAATTGTCTCGAATTTTTTTCCAGAAAGCGTTTTCAGGACCCTAACGAACAGAAGTAAAAAAGAATTTCTCATACCCATCGTTCGAATCATGAGTTATGGTCTTAAGTCCATACAAAAATCCCATACAAATAAGCACTTTCAATTTTTCCAAATTTTTCATTCTTCCGGGCAACTTTTCCAATTTTTCTTTCCCTGACAACCTTATTCGGACTATTACGAACAGTTCTCAAGTGAACGTTCTCAAGTGATGCGCTTCTCAACGATTTAATTTTTATTTATAAAGATAGACATTTAATAATATATTTCCTGAAATATATTTATTTCTACGCGGGATGTTGGTTTGTTTTTTGGATCATTAATTTTGGTGTTCCGTGACTTCGAAAATGTTAAGAACCACGGTTTCAAAGTCGAATTTTCATTGGAATCGTTGAGCGGAACGAGAAACAAACGACAAGATATTCCACTCGTCGTTCAACAACAATGATCTTCCGCTTGCGTTCACGTTCGAGCCTGCAAGAGATTGTGCGACCGTTATCGGTGGAACGCGACGGAACGTAAGACAAACGTTGAAATGCGCCTCCGTAACCGTGCAGTTATCTCGTAACGCGTATCTTCGTGGATTACACTTTGGCATAATCGGTGTGTGTACTGCAAGACGCGTAGGTAGGTATACCTAAATATTTTAACGGCCCGCTAACATGCTCTCATCGTAGAACAGGAGACCAGAGAGAGGAAGAGGAGGAGAGAGACAGAGAGATGATAGAACGACGTTATATACTTGCAAGACTTGTGGCGGCACGTCCACCCCGATGGTCGAAAGGGACGCGGGGGGTACGGGTCTGGGAGGAGCAGCTGTCGGTCTCTGCTGCTGCAAGCTCTGACGAAATTCTGCCTCCCGCCTCTCTTGTTCCTGCTGCTGCTCTCGCATCAGCTGGAGCTTCAATTGCGTGCGCGAGGTGGGCGTCGCAGTCTTGAACGTCGGCGGACTGAAAACCATCGAAAAAGGTTCGAACTTTTGCGCTATGCAATGGCAGCGAACCTATGACCAATTTTTAAAAATTATTGCCACCCTTTTCACCACCCCCTTTCCAGCTGACACCACTGACTTAATGACCCACCCGGCTAGTTAACACTGGAACTATCGGACCAATCAAAATGACTGGTGCGAACTTTTTTCCATTAGAAATATTAAAAGTACAGATATGTTTTTCTGAGAAATTTTTTTAGTATACTTCTCTTTTGAAGTGCATATTTAAATGAAACTGTTACGAACTCTAAATAAATGTAAATATTGTCATTATTACAAGGCAATGTATGCCAACTGGTTTTAGTGCTCGGTAGGTCTCGTGTTAATTAATTCTTAGGGGACGAATGCCGTCTATTTGTCTACGATTCAACTCCTCAAGTTGCAGACAAATAAATTTCACTGCGTACATATATGATTTTTCATACGTGATTTACTTTCTCTGAGCAATATATTCTTAATATTTAAAAATAATCTCCGTTTGCGAAGCGTGAAAAAGAATAATTAACAAAATTTGACGCACTTCTCGAAAAGGTTCGCCATCACTGCGCTATAGTTTCCGTCGATCCCTCGATCGCTCGATCCAGCGCTCTACAGGGTGTCCCAAAATTCCTTCAGCATCCGGAAATGGAAGGTTCCTTAGATCATTTGCAGAAATATTTCTCTTTGCAAAAATGTCGTCCGCAGCTTTGTTTAGAAGTTATTAAAGAAAAATACGGACCAATCAGAGCGCGACTACAGCGAACAGAGTCCGGACAGGTCCCACTTAGCGCGGTGTTGCCGTTGGTCGAGCCAGAATCAGTCCGCTGTAGACGCTCTGTGATTGGTCCTTGTTATTCGTTAATAACTACTAAACAAAACTGCGTACACTATTTTTGCAAAGGAAAATATTGCTTCAAATGATCTCAGGAACCTCCCATTTCCGGATATTGAAGGAATTTTGGGACACCCTGTATAATACGAGCAGTAGTCCGTTTCTCGTACACGAGACTACTGTGCGAGTGTGATGGTGGGAGGGAGAGACGAGCAAGGAACAATGTTTACAATCGAATTAACGCGAAGTGAAACGAAACGACTGGGACGAGCCCATGGCTGCGAGAACGAGTCGCGCGACGCGATGGAACGCTCGTACACGGCTTGGGATATTAAAAATAGGGTGTACGCGCGCGTACCGCTGTCGGTACCGGTACGCGCGAGTTGCAGCGAGAATGCTTCGCGCATGATCGTAATACGATGTCGTAACGCGAAACTCGGAAACGTTTTTTCCGCTACAGCGATTATTCGAACAAATCTAGACGGTCCAATAACGTTCGCGTACATACGCTCGATCATCTTTCACGAGGTATTGGCTTCGAGGCGTGTGTACGCGTACAGGAAACTGAAAAATGTGATATCGCTCGATTTTTCTTCGAATCGAACCGACAGACGGACCGACGGGACACGCGAAGCTCGCCTAAAAGATATTCCCAATTTGGGAACAAAGCCAAGCGCGGTGGCTAGAAGTAAACGAAAATAAAGGCATTGCGCAAGTTGGACCAAGCTTTGCTTCTCATTCACGGAGCCGCGATAATTTTCCTTTTTTCCTTCCTTCGTTCATTCGTCTCTATCCGCTTCCAATTCCGCGTATTTTTCATGCAGTTTCCCGTTTCGTCCTACTCTCGCGCATCCTCTTCCCGTCGCCTGTTTCCCTTCATCTATTCGTTTCCTTCTTCAGATCTTTTCAGCATACGCATATGTAGGTTGAAGCGTTCTCGCTTATCTCGCACCGATTCGGGAGCTCGTCGCGTCGTTTCTTTCGCGCAGTGTAGCGGTTACGCAACCATCTTCGACGAAAAGCTAAACCAGTTGTCCTACATACATATATTGTTCCGTCTCTTCTACGTCCGCAACCGTTCTCTTGCTCTCGAATCCCGTTTCTTCCTCCTTTTTTATCGCGTCGTTCGATCTCCTTTCGATTCCGTTTCGTCTGGTCTCGTCTCGTGTCGTGTCGTGTCGTTCGCTCGTCCCTTTTTACCCCCAACCTCGAATTCTCGATACCGGCGGATCGATCTTAAAACCGTTCTCCCTGGAAGTTCGGTCGGGAACGAGTTCGACTCGTTGAGAAGAAAATAAAAAATGACCGCGATCGTTCCGAAGAATCAAGCGTGTCTAAACGTTTTGACACGCGACAATTGGGTCGATTTCGAAGCACGTTTCGTTCCCTCGCTTTCTCGAATTCGAGAGCGCGGTCATTGGAAATCGACGGCGACGATGACGTTGGCGGTAACACGATGACGGAGACGATGGCGGTGAGACACGGTGATGGTGACGGTGACGATGACGGCGAAGACGACGACAGAAACGATGACGCGATCCTATATAGCTGTTCCACGGATCGGTAACTCCGGGCTGACGCATTTCGTAGGGGCGGTGCTCGCCGAGCGTGGGAGAGGATCGAAACGGAGGAAAGCGAAAGAAAATCGATGAAATGCGAGAAAGGGTGGCGAGGAACGAAACGAGAACCGTGAACGAGAGCGGACCATTGGCAAAGTCGACGAGAGATTCCCACGTAAGATTCAAGGACTTGCTTTTATATTTAGACGCAGTGTTTACGATCGAGAAGAACGCGAACGCACCGATAAAGAGAAGCGAGTCGAGCGGACAAATATCCGTCGTGCCGGTCGTACAGTCTCGCGAAAAGTTTTATTCGGGCAGTCGCCTTTCAACCAGAGATCGCTGTTTCCAACGTGCACTAAAATACACGTCTACACGTGGAACGGTGTACAGTACGAATTTAAGGATCGGTGGATACGGGTGCATTCGGCACGTTCGATCAATAAACAATATCGTATCGGTTGTCGGACTTGAACGTGCCGAACGGATCCGTATTTGCCATTGACATATAGAGATACATAGACCGAGCCGTTTTATGGGCGCGTTGAAGCCCACAATGGCGACGCGAGGTTACAAAGAGTGAAAGAGAAAGTATTATCCGGGCTGTATAGCGCTCTCTTTCTAATCCGCAACAATTAGAAAGAGAACGCTATGCACCCCGGATAATAGTTTCTCCCTCACTCTTTGTAACCCGCGCCGCCATTGTGGGCTTCAGCGCTTCGTCCAGGCCGCGCAGTCTATCTCTACGTGTCTATGGTATTCGCAGATCCGCGTCCTTGCACGGATCCTGAACTTCTTACCAACGAGGTTCACGTACCACGTGTATTTCTACACACGTGAAATAGGGATCTCTGTTTTCAACGGCCAAAGGCATAACTATGATACGAAGGCCAAAGAAGGAACGAGATCGAATGAGCTAATGTTCCAACGGGGAGACAGAGAGAAAGAGAGTAATAGTGGGGCAGATTGGGAGAGTAACGACGCACAAGGAAGTCGGAATGTCGAACCGTTCGAACAGATCTGTACCAGCCTTGCGGACGAGTGACGCGCAGTGGCCGCGCAAACGCAAGGTTCGCGGGCCGAGGATTGCCGGGCAACGAGGACGGCGTGGCTGCGGTTGCCGTCGTGGCCGTCGTGACAGCTGAGACCGTCGCACCGTCGACGATCGACGGATCCATCTCGAGAATCATGCGCAAATCTTCGTCGATCCCGATGTGCACGCGCACGCGTTGTTCCTCTCGGCGTTCTCGCCGTTCACGTCGGTCCTCTTGATCCCGACGATAGTCCGAAGCGACGGCCGAGCAACCGGTGGATCCTCCGACTGGTTCGGTGGTTCGCGCGAAGTCCGCGCAAACGTCGCTCGTGCTCTTGGTCCGCGCGTTGTCGTTGTTGTCGTTGCAGCCACTCGGGAACGCAAACGGCAGCGAACCTGTGGTCGGCCGATCGTTGCAGCGGAGAAACGGAATCGACGCGAACGGAGAGAACGCGCGCGTCGACGGTGGCACCGAGGACGTCGTAGTTGTCGTCGCCGTCGCCGTCGTCGTCGATGCGGCCACTCGGGCTGCTGGCACCGACTTTGAATCCGGTTTCGGTATCGAGAGCGAACTCGCCTCCGTCTCTGTCTCGGTCTCCGTCTCGGTTTCCGTTTCCGATTCGGAAACTTGGAACTTCGATGTCGAACTGGATACCGATGCGACGGATCGCGGGACTCGCGAGCGCGACCGCGAACGCGAACGCGAACGTGCCCGCAAACCACACCACCAACTCGTCAACGGTTTAGCGAAGGTTGATCTTGGCGAAACGTGAACTATAGACGACTGCGTCGTCGTCGTCGTCGTCGTCGTGGTCGTTATTGTTCCAATTCTCGACTCGAAAGCGGGCGCTGTACCGGTCAAAGGTCGGCCGACGTCGTTTATTCGATTCAACCGCGACACTAGATCTTCGAATTCGACGATCTGTCGCACGGTGTCGGCCGATATCTGTTGCATGTCTCCCCAGTGGGAGATGAACCTGCCTCGCGACCGAACGAACCGAGACGTCGCGACGCTACTAAAACCAGCATTTGCGCTCGTTCCCTGTCAAAGACGCGTTGTCAACGACGACGCTGTCGGCATCGTGAAACCGGCGCTCGTAATTCTAAACGTGGATTCGTTTAGTTACTCGCGTTCGTTCCCACCCTCGATCTCTCTTAAATTGCGAGTGCGAGTACGAGCGCCGCTGGCCGTCGCGCATTCGCGCGGCCACGCCAACTCTCGCGTTCATCTATCGCGTCTATCACCAGTAGCTACCCCAGTAGCATTTATGGTTGACCAACGGTGGCCAACAGTCGGGATATGGTTGGTGGTTTTGTCTACGAATCCCCAACACAGGGCCTACGACGAAAGCTTATGACAATTTGCCAACGAACGGTCATAGTTGGGCCTACGATTACTATAGTTGGCTAATTAACAAGAAATTTACCCAACCAACGTTTACCAACATTTAAATATCTTACATCTTGCAGGTGTTAGAACCGTTTCTATGTGCATTAAAAACTTGTTAATTATCATATTCCAAATTAAGTTTTTTATTAAGAATTAGTCTTCTCCTTATTTTCTTGATTTTTATTCGTGGGAATACATTATTCGTATGTATAGGTTGACCCTTCGTTGGCCATGATCGTTGACCCACCTGCATAAAAATAGAAAGGCGACATTTCTAATCATTTTCAACCAGTATTGCAAACACGGTGCAACAAAATGGCAATCATAAATGCTACTTGGGTTTATGGTGACGTTGGCCCTTAGTTGGCCGTGATCGATCACTTGCATAAAAATAAAAAGACGACAGTGTTAACGGTCTGCCAACCAATATTACAAGGCCCAACAAAGTGCCAAGCATAAATGCTACTATGGTAATACGGAATCGTGCACTCGTTCGCACTGGCCCGATGCAAAACGGACGCGTCCCAAACCGGAAAGCGTTCCTCGATAAGGATGCTGCGTAATCCTAATCCTAATCGAGGATGCCGAGTAGCTTCGGAGCTGGTTGCGGTGGCAGTGGAGATGGCGAACAAGAGGGAAATACATTATGATTGTGGCTTGTATACTCGCGCGGCAGCTGTGTATCCGAGCCGCGAATACAACCGAGCCCGGCCGAATGGTATCGAATCGAATCGAGTCGACTCGAGTCGAGCCCAGCCGAAGTCGACTCGGCGCGATGCGGCGCGGCGGCGCGTACGAGAGGAAGAGCGAGCGGCGAACGGCGAAAGCATTCGCGCATACGCTATCTATAGCCAAAGAGCGTGAATTCCATGCAGCGACGACAACGAGCAGTTACGTACGAGTTAATAAGCTGGCCAACGGTTTGGTAATTTTCCGCGAGAACCGATCGTATCTACATGTATAGTCTCCTCTCGGTGACGCGCCTTTTCGGTCGGGAGCGACAGCGAGCAACGTACCTGTCGGTATTCGGCGTACGACTCTTTAATTCGTAATACATGATATCTTGCATCGGCGTTGGCAAAAAAGATAATGTTTGTTCCCAGTCATCGTCGGCGTTGCATCCGTTTCCATGGAGGTTGGCCGGTTGATCGAACCCGATCCCGGCGCATTTCTGCTCGCATCGTCTGCCCGACAGATCAGCCTCGCGATGCTCCAAGTCGGCCGTGATAGCGGCCAGGTCGAATCCCATATCGATCCCGGACTCCTCCATTCTCGAGATCGCGGTAGGATCACGGTATTATCAGTACCGCTTAACAAGTGGCGCGCGGCGCAACGTTCAGACGTCACTGCACTGGTCGCGGACCAGTCAGCCTCGCCGACTTTTCTCAAGGAACTGTCGGGCCCACGGATAGGGAACAGGGATAGGGAACAGGGATAGGGATCGGGATAGGGAGTGGGAACAGAGTCGGGATTAACAGTCGAGATCGGAGTTGCGATCGCGATCGCGAGAACGTCGTTGTCGAGGTTTGCTTTCCAGCGTGGCGCCTCCCCACTGGCAAAAGTCAAGACTCGCGCGTGTCGAGCGATAATCGGAGCGAGAGGCGGCGCGGCGGCGGACGGCAGACGCGGAACTCGAGAGCCCGGCGAGAACTGTTAACCGAGGGGCTGGGGACGTACGGGAATATGTAGAGCCACGACCGACCGATATGCTCGACACGCTCGATGTTCGATGCTCGATGCTCGATGCTCGATACTCGATCCTCGATGCCCGCCGATCCCCGATACGGCAGACGGCCGATCAACGACCGACCAACGACCGACGAACCACGGAAAACGGACGCCGAGAAGATCGCGGCCCGCGCGAACCAACATCTGCGATTTTCTGACGGTTACCCCCATCCCGTGTTATTGACGACACGCGAGAGAAAGCGGACAAACGAGTATCGTACGCTCTCTCGAGCGACGTTCCCGCGCGGTTTGTCGACCGACGTGAAAATTCGCACTGAAACCGTGCGTTTCAGCCGGGCCCGGCCAACGCAACGGCAAGCTGCCATCCACGAACGAGACCGCCCGTAAGCCGAGAATTTCCCGTCGCGTCGCGACAATAGGAATTCGAAAGGCCGCGCAGTGCCGGGTCAACGTAGCGAGAATGCCAACGAGATCGCGATCGCCAGCGCCAGCGCAAGCGCGAACGCGAAATCCGCGCGATTTGTTGCCGGTACAGCCATCTCGCTGACTACTTTCGAACCTTTCGAAGCGATCGTGGAAGCGATTCTCTTTCTCTCCTGCTTTCTTTTTCCATCTCTTCCCAGCGCAAAATTAACGGGTCTCTGATTTGGTTGAAACTTTGTATAGTTATAGGCCTCGTTCTCCTGTTAACTTGTATATACCATTATAGGGGCAGATACTCGATAGTTTTGAAGATATTTATGATTGTTTTTATCGATTAAAACTTGCTTGTTTGTTTATCCTACTTGGAAATTAAACTTCGAATACTTATGCAAATAAAATGCGAGTTTCGGTATACGATCGATGATATCGATACAAGCGCGAGAAAGAGATTCGTGATGTTCTTCATTTCTGTATCATCAATTACATATGAGATTACATTACAATTCTGTCCTTCGCATGAATATTAAAAGAAATTGACACATTGATGGTTAATTTATTGAAAATCAAAGAAGATGCTAGTGTTAATGATAAGTATACAGCGGACCTTTATGCGAAATAAAAATATTTTTGCAATATTTTCCTATGGGTTGAAAATAATATAAAAGTACATTTTTGGAATTCGCCTAATGTTTTCAATGTTCTAAATTACACCTACTCACTTTTTGTGATAAATGCATAAAATCCGCTGTCCAATGATAAGCCTCATTTTGTAGTTCTCTTCTGCAACGAAAGGAGTTAAAGTCTTTCATTTAAACTTTAATATGCGTTGTTGCATGTTATATTATATTATACGAGAAGTGCCCAAGGAAGTCTATTTTATGAAGGAATATTAATGTATAATGTACAGCCACGCGGAGTAAAACGCTATGAAAGGTTAGACATGATTAAGAGAATGCAAAAGAAATGCGTTATAACAAATGTAAATACTAATAACTAATCAATCAATCAATCTCTCTCTCTCTCTAAAAAATACAGACTGTCACGTCGCACAATTTTCGGTTCCCGTCAGAAGGCTGCGACGCTCGGAGTTTTTGCGTGACAGCACTACAGAACTATTTTATATAATAGAAAGATTATATATGTGAATGTTACATTGAGTAATGGGGCATTATATCGTAGGATAAACAAATAAGTAGGGTTTAATTGATAAAAAAATTGTGATCATCAAGGGAATTGAACCCTGATACCTTCTCCCCCACGCTTCCCCTATGGCCCGGTCATGTGACGCGATTCATCTCCATCGTGCATGTGACCGGTACCGGCAGAGAGAGGGAAAATTTTCCCCTGGATTCGTGCTCACTCCCCTCATCTAGACTCACTGCTCGTGCCCGTTGCATTCTCGCACCGTTGCGCGTTGCGACACGTGCCGAATCAATCGTCGGAACTACCGCTCGGTTCGTTCTCAGATTTTTCGCGGAAATGATAACGACACCGGTTCTTTTGAATTCCGCCGCGATACATCACGATGCTCCACGATTATGCTTTGCAACAGAGTTGGGCATTAATCGATTGCAATTTTAACCAAGATTGATTATATAATGTGTACGATTAAAAAAGTAATCATTGAAAAATCGACGATTGACTCAATCGATTGATGAAGGTAATCGTCGATCCTTGATTAAAGAAATAAATTGTAATAAGGAGGGAGAGAGAGAGAGAGACGGGGAATGGAGATGGCGATTTGACAGAACTATATCTCAACAAAAACTCAATTTACATTCTTCTCAGTACGCACACAGTTTTGATTCCGTATTTCATTTCGAAATTTCAGCAGTTAACCATTAATCTATCATCCGATTGACGATTACAATTGCAAAGAATGTGATCGCTAACCGCAATTAACGACTGAAGTAGGAGTTTAATTGTTAATTGCGATTAACGATACAAGTAAAAATTTAATCGTCAATCGTTGAATGTTTCGCCCAACTCTGGATTGCAATCCCTAAAAATTACATGTATATACAAGCTGTCTATAAATGTTGCTTTAAGAAAATTGAAATCAGAAAAATGTTTAAATTACAAAACAAAATCAAAATTTGTAGAACCTTGAGAATAAGATCATGAAAAGCAAAGACTATCGATTGTTGTTTATTCTACGTTCAACATCGAAATATAGTTCATCTTGCGGGATTTCACATCACATGTTGAACCCTTTGCCCTATTTCAACGAGCCACACTCGTCATGAAGGTTCTGAACAAAGTCTGACAAATATGGATGTTACGCGTTTCTTTTTAGATGAACTAAAATTTGATTCGCTGACATTAAAATCAATTTGGTCCTACAAAAAATATATATTTTCTTCTCCCTTCTATGAAATTTTTGGGGATAAAGATGTTTTAATCACTGTAACTGTAAAGAAAATAGTACAGCAAGGGGTTAATAAATTTGGGACTGAGAAATAACGCGGTATCCCGCGGGATTGCAATCCCTATCGACGATTATGCAACCAACCCATTTAGCGGGCAAACCCGTTTTCATAAATGCCCAGTGACGTACACGCGAGCACCATCATGAATCGTGCGACGCGACGGATAAGGTCGTGCCGGGGCGTGTTATTCAACTGGAATACGAAATGTGTACCGAAAACATGACGCAAGGTTCGGTAAGTATTCGTTGCCACTCCGTTGCTTACTCGCAAAACGTAAAACACGAAATATTAAATACGAATAATTTGCTGACAACGGAGTTTGATCGGCAACGAAACCGAGACACTAGCCACGATAAATTTCAATCGACCCAGTTGATCGATCGACAAAATGAGAAACGGTTCGGCGATGAATTTACGACTTTGCGCGCCTACGAGTCTCGCGTTCCTTCTGCTAACAACGTTGCTGCGCTTCGCAAGTATTCGATCATTCGAGCAGGGGAGGAACCGCTTTCCTCCGCAAATAGCGGGAAAACTGGACGAATACTGGAACACGTACAAGGTACGCGATGACGCACAGTGGTCCCGACAATCGATCTATTCATTTGGTAAAAAGTGACTTGTCTCATATCGGGATTTAATGTATCTACATTACTACTTTACTTATTTAATGCACTACGTCTAAAGTTTAATAAAAACTATAATTGGACACGCATTTGAAATGAACATTTCGTGAGTATGATTTTCAAAGTAAAAATTTAATATTTCCAAACAATTTTTCGTTTTAAACGAACAGCATTATGGATTAGTTTTTATTTTACTACTGAACATGATTTTTCAGGATTTTCCTGTATAATGCATTTTCCGATAATGCAGCATGAAGTGCAATTGCACCTGGCGGGTGCATCGGTGCATCCACATCAAAAATAACGTCATAGGAAGTTAGGACGTATTATCTATATCATTTTTTCACTCTGTATGCATATTTCTGACTTTATAATTGGTGGATCATTGTACAAAGCAAATGATTTCTACTTGAATTGCAACAAACTAAAGTGGAATAGAAATTTATTTTCCTCCTTGATATGCTTAATAGAGTGAAAACAGTATAAAAGTATTTTCAAATTTTTCGTTTTAACTCACACCTATTCGTTTTTGTCATAAATTCATAATATCCGCTGTCTATTCACAATATTGTGGCTGATGTCTTCTTAACGAAGTATTAGATCGTCCGGACCACTGTGCGACGTGTTCACGATTCACGATTCACGTTCGACGGTTCACGATATTCTTGATCTGATTGTTAGGCTCAGTACAACAAGACTTACTCCAACAATACGGAGGCAGCGAGAAGGATCGCTTGGGAGGAGAATTTGATAACGATTTACAAGCACAACATGATGGCAGCAGCGGGTCATCACAGCTACACGCTTCGCGATAATCACATCGCGGATCTCGGGACCAGGCAATACGTTCGAGACATGGTTCGTGGGAAAGATGTAATTCCCGATGGTCTTTACGATTCACCGTGCTGTTCGCCGTTTGGTTCCAGGTGAAACTGCTACCGAGCCGCAAGCGTCGCGTCACGAACGAGCCGCTGGTTGGGGCGGTATTACACGATCCGCGGCACGTCCCGCCACGATTCGATTGGCGCGAAAAAGGTTTTCAAACTCCCCCGGAAAACCAACGTAGTTGCGGTAGCTGTTACGCCTATTCGATAGCCGGCGGTATCCAGGGGCAAATTTTCAAACGAACCGGCATGCTGATTCCTCTGAGCGAGCAACAGCTGATCGATTGCAGCACTTCCACGGGCAATTTGGGCTGTTCTGGCGGTTCTCTCAGGAACACCCTTAGATATCTCGAGAAAGCGAAAGGATTGATGGATCGTGGTCACTATCCGTACGAAGGCAAAGTATGTTCTCCATGTTTAAGTACGGGAATAGATGTATGTAGTGAAGCGACGAGGTGAGCGTAACGTTGAGAAGAGCTGTGCGGTGAGTTTTATTTCTATGTGCAACGCTCGAGTATAAAGAGTCGCATTTAATTACATTGGTTTGATTTTGTCGCGATGTCCACCTCGCCGCTATCCTCGACCTTCACCGCTCCAATGTAACCGTACCCTTTGACCAACTACACATCCGTTTTTTTAACGTGCGGCGAGTGGAATTGTGGCAAATATTGCATTGCGGTGCCGCAACTACGATTCAAACAAATGTGCAAGCGCTTTATTGAATCCATAGTAAAATGGATGTGTGTACCGGGCCTTATTGTTGGTCTAACATGACATCGTCCGTGTGAACGAATACGAAGACACTAATGTATCTAAATAAGATTCGAGAGGTTTCCGGGGTTCTAAGCTTCGCGCGGTTGATCCGTACGGTTTGCATCCACGCGGTTTCCGCCGTGTCTGAACGAGGAAACCGATCACTTCCGAAGCGCCGAACACGCAGAAATTATTGAATCGTTTTCGTTTGCTTGAACGCAGCAAGGTCCATGCCGTTTCCAGGAACATTCGAGCGTCGTTAACATTACTTCGTGGGCAGTGTTGCCGGCGCGCAACGAGAAAGCTTTGGAAGCTGCCGTGGCGACCATAGGTCCGATCGCAGCCTCGATAAACGCCAGTCCGAAAACGTTTCAATTGTATCAGTGAGTATGGTTCTTTTCTATCGTAAAAGCGATATTTCGACGAGAATGCAGCTTTTGTGAAAGGAGGTACCCTAGTAGCATTTATGGTTGCCATTTCGTTTGGTCTTGTTGGTGATATTGGTTGTGGCGAACCGTTCGAAATGTCTCGTTTTTATTTAATCTCCTCTATAAATGATATGTATACATATAAACAATATATTTTCACGGTAAAAATTGTGATAAATTTTCGTCATAGACTTTACGTTGGCCAACCACAAATGCTACTATGATAAGCACAGAAATTATGGAACGGAACGTGTAATCCTGTTTCACGAGAAAAAAAGAAAATAAAACGCAAAGTCCGCTGAGAAGCTAACTCGAGAAGTTGCGAGTCAGCCTAAGGGAATAAACGGAAGTAAACGGAAGAAAGCGCAGATAAAATTGTTGACACGAGATCGAGTCGTGTTCGACGAATGTTTACGCGAAAAACGAGAATACGAAAACTCGTATCGCCCCCCTTTCACAGATACTCGAAGAAATTGGTCCAATTGCGCGATAACCTTTGGTGCATCGTCCACGCGATGCCCCTGAAGCGACAACGAGCCAAAGTCATTGGACTCCGTGATTCGCTATTAAAAAGGGCACGGAAGTAACGTCGACCAGCTGGTCGGATGAATCGCGTTCCCCGTTCTCGCTTTCGCTCCGGTCTCGCAACTATACGTCCACCTAATTTCCTCGTCCGGGATGAAACAGTGACCGACTCGATTTCGAATTTCAGCCAAGGAATCTATGACGACGAGACTTGTAGCTCGGACAACGTGAATCACGCCATGCTGATCGTTGGGTACACACCAACCGAGTGGATCTTGAAGAATTGGTGGGGCGACGAATGGGGTGAAAACGGCTACATGCGATTGGCCAAGAACAAAAATCGATGCGGCATTGCCAATTACGCGGCTTATGCAAAAGTTTAATTTCATTTCGTTCGGGGGAATGGCAACGAGCCGGACCGCTTTCATCATTGTGATTTCTGGTTATGATGCAATCGTTATCAGCGTCGTCTCATGGAGTTACAGAACCTCGTCACGTTTTCTTTCGTTTCGCATCGAACCGATTTGGAGCATTAAAAACGGAAATACGAGAAAACACGTATCGATTTGTCGCCGATTTTGATTTTCCTTGCGGCCGTTCGAACGGCAACGAAGCGTTCCGAAATCGGATAGCGTCGAGCGCATTCGGACGGTGTTTGCGAAAAAGGAAACTGCTGTTCCGTTGATTGCGGTAGCGGTCAGCATAGTTTCATCGTTCTTGGAAGCGATAATTCAATCGGCCTTGAATCAAGCGACAGAATCCCGTCGGAGATCGGACCTATAACGCGAACGAATGCGATTGGAACTTCTCACGAGAAAACTAGTTGATAATTGTTTCGCGAATTCCTCGTAACAGCTCGCTGTTCGCCTTGGACGAACATCTGGACAACCTGCGCAAAGAATCTGCGAATCGATGGACTATCTACATTGTAATAATAGTTGTACACTACTGCGTTTGTATTTGTACGTTTACACGTGTACGTGGCGAAGCGGGCAATCCGGCTACCGGAAGGCTTAGAATCTGCCGGCAGATGAGAGACAGTAGGAACGGTTAGAGGAGGAAAGGGGTGGATTGGGAAGGGAAGGGAAGGGATGGGAAACGAAACGAAGCGAAACGACCGACACTCGACGAAGAGAAGAGGCATGTTCGTGGCGCGTGCTTCTTCCCACGATATCAATGCGATTCGTCTCTGTCCAATCCGCGGTGTCCCCCCGCTCGTCGAGCAAAGTTCAAGCTTTACAGAGAATCGATGCGTGGACTAAAGCATCCCGTCCAAGAATCCTCAGTCTTCGCGGATAAGTTAATTGAGAGGTCGGATCGGCGAAAACTGGTCGACCGCTTGCACACGAGCGAGTACGGCGAGAAGGAACCCGTGCGATCGATCGATCTGACCGGGACGAGTAGCGTGCGGAAGCGATCCTTTCTCGCTCGAGAAACGTCTCAGCGTTAACCGGCTGTCGGAGAACGCACGAAAATGCACGCAAACCAGAGGAAATCGCTATTCGCCGAGACCTGAAGCAAAACCGAGAGCAGAGTGAGAGAGACGGAGTGAGAGAGGGCGAGAGTAAGAGAACGAGAGAAAGAGAGGAGAAGACAGAAAAAGAGTAAGAGAGGGAACGAAAGTTGGAACCGATGCGTCACTCGATGGAAAAACAGTGCACGTTCGACGATCGGTCAACTTTTTCCGTAGTGGATTTGTGAGACGACAAAGTCGGCGTGGAAAAGAGATCGTGCAGATAACTCCGGCACCGGTGAAACCAGAAATCGATGACCGGCCAAGATCGCAACGATGCGTCTCGTCCATCGGTTTGTCATTCTTTTCCTAGTAGGCGGGATCACGGGAAATCGGATCGAAGCGATCTGGTCGAAAGTGGAAAATCCGCTGAGTTCGGTCTGGCGCAGTTTCTATTCGCAACCGACCGCTTCCGATTCATCCACATCTAGTCACAGCTCCTCCCTCGAGGAAGAGGGTTGCACGGAATGCGCCCACAACAAGATCAGTCTGCTCGCGAGCGATCGAATTTTGACCGAGTTCAGGGTCGAGTACGTCAAGCAACAAATTCTCAAGAAACTGCGACTTTCCAAGCCTCCGGAGATATCGATGCCGCTCTCGACCTTGCCGAAGCCTCTGATAAACGGTCGTGTGCTCGAACTTCGACCCGGAGCGCCTCTGGAGCCGGAAAAATCGATCGACAGTTTCTACGGAAAGACCGATCAAATTGTCGTTTTTCCAAACGAAGGTTAGTCTTTTTCCTTTTTCTCCCATTTTCTTCCTTTTCCGCCCATCTCCCACCTTTCTCCGCCGTGTCGAGCGGTGTCGCGCATATACCTAAGGTACATGCGTGTCATACTAAGTGCAAGCATACCAACGAATACAGGCCAAATAGTGATAACGGAAAACCAAACACGACCGTGACAGTTTACCCGAATTCATATTCCGTATCGCTTAGTCGTCGGAGAAATCTCTACGTTTCGGTCCGAATGTACACCCAACTGTCTCCGAGATGTAAACGAAAGCTAGGTAATAAAGGGAGATTGTGCCGCATAGCGAATCCAACTGGATCATACTGTACATACACGGATTTTCCCCATCGCACGCGCCGCGCCGACACGCAATGGTCCGAGAGCCCGCTTTTTGTGGCCAACACTATTGTAGCGTTATTTCAAGGTTCAATGTTATGGAAGTTGTGTGTTGTTTTCAGTACACAGGTTCGATCAATTGTTAATACAAGCAATTTTGCAATTTAGAAAATTCTCAACGTTGCGATCCAGGTATGGACCATTTTCAAGAGAAACGTTGCGTTTGCTATGTATAAAATAAAAAATACAACGTGGTTGACTCTATGCTGGTAGATAATGTACTAAAAAAAGAAATTTTTTAATGTTATATTATTACATAATATAATGCTACCGTTTTTAAGCATTTTTTAAAAACGGTCCCCAAAGTTTATATTGTAGTTGACTTTATATTCTCCGTATATTAGTTGAAACATGCTTAGTAACATTAAATAACTGAAATATTACATCTACATATACCACATTTGCATTTCATCATTTTGTGCAAAGAATAATTAATCTATTTAACCCCTTGCACTCGGAGCTACTTTAACTCGAAAATTAAACACTTGTTCCGAACTAGAATAATTCCATTCTATAATGGTTTTGTTAAATGTTTAGTAATTGATTAGATATCAACACAGTATACAAATCTTTAGCGGCGACTCTGACTTACTATTCAAGTGCTAAGGGTTAATCCTAACTTCAATTTCATAGTTTTGCATTCGAAATGCTGTCTGCTCGGAAAGCTACCTCAAAAATCTAATATTTTGAATTCCAAGGTTTCGAATGGTTCTTATTTGAAAGAAAGCAAAATTTTATTGTAATTTGAAAGTTGAAAAATTAATTTTAGCAACAAAAACCAGGCCCCTGGACCACTGTGCGACGCGATGGCACCGGCTTTGACCTTTCCCGTCGCTATGTACGCACTCTCCGTACCTCAGAAGCTGTTGTCCCCTGGTAGGAATTCGAAAGGAATGCGGCAGCAAGCCGTCCGATTGGGTCATTCCACTAGCACTTTCGATCGTAGCCGAATTATTGGTTACATTGTGTGACGTCACGGCCTAACCATTGGCTGCGAGCGAGAATCCCCTTTGCCCCTACGCTGTCTCGAGGAACAACTCGTGAGGCACGGAGAGTACAGCGATCCCTAATTCCTAGTACAAATCGTTTCGACAGATAACGAATTTCAGGAATACCGTGTCGGGGATAGCACCGGTCAATGAGAAAACGACTACTCGAAGGTCGACAGTTTGATAATGGGTAGGAGGCACGCGTATCTCGCATGACCGTTTCCGAATAAGACGTTCGCGCGAGGAACGGTTCTTACGAAAAAAAGAAAGCTAATGGTCAACAACTGCTTTTAGGTGTGGCTGACTCGAAAAAGTGTCGGCACAGTTCAAACCATTTGACCGGGTTCAATCCTGCAGCCTGCTTCACGTTTTATCTGCCGAATGAGATGCAATTTCTGTACGTGACCTCGGCACAGTTATGGTTCTACAAAGAATACGACGAGAACGATGACCTGAATCAAACTTTCGTCCTATCCGAACTGGATCACTGGGACCTGAATGGCAATTTCGAAAAGAACACGATGGTTGCGATCTTCGAAACCGATATCGGAGGTAAGGTCGATCTTGCATCGAGTCTGGTGCTTCATCGTGAGCAAATCCGTCGGTACTTTCCGGACGAAATGGATTTTGAACCTACATGCTCGCGTCGTTGTTCCCGATTCGAGTTAGATCCAACCGAAACCGACGACATCGAACTCTCCGGTCGTCGTCGACCCATGAGATTCGCGAGCCCTCGGTCTCGGCATCGGCATCGTGAAAATAGTTGGACTAACTTTGCCACGAGATTCGATAAGAGAGCACGCTAAGGAAAAGAACAGGCTGAAACGATTCTACGAAGCGAGACACCGAGAACGTTAATGGTTCTACGTATTCGTTGGCATTCGATAGGGACTTTAGACCGTGGTAACGATATGTCGGAAAAAATACAATATCCTCGCGATACAGGCGTATCTGCGAGGCTGAGAGGATCGAACGTTGCCAGAACAACGACACGCGCAATGTTTTTATCGCGTAAAAATTTCGGAACGGTACCAAGCACGATTCGGAATCGGTACCGACTACCGAACACACTCTCGTTCTTGTATTATGCAATAACGAGGATACAGTCTACAGAATGGAAATACACCGATCGTGATAATTTTCAAAGTTGAACTTTTCCCACCAATTCTCGGCTCCGTTCGAAAGGACAAGTAGGCCCGTGCTGCGATGTAACACAGAGAGGCGGCCGCATCAGGCGGCACAAGCAACGAAGTCAAAATACAATTCGAACCATTCAATAATAATTACAAATCTTTACGCAACGCGTCTCTATATCGGTCTAGGTTATTCCGATATTGATGTATACGATGTATGATTTACCGCGCGCCTGTGCCTAAGCGCTTTCTGTACCTTTTGTTTTCGGTTTCTGGTGCAGGCGCATCGTTGGCGAGCACTCGCCGAAAGGCTTTTGATCTGACAGCGTGAAGCTATTATTTTTGTTTGTAAACATAACTGAAGGTTACTTTAAAGAAAAAATATTTAAGGCGCGGCATTTCGAAGACTCGCATCATAACCGAGAAAATCGAACGCACGGCACTGAGGACAAGACCCCAAAGTGACAAAGCAAACTTTGATATTTCAGAGGGTTGGGTGAAAGCGGACGTGAGCTTCACCTTGAAGAAATGGGTGGAAGAGCTTCGGCTGAACCACGCGATACAAATAGCTTGCAGCACCTGTTCGATCGACCGTGACACCGCGCCGGTGTCCATCGAGCTGACACTAAAACCGTTTCTCGTGATACACGCGTCGCCGTTGCCGCAGAAAAACAGGCCGAAAAGGAATTCGAACTGTTCGCCGGAAATGAAGGAATGTTGCAGAGACGAGCTCTACATAAATTTCGAAGATATGGGCTGGAGCGATTGGATTCTACACCCGAGCGGGTATCACGCCTACTTTTGTAGCGGTTCTTGTTCCTCCGCGGCTTCGTTGACCGCCAGCGGTTCCGCGTATAACAACGTGATCAGAGTAAGCATCTCTTAGATGAGGGGTTCCCAACCCCTTTACATTTTTCTCTATAACACACAGCAAACAACATATAATCATAATACGAATAATTGCACATAAGAAACTTGACTAAGAATATGAACAAAAAATTAGATGAAACTGTTTTACTATACTATTATCTGTGTTACTTTTTCGGACATCCGGCCAAAGATACGTGGGCCACATGAAAACGGATATTGTTGTCTAATAATTGCATTCCTTAAACATTAAATGAAATTTTAAGACAGACAACTTTATCATCGAACCCTGAAATGCTATAAACCGTTTTTAAACTTCCATCGACCCCATTGGGAACCCCTGCCTCAGATAATCGAAAATGTCGTTGCGTTTCGACGCTCTTGACACTTCCCTTTTCTTCTTACAGAGGTTGTTGGCCAGAAGGGGGAACACGGTCCACCGTAAAAGCGAGATAGTACCATGTTGTTCGCCGACACAGTTCTCGTCTATCCAGCTGCTCTACGTCGACTCGAACAATACGATCACGCAAAAGACTCTACCGAACATGGTGGTTGAAGCTTGCGGTTGCATGTGATGTGAAAAGCCGATCGAGACCTAACCCATACCTAATCCATACGATTCGAAAGAGCATCGGTTTGTTACTTCCCTACGTGACGAGCGTCTCATAACCGGACGCTACATATGTGCGCGATACACCGTCTATCTAGGTAGTCGCGGGTACATATGTACTATATGTAGGCAGGTGTTTACGATTCGTACGAACGGCAGCACCGTTCTCCGGAAAACCAACGAATCGTTGGATCGGCTAGATGTTTCGCAATCGGTTGATAACGCTTGAATCGTCGATCAAAATTTCTCTTTTGCATCGAAAGCGGTGATAGAAATTGATTTCGAATACGGAGCCACGAGACATTGATCGAAACGATGATGCATCCCATCGTTTGCACAACCATATGTATCCGTGTAAACGAGCGAAACAGTATTTTTTCTCTGTCCTTCCTGCTTATCGCTTTATTGCTTCCACGACTGAATCCAAACTCTTTAACCGCTCCCCTCCTCTCCCTCTCTCGCCCTCTTCTTTTCTCTCAACCCAGTCGAAACCACCGCAATCGCCGCAACCGTATTTCTCTATAGAAATGTTATCTAAAATACCAATATCGATTGTCAGTTGAACGTAATCGTATAATATGTACTGTGCTGTATTTATTTCTTATAAAAATATTCGAAATTTTTGTTAAACTTTGGTAGACACTCGTACGATACACTCTAGTTTCTTCGAATTCCTTTAAGCTTGTATTTTCTTTAAGGTATGCGCCAATCTGAGAGTAAAACTACCGCTGGTTAGTCTCGAGGGTCAAATTCGTCACGGTATTGAGAGTGCTAGGGGAGAGCTGCGCGAAAAACTCTCGGAAGTGTGAACAGTAAGTTGAAACTCACAAATGGACACGTACCTTTAGGATTTCTGTTTCAAAATTGATGTTACTCCTCTGTAAACGCGAATATAGGAGCAGTTCGATGGAATGTTACTACCACAGTAAGCTATGATATTTTTCATGTGCTAAACTCGATCCAAAAAGATGTTCGCTTTCCACACGTGTATAATATTATGATTTAATAGACTTACCAACAATAAGACGTTTTCAAACACTAAAAGTAGATCGAAACCGTGCGATAAGAAGAGCGCAGCAAAAGAGCGTAAGTATATTCGATTCGATACTATGCGATATACGATACAACTCGTTTCGATTCAATTCCGAATCTTGGTTTGTGTTCTTCCGCTGCTACATTCACTCAGTCAGGAGATATTGGTTATGTATCCTCGCGCATGCGCGGCGAAACCAACCTCAGTAAAGTATAATTCTGGATAAATAGGGTACCTTGATCAGCCTGTAACAATTTCGAAAATTGTTATGATTGTGAAAAATGAATGTACAGTTTTCGCACTCCAAATTCACCCTTTTGTAACTCAAATTCAACCTTTCACAGATAAAGTATTTTTTGGTAAATTTTTGTCAAGAAATCCGATCAAATGTAGACTAATTGTCAAGAAATTCAAAATTTTATTTATCAAACGATATTCAATTTAGCAAACGATATACATTAACTACTTAGTTAAAAGTAATTACCAATTCATTAACTTTGCAATTGTAACCATTTTCTGATTAATATATTTAAAAAATGAAAGTACATATTTATTGTATATTACGTTACGTTACGTTTCCCTCGCCGTAATGACACCGTTCACATGTGTGTCAATAAATATATAATTTACTCTAAATAAATAAATAATTTGGGTGAATTTGATTTGCAAAACGATGAAATTGATTTGAACGAAAGCTATGTATATGAGACGTGTGTTTGTATACATACTGTAACTCGTAGGACACTCGTCGCGTCTCTTTGTCCGGAACAGATTGTTTTGGTACTTTCCCGCGAATATCACTACCCTACAATCTTTTTCTCATACAAGTATAGATACGTTACTGTTTCTGGCGCGCAAACGCAAAAATATATGCTCGGTGTTCTCATTGAGTGTCCTTTTCTCGCGCATGCGCGGCAAGTTCAGCCTCAGTAACGTAACCTTCTCGATGAAATCGGCACCCCGCAGAATTAAAAAAATTTTTTAATGTATATTTACATATGAAATATTGAAATGATAAATCGAACAAAATATTGTTCTAAAATCATGAGAACAATAATACCGGTACACTCCCGCCAATATAACTAACTGCCACAGGCCGTCGGGGCCCCTGGCCGCTCTGCTGCGTCATTGTAGATACGCTATTGTTTTCACCGCGCATGCGCGAGAAATTTCACATTCAATCTGAACACTGCTCACTGTTTTCATTAGTTTCAATATACACCGTCGCTGTTAATTCGCGCTTCTCGTTCGCGTATTTGTTTTCTCGAGATCTAACCAAGACGCATTATTCAAAACTATATATAAGTAGTCAGAGTTATATAGAAACATTGATGCGTATTGTCGCAATGTCGTGAATCTTGCGTACGAGCAAACCCATATTTGGGTAGAAATTCAATTTCACTCCGATCAAGTTCGAGTACCGTGTGGTTAAGATGCTGTCAGAAGTCGACGTATTTATAAGTAATTATACGCTCGTCGATCCCGAGATATACCAGCTTTGGGTCGACGGTCATTCCTGTGAGTTCATGAATTATAATTCTCCGACAAAACGAAAACCTCTATTTTTAATGTCTAAAACCTTCTTGTCTAATCGATACGGTTTGACGTTTTCCCGATTTAGCTAGCGACGCGGTCAACATTTTGCATCAGCGAGGTATTTGTCATCAAACGAATGCTCCTATCGAGCTGGTTGCTTCTGACATTCTGGATCACTATCGGACCTACGCCCTTTTGGAAAAACTGCTTCATACTCCTACAAAATTAGCCAGCGAACAACTGGCGTTTCAAATAGAACCCCAAACTAGTCAAATGCTCATCGAAATGTAAGCAAATTCCACTACCGATGTCACTCGTTAACCCCTTGCCATTGTCTATGAATTTTATTTCATCTAAACAGAAGAAGAAATGCGTACCATTCACATTTGTTAGACTTCGTTCAAGTCTTCGTCACGAGTATGGCTCGTTAAAATATGGCAAGGGGTTAAGCTGTTGACCTATCATAATGGGTAACCGTAACGATATCGATTGCATAGGTACTACGAGTTCGATGATATCGTTATCAGAGAGCTTTTGGGCAAAAAGCTAACTTCAAAAAGTAGAAAAGATATGGACGAAGTCTCGGAGAAGACTGGTATCACGTTAAAGAGCTGCCGTAGACAGTATGATAACGTGAAAAGAGTATTTAAGGTCGTCGAAGATTTGCCAGGCTCTTTGGCTGTTAATATTGAACAACATTTTTTACTATCCGAAGACCTTGCCAAGTAACAAAAAATCAGAACTAACTAATGCGCGTTCGATCCATGGCATTCATTCGTAATTAATAGGTGCTTACAATCGCTTAGGCGATACGCGGCTGTGGTGTTCATCGCCTGCCTCAGATTCGAAATGAACAAACGGAAACTGCAATTTCTAACGTTCCCGGATTTATATCATTGCGCCAATAGCATGATGTCTCTGTGGACGTACCGCTGCGTCGGCTCCGAATACTTCGATACGGACTTGGACAGAGAGTTTCTATTGGAGCTGGCCGAGTTTAGATTACTTTTGGAAAACGAGAAGCATCACAAACAGTATGTTGCGCATTGCTTTTCAAAATTCTATCCGTCATATTGAAAATGCATTGCTTCCACGAAGGCCTGTTTTGCAGATTAGTATGTATCAAACTGAAGCCTATGCTTCCGGAACGTTCTTACCAAGAAGTGGACAACAATTTCCGTTCGTATTCCAGAGGAATGCTGGGGATAGGATGTAATCTTCATCGTTCCAGAGATCTGAGGTTCTTCTTTCTAGAATTGGTAGAGCGATGCATAGAACCATGGCGTCAAGTCAATTGGAGTCACACGGATCTTCGAAATTTCTTAACGGTTTATACTCAATGCGCGTTAGATATGGATGTACTGAGGTGAGATACAGACTGGACAAGCAAACAAGCATCATTTGTCCCATTTGAATGGATTTCCTTTTCCAGGGACAGCGAGCTGAGGGACGCTTTCGAACGCTACATGATTGTTGTAACATGTTGTTTATTGCGTATGTATCATACATGACTATCGGTGGGGGACGACGACACTGTGCAAATATTAAATACAGTTAGCATCGACGGCTAGTTAATCGTTACAGACGAAAGAATACAGATAAATTTTATGTACATTACAGTTTATTATTACGTTTCAGTAATAAATAATCGAGAAAGAAATGCAGCGTTTACGCGCTCATTGAATATGCTCCAATAATATACAATTCTTACATGTTCTCAGCCTATATCGTCGAGTATGCTACGCGACGCGACATATTCATTTGTCATTTGAACTTTTTGCGAACAACAAGAATCAATTGCATTTGCCAATGAAAAATTAATTGTTAAATTCGTTGAACACTATTGTGGTTTTGCGATACGATTTAAATATTCAATCATAGGTACTACTGCGCATATACTACATCGTCATACATGTATTGTATAGGTTGTCGATGTGTGTGCATATATACATATTTATGTAGCGATATATATATATACACGCCCCACACAAATTTGCATGTTATCAGTGTTTACGCATACGTTGCATGTACTGAAAACAATTCGCTTTTTATACATGCAAACGTTTCGAAATTGCTTAAACATAAACTCCATGACCTTTTCTTATTATCGTTAAACTTTGTACTTACTCTCCGCTACATACTCTCTTTACCTAGGATGGAATCTAAGGGACGCTACATTGAGGGATGGGTACCACCTGATAAGTAAGAAAGTGACAGGAAAGGTTGATTCGAAGGGAAATTTGAATTTTACCTAGAGATCTCCGGAAACAGTTACTTTTGTAAGCCAAGTAGTTTGTTCGTTGCGTACACTATGTCGCTCATTTGAGGCAGAGCAGCAATTTCCAACGATTTCGTGTAAGGCATCGGTGTGTCGACACCAGTAACACGAATTATAGGAGCATCGAGGTGGAAGAACGCTTCACCTGTAATTTTTAGAGGGAATCGTTAGCAATCGGAATAGTATAGCATAAAGTAATTACGATAAGACGACACAACTCACTTTCTGAAATTCTTGCGCTGATTTCTGCACCAATACCGCACTGCGGCCAACCTTGTTCCACGGTTAAAACGTGACTCGTCTTTGCTACCGACTGCACGATCGTATCTATATCGAGCGGTCTCAGAGATCTAAGATTTATCACTTCGGCCTCTATACCCTTCCCTGCGAGTTCGTTTGCAGCTTCGAGCGCTTGCTCGACCGCTTTGGAATGTGCCACCATGGTAACGTGTTTCCCAACTCGTTCAATTTTTGCTTTACCAATGGGCACTACAAATTCTTTCGACAGAGCTTCGTCCGACATGGGATATTGAATACCGTACAAGATTTCATTTTCTAATACAACAACAGGATCGGGATCTCGAATAGCGGCTTTCAATAAACCTTTCGCGTCTTCGCTGGTATAAGGTGACACCACTTTCAAGCCAGGGCAGTGGCTGTACCAGGCACCGAAGCACTGAGAGTGCTGTGCCCCTACACCTGCTGCTGCTCCATTAGGGCCTCGGAAAACAATGGGTACATTCACTCTACCAGCAGACATGTAAAACGTTTTCGCAGCGGAATTAATGATATGGTCGATTGCTTGCATTGAGAAGTTGAACGTCATGAACTCGCATACTGGACGTAAACCAGCCTGAAACATTGCGATGGAAACTATGACACACCTTGGAATAATAGAGGAATGAGAGATGGATGCGAATTCAGTTTACCATGGCAGCTCCCACTGCGATTCCAGTGAATCCTGCTTCCGTAATGGGAGTATCTATAACACGCTTGTCACCATATTTTTTCCACAGACCTCTAGACACTTTGTAAGCACCGTCGTATAAAGCTACTTCTTCCCCAAGCAAAAATACTTTCTCATCTCTCTCCATTTCCTCGTCCAGGGCTGAATTCAATGCGTCTCGCACGGTCATCTGCGAAAGCGGAAGATTTGAGAGTAGGTGAACGATAAATCTGTGGTTACAAGAAAGAACACTGCACGTTGCATACTTTCACTTTTGAGATACATATTGCTGTTTTAAGTTTTGATTACTAATTCTTTGACATAGGACATTGGTTAAATTGCATTACTTTCTGAGCTTTTCGAATTGTTATCATGACCTCTTTTTCTAGTAAATCCTATACTATAAAGCTCAATTAATGCACAAATTGAAATATTTTGTAATGGTGACGTGCGTCGTTTTCCCTTACAACCACAGAAATATCGAGGTCGCATTTTTCGTTTTATGCTGGCGAATTCACGTTCGAACTAAGAAAGGTGACCGCGGAGTTTAGAATTTAAATAATTAATCGTGAAACTATTGTAATTGAGAACGAATGACCTTTGGTGCCCTTCAACGTGTAGTACAACCGATGCAACAATAATTCTCGCTTATCGCACGCAACAAGATCGCGTTACGCGTTGGAAAGGATCGAATAGATAATCGACTCGACGATAAAACATTGTTGCAAGAATAAGACGGGAAGCGTGCGCGAAAAAGTACATGGTACGGTGTCAAAACGTTAAGGTTATGTTCCTTGACGGTGAACAAGATATTAATCGAAAATGTTCTTACCTGCTGTGCGGCAGCCCATTTTGACGTCGAGAACGAACGTCGGACGATATTCCTGACGGCAGACTGAAAACAATTGCGACAATCGTTGAAGAAGAACGTATAGCATGCTCCGTTTCTCTTTCAAAGTTGAAACGTCAACTGTTTTCGAGTCGACGATAACCGTACTTACCGGAATCATCGTAAGCAGTAAATCGTAAACCGTTCAAATAATCTTCGCGCGTGAAACCCTTTCGATCGGTAAATATATTTTCGTCGGATCTCGTTCGTCTCGGCAAGACCTCTAGTTCGAGCTTACTCCACTTTACGGTCCACGTCCACGGTGTTCAGCAGTATTCAGCACAGTAGTAGCCACGAACCGAACACGAAACGATAGAACCAAAACTAGAGAAGCTCAAGGTTAAGAGGCTGACTCTTATGAAACACATTTTACATATAGATACATACATCGTAAAGCACACTTTGTACCCTTACGAACGGTGAACAACAAAATTATTGAACATTTAAGGTGGCTCGTTGTATAACCAGTTTTTCATTTCATATACTAAGATACCGATGTTTCCCGCGCTAAAATTACACATTCTTATAGGACTCGCTGCGGTCATTGTTGTTGGCTGCTGCAACAATAATGCGATCACGAGAGGCTTCTTTTCTAGCCAATCTCGCTACGACAATCGATTAGCTAACCAATTATTACGATCATGATAAAGTATTTGATAGGTTTCCGTTGGTTCCGAATTTTGCCGAAGCCGAAAATGGTGGCGCGGGCAGTAACGACCCAGATAGCCAAAATGCTCGATTCTGACCAGGGCACTTATGACCGTGAGGGCTCGTAACGTTCCCAAGGCAGAAACGCGGCACAAGCTGCCCGCCGCCCAAATCTGGCCCAAATCCGGCCCAAACCCGGCAACAAGCTGTCCTCGGCCCGTTGGTCCTCAGCATGTTTGCACAAAGTCCAACGGGCCGAGGGCAGCTTGTGCCGCATTTCTGCCGAGGGAACGAGATTGTATATCGCGGTGCAGCGTTCACTTGAAATAATTTTAATTTCGTCAATTTTCAAAGGTCCATCTTTTTAAGAAGAGGTCGGTAAAGGGGACACTTGGGGCTATATACCTATTTTTCAATTTTTTAAAAAGGGGTCTCACTACGAAAATACGGCATTAGTTCAAGACAATTGCAAAACAAATAGTGAAGAAAACATTTCTTCGAATAACAACATTTTAAGTGGAAATTCTCCTGTATTCACTATAAGCTGCTAAAAACTCATTTCTATCGGATTTTCCGTTCCAGCCTTACAATTTAATGGAAAAAGGTTGACGCGTTTTTTTACACCTCTGTAAAATCAACAATTTTCAAAATATCAATAAATCCTTTGAGATTCGTTCATAGGTCACTAAGCACTATAACATACTTAAATTTGCACAACATTCCCGGAATAAACAAATATTAAATGATCTCGGCGCTACGGTTCGATCAATGAAAAAAGCTAAGCAATTTTGCTAATTGATAATTAATTCGAAAATGTTCTTGAAAATGGTTCAAATTGGAACCGGAACGTCGAATTAATTATCAATTAGCAAAATTGCTTAGCTTTTTTCATTGATCGAACCGTAGCGCCGAGATCGTTTAATATTTGTTTGAAACAATAATACGATCGAGAAAAAATAGTTTATTCCCGGAATACTTGAACCCGGATACTTATACGTTGGTAAATTGGAACATTTGGAAAGCCAAGATGGACAAGAATATTCTAGAATATTCCTCGAAAGGATAGTACGGTAATGTTTCTTGGCGTAAACGCACGCGTCTAGACGCAGTTCTAACGAAGTATGAAATGGAGTATAAAAGGCGCAGGGATAACGAAATAAGCAAGAAAAGTCGAAGTGTTCTCGTTGCTGGAAATACGTTTTATTAGTTGTACCTTTATTACCGCTACACTACTCTTAAGTAGTTGCGTCGTCCTACTTTTTACAATCACTGTAATTTGCGATCTCGCGACGATTCTTATTGCACCGTTCGTTGACTCGATCGAAGAGAAGCGAGCGAAATTAGTTGTTATATTTCTATGCGAGGAAATCGTGAAAAATCGCTTCTAGTCGCTTCTAGTCGCTTCTAGTTGCTTCTAGTCGCTTCAAGTCGCTTCTCGTCGCGCCGATAGAAAAGCAAAGCGTAAACGATAAAATACGTGAATGGCTTAGGTTGCATCAGCCCCTTAATTTATCTACTTATCGTTAGGGATATGGAAAGGCCGGTGAACGGTTCGAACGCGATCCGATTTCGAATCCGAGACATGATTTTTGGCAAAGTGTTCTAGATAGTATAGGTATGTGACATGCGTAGGTTTATCGCTTGCCGACTACGTTTTTTTTGCTCGGTCGAATCATTTCAAGTTGGTCGGCTTCCGAATTCCCAATTTTTACGTCTGGATCGAACAGTCGAAAAAACGATCGGGAGCGATACGATCGAGATCATGCAAAGAATCGAAAGCTGTCGCAATTGCCGCGAGAAGAAGAGAATCGCGAAAAGAAATTGGAAATCTTGCGATCTTGATAAAGAATGGGGGGGGGGGGGACAGACAGAAATCGAAAATGTTAGTCGTAAACGAGTGAAAATTGCGAGAACATGTCGGTGAGCAGTGGGTTGATAATCTGATAACTAGAGTGCGGATCTTTAAATTGTAGGAAAATTTTGAAAATTGAAGATGTTGATATATGATTTCTGATCTATTAAAATGGTAAAGGGAGAAAATAGCATTCTGTTTGGTTTCTATTTCTTGCAATCGACGCAGACAGTTTTCATTTTGCATAAAGATCCGCAGTCTACTGATAACAAAAGAAACGGCCGATTCGATCGCGAATCCCGAGTCTCGATTTTTCTATCGAAAATCCTCGCAAGCAAAGAGACGAGCTACCAACATTAGTACATTTATTTACAAAAAGTATTCGCTTTTGGTACAATGAAAATGCAATGTGAAAATGCGTGTTGCGTGCGTGCATGAGGATTGCCTTTATAGAAAATGCATACATAGCTAACATTCATACGAGAGCATTCTACGCAAAGACACTTGCGCTGTAGGGTGTTTGTGACTAGATTCTTGATTCGGAATCGATCTATACGTACGAACTGCCAGTGTGATCGAAGAGAAATGATGTTCGATGATACGGTACGATCGTACGGGGAAAGAAATCACTACGCGATACCGCTTCTCTGTACAAATTTCTCCGAAAGGAAATTAAGTTTGGGTATACGTGCTGAACCGTGTTTCTTCTTTTTCGGGTTTTTTCTTTTTTCATTTTATTAACGAGAGAACAACAATTCCATAGAACTTTGGATCGAGTAGAACACTGGCTAGAATAAAAGACCCTCTCTCCGATCGATAATTCAACTTTGTCAAAGATAACGCAAAGGAAGTCGAGAGATAGAAAAATACCATTAGAGGGTTCAAGGTATGGAACGTGAGCCTAGAAATTCTTTACTTTTGCTTCGTAGTTTTATCTGTTTCTGTTCCTGTTTCTGTTTTCTGTTCCTGTTTCTGTTCCTGTTTCTGTATCTGTGTTTGTGTCTGTGTCTATGTCTGTGCTTGTATCGGTATTGGTATCGGTATCGGCATCTGCATGAACATCGGCGTCGGTATCGGTATTTGCATCAGTATTTCTGTGTATACGAACTTTTGTGCATATAACTGTTTCAGAATGTGTCGTATGCTTGTTTCGGTGTGTAGTTATGGAAAAACGAAGTGAATCGAAAGAAATGTAGCAAGTGGATCAATCGAAAGATACATACATATACAGTAAATGAAACGATCTTTGTGAATCGAAACAAACATATAAAGAGGACGAGGAGAAGAATTTTCTAAACGAATTAATAATGTATTACATGACACTTATCGATAGCAATAATGATAATAATAACAATACTAATTATAATAATAATAATAAGTAGAAGAAGAAAATGCTAATAATCGTAAGAATAATAGTCGTAGAAGTCGGTAGTAGTGGTGGTGGTGGTGGTGGTGGTGGTGGTAGTAGTGGTGGTAGTAGTGGTAGTAATAGTAGTAGTAGTAGTAGAGTAGTAGTAGTAGAGTAGTAGTAGTAGTAGTAGTAATAGTAGTAGTAGTAATAGTAATAGTAGTAATAGTAAATATATTAATTGTAGTACCGTTAACATCGGCTGTAAGTACGCTACAACGATTTAACTTTGGTTTTGATAACATTTCACTACTCTCGGTTGTACGTCTGTTTGTTTAGCACGTTTGGGGCCAAAAAATAGCCTTCTCGTTGAAAGTGTAACGTCGAAAAACGTTGACGCTGCTTTGCGATTAACCGATACGATTCATTTTTTATTGAAGGCCTCGAATAATTCCTTTCGACGTTCCAATGTATCCGGTTGTGGGCCATCGATCGCCAAGATGCGCAACCAACGCAACGCAACGTAACGCAACGCAACGTGATGCGACGTGACGCAACGCAACGCAACGCAACGATCGGACTTAAGAAGAAGGAATAGATTTCAGGGAGAATCGAAGTTCCTCCGACCGCATCTAAAATAGTATCGATCAGTTCGCGCACCTTGCTATTAAACCTATCTCGAACCGTGACCGTAGAATGTCGTTCCTCCTTTTCATTCGGTTTATCATTCCATCGATATCTTGTGAATCCCATGAAACGAGAAGCGACACTTATGTATTTACGCAATATACGCCTATACAAAGGCTACGAAAGGCATTTCTGATATGAAAGAACAAATTGCAACTGATGCGCGCGTTGTTTCAAATTTCTCTATGTCGAATTAGTATCGGTAATTTGTAACAGGTAGTTCTACACGCGTACGCGCAAACGGTTATCGGCCGAGAATGACCCAAGAAATTTGTTAAACGAGTCGGATCGAACGAATGAGAGTTTTTCATCGAGCTGCTCGCCGATGCTTCGTCGGTTTGGTTCGCACTCGTGAATCGTGTTATTGTAAATCGTAGATCGTAAATCGTAATTCGTATATCGTCAATCGTCAATCGTTAATCGTAAATCGTAGATCGTAAATCGCAACTCGTAACGTACGATACGACGACGCATTACTGGACGCGCGCAATCGCGTTCCAACCTGTTAATTTACACGGTATAAAAATCTCCTTTCCTTTTCTCCTCGTATCCTTTTTACTAGAATATGTACAAAGAAACTGTTATCGACAACTGTTTTTCGAATTCGCTAATATGTAGAATATAGCACGGGTTCTTCGTCTCTCCACGAAAGAATAGCCGCGCGAATGTTACGCATTCTTCCTATTATTATAACATTCGCTATACGTATAATACCTTTGTTTGTCGCCTCGCGCGCCGAACAAGAACAAAACGATCAAATCTATGTCAACCGGAAGACAGACACGATCTTTTAGAATTTTGACTTTCCGTTCGTTCGATCGTTCGATCGTTCGATCGTTCGTTCCGTTTATTCGGCGTTTCAAGGTGTTTTCCCCGTGTAAGTAAAGCCTTCTGGAACAATGAAACCACTCGTTAGGAAATTTCAATGAAAACTGATTGCAACAAGATCGGAGAGCTCGACGGTCGATGCGACGTTTCTGTACTACATAATATACAATATATACTATGCATATGTTATCTTTTAGCCGATCGCCCGATCTTCTAGACCTAAACTATGCACTTTTATTCACTACCGTCTATCGTCTGTCGACTGTCGACTATCGGTGAGCCGATCAACGCTGCATCCTCGCGACTGCAGAAACTGTGCAAGAATCTAACTAGACTTTGGGTCGAAATATTGGTTTGCGGGAATCAGATGCTTATCCTTATACGAGCAAAGTTTGAGCTTCACAAAGGTTCATTTGATAGAGTTAGGTTCATCGCGCAGTGTTGTGCTCCATAATATGAGCCAAAAAAGTCTTTTAGTGACAGAAAAATAAAGTGGAATCTGCCGGTATTTTCTCCATTTCTTCCCTATTTTGGACACTCATATTATTAGATATAAACATAATCTCGTTAGAATGATCCTCACCCAGCCCAAAATTTGCTCAAATAAGGACAAACAACCGAAGCTCGCAAACCCATGTTTCGACCCAAAATCTAGTCAGACTCTAGTTCCTTGCTAGTTTTGTCACGTGACTATACTTCCACCGTAAGAGGCTAGACTCGTGTTTCCAGTATTGCAAAGGTTGCTCATTTCTTGATAATGCAAAAACGGGGGTTTTCGGTAGTCAAAAGCGTTAGACAAATGATCAATGTAGGCTGCAGTCGCTCTGAAGAGTCCTATTTTTACGTTTACGAGGCTTAGTTTGCATCATTCGGAAGCATAAAGTTGCGCATGCAGAATAATGTAAATCACAGTAAAGTCGCGGTATAGTTCCCATCGCCTGTTCCGAGCAGAGACACAGATCGCGCAGGGAAACTATTTTTTGTGACCGCGAAGAACGCGCCGAAAGTACAATGAATGCCGGAAGGGATAAGCGAAGGTATGGTGGAGATCCTCAGGGAGCTAGATCGCGACTTTACAGTATGCCTCGTAAACGTAAAAGTAGGTGTTTTGAGGGCGACTGCGGCCTAGATTGATCTTTTATCTAGCTCTTGACTACTGAAAAAGCCCATCTTTGCATTATCGAGAAATGAAAAGGCGCTCCTTTGTACTCCTGGAAACGAGTTTACCCCCTTAAGACGTCTTAAAAACTTGTTTGTGCTATCTGGGATACGATTTCGTACGACTTTCTATACAACTGTGTGCTCTTTTGTGGGCACAAGTGAGTAAGACTGGTGTTTCAAACTGTCTGGTCATACGACAAATTGCGTCGTCTGTGGACCGTATTATCGTCGATCGGATCGATTCGTTTCGCAACCATAACCGAACAAACTAAAGCGATTACTTGTTTTTAGGAGGTGGTCGAACGGCTTACCGAAAAAATTCAAACGGTGCTGATAATCCGGATACTACGCAGTCCAAGGACACGCACGCGGCTAGTAGTAACACTCGGTACTCTTTGTCAGGTACAGATAGCATGCATACGGGTACGTATACAAGAATCAGGATATGTATAGAAATCGAGGTATAGTTTGATATGGCATCGGTGTTTAACGTGTGCAATTAATCGGTCCCAAGTCGCACCAGATTGTGTCGGTTTTTGAAACGTGTCGCCTTTGAGAAAGAAAAACGCGATTGTCCGTAGAACCGTTTAGTACAATATCGAAAGAAACTGTTCGGTTTCGTTGCGGATACGCGATGAGCGCAAGAATTTCGCGTATTCCTACGAACGTCGCATCGTTCGTATTCCTGCTATCAACCGTCTTAAAATAACAATGATCCGGAACAAAAGATAGAACGGTTCTTCTGGACGAACGATCAAACGAATTTTACCCAAAAAGCTTTACCCAACAGCACGTCTGCGTTAAAGCAATTCAAATGATTCCTTCGATCGATCGTACCGAACAACGATTCTGGCGCGACGAATCGTAGTTCGGACAAATTCTTAAAATGTACTCTAATCGGATTTGCCTCTTCTCTCTCTCTCACTTTCTTTCTCCCGCTCCCTCTCTCTTTCGTCTTTTATCACGTTTACTCGCTCTTTCTCTCTCTCTCTCGCTCGCATGCTCTCGTTCGTTCGTTTATTCGCTCGCTTTTGTTCTTACACGTTCGTTCGCAAGCTTCTTTCTCTCCCCTTCTCACAACCCCAACCCCCACCCCCATCACCAATCTCTTTCGCTCTTTTTCTTGGTATGTATGTACATATGTATAGCCAAAAGAACGTATATGTAACTGAACGCGAAATTCTTGTAAAAGTGCTAAAACTTATGGCGATAGTGAAACGATCCAAATAATATAATCTGATGTCGACAGTGAGAGTGGCAATGATGGTGACGATTTTGACGATGTTGACTGTGAATTTGTGAATTCGTGATGTGACTATGACGATAATAATGGCGGGCGATGGTGTAACAAGAATAATAATAATTACAGTGATTAGAACCAACTGCCTCCACCCAATTTCGTAGAAAGACCGCCGATGCCTTTGCCAAACATACTGCCAACTTTTCCGACAACGTTTGATGTAACATTGCTGATGTTAGCCACGTAGTTTGCGTCTTCGCCGGCAACGTTTTCGACGATCGTCACCTTCGTCTTCGGGCGCTCCTCGTCGTCGTTACCATTTTCCGAAAGACCCCTTTGACAAGCAAGAAACAGAAACATGTATCGGCCGATCGTTATCGGGATTATCAGGAGTACAGTAAAGTCGCGATCTCCAGCTCTCTGAGGATCTTCGCGATCACTGTCCTTGGCCTCGCGAGGGGCTAAGAAGCTTGTTCGTCATCCTTCGTACTTTCTATTAAACTAATTATTTAAAAAATAGTTTCAAATTTTTCTGTCTCTATAACCTTGTTCGGACTATTATGAACAATTTCAAAAAAAATTAACCAAATCGGTCCAGCTGTTCTGGAACGATGCGCTTACCAACGAACAGCATTTAATTTTTATTTATATAGATGCATGTTTATATATATATATTTTTTTTTCTTATGTATCCAACACTCGAAAATGGGAGGTTCCTTCGGTCATTTGAAACGACATTTTCCTTTACAATAATGGCGTCCGCTTTAGGAGTTATTAACGAAAAACACGGACCAATCAGAGCGCGATCTAGACATGCGATAACACGTTCGGCCAATTGACAGTTGGCGCGTCGGGCCGACTGTGCTAACTCGCGTCTAGGTCGCGCTCTGATTGGTCCGTGTTTTTCGTTAACAACTCCTAAACAAAGTCGCGGACGCCATTTATGTAAAGGAAAATGTCGCTTCAAATGACCCAAGGAACCTCCCATTTTCGGGTGTCGGAGGAATTTTGGGACACCCTGTATATTTCTAACGCGGGGCCCCGGTGCATAGCATCCGCCGTACCCCCCAGATGGCTGGCCCTACTGCGGACCCCTGAGAGTCCGCGAAGCCTCTATCGGGGGTCCGCGAAACAATTTTGACATTAACTTTACATCCCCCAACTTTTCGCTTTTATTCAAATAACTAAAATGAATAAAATGCCTAGAGTTAGGATGGGGTTCGCAAAAAAATGTTGTTCAAGAGGGGGGCCTCGGACTACATAAGTTTAAGAACCCTTGCCCTACACGATCTCTGTCCCTGCTCGGAACAGTCGATGGGAGCCAGATTGTGACTTTACTGTATCCCTTTATACCGTATGCAAACACATTATTGATACAATCCGATACTCACTCTTCATTCTGAGCGCTCATGGTTAAGGCACAAGTCGCTTCTTCCGTTTGCATCCTCTTAGATATAACCTGATATGGCTCCGAATTCAGTTTCTCCTCTGTGACACCCTGCAGCTCGAAATCGGAGTAAATCTTCTTCACTATATGAGCGAGACATGTACATTGATACAAATGCAAGCTGCATTCCGGCCTTTCCATCAACCAAGTGCACAGCATTTGAATTTGTGCGGCGTACCATTGCTGTAAAAATGGAATGAGATGAATATCGTGTTTAGCGGTACGAAAGATGTGACTTACCTCGAAACACGTCAGAATCCATAAATCGTCCATGACTTTGCCGCGAACCTGATCCATGCAGTTTCGCGTAAAACTGACGTAGGCCTGGCCCATTTCCTTCCCGCTTCCCGACACCTTCTGAAAGCAAAGATTTTTCAAGAGGAGTTCCCGTCGCGATCACCGCGAGCTGATCGTCCGATTTCGTAGCATCGACGAGCTAAAGGATAATCAATTACCGTGAAGCTAAGAATGGAGCCTATGAAAGATCCTTCGTCGTAACGGGATAACTTGGACAATGTCGTTTCCATCACCGTAATCAGTTTGTTGATCATCCCTTGAGTCATGGAGGCTGAGGTCTTCTCGATCAAGTCGTCGATTTTCGCGTGATAGTTGTGCTGAAAGTAAAACGAAAGGTGCACCGTTCAATTCCAACGATATCTTAATAACATATAGACAATTCGAATAATTATTTAAATAAAAAATATTTTCAATATTCCTCGTTTTCAAGACGGACTAAAAGGTATAAAATAATTTTTCATTTGCCCTGAAAATTTGTGATTGCGAATTTTGAATAGCTATGAAAGTCTTTGTGAGATTTGAAACAAAATACGTGGGGCACATGCAATAGATAATTGACGCATGAATAGTTCACCCAAGTCACTGACAATTTTATTGTACTGGAATTGATAGGAACTGTTGTGTGAGTCTTCTCAACGGCAGCTACTCTCTATACTCCTTTTTAAATCCTACAAGTATTTTCGTAGCTATTCAAAATTCACAATCACAAATTTTCAGAACTATCTGTATGGTGCTAGGAAAAATGATTTTATACTTTTTAGTCCGTATTAAAAATGTGACAGATTAAAAATTTTTTTAATTTACATAATTATTTCCTGCTTTGTAAACAAACAGACAGACAAGAGAGCGAGTTAACGTTGCAATGTTATCCAGTTCTGAGCTATGTTTAGAGTTTCAAGTCTCTAGCCTACCAGGAAGTTAGTTTAAAATCAATTTCCAAATTTATACGAAACAAACAAACAATAAAGCGGGTTAATAAAATCGTGGTAAATAACGCAACGTCGACTTACCACATCGACCCCGTCGATCGTGCACAAACACAAGTTTTGCTTTTTCGCGTCCAGGATAACGTTGATCATCGCGCACATTTCCGACGGAATGATATAATCCGTCGAAGTGAATGTGACGCCTTTCTTCAGCCACTGTTGGAAAGCGGTGTCGGTCCGTTGAATGCACGACTCGATCATGTCGCAAGCCATCAAGGTCAGCCTCTGTTCCAGATGTTGCCGAAACTCTTGATCCGGCCAGTGGAGATCGCGAATGAAAGATTGCAGGGCGTCCAGCTTCCAGAAGAGTTCCTCGGACGTGGCGCAACCGTTTCCTTTGATTTCCCACCGTTCCTTCTCGAATCCTTTCTGAATCGATTGGGCGATCGACGTCTCCATCAAGTCCACGTAACGTACGACCAGCGGCGCGAACGTGTCGCGGAGATGCTGATGAAACCTACCGTTCTTCAAATTGTCTGCAAGCGAGAAGCAAACGGCAGGACCGTCGATCAAAGGACGGTGGGGAATGGAAATGGAAACGATGAAAGAAACAATGAAAGGCGGAAGCAAAGGAAGAGGGCGGAGAAAAAAGCCATAGATCAGGTTCTGTTCATCCCAACGTATCGCATCGTATCGCATCGCGTCGCTTCGCATCGTATCGGTTCGAACGGTTCGAAGAAACACGGTTCTACCGTAGCGACTCACCGTCTTCCCTCAAGTAATCGTTCAAGATCTTAAACAGCGGAAAGCTGTCCCACGTGTCCGGCGGTTGTTCAACGAGCACCTTGTTCATGTCTTCGGCGAACAACGACCAGAAGATCTCGGCGTGCTCCACCATGAGCTCGCTAAACCAGGCGAACGCCTGCGGTACAGTGTAGTAGGAGCGGATCGTGAAAATATTGGACGTCACACATGTACGGAGGGCGCTTTTCGTCAAACTCAGGGCAATGGGTGCGTCACCCTGAGCAAGGAATCCTCGAAGACGGACTTTCACGAATTTACTTCAACAGGACGACGCGATAGTTTTTCGGGCTACCCGTCCCCCGAGATACACATTACCCTAGTAGCATTTATGGTTGGCGTTTTGTTCGGCCTATGACGCCCTTTTTTGCAGTTGGACCAACAATTAGAGCCCTTACTATAAGACGAACGGCTAACAGAGTTCACTAACACATTCTGATTTTTTCTTTTATATTTTTTTATGGTATATTATAAATAATATACATATTAACAATGAATTTCCATGGTAAAAATTGGGGGAAAAAGGAAAAATCTAAAATAATACCCACACGTCGGACTTGAACCCAGGCCGACTTGCGTAGCAAGTATAATATATGTCCTATCGCTGAACCTACAGAGGAGTTTTGTATGTAGATGCTATAATCTGGGCTACTAGATACGTCAATCAAATTTAAAGTATCTACAAAAGAAAGTCCCATTTTGAAGAAATCCAAAAGGGTTTTCTTACACTACATGAACACTACCCCTTGCATTTCCCTTGGAAAATGGAAAAATTAAAGAAATTAAAGAATTCCAAGGCTCCTCGCAATAAAACTTTAGTGGATCAACCATCGCGCAAAAATTACAAATTGTAAATATATTCAGAAATACGAAACAAAATCAATTTGAAATATAACTTATTTTTGGTTGCAGCAACATTACTGGTGTCTGTTAGACGATATATTTAAATGTTGGTAGATTTTGGTTGGGCCAATTTAGTATAATCGTTGTAAATTTCACATTGGGTATTCGTTGGCAAATTGATTTAATTTTTCGTCGTTGGCCCTACGTTGAGGATTTGTAGGCAAAACCACTAACCATTCCCCAACAAACTCCCGACCGTTGTCCACCGTTGGCCAACCATAAATACTACTAGAGTAAGTTCCACGCCCACTTCGAGAATTCCGAGAAACAACGTTAGATTCTAGAAATCCAACTAATACCTCCGAGTAATGTTCTCCGTTTTGCTGAAGCAGATCCACGCACATTTCGGACAGGTGTATAAGATCCTCGAGCTTCTTGCTAGGGGGAACGCACACGTCGCTGCTCAAATCGTCCTCGATCTTTGCCTCGGCGGAGAGTTTCGTGTAATTAACGAGAGCCGCGGTTTCCAGGCAATTCTTGATCAAGGTCTTCACTTCTTCGGGAGCCACGGGAGTGACGCCGTCCTTCATCATGACTCGCTCCAGAAGCGACAAGGTAGCCTTCAACGCGCCTTCCGGCCGGCCGAACGGAAAGCTGTACCTGTTGGATGAAAAATTCCGATCGATAGGCTTTCGTTCGATTTCGAATGAAAAGGACGAAAATCAAAAATCAAGAAATATTTTCTAATGCAGTCTTCTCATTGGAAAAAGATCCCTTGCGATATCTAAAACTGTGGTGCCCAAAGTGGTTCGGAATCCTTTTTAATAAACTGTGTAGCTCCCGTCGTTAATGACTAGGCTGCGAATTTAATGCATTTATGACAAAAATGGGCACTACGATTTAAAGCAGTGGACATGTAAAAAATATTTAAGAACGTCAATGTATTAGCCGCAGCTTAGTAGCATAATTAAAAGAAGAATGCAATTTCTATTTGGCTCCTGCGTCTTGCAATCAATACGAACATATTTTATTTTGCATTAAAATCCTCAGTCTACTGATTACCGTAGCAGCTGATGCGACGTAAAACCAATAAATAAAACATGAAGAAATATCGAAATTTTACCTGAAATTGGTGATTTGATTTTCAAGAATCTGCCGTAGCCTCTCCTTGATCTCTTGGAACTTCTCCTTCTCTTCGTAGGTAATGGATCCCAAGCCGTCGGTCCTGTTCCCGTAGACGTGAGTGGCGCAAAACGCGAAGCTGAAGTGCACCAGGGTCGGATCTATCATGAGCCCTCTATCGATTCTGTCCAGCAGATCGCTCAAGTAACATAAATGTCGGAAACATCCTCGCACGCCGTACCTACGACAAACATGGAATGAGACGAAACGAATCGAACGGGTGAGAAGCTGTTCGGAATAGACGCCACCTACCTAGCAAAGTACTCGTCCAAAACGAACAATTGACCAGGCGAGAACCAGCCTAGAGAACAATACGGATCGTTTAGTCGGTAATCCAGAATCAAATTCTGGAGAAATTTGAACAGTCCGTGGTGGTCGAATTTGCAAGGATCCGCGCTAATGTAATCCTCCATGCCGTGTTTCTTCGCTCTGTCGTCACCCTGTACCTTGTTGCCAGAATTTTTATCAACCACCGAGACTTGGGGGGTAGGCTTGTGCGACTGACCAGTCGCTCTGTACATAACCATCACCCAAGTTTGACACTCGTTCTCGTCGTCCGCTGCGAACACTATGGTATCGCCGTCGCGAACAGCATTGAAATAATATCTGTAGGACAAACAACGTAGAACAAAGAACGTCGACATTTTTCTATCGAAACGATAGAAACAGCGAGATGTTGTCTAGTTCGGCTTTTACTTTGATCTACAGTCCTCCCTAGCATAGTGTGACTTTCGTCTCTGCGGATAGTGTTACTTTTTTCCAAGATCGGATATCGGTCAGGCAATACTCGTGCAATTACGAAACTCTACTACTTTTAGTTACAGTGGGTGTACAAAGTGTTCGTACACCTTGTAAAGTAGAATAACTTTTTTACAATTGTACCGAACGACCTGATTTTTTATCATCGATTAGAAACATTGGTTTACTAAATGATCTGCAAAAAAGATTTTCCATAAATTACAATTTACTTGAATGAAAATTTAAAATATATGTTTTAGAGATCTATGTTTGTTACACACATGCTGAAAATGTCGTCGAAATCGATTAAGGGCAGAGTCTACCTAATCATTGCGTGAGCACACACCGCTAGACCACGTACACGTACACAAGGATTGCAAGGGTCCGGGATTTCACTTCTGATATCTTCATAATTGCAAATACTGGATTTCTTAGTAGTCAAAATCGCTAGCTGAAAGGTTAATCTAGGGTGCGATCTGGCTCAAAATGCTTCTAATTACTTATAAAAAATCAGTTCGTTTGGTACAATTATAAAAAAAGTATTCCATTTTTTAAATTGTACGAACACTTTGTACAGCCACTGTATTTCGTTACGAAAAGAAGAATAGCTTATGGGAAATCCTTTGAACAGTGAGTTTGCGTCGAAAGCTTTCATCGTTCGTTACACAAGTAAATATAATGGGAATTCTGTCATATCTGGTATAATTTTCCTTAGAAAAATGCCACGAATGCGTTGGTCAAAGTTCCATAGAAAAATAATTAAAATTAAAGAAAAAATAGTATTCGTTCACGATTTCTGTCACAGCACAGGACTTAGATCGCGGGATTCAAGGGAAGACTGTACTCCGGTCTAGTTTAGCCGCTAGCCTATCTACTTGCCTGCCACCGTCCAAGTTTGCGCCAAACATGACATTCGCAGAAACCGGTGTGGTGTAGTCGACCGTGTATCCATCGAGCTGCATCATTTCCGACGGCTCGTTTCTTTTCTCTTTGTAGGAGCACATCGCGAACGTGTACTGCGAGACTTGGATCAGCACGTGGTAACGTTTCTTCCACTTTTTCCAGACGGATTTGCCTATCGCGTAGAGGTAGCCGCAATGTTTCATGTTGAACGGTTTATCCATCCGACAGCTGATCCTTATTCGAAGATCTTGGTCTGGGCAATTCTTCGTAACCGTCATACGATACCACTCCGGTTGCTTCGAAGCGAACGGCGTCGGTTTTATAATAACTTTGCCCAATTCCTTATCCTCGAGCGCCAACATCGCCGAATTCTCGGTGAACAATCGGACCTTGACCACCGGCAACGGGTACGTGGTAGTAAAGTCGGCCTCTGTTGCCCACCTAAAAATTGCTTTTAGCTGTCGCTCTACTCTACTTCTCTACCGTTCTACTCACATGGGTTTCGATGCCTCCGCGTGATCCGTCACCAATTTCTTGCTGCCCTCGACCTCCATCGTGCAATAAACAATCTTATTAGGCGGCAAACTCTGCAGACCTCTAACTTCGATCACGACCACGGCCAACTGAAAAGTCAGCCCCACGTCCATTTTCGTGAGCTCCGTGTCTGCCGCGTCGCTCTCCAATTTCGAGAGCGAACCTTGACCACGGCAACGAGAACGATCGCGACGGTGATTGTAACGTTTCAATTTCTGTAGCCCGTATTTTCCGTCGATCGAACCCTTCGAGACCGGCAACGACTCCAAATTAGCCATTAGCAGGTTAATGGACGACTTCAGCTCCTCGATGTAAAGCGAATCCATATCCTTCACGACTAACTTGGGCATGAGTTTGCGATTCTAGGGACAGAAACACGACTGGTGCGAACAACGAACAACGAACACTGGAGAGATCAACGATCAACCATACCTTCTCCATTTCGTTGACTTTTTGGAGACGACCGTCCAGCTCCCGTCTAATGGCGGCAGCTTGTTCGTCGGCCGAATCCAAGAGGAGAGCGCTGAACAGAAGCTGATGTTCGAACTTCTTGATACCAAGAATTTGTTGGAACATGTCGTAGAGCTGCTCCTTGGACAATATCATCTCCGAAATCAGAGACTGCTGTTGCATCCTGGAGGGCCTTTTCGTCTCCTCGTCACCCGTACCTTTCAAGATACAATCGAATTTGGCCAGCCAGGACGTAAGCACAGTCTCCTTGCTCAGCCCGTTCATCTCTGGAAGCCGTCGGACGCGTATTTCGATGTTCCTCTTGAATACCTCGCGAAAATCAACTTGCGAGCAAGCGCCACTCTGCACCATCTGAACTACCCTATCCGACGTTAAGAATACATCGTGGTAGTTCTGTATGGCGTAGCGGAACGCTTCGTCCGCCATAATTTGCGTCTCTCCCTTCAAGAAACTCTGCAAGTCGTCACAAAAACAAGAAACCTTTCAATTACAAGCGTTCCGAGCCGTCGCTACACCAGTCTTCCAGGATTCGTACGAATCGACGCGAAGCACAGTGTTGTCTCGATAATTGTTCGAAACACGGGTCCGGTCAGCAGTGCTATTCCGAGAAGTGTGGACATCACTAATCCAATAACAAAACTTTTTTATTTTTCATTATTTTTGTATGGAACTATGGTGAATATACACGTGGTATTTTTATAATGAAAATTATACCAAATATGATATAATTCCGGTGATATTTACTCGTGTAATGAACAACGAAAGTTTCGGACGTGAGGAGAAACAGCGTATGGCAGTGCTGTAAGCGCCGTTACGGTGGGACAACGAAGACAATATGTTGGTGAACGTTCCATAGAAAAATAATGCAACCTAAAGAAGTTTTGTTACACTTCTTTTGTTGAAATAGTACACTTTTCGACGACCGAAGCCTCAAGAGCTTTGTGGCCCTTCACGCGGTATGAACCGCGATAGTGGGGATAGTTCTGGGACAATTATAGGTCAGACTTTATGGGACAATTATCGAGAAATCACTGTACCGACTTGTCAGGATCTTTCCGCGAACAACCAGGCAGAATGTACGTCGCTCACCTGAAATCGAGAGCATATCGTCTCGAGTTGTTGCTTGGTCACTTTCAGTTGCCGCCTGGGCATATCCAACGGTTGCTTAGCATTGAACGGGTAAGAGATGCATCTCGACACGAACACGTACACTTGGATCCTAGTCTTCCTCTCTTCTTCCTCGCGCTCTTGTTTATCCTGGACAGGGATATCGTTTTAGGCAGTGAACCGACGATATCCGAGAGAAAACGGTTCGTCATCGGTGTTCAAGAGACCGAAAGGATCTCCGGATAAGATCATTTGCTTACCTGCAAATTCGCTTCGGTTTTCTCGCTGGCCACCGAAGGCGAAGGACTGGTGGGCCTTTGAGAATAATTGGCCGCATCCTGAGCGGCGGACATCGACGGTGACAACGAGTTTCTGCCCGCGGCGAGACTCGAGGCGTCACGAGCGGACGCGAGATCTTGCGCGCCGCCTCGAGGCGTCCCGATGGGCCCGTGACTGGACCCTCCGGGGGACGCAGTCCCCGAGGCCAACGAGCTGACGCTTCCGCTCGCGGGGCCCGAGGCACCCCCGAGGCTTCCACCCGGCCCGATTTGTCGTCGAGAACCGTACGAGCTTCCACTTCCACCGCGAACTCCTCCACCCCCTCCGCTTCCACCTCCACCCCCGGCTCCAACATCCTTAGACTCCTTCTTCTCCTCGTCACTCTCCTCCGACGAACTGGGATCTATCATCTTGTTCTCCTAGGACCTCCCTCGAGGAGGCCTAGTCTGGTCACGAGTCCGTCGCCGTTCCCGATACTTGAATTCGAAACAGAAATAGCCAAAGATGAACAGACGTTCACGGAAATGGTCAAGTACAGTGTTTTCTTAATAATTGTCCTAAACACGGCCACGGATACTAATCTTTGACTTCTGCCAAACGTGAAAAAGAACACGAAGCTAATCTAATAACAAAACTTCTTTATTTTTCATTATCACAGAGTTCAGTACTATTTTTATTTATTTCAGATCTACAAAGGCTACTACAACTGAAAACAAGATTTCATTTGATTCCACACTTGCTTAAAACTCGCCTACAAAAATTGCATAAACATCCGCAATTTATTGCACAAGCATATGTAATTGGAATTATATCATATTTGGTGTCACTTTTCTTAGAAAAATGCTACGAATGTGTTGGTCAAAGTTCCATGACAAAAAATAGTGAAGAATAAAGAAGTTCTGTTATTGGATTAGCAGTGGCTAATAACGATATACCCGACCCCTATTATGTTACACTCCTCGGCGACCGAGGCCTCTCGAGCTTTCTAGCCCCTTGGTACACCCCGCGGTAGTGAGGATAGTTCTAGGACAATTAACCCTTACCACTCGAATGGTGACTCTGAGAGAGTGGTGGCGCCACTAAAAATTGCTGTACCATTATTCAAAATATTGTTTACACTATTAAACGTGTTGGTAGCGAATAAATTACTAAACATTTAAATATCGCATGAGGTATTATATCAATTTCATATCCATAAAATGAAAAAAAATCAAATAGAATAGAATTATTCTAGCCGGAAAGAAATGTTTAATTTTCAAGCTAAAACAGCTCTCGAGTGCATAATATACAGAAACAGAACACCTAAACATCTCCGTTATTTTTCGTTGTGCAAAAAAACTTCTTAGGGCAAAGTTGCACTGTTTGAAGGGCCACATGTAACGGTGTAAGGGAACAAATTTTCAAGGTCAATTTTTTACGAGAATTCAAGGTCATCCATGTTTTTTTAAATAGAATGATATATCTTCGTTAACGTAATGTTGTAGTCGACAAAATAACGAATTTATCCATGTAACATGTGACCTACAAATGACCTTCAACCCAGCAAAATGGAATAAATAAAATTCAACGGTAAAAACCAGAAAAAATTATGCTGTGTATTGCGATACATTTGAATGTACAGCAGCTCAAGGGACTATTTTTGAACATTTGAACTTACACGTTGAATTTTATTTATTCCATTTTTCTGGGTAGAAGGTCATTTGTAGGTCATATTGAAAAAATTACGTCGAAAATTTTTTTCCTCACACCGTTACACGTGGCCCTTGAAACAGTGTAACTTTGTTCTAAGAAGTATTTTTGTACAACGAAAAATAACGGAGATATTTAGGTGTTCTGATTCTACCGAATCACCCTGTATAGTCAAAGGCCAGACATTTGGGATATTTATCTAGCAAACGCTGTACAGGGCATTTCAAAATTATTTGTCGCGACCACTATAGGGTGATTCTGCACCTCTTCCAAAATGAACCGCAAAATTGACCTTAACATTGAATCCCAAGGTCAAAATTGTTTTTTATTGCATCCTATAATACTGATCGCGATAAACACAGTTTCGCTTTTTATTCCGTATCGACTACAGGGTGTCTTGGAATCGTACAAACGAGGAGGGGATGAATGTAGACTAACTGTTTCCATTTGACGCGGCATTTTCGTAAAAATTAATTAATAATCCGTCAAATTCGCGTGCCTGGGGTCCTTAAGAAGTAGAATGAGTCGGTCACGAACAGACGCTTCGGACGATTCCTATTCAATAGCACGCGTGTTCGCCGAACATTCAAACTGAACTCTCGGAACGAAAGGAGACAAACGAAAAAAATTTGTTCCATATTTACATGAAATAAAATAATTTATGAAACATTAAAGTCGTTTCCCGAAGGAACGGTTGACTGATGGGTACTATACGATGCCATAAAGAAAATGTTGACCTTTTGGTTCGATATTAAGTTCAATTTTGCGGTCCATTTTTGTGCGGAATCACGCTATACATAGTTGTCACAGCATGTAATTTTGAAACACCATGTGCACCAATAAAACCGACTCCCTCCCCATTTCGATGCCGGAATCTTCGATAGCTGTCGTTACATTTTTCACGAGACCGTTTCGAACAACCAAATTGGAACAGCGTTCGCACTCTAGACTCGGCTCGATTCGAACGCCCGTATCCAGAAACTTTTTACCTTCCAACCCAGATATGCAAATATTTCAGGAACAACGTCGATAAGTTGTCGCGATCAGCCGCACGTAACAGACCGTTTCAACCTTTTCAGAGTTGAACTCTCTTTTTTCACGGCAATCGCGGGCACAATATTCTTTTCGAAACGGAATCTATCGCCTTCGTAACCCCTACGCGTTAGACGACTCCAAGCAGCGTTGGATGCGCGTTGGTGTACGCGTACGTATACATGTGCGTGCGCGAGTACGTGTACGTATACTTTGAGGTTGACGTGGACGCGTACTCGAACGAAGCCAACAAGTTCGGTATATCATTGGCGTCCCTTCTTCTCTACGAACGATCGATCGATCCGGTAAATTGGCTCTAGACTTCTCATCCCATTCGAGCAGCGATCCCTCTCTTTCGCGTCGATCTAATATACCCTTGTAAACGCTGTCCCTTCCAAAACGTTCGACCGTTTTTAATCTCTTCTGTAACTTCGACGTTTCTTTGGAAACGCATCCCGATTCTGTGCGTTCTGCAGAGGCGAACCAACGTTCACCGTCAACGAATCGAAACTCCATCGTACCGAGCAGCATTGTTGTTCGCACCTACATGTTTCGAGCTGTGCATCGCGGAAACCTGTGCGGTTGTAAGGAAGAACGTCGCATGTCGCACAATTTCGAAAAATCCGAGTTTATAGGATTAACGCGTTTACCAGAAAAAAAAGTCATGAAAGTAAATTCGAAAGGCGGAATAAGATAATGAGATTGAACCGATGTCCCATGTCAATGTGATCGAAGCTTTAAACGGCAATGTCTCCTGACAACCATAGAGTTTTATTATTATCATTATTTATTATAAACGGACTGACGTCCTTTTACAAAACTGTTTACAATAACAGAGAAGAAGAAGAAAAAAGAAATATAAGATTACTCGTTCAACAACAAAGAAGGGATATGCACAATCGACCTGGTACCATCGTGCAATCCTGCGTAGTTGTATTTGAAAATTTAATAAAGAGTTGATGAAAAAATCAACACGATTATAGATAGTGCAAGATTTTGCAATAATGCGATTTATTGGATTAATGAATCCATAATTAGGTTTCGCTTTAAGTGTTTGAAACTTGTTCTTGTTCTCAGCTGACGTTCCGCTTTTCGGTGTCAGAAATAGGACATGGGTTAAGTTCCATTATTCTTTGCAGCCTTTTGAATTTGTTTTCGTAACTTTCTTTCTGGTAAATACGTAAATTTTAAACCGTAAAGCTCAATGAACGCGTAAATTTAAATATTTTGAAATTGTGGCATTGCGATTCCTGACAATCAGAGAAATATCCTCGCATCGGTCATGAAACGACGTAAATAAGTAGATCGATCGTAGAATAATGCACGCGCGTTACCGTTGCGTCGCGCGTCGTGCCGTATCGTATCGTGTCGTGTCGCGTCGCGTGACGTCGCGCGTCGCGTCCCGTCGCGTCGAGTCACGTCGCGAGCATGTTCGCGATAAAATTTCCTCTCGCGGTTCGCGTACAGCTCGGACAGGTATTACTATCGACTCTGCAATGGAGACCAGACCGAGAGGAAATTTCCAAGCCTGTTCGAAACGAACAGGCTGGAACAAACAGCCGGCTATCTACGTGGCCGAATATCGAACGTTCGCAATCACCCAACGCACTCGTTTTATTATCTCTTTTGAAACCGAAGCGACACGAACGCGTATACCTTCGAACGACATTTTTAGAAGTCAAACGGACGCGCGACGTACGCTGCGTTCACCCGCTTCCGTTTACATTGGCCTCCTCGTTTTCCGGCAAGATAACAACCCCAACGGATGTCGAGCGAACGAATCAATGTTTTCGTCGACGAATCACAACAACGCGACCACGGCAAACCGATTCCCCGTGCCAATGGAATCTCGCCAAGGCGACGAACAAATTCCAAAGCACCAGCGTTTCCAGTTAAACAACGAGACTTTACAATTTTACACGAACGTCGACGGCATCCATTTTTTCCGCAACGCGTGCATTCCTATCTATCTCGAGACAAAGAGACACGTCTCTTTCTCCATATTTTATCGGACCTCGAATCGAACGGTTGCTCGACGATTTCAAAAGAAACGCGTTTCGATCGACCATCGAGTTGCCCCGACGCGATCCCACGGCTCTATCGAACCTTGCAAAATGATTAATGCAAAGCTGGGAAACGGGAACTCGACGTTTTCGGATTGCAGAGTAGGTTATCGTCGACTAGGCTGGGTGTGTCGAGATACCGAAAAATTACAACGAAAATCTCTGTACTTGTTGGAGCGAAATCCTTTCTCCCGTTCAATTTCGCTCCCCTCCCTCTCCCGTTTCTTTTTTTCTGTCTGCAGCTTGTTCTTCTTGCTCCTCTAGCGCTCCCCCCTCTCTCTCTCTCTCTCCACTCCTCACCCTGACCCTTTACATCACCCTTATAATCTTTCTCCTTCTTTACTCCCCTCTCGACAGCTCTCTCGCGCCCCTTCCTCCGCCCCCCTCTCTCCGTCTTCTATGCTTGCTCACCCTCGTTCTACCCCGCACCTTTTCTCTCGTTCACCCTCGATCACTTTCTAGTTTGCTTTCTCGTTTTACTTCGTGCATGCGCGCACTATATAGCGTTCGCGATCGTTATTGCGGATCAACCGAAACCAACCTTTTTCAAAGAACACGCGACCACGATGACCGTGAACGTCGGGAAATCATTCCGAGATCATGTTATTCCGTCGAAATACGTTGGATGACGGTCCTCCGAACGGGGCTCTATCGGTACTCGCCTTTGGACTCGTCTGAAACCACCAGCTGGAGAAACGACCGCGAACAGCGGTATCACCGGCAATCTTGTCACCAGCGTTACAGCTATAAAATTTTCTTCATTTTTGTTAACGTTCGAACGAGGCTTGGTGAGAGTGGACGGATAGACTCTCGACGACCACAGCAAACCGGCGAACCCGACAGTCTCTGCTCGTCAACTGACCAACCGTTCGAACGGCGCTAACGACGCCGGCGCCGTCGCCAACACCGACGCCGACGCCGACGCTGACGCCGACCAGAAACCGTTTGCAACGACATAGGCAGGCTTCTGGATTTAAAGACGAGAAAAGGGAGGAGAGGGGAGGGTGGAGGGGTGGTTAGAGCGTGCAAGAAACACTAAAAGGAAAACGAAGTCGATAGAGTCCGCGAAAAAATAACAAGAACTAGCTTGAAGAAGACTCGGAAGGATTAAACGTCTGGGTGAACGTTGATTCGATTGGTGGAAACATTGGAAGGTTGGTTCGACCTCTGGAAGATCAAACGGAAATGGGAACGATGAAGAATAAAAATTTCAAGCATGGACATATAAATACACGTACATGTGTGTGCATACGTGTGTCGAAGATTGACGAGAGACCGAAGGAAGTAGAGTAAGAGAAGAATAAAGAAAATATATGGAATGGAACGAGACATATATTTTAGCGTTCGCTGGAGATAAAAAGGGGAGAACAAAGTCACGAATAACGTGGGTGTGTCGAAGGAGGGGTAAGCAACGGTAGGGTCGAAGCAAGGATAACTTCTAGACAGGAACGAGAGCGGTAGTGGGCCATCGATCGGTTGCGCACGGTCGTCGATGCTGACCGAATCTCGGGACCGGCTGCGATGCAGCCGCGTCGCGTTTACCGCCACTATCGCTAGAGCGACTATCCGACTTTCAGCGCGTCGCATCGCGTACTTTTCCGTTGCGTTCCGTTTTCGGATACCCTTGCGCTTAGGTTCATATCAACCACTGCAACCGCATTTTCATTCGCGTGTTACGCTGTACTTGTGTCAGTCCTGTCCCTTCCTAGAAGCAAAAACTAGTCGTACCGATTTTCCACAGAATCAAAATTATAACGCGATTAATATCGACGAATACGTCTGGTCCCGTTTTCGGTTACCCTGGCGCTTAGGTTCGTATCCTGATCAACCACTGCAACCGCATTTTCAATCGCATGTCACGCTGTCCTTGTATCAGTCCTGTCGCTTCCTAGAAGCAAAAGCTAGTCATATCTTCTGTTCACAGAATCAAAATTACATCGCGATTAATATCGACGAATACGTCTCTTCCCGTTTCCGTTGCGTCCCTTTTCCCGATACCCTTGCGCTTAGGTTCGTATCCTGATCAACCACTGCAACCGCATTTTCAATCGCATGTCACGCTGTATTTGTGTCAGTCCTGCCGCTTCTTAGAAGCAAAAGCTAGTCATACCGCCTCTTCACAGAATCAAAATTACATCGCGATTAATATCGATAAATACGTCTTTTCCCGTTTCCGTTGCGTTCCGTTCTCTGGTATCCTTGCGCTTACGTTCGTATCCTAATCAACCACTCGAACCGCATTTTCAATCGCATGTTACGCTGTCCTTGTATCAGTCCTGTCGCTTCCTAGAAGCAAAAGCTAGTCATATCTTCTGTTCACAGAATCAAAATTACATCGCGATTAATATCGGCGAATACGTCTCTTCCCGTTTCCGTTGCGTCCCTTTTCCCAATACCCTTGCGCTTAGGTTCGTATCCTGATCAACCACTGCAACCGCATTTTCAATCGCATGTCACGCTGTCTTTGTGTCAGTCCTGTCGCTTCCTACAAGCAAAAGCTAGTCATATCTTCTGTTCACAGAATCAAAATTACATCGCGATTAATATCGATAAATACGTCTTTTCCCGTTTCCGTTGCGTTCCGTTCTCTGGTATCCTTGCGCTTAGGTTCGTATCCTAATCAACCACTCGAACCGCATTTTCAATCGCATGTTACGCTGTCCTTGTATCAGTCCTGTCGCTTCCTAGAAGCAAAAGCTAGTCATATCTTCTGTTCGCAGAATCAAAATTACATCGCGATTAATATCGACGAATACGTCTCGTCGCGTATTCCGTTGCGTTCCGTTCTCTGGTATCCTTGCGCTTAGGTTCGTATCCTGATCAACCACTGCAACCGCATTTTCAATCGCATGTTACGCTGTCCTTGTATCAGTCTCGTCACTTTCTACAAGCAAAAGCTACTTATATCGACCTTTAATATTGAATTTCATATTGTCTTGTCACGTTGACCGTTTGTAAGCTGCGACTCTATTCCTGGATCCTGTACGAAGTATTTTCGCCCGGAAAGAAAATAAATGGTCCCCGGCTAACAGGAGGAATAAAAGATGAGCGCGTGATTCTTGAAATCGAGGATCCGTTCAGTAAAGCCGCGAACGAAGAACGGAGCTGGATGAAGTGCAAACAGATTAGACGACATTCAAAGAGGGACTTTGAAAACATTGGTGACCTAGCACGAGGTTGCGTTATTCGCTTTCACAGCGTCTCGGTACAATTACCCGAAATTCTGGCAGCTTGCCAGCTATGAAAAAATAGGTTATCGATCGATCGCTAGCACGCTCGCTCGCTCGTCCGTGCTAGCTCCTTGATAGTTGGAATCTCGAGTTTGTCCAACGAAAACTCGACTGTCAACTGTTTCAACAATGATTCCTTTCGTGAACACGTTCGGTTTTTTGCTGAGATTTCATTCGTATCGATTTCAATTCCCTCGGTTTCGATGGATAATTTATAATACGACTATGGACGAACGGAGAGAACAGAACAGGGAGTGCAAGAGTTTCAGCCATTCACCGTTTATCGTTTACATGGAAGCTCACCGTGTTTACGCACGCTCCCGTGTCCCTCGAATTCCTTTATACAACATTCTCGGTTTTCGCCGCAAGCGTGTTGTTGATAATACGATGTCGATAAACGCGAAAATTCTACAATTATTCGAATTCGCGAACGACTGTTTAAACGTTCTCGAAACTTGTGCACGCGTGCGCTTTCGATACACCGATTTCCAAGGCTATGTTCACGATGCACCTACTTGCAGAGGCATGCGTGCTGGAAAGGGATGGCGTGGAAAATCACTAACCGTGATTTATCACAGAGATCGCAGAATCACGATCGCGATCGTGATTTAAACTTCGTTCGCGCTGTGATCGTAGCTTCTTTAGTCTAGAGTGAATTAGCGCATCATTACGAGAATGTTGATGATAATGTAGATGATAACCCTGGGGAACATTATTAATTCATTAATAACAATTTATTGTTGAAATAATAGTTAAAATAATGAATATAGACTTGAAAGATGCAAAGCTCGTTCGTAGGCGTGGGGGAGGGGAGTTTTTTGCGGTATGTAATATGACACATGCATGCATTTCCCAGGAAGACTTGACCTTAAACGTGTCCGAACGTGTTTCGCAGTATAAAATACCTACATATGTATACCAATTTTCATAGCGATAGGTTCAACGGTATAGAAGTTCATATATTGCAGCGCCATCTACAGCGGCGAGTTACAAAAAAATGTGTAGCGTAAAAACCTTCTCCATGCAAAAATACATTATATGTGCCAAGTTTCGTGTACATATATGTATATTATATATATATAGAAGATATTCGAAGCAGAAGGAAATTCTAGATGGACCCCTTATACAGAGAATTAAATATTGATTGCAAACTGTTTATAGCTACAAAAGAATGATCAGTGGATAGTGCTAAATGAGATATTTCGTTTCCACGATGTTGAATAAACAATGCTATGCCTCATGCCATAGTGAACAAGTTTGGATTGTGGCTATTTTAAAATATGCTGCCAGTACTGTGATCAGAACTTCGCCTGGCGTATATTGCTTTGATTTCTATTATAAACATAGATTAGAATGAACCTTCAAAGAAGACATACGCTAGTTTATTTATTATTAGTAATAAGTAATTAATAAATTAACGTGGGATCAGGACCCCCGCACAGATCAAATATACCGTAGAAGATTAGAAAAAATGGGAGGGTTCCGTGGGTGAGGGCGTTAGTCGATCGGCTACAACCAGTGAGAGCTCGCGTTCGATTCCCGCCGCGGTTGTTCCCTCATTTTTCCTGAGATCCTACAATTGGGGGTTCGTCCAGATTTGGGGGAACGCCGATCTCCGCACGATGGCGCTGTGAGAACATTCTCTCTCTGTGAGTTTACGAGTTACGAGTTGCGTGTTGTTGTGAGTTGTGTTTGGTGGCACTGTGTATGGCCACAACACGAAAAAAGAGACGACAAAACGACGCTGTGACGGACATTCGAGGATGAATAATATTGTCCGTTGCAGGACGGGTCGAGTGTGGAATTCGGGACACCCAGATCAAATATTATCCGTAGGAGAATGGGAAATACTTGGGGGGTCATCGTGCGTGAGACATAGCCATAATACGTCTATGGTGTGAGAGCGCGTTAAGGGTGCGATTACAGTGGACTGGGGTGAGCATCGATGATAGCGAGACCACCAGTTAGAGTGTATGGCCCCCCGGGTTCAATACCCGCGGCGGCGGTGTGTGTGTTCCCCTCATTTTTCCTGAGATCAACCTACATTAATAATTAATAAATGAACTATTGTCTCTTCTGAGAACATATCCCCACAGACACGTAAATGCAGCGACATCTGGTGCGACTATTATGGTACCGCATCCGATCACAGTCGGTCACACGGATATCAACTTTGTCGACGAGAACAAATGGAATCAAGAGATGCTCCATCAAGATCGATGAAGATTTCTGACAATCGAGATTTGGTGATGCATCGATACAGGATTTATCGATATTCCCGACGTCGAAAAAGTAAGTTGGTAAATTGTAAAATTTGCAAGAGAGCAAGCCGTGTAAACAATTATAGGTGTATCTGCAAAAAATTGAAGGCAACCTTGAAAAATCATGAAGAAAAAGAGTTAGCAAGAAATTTACTATACAATTACGTGAAAGCTCTCTCGGAACCATGCTACACCTGAATAAAAACATTTTCAATCGAACTGCTAATAACGGAGTAAATCTCTACTGGTCACGATTCGTGGTTCACCCTGTACACGCGCGTCTGCGCATACACACACAGAGAAAGGTATAAAAGAGACGTGTACAGATAGGTCGGAGTACGCGTCGTGGTTCACCCAAGGGAAACAAGGACTGGCGAAAACGGACGCTGGTGGAATTGGCATGTCGGCGCGTGAAAGTTTGTCAGGACGACCAGGCATCTGGCTGCAGTGAGAACGGAGAAGAAACTCGATCGTCACGGACTTATTCGCGAGAAGCAACCATCTGTTCGAATCATGTTGAATGTCGCAGCGAAGAGGTGGCGAACACGGAGCTCGAAGACGAAAGGTTTCGTTGCGTTCGACGAGCCAGCATGGAAGTAACCTATTTATCGGTGTTATTGCAAAACATTTTCGACGTTGCCGCGACATTTCCGAAAAGTTGGACGCACCGGACGAAACGCTGCGTGGTCCATCGTGGGTTCGTGATTGATCCGCAACGATGTGAATCATAAAAAATTGACTGCACGGCAAACCTAAGGGAAGGAGGCAGACTTGCATACGTGCAGACGTGCAGCTGCGAAACGGTCGCCATGCATCAGTTACTGCATCTTCGCAGTCGTCCTTTGCAAACGCTTATCCTCGGACTGATCGGCTTGACCTTCTACGCGTATTACCGCACCACTTACTACGATGTGCCACAGTATGCTGTACCTCGAAATACCAGTAAATACTTACTTCCGAGTGATTCTTTTCCGAATAGCAAATGGTCTAAAATGTTCGTTTACAGGTCGCGCTGCAGCTTACCAAGAGGCGTTCAAGCAACACGCCAACTCGAGTCCTGAGCAGCATATCGCAGCAGTCCTGAGAAACGCATCCTCCGAACCGTATGTAGTCGCTCCTTACAACATCCAGGCGATCGCCAACCTGTCGAGTTCCACGGCTACAACCTCGTCCACGTCGTCGACTTCTTTGATTCAATCTTCTGCGAGTGTTTCCAACGAAACCAAAGAACAGTCCGCTCTTCGAAACGAGTATCTGGCAGGAGCCATTTACGAGGCTGGACACACCGTACCGATACCGGAAAGGTGTCCAAATTTAGGCAAGGAGATGGACTTGGTAATAATAATAATGTCCGCTCCTCCTCATCTAGAGGCACGAACGGCCATACGACAAACCTGGGGACATTTCGGTCAGAGAAGCGACATCAGCGTTTTGTTCATGCTGGGCGCGACGTTTGACTCCAGAATGGAAGCGATCTTGAAAAAGGAACAGAAAACTTACAACGACGTGATACGCGGAAGGTTTTTAGATTCTTACTCGAATTTGACTTTGAAAACGATCTCCACCCTAGAATGGGTGGACAGCTATTGTTCCAAGGTGAAGTTTCTGCTAAAGACCGACGACGACATGTTCATCAATGTACCGCGCTTACAGTCGTTCGCGATGAAACACGCGAAAGACAGGAACGTGATATACGGTAGACTAGCGAAGAAGTGGAAACCGATCAGGAACAAGAAGAGCAAATACTTTGTCTCTAGAACGCAATTCAAGAACGCCGTTTTTCCAGATTTTACTACCGGACCAGCTTATCTGGTGTCTACCGACATAGTGCATAAGTTGTACAAAGCTGCGTTGAATCAAACGTATCTGAAGCTCGAAGATGTCTTCGTGACTGGGATCGTCGCGGACAAACTCAGAATTAAAAGGACGCATGCCAACGAATTCTTAAACAAAAAGATATCGTACAGTGCGTGTAACGTTCAACGTGGCATCAGTATACATATGGTTAAATATAGCGAGCAGTTTGATCTCTGGAAAAAATTGCTCGACGGTAAAAGCAAATGTAAGTGATGGAAAGTGGTTGCATGAACCTCTGTTTCCTTGGTGGAGTCGATACCAATCGATTGCGCGTTGCCACACGCGGTCGTCTCGCGTTGCCACACGCCAACGTTTATTCCTACTCGTTTGTCGATCTGTGTACTACGATGGTCTCGTACAAACAGGTTCTCTAGTTTTAACGATAATTTGACAAACAACATTTGTATATTCGAACTACATGGATAAGAGATAGCCTGGAATCGTGAGCTCTCGCTGCTCGACGATAATCGCGCGTTTGTCCGTTCATTTCGATCGAAACTATTGTTATTTGTTGCGATCGTTGCGATCGACATTGTAAGTATTTGTCGTAAAAGACGCATCGATTGGGAACTCGTCTGAACTTGTATTTTTCATTGGATCGCGTAATACTCGGTCATCGTCGCCAACAAACGCGTAACTTTGAACGACTACGCTTCGTCGCAACGGCAAAGTCGATTCTCCTATTCTCTACAGTGCCATACATCGTACACGTAAACAGAGAAACGTTGCGATCAACTCGTTGCGTATCGCATTTTGCGAACTCTTGTCGAACGATTGCATAATGTCGTATTATTCGTTATTCGCGATGATGGTATCTGAAAAACGCGATGGAAGAAACAAATTGATATTTAAAGAAGGCAATGAAAACAACGAGATTCGTAGTAGTCGATTCAAGATACGTGCTTTTTATTTCGACACGAATGTGCAACGTTCTCGATGCCGACTGTGCAGTTTAAATAACTTTCGCATGCCTCGGATGCTTGTCTTTCTTTCCTCTTTCCTCTTTTGTCTTTGCTATTTCGAATCTCGTCTCTCACCTTCTGTTCAAAGGACAGGATGTTTTAATCGCAATACGTTATTACGACTCAAAGAAACGCGTTGCAGCATTCATACGGATCGAGTATGTACCCGCCTCCTGTTATTATACATATATGTACCATATTGTACATGTAATACCGGTTCATTCGAATGTGCTGGGTTCCTTCGTTTGTTCAGCGAGCGTAGTTTCGAGCAGAACACGATTGGACTCGTTGAGAGCTCACGAACAAACAAAACTCTCGCCGGAGTGTAAATCGGCTTGATCGGTTCATTAACAATCATGATCGCAATGATCACGCGAAATGCGCCTATCACTTTTCTAATATTCGCGCGCGTTGTGCGAAACTTTTTTCAGTACAATACTCAACATATTTATTTAGCGCTCGATTTGCAAATTCGTATCCCTCAATTTTACCTGCATTTCTATTCTCGAACAAATTACTTTTATTTTTCACTCGTTACTCCTTACTTTGTACCAAGTCTCTCTCTTATTGTTTATAGAATTAAAAGTTACCCATGAACAATTTATTATATGCTCTCTATGATCCCAAGACATTGAAATGCAATTTTTGAAATGATTTTTTCATTGAACAAACTTTTAAGGTGACAGTTTCTGTTTGAATTAGGAAGAGATTCCGAAGGTTGTATCGAATACGGAGAGATCAGCGATTTTCGATCTCGAAATTCTACCTTGTACGCTTTAAAACGCATTCATCGCTGAACGGTCAAGGGGGGAAGTATTTCGATAACGTTATCGAATGAATGCGTTATACCTAGCAGGCGGAAATAAATCATGAAATGCGGCTTTCATGTAACTATTGTGTGTAGCGGATACAGCGGTACAGCGAAAACATAATGTAGACATTATGATGCCTTCCAAAACGAGCGATGTATCAACAATCGTGCAACATACGACCACTATTTGTAAAACGTACGTCATACATTCCATACGCCGTTGATAGATTAGCTATTATTCTGGAAGGATTTACATTTACATTTAAATTTACATTTTATTTTTATACGGTTTTATTACGTGTGTGCGTCTCTTGTTCGTTCGTGTACGAACGTGTAATCAGCATCCAGTGTTCGATTGTACGGTCGATCGTCGCCTCGTAGATCGATTCCTTAATAAAAACAGTTGTTCCTGTTTTACGTTGGGTACAGTGCAACATTCATAACTGTAAATCTCGATTTGCATATAATACTCCTATACGTTGCCGAAAATATCCATACTCTTTATGTTTGAAAAGAAATCGCCTAACAAAATATATATATTGTCTAGCATTATCGGTTAATCCATTCTGCACTAATGTTACCTATACAAAATAGGTTTAGTGTTTCCCTCCTTTTTTCAAAGAGGAGTTCTTTCACCATAAAAATCAATAATTTGTTTTAATATGTTTTTCCTTGCCTTCACCCTGTCGTAACTGCAATTTATGTTATTACCAGCTTTATGTTGTTCGTAAAGGCCAGGTGGTGTAGACGCCGATTAAACTGTGCTGTATGCGCAATCATAACTGATACAGCGACTTCCTTAATGGTTTTTTTCGACCATCTTGATGTAAGGGTGGTCACAAGGGTGGCTAACGTAGGCAGCAAGACACTCGTCAGCTTTTGGCCAACCGTTCAAAAGGTTAATCACTGTCGCGGCACATGTTTCAATGCAACCATAGCGGGCGAGAAAAATTTCCTTAAATTGCGCCCACGTCACCCTAGTAGCATTTATTGTTGGCGATTTTGTTGGGCCTCCGTTGGCGATATCCGTTGGGCAACCGTTGGAAATGTCGCTCTTTTTTGCAGTTGGGCCCAGCGATGGACCCAGATTCGTGGGTCTTGGAATTTTCCCCTCCAGTCGCTCAGCCGGCTCGATCCCCCACTCTGACGCACCATCGTCGACATAGTCACAGCCTACTGTAATACTAGCCATGCTGAACAACTTGGCAACACTGCGAGAGTCCTGTTAAAGATATATCTATATATATATCAATATATATGGATATATCTCAATCGGAAAACCGGACTCTCACAGTGTTGCCATTTTACCTTCAGCACGGCTAGTATTAAAGTAGGCTGTGACATAGTAGAGGTACGCTGCAGTGATGCCAGAATCGTGGGTCTTGGGCTTTTTCCCCTCCGCTCGCTCAGCCGGCTCGACCCCCCCACATTGATAGAGGTACGCTAGCGCGTGTAGCACGTGTGCAATCGAACAGGGACTCACACGGGCAGAGTATAAGTACGTTCGTGTGTAGCGCGTGCGCAGTAGAAGCACCGTGGCAACGACGGTGTGTCAGAGTGGGGGGGTCGAGCCGGCTGAGCGAGCGGAGGGGATAAAGCCCAAGACCCACGATTCTGGCATCACTGGTTGGGCCTACAATCACGGCCAACGATCACACTCAACCTAAAGCCAACGTAACCACAAGACGAATCCACAGAGTCCATATTCTGATTTACTCTTTTTATGGTATATCATAAGTAATATACATATCATAAATGTATTTTCACGGTACAACTTTGGGAAAAAAGGATAAACTAAAATAATACCCACGTCGGATTTGAACCCGGACCCGCTTGCGTAGTTAGTACATGCCCTATCGCTGAACCTACAGATGATTCTTGTTCGTAGATACGTCAACAAATTAAAATTAAAGTATCTAAATAAAAAGGAAGACCCATTTTGAAGAAATCCAAAAGGGTCTTCTTATACTACACGAACCCTCACCTTTCCCTTGGAAAATGGAAAAATTAAAGAAATGAAAAAATTTCAAGGCCGCGCTCTCGCAATAAAACATCCGTGGATCAACCATCGCGCAAAAATTACAAATTTGATGTATATTTAGAAATACGAAAAAAATCAATTTGGAATATAACTTAATTTTGGTTGCAGCAACACTACTGCCGTCTGTTAGACGATAATATTTAAATATTGACAGATTTTCGTTGGGCCGATGTAGTATAATCGTTGTAAATTTCACCGACTATAATATCTGTAGGCCCAACGTTGGGTATTCGTCGGCAAATTGGCATAATTTTTCGTCGTTGGCCCTACGTTGGGTATTCGTCGGCAAACCACTAACCATTCCCCAATAAACTCTCAACCGTTGGCCACCGTTGGCCAACCGTAAATGCTAGTCAGCAAATGACACCTGCGGCAGCCACGTGGATGCAGATCTCTCCAACGCCTTGCTCAATGCGATGACGAGTGCTCCTCCCTCTAATCCATCAGGCAGACGTCAATCACCGAACACCAAACACGTGGATCACAGTCGGGTAGTTCCGGATTGAATTGAGGTAATGACGCCACAGGCACACAAGGTAGTTTGACGGACTCGATAAGTCGCACCATGTTTTGTTTTTGTATATCCAACAGTGCCCGTAAATTATCCGTATTTACTAACTATGAGGCTTGATCAGATCCCACTTCTGATGTTGTGGCGCGAGCGTTTGGAAGCGACCCTGCGCATCGACGTTTCCTTTCCTAATTTTCGCGTGTCGGGCTGCCGGACGAATCTGACCGATTGACTCTGCGGTGAATGGCCCAAGACCTCTGTCGGCCGGTCTTGGGCCGTCAAGGATCTTGCCTCGTATTTTCCCCACTCCGCAGAGTCACTCCACGTGCACGCATTCCAAAGAAGCCGATTTCGATTGTTACACCCAAACGTCTCGACCGCGTTACAATGTAAAATACACGTGCGACCACTCGTCAGCCGACTTTGGCAAACGCTTACGCTACGCTCTTCGTCTACGACAAGCATGTTTTTACCTGTCACAGGTGTGACATTTATGTCTCATTTTACAATGCTTGTGGGTATACAATATATTGTCTGGTTTGCCGACCTTAGAACACGCAACATATAATTGTCCTTGTGAGAAGCAATCGGTGTGTAAATCCGCACAGTTATAAAGATTGGACTTGAGCTTTGTTAATTGTTGTTGCAAACGCCAATCAAATTGGAAATTGCATTGCCTTAAATTGAAATGACATATCCGTTGGAATCAGTGATGAGATACTTGGAGCTTTTTTCGCGCATGCATGACGGTTGTAGCCTCAGTGAAGTACGAAGATCGGGTACCTTGGCGACTCCGCTAATTTTGCAAAATTTATTGGTCATTACGGAATCCGGTAGACGTTCCCGCTAATAAGAGTCCCTCACATCATGAAATATCATATATCATATGTCAGTATCATGAAATAATTAATTATAAACTGTATTTGAGATACAAATGTTTATTCTATGTGTTTTATTAAGGTATTACAATGAGGTACACCAATATTGTCTAAGGAGGAATTATTGGAATGAAAGAAGAGCGAGCTGTGAGAAAAAAAAATCAAATCATAATAAATTTTTCAAAATTAGCGGGGCAGCCAAGGTACTGAATCTCATCACTGAGTGCGCAGACGTACAGCAGCGTAGCCTGGTAAAATACAGTAGACATAGATGATCATCGTACAGGGATAATTTGTAATCATTGGTATTATGATGATGAGCGACGTATCGCACAGTTTGAAACATGTATTCATAAATACCTGCGGGTACCGATGTCACTGAATATCGGTACCGTTGTGCACTCAACGTTGAACAACCAATAATTGGAGAACTATATTGTATACAGGGTGAATCACCAATCATGATCAATAGAAATTATTCTGTTATTAGCAGTCCGATAGAAAATGCTTTTTATCAGATAATATACAATAAATTGGTTTAAGAAAGCTTTCACGCGATTATATTGAACTTTTCATTAACTCTTTTTTGTTCATAATCTTTCCAGATCAACTTCAATTGTTTGCAAATACATATACCCGTATAACTTTTTACGCCTATGTTAGAGGATTTCAATTTTTATTTTTTGCAGAGAAATTTTAAGAAAGTGGTGCCAAATGAAATCCTATTTTCATATTATAAATAAAAATCGTACAAAATTCTATCGAATTTGATACACCATTTAATAAACATAAAAACAATTGCTTTTTTAATTAAAAAAAATTATCAGATAAAATCATTTCCGATCGGACTGCTAATAACAGAGTATATGCATATAATCTATACTGATCACGATTCGTGGTTCACCCTGTATATGTATATATCGAGCAGAAACAAAATCGAAGTTGCATGGTTAATTAATTGAACGAAATTATATCTGCAATGTTTTTATTGTATTTCTTCATTGCTCTGTCAAGTTATGCTGTAACTTGAGAGAAACAGGAATCGTGATTACTGATCAGTTACAATTTACAACGCAGAACCAGGTTGTTGAATAGTTTTATCCTCTTTCTGTCTATGGCGCATAGATTTAGTTGGATTTAATTTATATATTATATCAAACGGAGTAAATTTATACACAAAACATCTGCACCTTACGACTTACGAGCTAGAAAACAAACGCAAAAGCTGTGCATATATATGCATATAATGATAAATTAGAACACGATACTTTTTGCATGCCCCTAACGTAAACTTGAGCATAATACACAAGAATTGTCCTTACATTGATATACGTATTTATACATACACATTTATGTGATGATACGAAGGAGAAAAGAAACAGTTTTTGTTCACTCTGATCGTAACTGGTAATGGTGACGTTCAATTGTCAGAGCGAGACGTACGACTACAATGCATTTTACCATCGGTTGTGTAGACACAACCACAACATATGCTACGAATTACCTAATACCAGAATTTTTCAATCGAGAATAACAACGCAATTTATGCATGTATAGCCAACTGGTGGACTTTGAAAAAAACAACGAAATAAATCGATGAGTTTTTTCGAAGTTGTAGATTCGCATTAGGACAATGATTATTTCAAATCCCGTAACAATATCGAAACGAATCTGAACTCTGAAGTTGATAGATGATTCAGACTCGGACTCGAACGCATGCGAACTAGAATGTAGTTGTAGTGTATAAGGATGACGTCATTTGCAAAGTGTCCGTGAGAAAGAAGAGAGTAGGGGAAATTCGATGGACACGTGTGTGCAAGTATAGGTGGTGTTCGATGGCCGTGGCAGTGTAGAGTCGACCAAGTGGTTCGAGTGTGTGTCAGTCGGTTGAGAAGTCGTGAAGGCGCCGTTGTATGCGTCTGACTGCGGGTTCAGAGATAACACGAGTGAATTTGTTGAAGCAAGGGTGGTGCTGTGTGATCGGACTGAAACTGCTGCAGCCCATGTGCTCTGCTTGTTAAGATGCTAATCAAAGAGTTGTAAGTTCTCCCGAGTTTTCCTATTGTTAGCTTGTTGAAACGCGATAAACGGTTACTGGTCGAACGTTTCGAACCAATTCTCAGGATATGGTTACTAATCTTTAACGGTGGGTAGGATTGGAGGGGTGAAGAGGGATATATGTACCTTCATCCCTTGCGACCCGTTCAAACGAAACCTTCTGCCCCGTACACGACTGTTTCTCGATTTGACTGATCAATTATGTTTTCAGAAATTTCCGATCGATTCACGTTACGTTTGACGTTCGAACATCGACGTTCGATTCGTGATCACGATACTTCGTGATATTTCACGCTTGAATACGATCAAAGCCGTTTCTCCAAAAACCCTGTGCACATTTTCCACTCGTTGAACATCTCGAATAGAATAGTGTGATAGAATAGAATATATAGTTGATCAATTTCTTTGTTTCAGCCGTGTCACTTTGCCTCTTACAGTGGAAGAGGTATGTATTTGTTGAAAAGCAAGGTCTTCCTATTTTAATGACCCACTTTGGAATGAGTTGCACTATTACACATCGATAAATAACCATAAATTAGCTATCATGTAATTTGGAAGAATTCGCAACTCATTTAATCAACATCTATTCGAACACGCGTGGTTATCTGGAAACGTTGGATCTTGAAATTTCAGTCTAACCCGTTGGATAAATTATAATAACAGTTCTAGTTTCGATCAGCTTATTATTGATTTCGCCGGTATAGGTTGCGTTATTTCGAGCATCGCGGAAACATATTTCCTTATTGCGTCTTGTCGCTACTTTGTTTCAACGACGTCTAACATTTTGCCTTGACTCAACAGTATCAAGTGGCCCAGCTATTCTCTGTGGCGGAGGCAAGCAAAAATAATACAGGAGGTGGAGAGGGTATAGAGGTGCTAAAAAATGAGCCGTTCACAGATTATCCTTTGCTCAGTGGAAAATATTCTTCGGGTCAATATACGTACAAGATATATCATTTAGCTAGTAAAGTGCCTAGTTTTATCCGTCTTATGCTGCCAAAGAATTCCTTGGAAATTCACGAGGAAGCTTGGAATGCTTATCCCTACTGCAAAACTGTTATAACCGTAAGTATTGATTTGTGATAACAATGTTACCTCTAAGATTACAATTGAATTAACCGATTAGATTAAGCATTAATTAATTTGTAAGTACATATGTTATTTTTTTATTGCAGAACCCTGGTTATATGAAAGAAAGTTTTGTAATTATGATCGAATCGTTTCACATTGATGACGATGGTCACCAACATAATGTACGTATAAAGTAAATTTGCTTGTAAAAACGAAGAGAACAGGGGTTGTTTCATTTTCTCTACTATATTCTGAATTCTTCCACAATAGGTTCACGAATTACCTCCCGATAAGTTGAAAATGAGAGAGATCGTGCATATAGATATTGCTAACGATTCCATTGCAAACGCTGATTACAAAGAAGACGAAGATCCAACCAAATTTAAGTCTGTGAAAACGGGTCGAGGTCCTCTTGTTGGCAAAGATTGGAAAAATAATGTTCAACCTGTGATGACGTGCTATAAGCTTGTCACATGTGAATTTAAATGGTTCGGTTTCCAAAACCGTGTCGAGAGCTTCATTCAGAAAGCTGAAAGACGTCTATTTACTAATTTCCATAGACAAGTGTTTTGTTGGATAGACCGTTGGTATGGTCTAACCATGGAAGATATTAGAGCAATCGAGGAGACTACAAAAGAAGAGTTAGATAGGGTAAATAATAACATAAAAATTACTTGAATTGCAATTGAAACCTGTAAAAGAAAACCTGTATAAATTTTCCTTTTCTTTTTTGTTTCTCCTTTTAGCAAAGACATGAAGGAGAAGTGAGGGGTATGCGAGCCGACGATTGAAGCTTCGGTAGCTTCTATTACGAATAACTAAATCAATTTCCTTCTATTTCTCGGATACTTGCGGCTACCTATGAAAATACATTCATATATGTTTTGTCGAAGATGATCCTGCAAAATCGGGACAATTTCCAGATTTACGTGTTTAGATTCAGTGTCTATTAAAACTACTTATGAGTTTAATTTATTTACATTTTCAAGCGTTTTAGATAAATGTACCTACAGTCAAGGATTATAATATAGCCAATAAGGAAAAGAGCTGATATAAATCAGTTCGATCTATATGATGTGTAAAATATTCGAGAAAAAAAAAGAAGAGTACTATTCGACTACAAAAATGAAAAAAATAATATAGAAAAAGGAAAGAGAAAACATTAACATTATCTAACACTATAGTAGTTCGGTACTAAAACTAATTACATAGACAAGCAATTGATATTGCTGCTGGCTACAGAACACAAAAGGACGAAAAAGAGAAGAAGTACTTGACACGAGAGTTACAAGTTCGTTCATAGTTTCATAGAAGATGATTCATGATTTATATTTATATGGTGTTAAGGTTGGAAACAGGATTATTGTCACAGTTTTATTTAATTTCTTTCTGTTCCTATGGAGAATGTTTAGCAGCATGATCTGAAACTCTTTCAGTCTTACAAGGTGTACAATAATCAGAAAAAAATTAAAGAAAAGTATTTTAGCAGTTCTGCAAAACTAAAAATAATATTATGGCGATTTATTAACAGTCAGTGTTGCCGTCAGATTAGATAAAAAATACGAGTGGTCAGTAGGTTATAGAGATTACGCTTCTCCTTTGCGTTTTTGTATTGTTGATTCGAAAATTGAGGAAGAAACGTACAGTCGAATTAGGACCAAACTGATGAGCATCTAAGTAATCTGCAATTGTAACTTTCATGTAACATTTGCGTCGGTTGTTCGCATCTATGGAAAATATGAGCATAAAAAAAATTATATAAAATAATATACGTATGTACGTAGAAATGAACAGAACAGAGTTGAAAATATTTCTCTATAGCAATTGCTGAGCGTCGGGCGGGTACGTTATTGTACATAAAGAAAAAGGCATACAATGAAATTGAAATTGAGTTGTTACACATTTCTTTGCATTCCAATAGATCTCTGTACAACAATCCTAATCTAATCCAACGGTGTTAATATTCGACGTGTTTTCTCGTTGCAAACAACAGAGAGAAACGATTCTATATTTAAAATATAGTTGAGAGAACATAAGTGTAATCGTCGTTTGCACAAATTGTATGTATACAACTGTTACCTGTTATACTGGGATCTATATTAGTTAATACAATAGAATATAATATAGTCTAGTATACATATATAGTATAGTGTAGCGTTTAAGACGGCGTTAGAAATTGAATTTAAGCGAAGTAATGATCAATTAACTTGACTTCTAAAAACTTTAAACGGATGGAGTATCAGGGGATTCGTTTTATTTTGTTATTTTCTAGTTTTTAAGTTTAACACACGATCTCATCGATGTTTGGTCACGTAAACGGAGCGTGGAGGCTGGGGTAATTTCGAGAAACATAATTTCATTGCGAGCATGTCGTACCGCCGGTACAAAATGTAGAATTAATTTCATAGAATAGGTTATTAATACAGCTAACAACAGCTTCCTCTTTACGACAAACGGATAAGAAATTTCTGTATATCGCCGGGTGAGGGAAAGGGTGGGAGGGGGGAATATGGAGGTAGTATACTTGTGCTTATCGAGTCTCTTTGTGTCCAATTATGATCTTCGATAAAGTTGTACATTACATTACGTGTACGTACATACAGTATTATGTACCACGGAGTCGCGATATATGTATAGAAAGGGAGAGAAACAAAGAAAACTGCGCAAGGGTAATCGTATAGAAAATTTATTGACTTATTCTTTCTCGTAAAAATAAAAATGTATAAAAATATTTTGCTCGTACATATAGAAAGTTTAGATACAAGAATAAGAAAAGAAGAGAGGAAACTGTCACGTTTGAAAGTTTCAATTCAGATTGTATTCTTTGATAATGTTTGCGGCTATAACGAGTCTTTGTATTTCCGATGTACCTTCGTAAATCTCGGTGATACGCGCGTCTCTATAATGGCGTTCGGCCGACATGTCGGTCACGTATCCCATACCTCCTAGTATTTGTATACACTGGTGACTACAGAAGGTAGATGTCTCGGATGCCGATAACTTTGCCATAGCAGCTTCCTGCCAAACAAAACACGTTATTGAAAAATTATATTCGTTCGTACAAAAATTACAGTGTTTACCGTACTTCTATGTATGTATATTATGCATACCTTTGAATACGGTTTACCATTGTCTTTCAGTACAGCTGCGCGCCACGTTAATAATCTTGAACTTTCTAGTTTTAGTGCCATATCGGCGATTTTTTGTTGAATCGCTTGTAGCTTAATTATAGATTTACCAAACGCTAGACGTTTCGCTGCGTACTCGACAGCACAGTCAAAAGACGCTTGAGCTATGCCTAAAGCTTGAGCAGCGATGCCTATTCTACCAGCATCTAAAAGTAATATAGTTGTTACGTTTCCGGATGTTCTACTCAGTTGTATAGATGCGTATTTATTTCATACCCAATGTCATCATCGCGATTTTAAAACCCATTCCTGTCTCTCCCAATAAATTCTCTGCTGGTACGTTGCAGTCTTCGAATATCAATGAACAAGTACTGCTGCCTCGTATCCCAAGCTTGTCTTCTTTTTTGCCAACAGAAAGACCATCCGAATGCTTATCGACTATGAAAGCGCTTATTCCTTTTTGCTTCTTCTGTTTGTCAGTTGCAGCGAATAAAATGATTGCATCCGACTCGTAACCGTTCGTTATCCATGATTTAGTACCATTCATTGTATAGCTAACTCCGTTCCATTTGCCATTGGTAGAAGCAGCACCGGCGTCGCTACCATTACCAGGTTCGCTAAGTGCAAAACATCCAATTTTTGAAGCAGTCACGAATGGCGTAATATATTTCTCTTTTTGACGGTCATTGCCAAACTTCTCTACAGGCCCCAAATAAAGAGAATTCTGAACGCTCATTATAACACCTGTACTGGCACATCCTCTAGATATTTCTTCCAATGCAATCGCATAAGACAGGTAATCCAATCCAGTTCCACCTAATCTTTCAGGAATCGCTATACTCATTAAACCCATTTCTCCCATTTTCTTGATCTGCTCTTTTGGAAAAATATGCTTTCTGTCGATTTCCGCTGCTATCGGTTTCAACTCCCCTTCCGCAAAATCCCTGTAATGAAATTTGTTACGCCAAATAATTATAGAGTGCATCATCAGTCATTGCAACACGCAGAGTAAAATTATTAAAAGTTGTGAATAATGTATGTCTAGAGATAAATACTTGCATGTTTTGTGCAGCATCTGTTGTGTCTCCGATAGCATCGATAGGGCAGCAATATTTCGAGTAATAGTGTGCATCACTGCAGACATGTTTTGAGTGGCTTGTCAACAAGAAAAAGCAACAATATCACCTTATTATTCTTTAATAAATACATGTATATATATCACATATCGCACGTGGTTCCGAAACTTACCGAGTAAATTAATTTTATACATTCTCTTCACTGCACTCGTACAAAACGATAAAATAGAACTGCCTGTGGACGTTGGACTTTCGGCACTTTACTTTATTTAGAGGACGTTGATCTCAGAAGGACACCATTGTTGAACTGTAATTATTGTACTTAATGTGAATATACATTAAAAGTTACACAAATATAAATATATGTGTGTGTCGGTAAGTACAAGATATGTCGTGTGAAACTTGCAGCGAAAGAAGCAACATTTATTCGCAAACATAAACAACGCGTAAATACTAAATATAAATAAACATCCTCCAAACCGGCAATATAGAGGACGCGTTCTATATATGCTGACTGATGCTGACAAACAAAACAAAACACCGACAATCAGTGTGGTCCAAGTCCAAGTCCAAACGTTAGCGTTGTTTCTTTTCTTTTTTTCTTTTACATACAAAATATATACCATACTATACTATACTATACTGTAAGAATTAGTTCCCGTCGTTTCTCTTTGGTCATTCTTTTATAGTACACTTTGTAGATTTTGTAACGATATTTCAAAGGATTAGTACAAGGTTTTACACTGATTGTAATTCTCTATTCAACAGTTTCATTTTTGCCGAAAATTGTACTGATACATTTCGAATTCTCCCGCGTAATTTTCAGTAGGTAGCAGTATGCAGCAACAGTTACAATACTGACAATCAATATACTGTACACGCGGGCATGCGCTGCGCGGATGCTAACAGATAAAGACAACACTATTTCTGCTCGATAATATCTGCGATCTGTAGGAGCGTAACGTAGGCAACTGCAAGTACTTTCTTACTTCATTGTTTCTTCAAGAATAAAACAACAGCTTCCGAAAGTCAAGCGTGGATTTTGAATCCTTGTTGGTCAGAGGAAAACAATTTGAACAGTTTCTAGGAGAAAAATGTCGAACAGCAAGTGTGTTAAACAACCGCGTAAAAATTACGCGAAAGAACAGCAAGAGATGACCCATTCGGAGAAATTGCGGCTGATAGACGATGAGTTGAATTCGTTTTACAAGTAATTCGATTGTTTATTTATCTGTCGACATCATTACTTATCGTTGTTTTCCTTATGTTTTTAGCTTACTTTTCTTTAATATTCATTCTTCTGTATCGTTGTACTAATTTGCAGGTTCGCTCTGAAAAATGGCCCTGTCTTTAGTCGATGTTTCGTTACCATAATTTTATTAGAAGTTTGGTATTGTAGCAAGGTATTTTATTCTATGGTTTATATGATGCTTTTTCTTTTACTGTATAAATTAATTTCTGGTGTGTTAAGTTAATTAACAAACGTCAAACGCAATTTAAAAACAAAGAGATTCATCGATACTACGAGAGAATTCTGTTCAACATTTCATAGGTATTGTCAGCAAGCTGGCTTTACAGAGGAGGAAATGGACATTATTTGTCAACCATTGGTGGCTGCGATGCGACGTTCCTGGTTGCAACTGGTTTTCCGTGGTATGCTTGTTCTAATAGTTCTCGGCACTCTAGCTTGCCTGGCAGCACAATTGGATTTCGTCGGAACTCATTTTACGGCGATCAGCCGTTTATTACTGATAAAAATTCTGCCAATTTGGAATTGGCAACCTTTATATTACGAGAACTGTATGATCAACAATCCCTTCTACAACGATCATGCCATCACGGAGGATGACTGTGTGGTAAGACGATTAATCCTAATCTTTAGTTACTCGCACCTTGATTTGTGCAAAATTGCTTGCATGGGGTCTTATATAACCAATGTAATAATGTTTTAATTCAACTAACACAACTATTTTAGAAGAATTTTTGTACTATTGTTTTCAAAATATTGTTTACATTATTAAATATGTTGGTACCTAATCAATTATTAAACATTTAAGCGTTGTATGAATTAATATGTTATTTTAAAAAATTATAGAGAATGAAGATATTCTAGTTGAAACATATGTTTAATTTTCGAGTTGAAATAGCTCAGAGTACAAAGAGTTAGTTATTTATTTACGTTAGTTAGGTTTCTGTTAACGTGTTTTGACAGGAATTATGCACTTATGAAGACATATAAATTACTAAGACCCCATGCGAGTAACTAAAGGTTAATATCGATCGTAACAGCTTGAAAGCAAAGCCACGAGTAGCAAAGACACTCAATGAAGAAGATTTCCAAATGAGAAATATTGAAAGTAACAAAATTTTCAGACCTGTGAAGCACTGGAAACTATAGACCGGTTGTCGGACGTGAGATATCGCAATCTTGTGGATAACTATTTGAGTCGCGATGCCCCAGCAATTATCACGGATGCAATGGACTCTTGGACTGTGATGAACACGGATTATTTCTGGTTCGATAATATTACTCATGTAGGTAGACGATTGATGTAAGTATTAAATCGACAATATCGAGTATATTAATCAATAAGATTACGTTGCGTGCTGCAAACAGCTTTACTTGGAGAACGAACGATTGATGGAAACGGTTCCTTGCGCTTTAACTTCAAATTTGAGAACCGGTTCGTCCGATTTGGCAGCGTTCTTACGTCGAGTCCATTCTCCGGAAGTGGCCAAGTGGTTTGTCCACTGGCAAAACTGCGACATCAATGCTGTGAAGGTGCTGAGAAAATATTACCAACGACCGTACTTCCTCTCGAGTACAGTCTCGCCAGCGCATTTCAATTGGGTCTTGATGTCTTCGGATTATAACAGTCCAAGTTACAAGAAGGTCGAGTTGGACTCTGGACTGATCGCTCTCGCACAATTACGAGGAGCTACGCAGCTTCGTTTGACGCCTATAAATCCTTGCAACAGTTCGTGTCCCGAACTGATTGCGGACTTGCATCAAGGTGAAATGTGTAAGTCTCTTTTACTTGGAAGAATAGAACTGAGAATTTGGAATATACGTGCGGTATAAAATGGGAGTACAAAGCGGTCGTACACATTTTAAAATAGAATAACTTTTTTATAATTGTACAAAACTACCAAAATCTTTTTTGCATATCATTTCGTAAACCAATGCTTCTAATTAATTATAAAAAATCAGGTTGTTTGGTGCAATTATAAAAAAGTTATTTTATTTTAAGAGCTGTACGAATACTTTGTACACCCACTGTACACGTACGTAGAGTGTCCCAACAAGAGTGAAATATTTAAATTCGATATATTCAAAGTCGTTAAAGAGGTAGACTCGATCCACTATTAATTATGACAGTCTGTCTATCATCGAACTGTGACAATGGATCGACTCTCAAACCACGGTAGCAGAAATGGTGTCGAATTAAAATTTTCCGTTCTTATTAGGACACCCTTTATATGCATATTCCTCGTTTTTGTCTCGTCTCCAGTGGAGTAGAACCTTGAGAAGATTGCTATTGGTTTTCAGTGGTTTTCACCAATTTGATGTGGACGTTGGAGTACGCGCCGATGAGAGGACTGGACAACATCGCTATCTTGACCGAAACCGTATGGGAGGAGGATACGTAGATCGGCTTTTTCATTACCATGTACTGTACGTCTCGTGTTAGTCTTCGATACTTGAACTTTGCGCGCGTGCTGCTCGAACGTACACATATACCTTGATTCTATCGCAACGCCATAGTAGACGTCAAATAAAGTATTATCATCGAATCTCATCGAATGTTATCGAGCAAATTAATCGAAAAATTCCACTGTTTTACCCGAGCCTTGTCACCCGAATTACCGGACTTTCGCAGGAGAAACAGGAACGTATAAGTAAAGAAAAGGGAAACGATTTCAAAAATTGAAAGCGATGTCGTCGCACACATTATTCTAACTGTAATAGTATCAGTAGTAGTAGTAGTAGTAGTTGGTCGGCAACCAAGAAAGAAAAAGGACTCGACGAGGATGCCAAAAGTAACAACAAACAAGATTCGTTTTTTATTAATTAATTGTTTATAATAACATTGTGTTTTTCTTGATTTTTCTCTCTCGTAGCAGTTTCTTCCCGTTATGTCAGTTGGGCTAACAAGGAATAGATTGTTGTTATGCACCGATTCATAGAAAAACAAAGCGCAAGATTACTCAATGACGAGACAAACGTAGCTGGCGACTTGGCATGCTTAATCGATGCGAGAATTCGATATATTAAAAGTCGTACGTGTGTATATAATCGTTTTCATTGTTTTGCGCTACGTTCTGTTCATACAATCTTAGGGTATCGATACAAGAGAAAGAATGACAATAAGTGGCGCCTAACTAACAACAGTGTTCGAACATGTTCCTCAGATTCCCTACACGCTCTTGACACGCGATTACTCCCTTCTTTTCGTTTCTATCGCTTTCGTTTTCTCGTTTTTATTTATTTCTTTTTTTTTCGTTTTCTCTTTCTCTGTTTTTCGGTACCCCTTCGTACTTCCATGCATTTGCATTGGCACCAATACACAACATACATATGTATCTGTCATGGGTGTTCTCGTCGTTTTCAGCGTTCTCAGTCATTCACTCTTGGATTCGTATCGCTTCGAAAAAAGTCGAGGCTAATCTTAACGCGAAAGATTAACGGTTGTCGCTATTATTTAACAATCGAGATATCGTGGTCGCGCGTGTGGCTTGGTTGGTTGTTCGTCCACTTTCTAATCCGCGAACGGAAAGGACAATGTTCGCCCGAAGAAGAGCTCGACGTTTGTTCGATCGCGAATACGGTTTCTACGAGAATCTTTTGTACCGTTCTTTTTCTTATCATTTGTATCAACGTTCGATCGGGAACGATTCGACTGAGATCGGGCTGAAACTCGATAACGCGAACAGATTCATCAACGGATCGATAGACGACGCGTTTCTAAGCTTACCTTGCATCGGTTGTTACGATATCAAAAAGATTTTTACAGGAATCCGTTCAACGACTAACTTTATAACAATGAGAATGTACAAGTGAAGTATCGGACCGAGATAACGATCGATACCGATCGATACCGAATTCCATGTGTTTTCCATCCGCCAGTTATATTTTCTTTTTCTTTTTCTGTTTTCGAGCAGCCACGTTTTGTTCGACTCGCGTTTCGTGTTCACCTTTCTGTTGTTCACAGTCTGTAGAAGACGAGAGAGAAAGAGAGAGAGAGAGAGAGTTTCCGTCTTCATTCATTCGTTGCGACAATGAGCGTTAGAACCGCGTTTACCTTCTCCCAAAGTCTCAAGACCGATTTGGTTCGAGCAAATTCACCCGAGTAAGAGGATACGGACGATGCTTGCCGATTAGGAACCCGCCCGAAAAATCGATATCTCCTTCGCGTTGCTCGTTCTTCGTTGGTTCAAATTGCTCGCGTTCTCTTTTTATTCTAATCCCGAGTTTTGCTCTCCGATTCAAGTGCTCGCTGCGGCCATCGTTCGAGCGTACGCGTCTATTAGTTACAATAATTCTATATTTCGATACGACGATCTCGTCGCGCGAAAGGCCAAAACCGTTTTGCGAGTCGTGAGTCGTGAACCGTGAAAACGTGGATTCGCGAATCACGAAACGCATTACCATCCCCGTGCGCGAAGTTTTCGAGCATGCGAGAACTCGTCGCCACGGCCGAGATAGACAGAGGAAAATCAAATGCAAACGTCGTCGAAAAATATTAGAAATCCGAGGCTAACGAGCGGCGAAGCAGTATAGTCGACTCGTATTCGCTGGCATTCGAACCAAGAATTCACTTCGACATGTTTACACGCTAATCGTTTCCGACTTTCTACGGCTAACGAACAATTTCTATGTCCGTCCCGTTGCGTCGCGTCGCGTCGCGTCGCGTCACGTCGAATCGATCCTCGGTATTTTAGCTATACATTTTTGTATACACGTATCGATGGTACGCGTCAGTCTTTTTTCCTTTCCTCTTTCCCATTATCGTGATCGTTTTATATATTCTCGCTAGAGCCTAGAGTATCGTCCGAAAGAAATAACTTACACGTTAGATATGTTCGCGACAAGGGATCGTATAATCGTAGATGGTAAATGGTAAATGGTAAATCGTAAGCGGTACCGAAACCAAAGGCGAGTTCACTGTATTATACTAACGTATATCTACCGTAATCGTGACAGCTCGAATTCGAGTCCAATTATCTTGGCTCCGATAGAAAAAGTTTGCGTTCGATAGAAAAGGTTCTCCAACACGGAGGAAAGGTGGGTTTCCAGCTAGAAAAACACTAGGAATCTTCTATCGAACGACATTTGCGTTTAATCGTGACACTCTCGAGAAAACATTGCTAAAGGATCGCGAGTATATCGTACAGCGGGATATGTTAACGATATCACGAGCAGGTGACGTTGTCGAACTTCGTCACCGGTGCCGCGTGTATCCAGTCCTCGTCGTTTACCGTTTCGACGAAGGCTGGACACATTTACGTTTCTCAAATCATCTAAATCGGGAAAATCAGGAATGTCTAGGATATCGCGAGCAGGTGACGTTGCCGAACTTCGTCAAGGCCGGACCCATTCCCGTTTATCAAACGATCAAACTCGGGAAAATCAAGAAAAACAGAGGAAATGGATCATTCGAACAAGAAAAGGCTTCCGATAGCGAGATAATCTTCTATGTGACACGCAATCGTGTAATTACGTAGTTAGTAAACACCTCTAACGTTCGGCCAATAGGAAAATAATTGATTTGATTTTCACCGATGTTGCTCGCGAAAATTCTCTGTCGAGGTTGACCCGCGTGTAGCCAACCAAAATGTATAGATTATTTAAAACCTTTCGTATTTAACATATTTACAGAAATCCTCGTTTTAAGTCTACAAATTAATATATTAGCGAGCAAAGATTGGACATCGGAGAAATTTTGTTGTATTTTCAGAGGATCAAGTTATCGTTGAAAGAAATGCAGCAAATGGGTACCCGGTTGGCTACATTTCAAAGAATCCAAGATAGGCAGCGCGATCGTTCCGTTCTTGACGATTCGAGTCTTAGCGAAGGCGAAAGGAGACCGAAAATAACATAAAGTAATGTATACTATTATTAGACTGCGGAAGTTTATCCAATTTTCAAATTTTGTGGACAAATTTTAAGAAAGTGGGACCAAATAAAATTCTATTTTCGGCGGTAGTAACATTTGTAGTTTTAAGATAAACAAAAATCATTTTTTGAACATTTTTGTGTACCATAAATGCACAAATATCCGCAATCTAATTATTGTAATACAGGATGTTCGACTATAAATGGAAGAAAATTTAAGGGTTCTCCATGACAGTATAGGATGAAAATGAAGCATAACAGAAGTGCGCTTTCGGTTTCGTCTTTCGATTATTTATAATTAAAAATCCGCCTAACATGCGGCAACCCGGCTCGCAGAGGTGCACGTTGCGCGCTTCACACAGGCGCTCGACAGTCACGTACCAAGTTAAATTTATACACGCGCCTGAAACGCGAATTAATTAACATAACATATGTATTTTTTTGCGAATACTTGCACTTGCGAGGACTTTGTTCAACATTTATTCAACTTTTATTAAGATAATTACATAGGATGGTTAGTAAAGTTGCCCCTGCAGATTTTAACGATTTTTCAATGTCCTCCAAGCATTAATTTGCGAATCTCTAAAAATGTTCACCACGCTGGGGCCCTAAATGAAAATCAAAGTAAATATCCGTCGCTTGACACGTGACTGCCGCGCGCTTCTATGACGTACACAACGTACACGTCTGTTGGTCGAGTTGCCGTATAGGATGAAAATGAAGCATAAAAGAAGTGCGCTTTCGGTTATTTATAATTAAAAATCCGCCTAACATGCGGCAACCCGGCTCGCAGAGGTGCACGTTGCGCGCGTCACACAGGCGCTCGACAGTCACGTACCAAGTCAAATTTATACACGCGTCTGAAACGCGAATTAATTGTGCGTGATCCTGATATGCGAATTGCATATGTATTTTTTTGCGAATACTTGCACTTGCGAGGCCTTTGTTCAACATTTATTCAATTTTTATTAAGATAATTACATAGGATGGTTAGTAAAGTTGCCCCTGCAGATTTCAACGATTTTTCAATGTCCTCCAAGCATTAATTTGCGAGTCTCTAAAAATGTTCACCACACTGGGGCCCCAAATGAAAATCAAAGTAAATATCCGTCACTTGACACGTGACTGCCGCGCGCTTCTACGACGTACACAACGTACACGTCTGTTGGTCGAGTTGCCGTATTGCGGGCGATCTTTCAGTCGATTAAGACACAAACGGGTCGCACTTTTTTACTCTTCATTTCCGGTCTGTACTGTCATGGAGAACCACCCTTTAAATTTTTTTTTACCTATAGTCGAACTCCCTATACAGGGTCATCCGTTTGTAAACGGACAAACGTAAACCAGCTATAAAGAACCCCAAATGGAACACGTTTTACCCCTGCCACTTTTTTTGTTAGGTCTTGATTTCTGGAAAATTGCAAAAAACCATAATTTTTTTAGTTCACATAAACTTGAATATCTCGGGACTCCAGTGATGAATCTTGATGATTTTTCCTTTGTTTGGTTTAAAATAAATAGGGGCATCTTTTTTGTTAACAAAATATTTTTGTATGACCTTCGGATCTTTGTTTTTTTTTGGCATAGGGCACGTCGTGGAGTCTGAATGAAAAAACCTCGAAAAACTTGGATTTATGCGTAATCAACCGTTTAATTCAAGACAAAAATAACAAAATACTATTAACAAAATTCAAAATTTTAAGATTTTTCAAAAATTAACATAAACTATTCTTTCGAAAACTGAACGTTTTTACTAACCAAAGTTAGTAAACAAAGAAAAAATCATCAAGATTCATCACTGGAGTCCCGAGATATTCAAGTTTATGTGAACTAAAAAAATTATGGTTTTTTGCAATTTTCTAGAAATCAAGGCCGAAACAACAAAAGTGGCAGGGGTAAAACTTGTTCCATTTGGGGTTCTTTATAGCTGGTTTACGTTTGTCCGTTTAAAAACGGATGACCCTGTATAATATATATATTATAATTAGACTGCGGATCTTTATGGAATCGTGGCTTTCGAAATTTAAAAAAAGTACTAGGATACAAAATATAACAGAAATTAGTAGAATCTATTTCAGATCTAAGAAGGCCACTACCACGGAAAATAAGATTCTATTTAATTCCACTTTTTAAAAATTCATCTCCAAAAATTGAAAATTGCGTAAACATCCGCGGTGTAATTATAATTATACAAATTTTCAGGAATACCGATAAGGTCGAGTAAAATCGAATTTCGTCGACCTGTCTAGGTGGTTCGGTCTTTCCGAGCAGAGGAAGCAATCCCATTTCCGAGACGGAATCGCGATGTCACGCCGCACCGTAGCGACGGAAATCCAAGAACGGGTCGAACGTTTATGCGAATTTCGAATCGCTGTTATTACTCTCCGCGTGATCGGGTGGCAAATGAACGGCAACTAGGCGGGAGGCAATTGTCGATACACGAGTATAGTTATTGGTAGTGACGAACAACGATTTCAACGAGCCCGGTAGTCACTCTTTTTAAATTCGATTAGCTGCTTCCGCCGCCGACGTATCTACGTGTAACGCGTCAGAATACATGCTTGCCGGTGACGATGACGATTGAAACAAAAAATCATCGAAGATAAGGATGTTTCTTTTTTTTTCAAAATACACGTGCGACGATGTACGTAACAACATTTTGCGATAACTCGATATAATGTGTATATACACGTATATGTATACAACGTATACATATACACACGCATCTGTTTGTACGCGCAAACACACATGCATAGGTATAGGTATGCATCTCTGTCTGTATACATGTATATACTTGCATGTACTCGTCTATTATTTATATTTGCATTTGTATGTGTACCTGGATTTCATTATATGTATACATAGTTCACCGTAACGCGTGGATATTGTATGTTCCAGATTGGGGGTATCTCCTAAAACGACGTCGTGAATCTCCAGGATTTTTTTCTCAATGTGTTTCCGATATTTGACGCGCTCGAGTTCGACGATCATCGTGGATCGTGGTTCACTAATACTGTCCTGCTTCGCCCGGATCTCATCTACTTTTGTTTCCTTCCGATTTTCATGGATAATAACAGACCTGGGTAAAAAATATTTCAACTATGAAATCCAAATATTTGCAAATACTGTTTGTCATAATCGTGTACACGCGTTTCATTTGAGACAGTGATTTAACATTGGTTTTTCAAATGAAACATATGTAACATAATTGTGAGAAATAGTATTTGTAAATGTTTGTATTTTTTAATTGAAATAGTTATATAATTGTGTAACATATGTTTCATTTGAAACAATAATTTAGTATTACAGTTTCAAATGAAACATATGTAACGCAATTGTGAGAAATAGTATTTGCAAATATTTGTATTCCTTAGTTGAAATATCTATATACTAACGGGCTCACGTATGTTTCATTTGAAACACTAATCTAGTATTAGTTTAAACTATTCAGTATTAGTGTTTCGAATGAAACAAATGTAACATAGTTGTGAAAAACAGTATTTGCTAATACTTGTATTTCTTAGTTGAAATATTTATATGTATAATAACTGTCACATATATTTAATTTGAAACACTAATTTAGTATTACAGTTTCAAATGAAACATATGTAACATAATTGTGAGAAATAGTATTTGCAAATACTTGTATTTCTTAGTTGAAATATTTATATAATAACTGTGTCACATATATTTCATTTGAAATACTAATTTAGTATTAGTTTAAACAATATTGTATTAGTATTTAATATTCAGTATTAGTAAACTAATACTAGTAAATTAATATTTAGTAAACTAATACTAAATTAGTGTTTCAAATGAAACATATGCAACACAGTTGTGAAAAACAGTATTTGCAAATACTTGTATTTCTTAGTTGAAATATTTATATAATAACTGTGTCACATATATTTCATTTGAAACAATAATTTAGTATTAGTGTAAACAATTTTGTATTGGTATTTAATATTTAGTATTAGTAGACTAATACTAGTAAATTAATATTTAGTAAACTAATACTAAATTAGTGTTTCAAATGAAACATATGCAACACAGTTGTGAAAAACAGTATTTGCAAATACTTGTATTTCTTAGTTGAATTATCTTTCACCCAGGCCTGGATAATAATCGCAAAAGCGTTCGAGTCTTGCTTGCACGAAGAAAAAACGTTCGTAACATTACCGGATCGAGAGATGGAGTTTCCGTATTTCGATCGTCCCTGATGTCGTTTCGAGTAGAATTTCGCCGAGAATATCGTAAAATCAATTCAAGTCCGCGACCGTCTGAAAACTGAAATCATCGTTCTAAATGAGATCGATAGAACGATCGTGCGCGCGTTCAACAACGAGGCTGTTCGATCATCGGTATCTTTTCCGCGAATAGCGTAATGAGAACGCGATCAAGCGTTACTACGAGGAATCGGTTTGGTTTCTCGCTAATGGGTAAACCATTCGTCGCTATTCGATTACTCGTATCCCTGAGCAGACATTTACAATTAGAGATATTCTATGATAACATACTCTTCTGGAATAAGATACGTAACATCTGCCAGCGAACCAAAAAAAGTCACTTTGAACGGTATCACCGTGGGCCGGAAAGGAGATGGGTGTGTTTTTGGTTGTCGCGCACGATGGAGAACTCGCGCGAGAAAGGGTGTTCGATCAGCGAAGAAGAAAAACGGAGTACGCGCCCGCGTTGCAGCCGACGACCCTGTTTCGAACGCGATCTCTTTTGCGATAAATATCAGAGATCGCGGCATTGAACGTGTACCGAGATACGCGTGTACACGTGGCACGTGAATCTTGTAGTAAAAAATTAAGGACCCGTGACTACGGAATCCTTTGCACTCCGAACGATATTTCAATCTTGTTGTCAACAATTCCCTACTATTCTAATCGTTTTATTTATAATACTTTATTTGAAATTTACTTCAAAGGACAGTTCCTTAACTGCTACTTATTTTAAACAACTTTGTTTACTAATTACATTAAATATAGCTCTCCAACCTTATCGTAACTTATATTTTCAACTAAAAAATAAGACGATTATAAACAAACAAACGAAGAACGTAAATACACGTAGAAACCCGTTTTATTTACATATTTCATTCCCTAATGTCGAGTCACACTCGACGAAGGAGTGCAAAGGGTTAATTTCTTACCACACCGACGTTATCTCGGCTCTACAACTGTTATCTTTCGGTTCTGGGTTTTGGTTCTGTCCAGGGGTTGAAACGGCTCTGAAAGTAACTGCTTTAAACGGTTATACGCGTATCGGTTCCGACTGAAACAATTCTGAAGAACCGAAACGGTGTTGCAACTGTTACGAGAATATCGGTTACAGTTTCGTTCATGTTTTTCTATCCAAGTCTTCCCGACTCTCTCGAACGAAAAACGTGAACGCGTTAGTCACCGGACTCGAACGCGTCGAATCATGCGCCACGCGTACCCGCGAATACAGAAATGCACGGGTGTTGATCATTGCACGGACCTCGATCCGGATTCGTTTGCTACGCGTGAAATAGGGATGCCTAATAAACATATAACCGCGAGAGATCGAGAGGGTGGAACACCGTTCTCAGATTTCGCGGTCTCTGCTTCCGAGTTGGTGGTCGCGGGTCGCGCAACTATAGCGTCGAATCGGATTAAATTCTGATAACAATTTCTTGCGAAGGACACGATTAAAAAATACTAGAGAACAAGATTGTTGACTCGCAGCCTGGAAGGAGATTGGCTTCGTGACTCGAAATAGAAACGACTCGGGGAAGGTGTAAACTTGACTCCGTTCGCTTCTACGAGTAAAACAGTTTTCGATCGAAGAAACGATGAACCGAAACGATCGGTAGCGTGGTAGGGTCAAGAGCATCGATGCCATTAGCAACAGCAGCAGCAGCAGCAGCAGTCCCAGCTTATCTTCCGTTATTGTATCGCATCGTATCGTATCGTACAGTATCGTCTTCTCGTCGTGTCCTGTCGTGTCGCGTCGTATCGTATCGTGGCGTATCGTGGCGTACCGTATCGTATCGTTCAGAGTGATTCGCGAAGACCTGATCGGACGAGACGCACTTCGTAGGTTCCTGCCTGCGCGTCTCGCTCGCTCTGCGCGCAATCGATTCTCCGTAATACTGACTCGTTGGAGGATTAGGAGACGACTGGTTCGAGTTCGGTTCCGGTCCCGTGTCCGGTTTCGGTTCCGAATTCGGTCCCGGATCCGGCTCCGGGTCCTATCGAAAGCGGTAGGAGAAACGATGGATAGGAAAGGAAGCGGAGCCAGCGAACACGAGCAGGGTAATGGCTCATTTGCCGAGGCCAAACTTCATAAAAATCAGTTCCTTCCCTTTCGAGAGGATATCGCCGCCAGCGCTCGCTCCGGTGATCTCCGTGAATTTCTGCATCAGATTCGGCCCTGTGCTTTGCTGCTGCTGTGGTTGTTGTTGTTGTTGCGACTGTTGGCCTTGAATGGGGTTCTGTTGCGTCTTGGACTGAACGGTCGGCAACACGGTCGGTATTCCTCTCATCGGTTTGCTCGTACTCTGACCGCCCTGCATCGTCGAACTCTGGTTCTGTTGTTGTGGCTGCTGCTGTTGTTGTTGCTGTTGTTGTTGGTGTTGCTGCTGTTGCGACTGCGGCTGTTGGAACTGTTGCCCTTGCTGCCCGAATCCCGTGCCCTGCTGCTGGTATCCCTGACTCTGCGGATGTTGCTGATGATGCTGGTGAGGGTGTTGATGTTGCTGCTGCTGATAGCTTTGATTCTGTTGATTCGGTTGTTGTTGTTGCTGCTGATACGGTTGGTTCTGCTGCTGTTGATAGTCCTGTTGCTGTTGCATGTGCTGACCAGGCCCCTGCATTCCTCCCGGTGCGTTGCTACCACGATTGATCGCGCCTCCCCTCCCCTTCCCCTATAAAATAAAGAGCATCCTTCTTAACGGATTACCGAACGAGTCTGCACCCACGTCCTTTGTCGATCTTTCGATCTATCCTCCTTCTTCTCGTGTCGTAGGCTTCCTTACGGTCCGAGCCTACTTTCTCGAGCACGTTTCTCTATTCTTTCCGTCTTTACAATGGCAAATGTTGTACGCGTATATCTAGTGCTGGGCACATTCGTCTCGATTCGGACAAAACCGTCCCCACCGTAGCGCACACTGTCCCCCTCCAGTGAGCGCCTTTACGGTGGGGGCGACGAAACTACGAAACAGTAGCGAACGTGACGAGGATGCGCTTCGCACGGAAGAAACGTTGGTGGGGGAAGCAAGCGTCCCAGGGGCCCAACCGTGCCCAGCACAGACAGGTCGTAGGCCCCATACGGAAATTGCCTAAGTCCAGAAACGTAAATTTTACAGAAGTCGACGAAACGATTTAAAGGGGTAGACTTGTTTCTAGGATCTCAAGGGTCCGACATGCACCTTCTCCTTTCTCGATAACGCAAAGATGGGGGTTTCAATAGTCGATATCGCTGGATAAAAGATCAATCTAGGCAGCAATCGCCTATAAAGGTTCTATTTTTACGTTTACGAGCTAGTCGCAGCTTTATGAAAATTACCGCTGTTCGGAGCACGAAAGAATTGTAGCGGGAAGGGAACGGGGCAAGAAATCTGACCGTCCAGATGTCCTTTCCGTTCCTCTTGCCCCGTTCCTTTCCCGCTACAATAATTTCGTGCTCCGAACAGTACACGCGGAGCTGTATACTTCTGAATAATGCAAATTACGCCTCGCGAACGTAAAAACAGGACTTTGGAAGGCGATCGCGACCTAGATCGGTCTCTTATCTAGCGCTCTTCGCTACCGAGGAACTCCATCTTTGCATTATCGAGAAATGTGAAGGCGCATCCCGCTCCCCTGCAATCCTAGAAACGCGAGTCTACCCTCTTAATGCGAAATTATTTTGCTTTACAGCGCAGTTTTCGAATTCTGATATTGTGGCGTTAGAACTTATCGCTGAATAATTTAAAAAAATGGACTTTGACAGTTTTCGTGCGAGGCCAACGATATACGATGTATTTTCAAATGATACCCGACGTTACTAATCTCTAACGATAGTACGACTAACCGTATTCGATATTCTGCGACGTCAATCGCTAAAAATAAAAGCTAAATTCTCGAACGGAAACGTCTCTGCTCCGTTTCTACGATGTAGACTGTAGACGGTTGCCTCAGCTAGTAATGCTAATAGCTAGCAGCTATCGGCCGATACGGATGGATACGTTTGTCGTACATCTGTCTGTAAACATCTACGTCTACAACCTCTAGACGTGGAATGGTATGCAATCGATGGATACATGAGAATCGCCGTATCTACGTGAAATGTATGTATCTAAAATATTTCGATCAACGCGGAATCGCAATTTCCATCGTACGATCACGCGACACGCGAGAGCGACTCTCGGGAAACGAGAAACGAGTTTTAAATACCAGAAGAACCGAAGAGTCAAAGAATCGAAGAAGAAAAGCAACGGAGAGCATCCGAACGACAGTCCCAATCGTCGCGGAAGCACGATCCATTGAAGCTACGATCGTTTAACGAATCGAGAGAACCACCAACGATAGTTGCGCCATGCTCTTCGTCATATTCTACACGGATCTACGTTAATATTGGGACACGATTGAGTTTCGAATAACTGGGTAAACGTTGAACTATACGAATTGAATTTTGCGGAGAAGCTAGAGCAAATAGTTTGCTACAGAATGTGGAAAAACATTTTTTCAAAAATTGCAATTGATCGGAGTTGTAGAAAAAATACTAAAAGTTGCATTTTACAAATTTTTTACGTGGGCCTATATCGAAAATTTTAAAAATACGTTTTGTAGATCTGTGTCAATCAAACGTATTCTGAAAATTTCATCAATATTGATCGACGTTGCAATGAGCTAGAAACGTTTAACGATGGTAAAAATTTCAGATTTTCTCGATTTTCGGGCTATAACTGCAGTAAATCTATAGATTCACACATCTTTCAATGCCTGTCGTTTTTTCCCGCATCAAACGATTTCGATGAAACTTTCGCAGTGGATATAATTGACACAGATCTACAAAACTTATTTTTAAAATTTTCAATATAGGCCCACATAAAAAAGTTGTGAACTGCAACTTTTAGTATTTTTTCAACAACTCCGATCAATTGCAATTTTTGAAAAAATGTTTTTCCACATTCCGTAGTAAACTATTTGCTCTAGCTTTCCAACAAAATTCAATTCGTATAGTTCAATGTTAAACCAGTATCGTTTTTTAGAGCGTCCGATTATTAATGGGAGTCACTGTAATTATGCACAGGGTGTCACAAAATTATATGTCGATTCTACACCAACGATTAGACGAAAATGACATAAGGAACCACCCGCAACATTTAACTTGAACCTGAAAACCAAGACAAAAAAACAGATTTTTTTCAAGATTAAAAATCTTTGATCTTAAAGGAATGTTGGTTTCTTTTTTACCTTGTTTTTCGCGTTTCTTGGAGCCCCATTTGATTGTAAAAGTTGTGTTCTCGAAAAAAGCAATTTTGAGCTTGTAGCATGTATAGATAATTTTAGAATTATGGCAGACCGAAAAGTTTCTAAAACCTTTTGGAACAGTAGTTTGTAGACGACTGACGTGAAGTAGCGACGTAAGGGGAGCGCGCGAAAAGACGAATCGCAGAGCGTGAATTCGTAGAGCGACTCGGCCTATTTGCTTTTTGCAAGTTTTTTGAAATTTTTCTTGCAACTAAAATTTTACTCGACTAAATAAATACAACATTCAAAGTGAAAAATCATTAAACCCTATGTTAAAAATGTAGGGGGCAGAAGCCCTAGGTAATTTTTCATAAAAACCTTCCTTTTCAAACCCAGGTGTAAACCTGTTAAAAAAAAAGACTCGACCTATTTACTTTTGTCATCAAGCTAAGCAACACTGCTTATATCGCTCAGCAAGTTTTTTGAAAATTTTCTTGCATCAAATTTAACCTGACAAATCAAATGTTATACTTCAAAGTGAAAAATCAATTAATCCAACGTTAAAAATGTAGGGGGCAGCAGCCCTAGGAAATTTTTCACAAAAACCATCAGTAATCAAACCCAGGTGTAAAAATGTTAAAAAAAAAGACTCGGCCTATTTGCTTTTCCGAGAGAGAGGACGAGAATTTCCAAATTTATTCCTTGCTATGGCTACAACCTTGGGATTCAATGTTATGGTCAATTTTGCGGTCCATTTTTTAAATAATTCTCGACTTACCTAGAGTAGCGACATACACGTTTGAAACACCCTGTACTCGAAAGTAATTCAACCGAGTTTTGTAAATAACTGCATATGTCCATTTAAAATACACAGCTTGGTGTACAAAGTCCTATCGTGTCCCGATACGTTCGTGACCGACTGTGCGCGAGAGTATCTACGATCTACAACATACAGTATCTAATCGTAAGCACCGAAGAACGAATTATACCTATGAAAGATACATACTACCGTAGTTCTGAAATCGGGACGTAGTTCGTTCAGGCACGAAAGCTCGTTTCGAGTTACATAAACAAGTTTCTTCTACGGAATTCTATCTTTTCTCTTTCTATTTTCAGCCGAAACGTAAACCTGTTACGATAACGGCATCGAGTAATCGCGATAATTCGATTATCGGCGATAATTTAGTTTAAGTCGATCGACTTCCCTCGAGACGCTGCTCCGTGCGTACGCTACACGTACGTACAAACTATAATACTACACGTGGATGTACTCGGTCGTTTACCAAGTTTCGTTGCAGTTGGATCTATATGATACACATATACTCGATTTCGCGCGGCGAACGCAAGAGAAGTAAAAATGAGACTCGTAAAATGCGACGATAGTCGCGGTGAAAGGAACCAAAACGGCTATGTAATTTCGAAGACGGAAGTAGAGGAACGAGGACATGAACAAGGACAAGAGAGAGAAAGAGATTGAGTGTATGTGAGAAAGAGAGAGAGAGAGAGAAAGGTCGAGAAAGAGACAGAGTGATAGAGTGTGTGTAAGAAATAGATAAATTAGTAAAGAAGTAAAAGTAACATAGTCGAAGAATATATATATATATATATAAGAATCGTAAAGAATAGGTTGCAGCGCAAGGATTCGTAGCACGTAGAAAAGCACCGGTGAAAAGTTTCGGATAGAGCAGTGAACTCACCTGCTGTTGAAGGTGAAGTGGTACGGGACCTTGCTGATGGGCACCCATGGGAGTGGGCCCATGTTGGTTGGACGTGGTTACAGTCGTGTAGCTGTGGTGATTCGCTTGTTGGTACGCTAGATGCGGTGGATTGTTTTGTTGATGTTGGAGTTGATGTTGTTGGTTGTTCATTAGTGATGGTTGTTGTTGTTGTTGTCTAGAGTCTAAGTGACAGACAGGGACAGACACAGGCACAATGCAGGCATCTAGCAACAGAGAAGAGAACAGAACCGTGTTGTCATTCATGGCGCATTTACTTTTCTTTCGAAAAAATTAACATCGATCATGTAAAACGCGTTCGATTCGTGTATCGTACAACGTCGAGCATCGACGCCGACGGTCGACGTCGATGCCGATGTCGATGCCTATGCCGACGCCGAGTAACGTCCCCGCTTATCAATTCGGCAAACTTTCGAAACGTTTCATCTCGTTATTCGTTTAGATTTACAGGATTCGATAGAGAGAATGCGATAATAGTCGAATAGAAGAGCGTTTTTTTTTTAATCGAATAACAGGCATTCGAGTTATACATCATTACTCGGCGACGACCTATGGACCCGTTCTGCGTACGGATCCATCGTCGCTTCCCGAGACCGTTTTACGTTTACAGATTACAGAGAGAGAGAGAGAGCGTTTGCATCAAGACACGAAATAAGGTGGAGCGTCGTCGAGACAGGCTCCTACGAATCGTTTTTTTTTTGGTATTCGATATCTCAACGTTTAAATGGCCAGCTTGACAACACGACACGAACGACAATCATGTGACACGACGACCATCGACCAGTTCAGGCACACAGAAACAGATTATATCGTTATATAGAGAACACGCTATATATGTTTTCGTACGTGTATACATATATAGGGGTAAGTGTGACGCGTGTACACGTACGACGCGCGTATACGTGATTCGTATACGCGCAGACAGATATATATATGTATATATATATATATAAATATAGATATATATATATATGTATATATGTATATGTATATGTATATGCACGTAGAAAATTAATAGAGCCAGAAAATGCTCGAAAAGAAAAGATACGGTATAATAATACATGTCTGTACATACACGTATGTATATGTACGTACGTATGTATGTATGTATGTATGCATGTATGCAGGTATGTATATACTTAGTAGAGAACACTGAAAGCGGCTTAGTGTTTTATTTTATACACATGTATCGTAGTATATATACCATATATGCTGTATAGTATGTATACTATAATATGTTAAGAAATAGAGAGAGAGAGAGAGAGAGAGAGAGATGTATGGGAGACAGAGAGAGAAAGAAAGAGAGGTAGGCAAATAGAAAGATACGTAGAGAGAGAGAGAGAGTTAGAGATAGAAAGAAGACAGAGGTAGAAAAGTATTCGCTTCCCATACGTGGATAATACGCGAGATAGTTGAAACGAAAAGAAGGAAAGGAAAAGAAAACAGAAAAAAGAAAGTTGCAAGTATGAAATTGCGTTTGACAACGTATGCTGCGGGCGGGCGGCCTTGCGCGCGCGTGCGAACACGTGAGATCGATAGGTATTTCGTACAATCTTGTTACTCGGGAGAGTCTCTGTATCGTGACGATAACGAAACTCTTTTTCTCGCGTTCCTTGAAATTGATCGTGGACGACTGCCGGTCGCATAAAGACACTACCGTACGATACCCTAAAGGGAAACAGGCCGAGATCCTGGAGATAACCATCGCGTTCCCATGGGATCGTCCTAAAAGGCCCTGACTCTTCCTGACTCTGATGCGGCTCGCCCGGTACACGCGACCATTCTGCCGCATTCTGTCGTCTGGCACATCTAATTTCGTGTCTTGTGTTGTTCGCCGTCTACTTACACACATGGATTTTCTATTCAAGCTTTAGCTTTCGCTTTTGCTTGTCCGCAGCCGATTCGTTATTATCGATCTCGTTCGAATCCGGCTTCGGTCTCTTCTCGAGAATTAATAGACATCGACATCGACTCCTCGAGCCAATCGTTTCGGTCCTTTCGAACGGTTTCTCTGTTGCAACGGTGACTCGAGAACTCGTGCGTGCTGGAACGCGTATCTTTCGATCGATCTCGATCCCGGTGAACGCCTGCCCACTATTTCCTCCCCTATATGCTTTTAAATCTGCTCTTTGTCCTGTTCGATTCGGTTCCGTTTTCCTTTCGTTTCGTTTCGTTTCAGCTCCGTTACATTTCGTTTGCGTTTCGTCTCGCTTCGTTTCACCGTGGGAGCTCGTTTATTCGTTCACCCATTCTCTCGAACGAACACCTAGAGTCGTCGATTATACGCGGCAGTGGTTACTCGAGGAGTTAGTTACTCGTGAACGGCGAGACACCGTTTGCTAACGATAAGAGAGCAAGAGGTGCGAGGGGCAAAGGACTCGACAAGGTTGTTGTTTCGGCCTTGTTTACCTTCGCTTCGTCGGTGACCCGGTAACGGCGGTTGCCGAGGCGGTGGAGGCGGTCCTCTCGCCCCGAGACCCTGACTCTGACCAGCGGGTCTCCTGCTACCCGGCGGAAGTTGACCCTGCGTCGGCTGGTCGGCCGCCTCTTGCAAGAAGTTACTCGGAACTAGACCGCGGACGCCGTTCAGTTCGCCCATATAGAATCCGTCGTCGTCCAAGTCGCCGTAAACGTAAATCTCGTTGCCGGCCCGAAATGCCAACTCCACTTGCTACAGCCGTATCGGAACAAAACAAACAGACAGAAAGAATAAACACGGTGACGTCTACGCGTCTATCCGCGTCGCGCTCAAACGGCGAGAGTCGCCTTACCGCATCGAGGTTAGGAGACAACTCGTGCGGATCGTAGTCGTAGGCAGCGATCATCTTCTTCACGGGCATGCTCGCGTAAATGTCTCCCCATCTGCTCCTCCTTCCACCTTGGCCCTGTCCCGGTGGGTTCGGATCGTCGATCTCTTGGACCATGTTGCAAGGGATGTATCCCTGTCTGCCGCGACACTCGCCCCAGTAAAAGCCGTCCGGATCCTTCTCGCCGTAAACCTGCGGAAAACAAATCGTCGTTAATGCTGATAGGTTGCTTAAAACAACTAGCTGGTTATTGTTGCTCGCTCGCTTCGCGATCTCGCGGGTAGGACTGCTCTTGCGAAAGGGTTAGTGCTACGCATTGCTAGTGGGGCATACAGCTCTTAATGCTTTTTTTATTTATTTTGTGTGTGACTCTCCACGAGCCACACAAAGAACTTCCCGATTCGTTAGTTGTAAGCGGTAACATTACCATTAGTTGCATAATGAAAAAAAAAATTTTTTTTTAATTAAAAAAAATTTTTTTTAAATGGAAATGAAATATATATAATTACGTTTGTTTATTCGGTGGAAAATTTCCATCGTCTCGTATAAATTGCATTCTTGAATGAACTTCTTTCGAAAAGAACTAAAAAATCTAAAAAACTACTTGACCAATATGGACCAAAATCTAATCAGCTCTAAGTTACGACGGGGCACATCGATTGTATCATTCATCATTCTGATCGCATTGTTACTTTTTCAGAAAACGTTAACGAAAAATTTGATAACATAAAAACGGCCATACGCACGCGCACACACACACACACACACACACACACTAACAATTTGATAAAAATAGTCTAAAATGACTTCAATAACCATGAAACGTGAAGATCTGCTAAAAAATCGATTTTCGATTTTCGGGGTAATTACAGTACCAACTTTTGTACACGATATTTGTTTCATAGGTTGCAGATCTATCTTAGCGATTTTTTTTTACTCTGTCACGATACCTTGTTAAGAACACACCTGTTCTCTAAAGTTACTTTCTTCGTTATCGAGACAACGCATTATTCGTACATCCTGTTTGTACTCGTTTATTCACACGGCCTTTCATCACAAATTTATCGGTTCAAGTATTCTTCGTCGCAACAACCGAGTACGGTCTTCCCTCGCATAGTGTCACTTTCGTCTCTACGGATAGCGTTACTTTCTTGTTCTCTCTACTAGCGAGTTCCGAAAGTTCTTTTGAAACCATGCTATATGCGATAGGAACAGTTTTGATCGAACTGCTGATAACAGAGTAATCTCTACTGCTCACGATTCGTGATTCACCCTGGATATACAGTGAGTGTGCAAAGTGTTCGTACACCTGTTAAAATAGAATAACTTTTTGGAAAATCCTTCTTGCATATCATTTCGTAATCCGATGCTTTTAATTATTTATAAAAATATCAGGTCATTTGGTACAATTATAAAAGAGTTATTCCATTTTAAAGAGTGTACGAACACTTTGTACACCCACTGTATACAATACGGAAATTGTAGTACAACTCGACGGAGGATGATTCTACATGTAAAAATGAACCGATAGAAAAGGAAGATAAACGTTCTCTCGTGGTCGAGAAAGTTCCGGCAGGTTCGCGTGCTTTGGTGTATGCAGGAAGTAGAATTGGCTGATTATGGTCAGACGCATTGCACAATTCCTATGCAATAGCACGTGCATTCAAATAAGTGTACTACGATTCCCGGTTTACCCTGTATATAAGTATACATATAGACTGATTTAGAAAAATCTCACGAATACGTTGATAAAATCGTTCTGAATGTGCGGCAAATCTCAAAGAACGTAGTACCTTTACGCTTTGTTCGTATCCTCGAGGTGGTAAAACGATGCGAGGGAAGACTGTACCGATAAGATAAAATGGGGAAAAATCCGGAAACGAATGAATCGAATGCAAAATTGAAGCGAACCTTGATGGTATCGCCCTTGGAGAAGGATAACTCGTCCTCGCAGGCGTCTGGGTTGGGCGACATGATCGTGGGATTGTAATCGAAGAGCGCGACGAACCATCGAATCCTCTTGTTCATCTGTTGGCCGCTGCTCGACGGATGACCCGCTCCACCCTGGGCCTGCATTCCTCGGCCACCTCGATAACCGGTATTTCTGCCACGTTGATTCACTGTATCGAACAAACGAACACGCGATACCGGATCATAGAGAGAACAAAACATTGATTCCGTTTTCTCCGTGAAAGGAGTGAAAAGTGGTGGACAATGTGGGAATGTTTGGCTCGTTTCGAGGCGCGGCCGGTGGTGTCGAACTGTAAAGAACGAGGTGTAACAACGCGGCGCTTACCCGATTGATCGTAATACGAATCTTGTGGTCTGGCACCACCGGGTCCGCCGTGACCACCGGAACCCATTCTGCTGGTTCTGTGGGTTCCGGGCAGTCCCTGTTGCCCCATTTGCGGACCGTATCGAGAATGAACGACGTGATGCATCGCCATGCCCCGTCCTCGTCGCAACGGATCATCCTCTTCGCTGTAATTTGCTTCGCTGGCCGAGTCTTTGGTGATCTCTGGAACTGCTACGCGACATTTGCAACGCGTGCAAAGTTTCGTCGTCAAACGGCAAACATTTCTTCGGGTCGAGTGGAAAAGTCGAGATGAAGGTAGCAAAGCGACAGCGCGAGACAAGGCGAGAAGGATAGAGAGAGAGACATGGAGGGAAAGAATATATACACATATACAGGGTGTCCCAAGATAAGTAACTCCCGGAAATGGGAGGTTCCTTGAGTCATTTGAAGCGACATTTTCCTTTACAAAAATGGCGTCCGAGGCTTTGTTTAGGTATTATTACCGAAAATCACGGACCAATAAGAGCGCGTTCTAGACATGCGATGACACGTTCGGCCAATTGACAGTTGGCGCGTCGGGCCCACTGTGCTACCTCGCGTCTAGATCGCGCTGTGATTGGTCCGTGTTTTTCGTTAATAATTCCTAAATAAAGCCGTGGTCGCCATTTTTTTAAAGGAAAATGTTGCTTCAAATGACCCAAGGAACCTCCCATTTTCGAGAGTTACACTTATCTTGGGACACCCTGTATACAGTCCGTCCGACAAGATAGCGTTGACGATATTTCTGCAAAAAAACCAATGGGTGACAGGTTTCGAAGATATCGTCGACACGGTTTTGCGAGACAGACTGGTACAGTATGTATATAGAGAGAGAAAGGGTTGGATGGGGTGGATAAATGGTGTAAGAAAGAGAAGGGAAAAGAGAAAGAGAGAAAAAGATATATATATCGAAGGAAAATGTTCTTACCCATATGGGACATGCTCTGGCCGGGATAAATTTCCTTGTCGGAGAGATTCTCGTCAGTCTCGATGATCACTTGGCCGTGGACGTCGACTCTCGGGCCGCCAGGCCTCCTGACGTGGGAAGGTACCGGCGCCGAGTACCTCTGAGCGACTCCGGTCATGCGAAGCCTGTTAGGGTCGTCCGACTGTCCAGCGCCGGATTGCTGTTGCTGTGTTTGATCTTGCATGTGCTGCTGCAGATGCACCGCGGCCCCACCCACTACCGTGCCCCCGCCTCCACTGCGAAGCACGCTGCAAGGGATCGCGGTAGCGCAGCTGTCACCCGATTGACTTTCTCTGCTTTTCGTTCGCACCGTGATATGTTTCGGATTCAAACCCATCAGTTTGTGAATGTCGACCAGAGCGTGGTCGCCGGTGGGGCTGTCGACGTCGGTCACCTTCTTCCCATCGGCGTACACCGCGTAACCGGTGACGGCCGAACCGTTTAGGGCAACAGGCTGCCAGGTCACTAGCAAAGTGCCGTCCTGCGGTCCAGCCTCCACCTGCGGGACAACGTCGGAAAAAAAGACCGATATCACTTCGTGTTCCACCGAGATACAGTAAAGTCGCGATTTACCTCCCGTCGCCCGAGCAAGGACAGAGATCGTGTACGGAAACTATTCTTTTATGACTCTTCTTGTACGACCCCGCCGAAAGTACAAAGGACGTCGAACGTAGAAAAGCACGCAAACACGAACGAATGCCCCCCGGTGGAAGACGTACGCGAAATGATCGTAGAGATCCTCAGGGAGTTATATCGAGACTTTACTGTATAAACGTGAAGGGCTCGCCAATAGGGACGCAGTAAAGTGATCGTCAATTTAACAGTGACGCCATGTTTATTTTCTGACATCTATATAACCTTTCGTTAGTTGAATATTTGCCATTTATCGTTATGGAATTGGAATTCGGTGAACGCTTAATTTCAAGAAATGGAAATGTGCATTGGCCCGCTCGTTCGTGCGATCTGATACCTTTTGACTTGTTTTTTTGCGGGGGTTTTTGAAGAGCAAAGTTTACGTCAATCAACCAGCTACCACGCATCCAGGACTTGAAACACAACATTATCGAAAGCAGTTGTGGTGAACATTGGAGTGATATCATTTTTCGTGTATAAATGGCACAGATCAAAGTTCAAAAGAAAATAGTAGATTTGGTTTCATCGCTAATCCTGGTATTTTTAATTTCCATTTACTTTACTGTCCCTATTGGCGGACCCTCTGGATGAGCCGGAGGTCGAACCTGGATATCGACCGGAGGATCGGGCAGTCCTTTGGGTAACGTTTTAAAGTGGACGTGACACGCTAAATTGTTGGCCGTCTGAGTGTTTTGGTCCTCGAAATGGGTCGCTCTGAGATTCTTCGCTTTGACGGTGACTCTGTAGATGGTGGAAGGTGCTAACCCGGTGATCGTGTGTCTGTAAACGCCGGGCTTCACGGTTCGAACCTCGACGTTGTTCACGCAGACCACGTGCTGGTGATTACTGTTGCTCGGCAGCCAGGATATCACGGCGCTGGTAGCGGTTACGTTCGATGCCTTGACAGCGGTCGGACCCAGAGCGACGTCCTTGCCGATCACCATCGTGCACGCTGCATCCCGAGACGTTCTTCTCGAGTGCGTCACCGAACGTACGCTTATCCGGTGCGGCTGTATCGTGCGTGGCTTCGATCAAATCGGATCGCGTCGTCCCGAAGAGCACGATAAGCTCGCGCAAACGATCCGATAAATCGTGGATGCTTTGCGCGCGCTTCGCAGTTTCGTGCTCGATTCGATGCGCTACGCGCGTATACCAACGCGTAACAGCAGACGTTAAACGGATAGTCTCGCGTTTCCAAGATTGCAAGGGTGCGGGATGCGCCACTTCTCATCGATGGCGGCTCGAGTCAAGTGGAGGCCCCAAATGGTAAAAATTTTGCGGCCCTCGAACTCGAGTTAGAGATAGGAGTTACAGGAAAATTCACTTAAACTTATTAACAAAATAGAAGAGTATCCCGGGACTCGCTTGGCCGCTTAGTCCGCTTACCGTTTAACGCGCCCCTGATTCTAGATAATGCAAAGATAGGGGTTTTTCAGTAATCAAAATTGCTAGATAAAAAATCATATTTTTTCGTTTACGAAGAGTAATTTGCATTATTCGAAAGCATACAGCTGCGCTTTTTACAGTGACGCTGAAAAGTATCCGGACACTTGCGAAATGTGTAATAGCAATGCATAAAAGTTACTTAACCTTCCGGTACTCGCGCGTATCTCACAGATTAGACTTGCGTCTAAAGCGTCTAGAGTGGGAGGTGACTTGTGGAGGGGATCGAGCTCTTGTTTATGTTTTGTTTGGAGCGTGTTATGTCGTGTCAGTTGACTCCTAGTTCAGTCAACAAAGTGTTGAAGAGGGACACGGAAGAACAACAATTTTTGACTTTGGGACTTTATTCGGTCTAGTTAGGTGGTAAACATACCTCTTAACTACCTAAAAGTCCCCATCCATATAGTGAATTTTGAACGCGGATATCTCGGAAACTATGCGAGATAGCAAAAAACTGAATGCAGTCAATCTTGTGACACGTTTTGTCAGCTTTAATTTTGTATGGAGTGGTCTTATCGCTAAGACTCATAGTGTCCGAGATATAAGCGAGAAACCGAAAGGGACCTACTACGTGCCCTCTACACCCCGCTCACTCCTATGGGGATGTTTATTATGTCTACCAGCTAATTAGTCCGAACAACGTTCCACAGTAAAAAATTGTGTTCCTTCCATTTCCTTCTACACTCACTTTAAGTATTCATTAACTGGACTATTTTCTTTGTTTTTCTGATTAAACATATACGTATCTGAGAGATACAGTGCGACTACAGGGTGTCCCAAAATTCCTCCGACACCTGCAAATGGGACGTTCCTTGGGTCATTTGAAGCGACATTTTCCTTTACAAAAATGGCGTCCGCGGCTTTGTTTTAGAGTTATTAACGAAAAACACGGACCAATCAGAGCGCGATGTAGACATGCGATGACACGTTCGGCCAATTGACAGTTGGCGCGTCGGGCCGACTGTGCTTACTCGCGTCTAGGTCGCGCTCTGATTGGTCCGTGTTTTTCATTAATAACTCCTAAACAAAGCCGCGGACGCCATTTTTCTAAAGGAAAATGTCGCTTCAAATGACCGAAGGAACCTTCCATTTTCGAGTGTCGGAGGAATTTTTGGGACACCCTGTATATTCGTCGGGTAACGGAAACCACGAGTAACGGACGATTAAAATCGATCTCTATTACCGTTTTATGGAATATCTAACGTTTTCAATTAAAAACTACCGACGTGGAAACACACCAATATTAAATCTAGATTAAATACGAGATTCGTGGTTGCGTTGAACCAACGATTGTTGTTATTATCAACTGGGTTAACGTTATTGTCTACAAGATTGTTGTCGCTTATACGATATTCGTGGTTGTATCCGCCGCGATTCGATATTACCGATTGCACTGATTGCGGCAATCTTTCTATTAGCGCTTTCGAGTACTAAAAAACCCGAATTTCGCCTTATCGAGAAACGAGACGCGTCCCGCACCCTTACAATTCTAGAGACGAGTCTACCCGATTAAGAACGCTGTTCGTGCGTGTACGTACCCTGGTGGAGTCGACTCCCTCGACCAACGCTCTGGTTCGTTCGGTCGCTTTCACGGTAACCTTCAACACTCCGTCGACGTAGACGTGATACGATTCCAGCTGATGAGTGTTGTCGGGCGGTGTCCATCCGATCAGGACGCTCTTGTTCAGCTGACGCTCGAGAGTGAGATGCTGTGGCGCCGGAACTAGGTCCGAAAACAGGTAGACTTCTTCAGGAAAAAAAGGACAAGACAAGCCTAGCTGTAGCTAAGAGTCTTTCGCTATCTAGTTTGCTAAGCCAGCCTAAACGTGTCCGATACTCGACGCAGCATGTACTTGCTTCGATGGAACGAACGATGCGCAAACTTCTCGATAGTGTTCTACTGTTTCGCATATTACATATACATATATAGGGTAACTGCACCAGTGAATGAACATTTAAGAAATTGTTCAGGAAAATATTTTATTTAAAAAAAAACTATGTGAATTAAAGGAATCTCGTATATGCCAAACAGCTCCCTATACTTCATTTGTCAAAAATAAATGAACACAAATACAATGAAATTATTATTATTCTTCTTTATTAAACGTTAAATCAAAAATATGAAAAATACCAGTGAATGAACACTACATTCTAGTAATTGAATAATGCTAGTCCAATCAATGAACAAAATTACTAAACAATATTCTCCTATTTATTTAACTCTTTAATCACAATTTTATCGCTAGTATGCCGTCCGGGTTAAAATTTGTTGAAATATACAAAAGCGTTCATTTACTGGTGCCCGTTCATTCACTGGTGCAGTTACCCTACTTGAACTTTTACGTTTTAGCGTGTTCGATGCGCAGCCATGCTCACCGCTGAACGAGATCGGCGCTGGTAGCTCGTAGCTCGTAGCTTTATAGCTCGTAGCTCGTAGCTTTTTAGCTCGTAGCTTGTAACACGTAGGATCAGAAGCGTACCAACCTGGTGGTTCTTGTTCGTCTTCTTCCGCGATGTTGTCCAGCTCGGCGTACGCGGATAGTTCAGCCTGCCGGTTTCGGTTTCCTTCCTCGAGAGCCGCTAGTTCGAGGTCGATGTCCTGCAGAAAGCACTGAAACGACAAGGGACCTAATGAGAACGATTACTTCGCGAACAGAAACAGAACAACGTGGCGCGATCGTGCTCACGCTCACGTTCGCGACGGCGCGGCGCGGACGAAACGCGGGCTTCCGCCAGTGCGTAAAAGCGAACGATACTTCCAGAGATTGCTCACATTGCTCACTTGGGGGATATTGGTGGAAGCAGAGTCGTCGACGTCCCTGAGACCAAGCACGGCCTGATGGAACTCCAATAGATCGTCGCCGACTAATTTTTGAACGAAATTCGCAGGGACCAGGCCGCGTCTACCGTCAAGCGATTCAGCATCCAAGAAACCGTCCTCGTCCGGCTGTCCCCAGACCAAAAGATAATCGCCACCTTGAACGGGCAGCTCCGCTTCCGGATTCTCGTTGGGCGAATGCTGGAACGGCTCGTAAGTGAAACGAGCGATGTAGACGTAACATCTTCCTTTGCCGGGTATGTCCAGCATGTCTACTTGGCCCTCGGGTACGATATTGTCGTTGGTCAGTCGATCCAAGGGATTCGCGAGTATGCTGCTGGGTATCTTTGGCATCTGTCTCGATGCGAGGTAGTGGTGACTCGTGGTAGCTGTTGTAGGCGAACTGGCGCGCAAACTTTGCTGAATCTGTTGAATGATGGCTTGCTGCTGGAGCTGGTTAGCCTGAGATTGCGCGGACAGTTGCTGCATCGCTTGCAACGGATCGCCTATCGTTTGCAACAAGCCTGTCGAACTGGTGCCTGAAACGGAGGATCTTTGTACATATTGTACTCGTTCGCGAGAACGGGAACGCATTAGGGTGCGCTCATACGAGTGCCGATTCCAGGGGACAGTGTCAAACATCATAAATCTCGAGCGCTGGTTGGAAGAGGAGATCTCCAGGCCGTGAAACAGTGCTCGAAATTTATGATTTTTGCCACTGTCCCCTGGAGTCGGCACCCCTTTGAGCGCACCCTTAGGGTACGCGCACAGTGGATCCGTGCGATTCGGCCGATGTCCGACGCATCTGGCTCTTTTTTCAAGCGTGCGGAAAAGAGACACAACGTCGGACGTCGACCGATTCAGACGAAAACGAATCCACTGTACGCGCACCCTTAGGGTGCGCTCATACGGGTGCCGACTCCAGGAGCCATGGGACCGCTGGCTCTAGTATTGGCATTTCCTGGGGAGAGGGGAGACAGGAGACTCCTCCATGCTAGAGCTAGCGGTCCCATGGCTCCGAGAGCCACGAAAGGCATTTCCCATGGTAAAAGAGGTATAGTGGTGAGTCCCATGTTTCCCCTCTCTCCTGGGAAATGCCTATGCTAGAGCCAGCGCACAGACTGGTATTTGACCGATCTAGCTGGCCAAAATGTTTTATTTTTAAGACTGATTAAACTTATTATGTTTTACTAAATTATGCTTAGTTCAATGCTTAGAACAATGGGGTTAGTTCGAGAGACTATCTGGCTCTCCCAATAACATGTTATTTTTTACCTGGGCTTAGTTCTAAGAAATTGACTTTTGGCCAGCTAGATCAGTCAAATACCCGGCTACGTTCCGTCTCACTAACCGTTTCGTTAATGCGCATGATGCGTGATGATGCGCGCTTGGAAACGGAACACTTTTCCATACATTTGATGCGAATCAAAAATGGCTGTTCACATGGGTAACAAATTGTAGTGATTTGAGTGACACTACCGATGTCAGTGACAGCGAAGATGAATTGGAAGATATTTTTGTAAATTTTGATTTGGAATTAATTTATTCAATATTATATATAGAAAATTAAGTCGAGCGAGTTACTCTAGAACAGTATTCAAAGAACATTTTCGGTAACGTACATATTTGTTTTAAAGATAGAAAACATAAAATAAATTTTTATCTACTTTTATCAAATGTATTTAGCTGATGCGCGAGAAGTGATGGGAATCTGGGGAATGTTATGCACTCTGATGCGCGCATTGAATGAAACGGAACGGTTCTCTGTGCAGCGATGCGCATAATGCGTGAAACGGAACGCACCCCATGGTCTAAGGTCTGAACCCACCCTTAGGATTCGTACCTGTGCCGACACCAGATCCGCTGAATGCGTTGGTCCCGAGTGTCCCGACCGTGGAATAGGTGGATCCGGTGTTGGCGTAGCTGCTCGGAACGCTCGAAAACGGAAGAACGGTTTGAGGTACGCTGGTGAGCGGGCCGAGAGTCGAGTGATAGGAGCTCGTCGAATAGGGTGGCAGGGACGACAATGTGGTCTGTGGGATGCTCGTTTGCGGAACGGGGTAGTTGTGATGCGCCATTTGCCCACTGTACGTACTCGCCCCCGTGCTGTACGTTCCGTTCGGATGCGACGTTATCGACAAGCTTGGATACGTTGTTGCCTGAAAAAAGAACAAATCGATACAAAAACGCCACCGTTATAAACAAACCCACGGGTGCGCAGTGGCTCAGTGGATAGAGCTTGCGTATCTCTGGAAATATTGAGTTGGAACGAAAGTTCGTAGCGTTTGTAAATTAAACTTGAAAACTAAAATTCAGATATTTATTCATAGATTTTTTCAATAACACATTTTCCATTCTCTTTTATTACCTTTTGCCATTTACGAGGTAACTTCTTATGTTATTGAATAAACATACAAATAAATACCTTAATTTTATCTTTTCCTTCCAATCCAATATTTCCAATACAGATTAGAAAAGATTTCAAGTGATATCAAAAACTGTAGTGTTCAAGGTGGTTCGGAACCCATCTTATGGGGTAGACTCGTTTCCAGGATTGCGAAGGTGCAGGATGCGCCTTCTCATTTCTGGATAATACAGAGATGGGGTTATCAGTACTCAAAAGCGCTAGATAAATGATCAATCTAGGCTGCGATCGCCCTGAAGCTGCGTATATAGTTGTTTTCATAAAGCTGGGACAGGTACATTGATCTTTTATCGCCTTCGACTACTGAGAAACCCCGGGTCAATTCTGAAGTTGCACTTCTGAAAACGAGTATACTCCTCTAATAAGCTGTAGATCCGTTCGGTAATGATTAGACTACGGATCTTTATGCAAAACAAAAATTGTTTGCATTGATTGCAAGACACAGAAGCCAAAGAGAAATTTCTTTCTTCCTCTAACTGTCTTATTAACTGTCTTCGTAATTCGTTCGCTTCTTCGTCGACTGCGGATCTTGATGCAGAGTAAAAATTGTCTGGGTCAATTGCAAGAAACGGAAACAAAATTGAACCTTATTTCTTTCCTCAATGATTACAATAGAGTAGAAATCACGTATTGACATCTTCAATTTTCAGAATTTTCCAACAATTTCGAATATCATGTACTCAATTTTGCCATAAATGCATAAATATCCGCAATCTTCCAATAACCATAGCAGTCGATTCGACGTAAAAACAAAGAAGAAAGAGAGAAAGAAAGAAGGTGCTCGAGCACACCCACCTGCTGGCTTCCGTTCAGTTGGTACGTTTGAGCGGTCTGAGCGGGTTGCGTGTAGTGAGGCATCACGCTTTGACTCGACGACGTCAGGTACGTTGTAGAGGCTGGATGTTGCTGTGGCTGCTGCTGCTGTTGTTGCTGTTGGAGCGGCTGTTGATAAGTTTGCGAATGCGGATAACTTTCTTGATACTGATTGCTCGTAAAATGAGTGTGCGCTTGTTGCTGCTTCTGCTGCGACGGCAAAGCACTGTGAGAATGGGAGCTTGGTAGATCGCTGTGAGTTTGTTGCTGGTACGACGGTATCTTTTGTTGGAAAACCGGCTGCGACTGGCTGGTGGAGAGCGATGGAGCTGGTGGTATCGGCTCGCTGTAGTGATATGGTGGCCCGTTCGGTGTCAACGGCGGATTACCCGGCATCATCGGCGTCAACGGCATCGGCGAACTTGCGTACTGTTTCAATCGACGTTTCAAACGGGATAAGTCATCGCGTGGTTCGCGATACAGTAATTTCTCAATCGTAGTCCTCGGTCGCCTCTGCAATCGTAGTCCAGTGCCTACCCATTCCACCGCCTGTCAACGCTGCGCCGGGCAGCAGGACGGCGATGTTTGATGTCGGCTCGGGTATATCGGTGTGAACACCACTACATTGACTCGAGTGAATCGAATTTTCAAACTACTTAATTTTCATTATTTTTTTATGAGATTTTACTGGCTTATTCCTGGCATTTTTCTGATTAAAATCATACCAAACACGATACATATAATTTGGCCAATATTTAGTGGTTTAATCGACGATGAAAGTTTTACTTACAAGAAGGACAGCGTGTTTGATCTATGCCGGCGACGGCGACTCTTCGCGTCTCTTTCTTTCCAATACGCTCTTCTTCGTTGCGTTCGAAACTTTCATCGTCGATTAAACCACTAAATATTGGCCAAATTATATCGTGTTTGGTATGATTTTAATCAGAGAAATGCCACGAATATGTTGGTGAAAGTTTCATAATGATATCATCGAAAATAAAGAAACTAAGGTCTTGGTGTTTTATTGCGATGACGCACGAGCCTTTAAACTGTGCCGGCAACGGGGACACGCTTCGGCCACGCGATCCTATTTCATTCTGTCCTTCTCTACGTTCGGCTTGTCGTTTGAAGTCTCAGCGCGGTAGGGTAGACGCAGTCATAAATCAAAAAATAGCCACCCTACTTGATCGTAGTCCGTTCATAACACGGGTGTTGGGACTACGATTGAGAAATTACTGTACAACAGAAACGAACGGGCTACTGTGTACTACGTTACTCTCCGTGCCTCACGAGTTGTCTCCTGCCAGGAATTCGAAAGGAATTGGAGATCGCGGTTTCGAACGTGTGCTAAAGTGCACGTGTACACGTGGAATGTTCAACCTTTAGCCAATAATTCGGCTAGGACCGAAAGTGCCAGTGGAATCCCTATTTCACGCGTGCATACGTACACGTGGTACGTGGATCGTGTAGTAAGAATTTAAGGACCAGTGATTGTTTTACGATCGACTATGCCGAACGCATCCGTAGTCACGGATCCTTTAGGCACGCTACGCGTATCCGTTTTGATTTTTGATACGCGATAATGTTCTGACGATCGCATATGCGGTTTTTATAAAAACAACTACCGCAACTACGCCGAATTATTGGCTAATGCGTGCGACGTCCCTTTGTTCCTATGCCGCCTGATGGGACCACTCGCGAGGCACGGAGAGCACGTATCGTCACCTACATGAACCATCTGAGTTGGCATCCCTAAACTCAGAGCATGCGGATGGGGCGGATGCTGTTGATGTTGGCCGAGATTCGGAAGATTTTCCGAGCTGGACCGTAGTATACCTTGCGTGGTCGAGGGTTGCTGCGTCGTAATAGCTCCTCGGGCATGATCCAACTCGTGCATCATTCTGGCGCTACATTCGCAAAAATTCGATAGGATTAATTCCGGTCAGAGTTCGAGGAGACGCACCACGATCACGATCGATCGTGATCGATCGTTCGCACACGACAGCGAAACATTGTATGTATTAACTTTGTAAACTTGTAAACTTGTAACGAGCTTCTCAAGCAGAAGGTTAGAAGAGTACCATGTCAAGGAACACACCTATTCTCGTGTTCTCTATTTGCTATTATTCTGTCGATTTCAGAACCAGCCGGTGGCCAAGTAGTCGGAATCGCCGAGTGACCTACCACCGGACCTCTGCTTCGGGCGCGTCTTAGACTCGTTAGCTCCAGCGACAATTCTTCGTGCCTGACGACCTGTAACTCCTTCTTCTTCTCGAGTTCTCGTATCTTCGATTGGAGCGCTTCGATCGATTCCGGGCCCTGATAGCGGCCCGCTATCTTTTCGCGTAATTGGTTCTGCGCGTCCGCGCGTTGTCGCTCCAGATCCGCTTTTCGAGCTTCGGTTTCACGCATTTGCTGAAAACATTGTTTCGCCTTTATATCGATCAAATCGCGCGCGTCATCGTTGCAAAATTCAACGGCTGAAAAACTTGAACCAACCACACGATAGGACACGACCGACGAGAGATCTTGTTTCTTCTAGAAACAGGATATTTACGACCAATTTGTTCGAACCCGAGAGCACCGACTCTCGATGCGGGACAGATATGTACATTACCGTGCAAAAGAAAGAAGTATACCCAGTACAATTATAAGATGTAACGACAAACGATATCTTGATATAAAAATTATATTGTACGTTAATTTATTACACCGGAATCCTTTTTCGAAACTTACCGTGTTCTTACTTGATCTGTTACGCTGTTTCATTAAATGGGACCGGGTAATTCTTTCTTTTGCACAGTAGCGTATACCACGACGTTGCAACGTACGTTTATTACGTGCACATGTATTTTGTACGTAATAGCTGATCCTGCAATACCGCGTGTACCATAATACCGTTTCCGGTTCCGACACAGCGGTACCGCGATACAAGGACACCGGATCTCTCGTCGTTGCGCCCTCGAACGAAAAGCGAACGAGATCCATTCGTTTGTTCGTTCTTCGATGACACTGAACTCACCTCGAGGATTGATTCGAGTACTGCGTCCTGCATGATGGTGGTTTTCGTGGAGGTGGTAATCCCGACAGCAGATCCGGTATCCTGCAGCTGCGGAGCCTGAGGTGCCGTGGAAGCGCCACCTCCAACACCACAGCACTGCAACATCCCTGAAGTCTGAAACCCTCGCCCGTCTTTATCACGGCCAGTCCCTATCGATCTACCGTGTATCTAGGAGCTATCTTAATTAATTGGCGGCTTTTGCGGCGGCCTGCCAGGCTGCACACGACGATCCCACGATTAGGCGCACGATTCTCTAGGTGCGAAAAGGAATTCTCTTTTCATCGTGCACCCGTCATACCCTAACCCAGGGTTTCCCAAACTATGTTCCGCGGAACATTCGGTGCTCCGCTGAACCCGAATAGCTGTTCCGCGACAATTTGGAAAGGTTTTATACACTGCGACACATTTGAAGGTCTCCTACTTCGTATTGAAAGGCGAGTGATGTTAGATGAGCTAAAAAATGAGCTACAGAGAGTCACAACCTTATTCCCTCGCTGCTAAACAGAAGATACCTTTTTTAATATTCTATTACACGATTTTAACTTTCTCGGGAAGCTAGAGCAATTAGTTTGCTGCAGGATGTGAAAATAATTTTTTTCAAAAATTCCAATTGATCGGAATTGTAGAGAAAATACTAAAAGTTGCATTTTACAATTGTTTTATGTAGCCATATATTGAAAATTTGAGAAATACGTTTTGTAGATCTGTGTCGGTTATATGCACTGGTAAAGTTTCATCGAAATCGGTTGATGCGAAAAAACGACAGGTATTGGAAGATGAATCCTTAGATTTACTGCAGTTAGAGGCCGAAAATCGTGAAAATCTGCCATTTTTAACATATTTAAACGTTTGTAGCTCATTGATCGATTTACAAAAGATGTTTTTAAAATTTTCAATATAGAGCCACGTAAAAAGTTGTGAAATGCAATTTTTAGTATTTTTTGTCCAATTCCGATCAATTGCAATTTTTGGCAAAATTTTTTGTCACATCCTGTAGCAAACTAATTGCTCCAGTTTTTCAAAAAAAAAGTTGAAATCGTATAGTACAATAGTTACAAAGTTATCGTGTTTTTAAGAGTGAGCGAATAATTTCGTGACTCGCCGTAAGTGTCCCGTTAAAATTTCCGATTTTTCGACGTGTTCCATTGTAGAAAAAGTTTGGGAAACCCTGCCCTAGTCCATAGTAAACTAATAACTCAATGGCCGTTGGAAAACAGTCGGCTATACGTTTACGCGTCCCCGTGTCTATATCTGTCCATCCACCCTGGCCAACGTGCAAACATGTTTTACGCGAATCCGCGCCGAGTCGAGTCGCATACGTCCTTGCGCGCGGTCCAACATGCATCTTGTCTTTTCGATCGAATGTACGCTAGATGGTCCAGCAATGCCGTGCACCCTGCCGACTCTAATCGGAATCGAATCACGCGAAACACAAAAATGATCGTGGCAACCGCTTGTCAGGCTGACTTTTGGAAAAGCGGAGCACTGTGATCGTCATCGTCGGGGCAACAGGTTCTTCGGGTGCGACAGAAGCTGAGGAATCGCTCGATTTGATTTATACGGCTCGAGTAGACGAAAAAGGAATTTTTTCCGCTTGGTCTTCTTAACGCGAGTAGTGTCGAGTTCGGTTCATCGAAAACCACTTCCGTGATCGTTAGACAGCGGTCTTAAGGGAAATTATTTTCTTCGTGGAAAATGAATATTTCTACCTGACTCGCAATAATCTGAAGCGAAATGGAAATTTATTTTCTTTCTTTAACCGTTATGCGGTCAACCAAAATATATAGACTATTTGAAACTTTTCTGTATTTAACGTGTTCGCACGAATTCTCGTTTCGAGACTGTAACTCAATGCATTAGAAAGTGAAGAATGGACATTCAGAGGAATATTGTAATACTTTTTAGACAAACGTTAACAGATTGTTGAAAGAGATACGAGTAAATGGGCACGCGGTTGACTACAGCAGGGTTAATCGTTGCTGGTTATCGAATACCGGTGCGTGCCAGTCGAAACGGAGGACTTCCGGTTTGAAGGAGAACAGAAAAAGAGAGAAGTCTTCCGAGAGAAAGAAATCCGATCGCAAACTTGTCGTTTCGCGTAATAGATGTCGCGAACGTAAGACAGAACCGTGACCCTCGATTATCGCTATTTTTGCCTCGATACCGTTTAATCCCGGCGATATGTTCGGCTTTAACTGTATCTCCAGCACGTTCGATTATCCCTCTACCGCCCGTTCAACCGCCCATTCGCCCATTCGCCTATCCGCCTGTCCGCCTATCCGCCTGTTCGACCACCAACCTGCTCGTCCGTCTACCCCTCCGAACAGGAATATAGTATATCTCGGAAAAAGAGTGTCTTCCGTGCGTGATTTTACTCCTCGAGCGAAAAGTACACCGTACTCCGGACATTCGCGTCTCTTTCTTCGAGTCCTCGCAACCGATCCAACGATCCCTTTGTCGTTACTACGATCGTCCGATCCGGGAAACCGTCACGATATTAATCAGAAAATGATCGAAGCACGGTCGTTTCGTTTTCCTACGAGGTACCAGTTCGAATAAAAATTCTTCGATCGATAAATACGATCGCGTCCAAGGTCCGAAGAGAAGATCGAACTGGAAGAGGTGTTCGCGGGGCACTGGACGAAGGAAGGCTTACGGGGACCGGCAAAATGCCACGATCTCGGAAACGAGTCCCGTGGCACGCGTACGAAAGCGTTTGACCGATTACGCTCGTGATTCGTCCCCGGAGTGCGCAAGATGAAATTGAAAAATTTCGACGAGGAACAAACGAAAAATATAACTGTTCGGGGCTGGATTTTTTCCGACAGTAGGAAAAGAAGAGAACGGATAAGTCGAGTGGGGAGGATAGGAATAGGACGGGATGGAGGAGAAGGCGAGGGGGTGTAAGGGAGAGAAGGAAAGAGCGAGACGAAGGGGTGGAGAGAGGCTGGATGCAAGGACGCGAGGCGGGGAACTTGTTCGGAGGTCGAAAAAGGAAGGAGATTTTCAGAATGAGTTTCCGTTGGTGGTCGCGGGTACGGGTCGAGTGGCGGCACGGCACTGCTTATTGATCTCACTACCAACGCTACGTAGTGTACATGTAGACCGGTGCGCACAATACGCGCACGGAACACCACCGCACAAGGATACGTAGTGCATCCACTGTATCACTGTCTATCGTCTATCATCTGTCGTCTGCTGTCAGCCCCTCTATCGTCTAACGTCTATTCTTTCGTTTATCGTATGTCGTCTACAGTTTATCGTTAGTCTACCGTGGTCGTGGTGTCTGTCGTCGTCGCGTGTACAAGTGACGACGGCACCAGCACCGGCACCTCTTGTCTCGCTCCGTTCCGATTACGATCGTACCGATGACAACCGATGACGCCACTGTCATCGTCACGATCGTTGTGCTGTTCGTTCTGTTTTCATCATCGACCATGTCCCATTGGCGAGTCTGCTCGTTTCGTTAAAATCGTGATAGCTTTTCGATTCTTTCTTTCTATATTATTCGTTCGGTGTCGAAAACATCCGTATCCGATCGGACTTTACAGCGAGAAAGAGCAACCGTGTTTGCGTGCCGTTGTCACCGTTGAATTCGTTCGACGTCGATGCCAATGCCACTCGCGAATCACGACAGCGAGTACAACCCGACCGCACACTGTCGTCTGCTAGTATTCGAAGCTTAGTTCTCGGTTAAACCCCCGAGCAAAAGCAAATCGCGAATCGATTCGACACTTTCCTCGACACACTCCGACGAAAAGGCACTTTGTACGAGAACGATTCGGTTGTAACACGACTCGTTCGACCTTCGTTTCGTGAAAACGCGGAAAAGCGTACGTGGCCGTATACCATTTCTCTCTCTCTCTCTCTCTCTCTCTCTCTCACTCTCATTCTCTCCCACCCTGTCTTCCTTTTTAGGTCTTTCTCGACTTCGTTGACTCGAGACCAACGAACAAACCTCTTTAACTCCTGTCCGTACTCTCTAACATTCGGTCTAGTACGAATACTCGGGTTCGGGGTTTCGTTGGCGCGATCGCACGGGATCGGCGACGATTTTCGTTGGACGGAAACGCGCGGACACTTACGATGACCGAATCGAAGCGATGGTGGCAGGCCAGGACTGCTGCTGCTGCTGCTGCTGCTGCTGCTGACGAGCGAACGTTCACGGGACTCGCGAGCTTTCTCACTCGGCTATCATCCCGTACAAACTCCAAGATCTGCTCGACCGTGGAAGGCAGGCGGCAGGGCTGCTGGGAAACGGGGGAGGAGGAATATTCCCTCGTTCGCCGGAGAAAGGGGAAACCAGTGGTCTATCGGTGGGGGTAGACACCGATCCGAACCGGCACGAAACGGCGGGGGTGTGGAACCTGGAAGGGGATCCTGACCGGGGAAAACGAGAGAAAGAGGGAAACTACCGGTGACGGTGTGACGGTGATGGTGATGGTGACGCTGGGCCGTTGGGGCGGTGGGGCGATAGGGCGGTGGGGCGGTGGGGCGGTGGAGCGATCGGACGGTGAGCCGGTGGAAGGGAACAGTGCGAGAGGGTGGCGAGAGGGGCGAAAGCCAGGCAGGCGAACAGGCGGGGGTAGTCGCGGAGAAAGAAAGGGGGAGAAGGAGAGAAGGAGAGAGAGGGAGAGAGAGAGAAGAGAGCCGTCGGCGTAAACCGAGACGCGATAGCAGGGGTAGGAACTCCCGTCACCGCCAGATATGGGTCACTCCGCGATCGATGCCGATACAGAGCCCTTTTACCGCTAGGGATCGCTCGACATTGCTTACGTCATTCCTACGTTGTCCTCGCGTTCTAACCTTAGATTTTCTCTTTTTCTCTTCGCACGTTTCACCCTCGACCTTTCTTCACCCGCAGATCCAAGCGATTTCTATGCGTTCCGCGAATACCGCCCGACAAATCGATCCGACTACAATTTCGATCGATCGCAACCAAACATGGCGTACGGTGTACGATGTACGACGTACGACGTACAGCTGGTTACGGAACACCCTGCCGCGGTACACCCTTCAAATCCGACAACTCGCGACCCGCGATTCGCGACTCACAATGGTTCGCCTCGCGGCTACACGGGGGTGTAGTTTTCACAAAAGACCAATCAATACACGCGAGACGATCCACCGATCTTTCCCTCTCCTTTTGCCCTCCTACCGTCTTCCTTTCTCTGGCTCTGACACCTCGGAACCCCTCCCGTCCGTAGAACCGAACCAAAACCCGCTCCGACTATCCCTCTTCTTCACTCGTGCTTCTTCTCATTCCTCTCTTCCGTTCTCTCTCTCTCTCTCACACACACACGTATACATATATACTTTCTCTCGCCCTCTCACTCACTCTCTTTCTTTTCCTTGGTCCGTGCCTTACGCTCGGCTCGCCAACCCCTAGTCTCTTACCTCATCCCGCCTACCCCCTACAACTCAAAGCGTCCACATATAACAAATATACGTATAGAGAATGTACCTTCAGCCTTCTTTCCTCGACCACCACTTTACGGTTCCTTCTTTCTTTCTTTATTTATTTCTTCATTCGCTATCCAAAAGTCTAATCCCCGATGTAACGATCACCGTCGAAAATATGTAGTCCGGACGACCAAGTGCCGCGATTAGAGCATGCGTAGTACCGCTAGCCTTGCAAAATAGTCAAGCGTACGAGAATCGCTTGATTCGTCGATCGTCAGCTCCTTTTCTATCGTACTCCCCACTTTCTTACCCCCGCGATCCATCGAATATGTACTCATTTCGAAACTGCATTACAATTTCATTGCAAATAGCGCCGCATCTACTTCGACACGAGTTAAGTGTGTCGCGGTGCGTAGATATGCCAGCACGGTAAGCAGACGTCGCGGTCTATGCAGCTAGGCTCGCTTCGCGTTCGATACCGACCATTACTCTCGGTATCGACATTTTCTACTCTGTTTTATGACTTCCAACTGTTGTTGTGGATATCTGTCATGCGTCGGACGGTGCTCCACATCGGCAAACGGGAAACTAGTGGAGAAAAGTTGAAATTCCGGATCGAGGATTGTGGATTGTGGTGCAAGGTGCACACAGCACGGTCCTGACCGGAGCGCAGGCGTTACTGTAATCGCGTGACGTCACGCGTCTAAGGCACGGGGCGTTATACGCTTATCAATGAACGTACGACGCCTACGGTGGATAGCTGTTCTCTAGTGGCAAACACCACCCTCCCCTGCCTACTCTTCCATCCGCACCCCATACGTTTTGCCCTGTTTCTCTTCTCCTCCATCCCCCCACCCCTCTCTCTCTCTGTCTTACGCGCTCGGCTCTCTTTTTCAGTTTTTACAATTTTCTTAGTTACGAATTTGTCTAAGTAATGTTGACTCTTTCAAGTTCATTTTTCGGAAATTACGCGTCATCTGCCACCTATCCGCTACAGCGTAATCTTCTCCTTATTTTTAGATTTCTAGTGTGACATCATCGCAATTATTTTCAAACACATTCGTTCAGCTTTAATTTCAACCCTCAAAAAATATGAAATCTCAATTAGAGAATGTTGAACTATTTTTTATTCGAATGCGAATGATTCCTGATAGGGAACACGATGTTTGTTCCTTTTGCCGAAAAACATTTTGCATTCACAACATGTTTTTCAACGGGATTTTTGGCGACTCGAAAGAATTTCTTATCACTTTAGTGTCATTTTCTATCTTACCTGGTTTAGGTTTAATGAATATTAAACATAATCATATCGAAATCTAACCCAGAACTTTTTTTACGTGAGGGAAATCAAACTTATGGACGTGGAAGAAATTTTTCTTCTAATCGCCAAACATCTCTTTGGGAAACATGTTTTTTATTGCATAATAAAGTTATGTGCAAAATAGCTCAACACCTTTGAACGACTTTCGATTTCCGTGTTCCAAGTTTTTTAAATCTTACACCGTGGTGGAGACATAATGATCAACGATTTCGTACAATTCGTATTCTGTATATTTTGATAGGAGTTTCATCTCTTAGGGTAATAACACTATTCAACAAATTTCAACTCTTCCTTTGTCGTTTCGATTTTCACTGTGCGATCCTTATAGAGTTTTTTCCACTGATTCTGAATCGACCCTCAATTTTTCCCCTGGACGTCCACAGTTTTTGAGAAATTTGATTTTGATAAAAGGACATAGTTTCCACTTCAAACAAATATTGCGATGTTATTATAAAAGATTTTGAATTGTTCTTTGCAGCAGAAGATTCTGTAGACTGATATCTACTATTAATACGTTATGAATGTTCAAACATGTTTAAACAATCGTTACAGATGGAGAGACACCACTTTTACACCACTTTTTGGTGATATTTTTCAGTTTATTTTAAAAAATAAGGGTTCACCGTAATATCGAACTATATCACGCGATAGAGCAGACTTTAATCTTGAGAAACTCCCTTTTGAAAATTGCAACATCTACGTTTTTATCGAAGAAAGCAAAATATCTTCGCCTACATGAGTTACCGCCATGCGCTAACCACTGGCGCGGTAATTCGACGGGACGCGGCGCAGCAATTTTAGTTTAAACATGTTTAAACATTCATAGATGTATTAATATTGGATATCACTGATTCAGGAAAGTCTACAGAATCTTCAATGTAAAGAACAATTCCAAATCCTTTATAGTAACATCACAATATTTGTTTAAACTTTCTTCGGAATGTGTCTTTTATTTAAACTCGAATTTCTCAAAAACTGTGCGTTTAGGGGAAAATTGAAGGCAGATTCGGAATCAGCGCAAAAAACCCTATAGGAATCGCATAGTTGGTTGGTTGAAAATCGAAACGTTTTTTGGCTGTTGGAAGTGTAATCTGTGACAAGGGGCAAAGCGCTGCTTCGAGATTAACTTCGATAGTCGAAGTCGAACTTCGACAGTCGAAATCGAAGTTCGATTTCGACTGTGATTGCGACTACTACGACCACTCGGTTGTTGGTCGAGTGGCGTTCAGTGGCGTTCGCAACGAAGCGAACAGGAGAGAGGTTAGTTGGAATTGAAACCGGCGACGGAAAAAGGTGATCACACTGTTGCTCGCTGAAACGTTTTACATAAAACTACTTGCTGCGTTCGAGTGTACCAGATCGATTTGTTTAATGGATTCGGTCAAGTTAACTTAACACAAGCCTCGCGCATCGCAACCAAAGTTTCCGTCGCTGTTCTATTCCGACCGTATTATCGTTCGCAACGAGTAAAACACCGCTCGAAATCAATCGTAGCATAGCATTCTGGTAGCTTTTTATTATGCTTCCGTCGATCGTAGTCGCACTTGTTGTCATTGGAATAGCCTCTGCCGAGGACTGCAAAGGATGCGTCTCTTTGGACTCGTATTCCTTCGACAAGGTATATTTATTTTTGTTTCTATCGATATGCGTTTGGATGTGAATCTGCCGTTTCTATTTCGATATTCACACGATGCACAATAAACTAGTTTCACCTTTTAATTCTTTATCTCTCGGTGGATAAGTAATTTGTTGTCATGGTTACAAGATGCCCAACTATAATTTTCATATACATGTATCTAAATGATTATTTGTTTGCGACATGTGGCTCCTTTCAAACTTTTTCTCTTCTCGATGAGTAGAAGGCGTTGGTGTACGAAAAAAATTCAACAATTTTCTTTGTCATGAACAATTTTACGGCAAGTTTCTCTTACAAATGTCCACCGATCCAGAGGCGTAGATTCACCTGTAGGACGAATGACCATTACTTTTTATACACCCTGTACACACATTCCTTACAATTATCGAAATTTACGCGCGTGCGAGACATTTCGAGCCGAGCACGAAAAACAGTGGGAGATGTACACTTTTAGAGGTGGTAATTGTAGCAATGAATTAACACGAATTCGTTAGAAAATTCATTATACATTGTCGAGAGTAGACTAGATCATATGCATTTATGATCATATGCATTTATATGCAAAAATGTTTCACTTGGATTGCAACAAACTGGAGTGAATAGAAATTGGTTTTATGACTTAATATGTTTAATAGATAGAAAATAACATATCCGTATTTTTAAATTCCTCTAATATCTTCACGGTAAAAAAATGCATAAAGTCCACTGTCTAATTATTACTGTTATAGTATTTTCAACCTGTTAAACAAATTAACAAAGAAAATAAATTTCTAATTCACTGCAAAACGTTGCAATTCAAGAAGAAAATTTTTATTTTGCATAAATATCCGCTGTCTAGTCGAGGGAAACAAGAATGAAATTTCTGTCGTAATCGCAGGTAATACCGAAATTCAAAGCGGCAATAGTGAAGTTCGACGTGGCATTTCCGTACGGAGAAAAGCATGAGCAGTATGGCCAAATAGCCGCAGCGACGAAAGATGCCAATGACCTCTTGGTAGCGGAGGTCAGAGTCAAGGATTATGGGAATAAAGATAATTCCGATCTCGCTGCTCGATACAAGATCAAATCGGAAGCATTCCCGGCGGTTTTGCTCTTTCTCCAAGGGAAAACAGAGCCGATTTCTTTCGTAACCGATGAAGAAACTCAATTCACCGCGGATAATATCAAGCGATTCGTTAAGACTAAGTCGGCTGTGTACCTTGGTTTGCCAGGGTGCGTTGAACAATTAGACAGACTCGCGGAGGAATTCAAGTCCGGAGGAGAAAAAGAGAGGAAGGTAATGTATCTTCGTATAATACTACGTTACGTTGTATACGGACACGATAAACAATATTTTTATACGTTTTGTAGGAGATCTTGAATAAAGCGAAAGTTTTTGAAGAAACATTGCCCGACGCGCAACGCACAGCAGCCAAAGTTTACGTGAAAACTATGGAAAGAATATTGGAGAAAGGTGATGTGTTCGTTCAAACAGAACAAACGAGAATAGAGGGAATCTTGAAGGGTAAACTATCGAATGAAAAGAAACGAACAATGGAGGAGAGACGCAATATCTTGCATTCGTTTTTGCGCAGGGACGAATTGTGAAAAATTACGTCCTAACAAAATAGTATGATACGATACGATACAATACAAATTTACATGTACGCGTTATTACAAAAATGGCATCGCGAAATCTGTACGTGTCGTAGATGTTAACCATTGTACTGGATTTTTAGCGTTCATCCACACCTTGCTCGAAACATTCCATTATTTATTTTAGTTGATAATCTATGTCAGTGTTAAAAATTTTTTAATGACGCGATCTGAAATCGATAAAATATCTCGAAATAGTGGCGAATTGTTAAACACGCAAACAGAGCGCAACTGTAAATGATCGAACTATGACATCATTTTGTACACGCGTTTCTTACCAAAATAGGAACTCGCAAAGGTAAATAAACAAGATTGTATAATTGAATAAACATTCTTATACTTGCTCGCTCGTGCAAACCGTGTTTCCCGTACCAAAGTCGTTTTCCTTGTTTTCGTTCAACTTCGTGTTTCTTTCAAGTTACTTTTTGCTTTGCTTTGCTTTTCATTTTTTCATAGTATAAATGCTAAAACATTCTCCGCTAAATGATCACAGATAATGTACAACATTCGTATAAATATTGTCTTATTCGTAAATTCGAAGTTTATTCCACCTGTTTAGTAAAATTATTGCTAATAAGTTTCCTACGTTATGTTCGATGCTCAAATATTTAAGCATATGCATGCATGTTTATTTACGTCGGAATGTGCATTTTTAAATCAACCGCCCACCATTTCACTGGACCTCAACGATACTTTACATCTCCTCTGTTACTTTCACCTGTAATTCTTCGAGCTCCTTCGATACTTTTTCTATTTCTTGTCTATCATTTGATGTTTCGATTTCGCTATTTGGAATTTTTAGATTCTCGTTTCCTGTCTGCTTTTTCCCTTGCTCTTCGTTGTCGGTACTTTCGCTGTAACTCACATCGCTGGAAGGTTCACTGTCACTCTCCCCATGTTTTTCATCGGATTCGTTTTTTCCAGCGTATATTTCACATTCGGAACCTACTATCTTCTTCGCCTTCTCGAACGCTTCTTTCCACATGGACGCATCTATTACAAAGAAAAACATTGGTCAGATTCGTTGTTATCGTTATTGTTCGTTAATGTGGAAATCTATAAGAAAGGGCAGACATACTTTCCGCGTTTGCAAATCGTATCGCGAGCAGCTCTGGTTTTAGCTGTTCATCCGCATAGTCTGCGAGTACGCTCCATACCCAGGCTCTGTCGCTGCCACAATTTGGTTTCAATTCCATCCAAGGAGTTACAAAATGATTGGCGCAGATTTTGTACGTTTTGTCTCTTCGCATTACAACTCGTACGGTATTTTTGATTTTGTGTCTTAACAATTTTACTTCCCCCGTTCCACGCTCCTTCCATTCGGCAGGAATATTGGACGAATCGTAACGATATAATTTTGCTCTCCTGCAAGTAAAATAATTATAAACACGTACAACAATTGCGTCGAGAAGAAATATTAATCACTAGCTTTGGATAGCTTGACTTTACATTTTTATCATTTCAACCTCATCCTCTTCGTTATTAGACACTTCTATTAAAGGTAAGGTAATTATTGGTTCAAAATGTATGTCATTGTCGTTACCGTCTTCTTCGTTGTCCTGAGTGTCACAATTAATGCCTTTCGTGTCTACGTGGTCTCCATTTAACTGAAAAATAATATCAAATCAACGGCTGTTGCGCCGGTTTCAACGTAACTCCGTCGACAAGAAATACTTAAAATTCTCGTTACAAGTTAGCAGAATACTTATCGGAATGATTAAAGTATGCGTTGGAACATGTCACTGTTTTCTCTGATGCTTAACAAAGGTGAAATACATGTTATAATTGACAAAGTCATTCAATTTCAAACTATTGTGCTTTGTTTTCATAAGAACGCGGCAATATAACCTACAGCATCGCTTCAAACTTTCTATTGTAAACGATAATAATGGTTTCCTTTTAACGCCTGAGATAAAGTTAACATTCGGATACGGAGGAAAATGTATTTACCACGTTTTCTGGCATCTTTTATAAGTTTCACAAAATAAATCCTCCGTTCGATTAACAGATACCGCCAACTCCGGTCTATTTGATATCGAATCGAGATATCGTACGATGTACGATTCTGGTGTCCAGTGTCTCCACAGCGTTCATGATACATCTACATGCAATGTACGAATGTGCATGCGAAGTACAGTCCCTCGTGAAAGTGTTTAGACGCTTCCATTTCCAATATTTACGATTCACACGAACTATTTAGACTGGTCCTATTAGCTGAGAAAAGAGTAATTGTTTTTACTAATATAAATAACGCGAGATAATATCTGAAACAGTATATATATGCACACACACATCAAAGTAATGAATGATAACGTAGGAGTCATAGATATGTTGCATTGTATACCAAATGCATTGTTGCGAACGTCTTGGAATTGTCTTCTACTTAGTGCTACTTCAACTTAGATCCACTACATTTCTTCAATCGACACAGCTCGAGAATTACAAGTTTATATTTCTTTTTCAAATTCACATCCCGATCTTCGAACAGTTTTGTCAGTAACTGTACATTGTCAGTTTCAAATGGCAACTTTCAGCATGCACCGTCGATTTCTATTGGATAACGATAATTGCCAAATACTGTAACGAGTATACTTTGTTGAAATATAATTTATTTATTTACTTGGTCAACCTTTATTCGTTTAGTTGTACATCAGTCAATTGAACGTTCATTTGTATATCTGATATCAGTATTATATCGATAATTTCTTCGTTTTTGGATGTCATAAGAAATCTGATGCAACTTCATGTTGGTTTTTCGGTTTGTATACAAATGGTATACAAATTATGAAAGTGCAACTAAAAAATGTGTTTTTATTGTCTCTGAAGTCTGCGTTGACATTGGCCAGGTAGGAATCAGTCCGCAATAGTCGCGCTATGATTGGTCCATGTTTTTCATTAATAAATCCTTACGTATATATATTGTTCTTGCTATTCTTTTTTCAAATAGAGTAAGTCCTGAAAAAAATAAATAATGGTGTCATAATATCAACATCCACATTAAACTTTCCCCTCTAGGTACACTCTAGCTTCGTGGTACTGCGATTTCTCAACAGACTATAGCACTTTGCCCACATCCGTCATCTGGTGGATGAAGTAATCTTGATCCGAAGCCGGATCTATAAGTCCATAACGTCTACGTGGTCCAAGTGTTAGATAAAAGAACGTTCACGATGACAATGAACTTCCACGATGTAACAAAGAACGCCTTTTCTCAAGTGCACCGTGATTGACCGTGATGTCGCCAATTGTCTTTTACGACACGACTCCGTCTAGCGGTTGGTCAGAACACAAAGACATAATCGGCACAGATTTCATCTGTAGAATTGCCGATCCGGTTCCATAAACTCTAGCAACGAAAACAAAGATGCTTTCTGACATTTGCAAGTTGACCGTGTTGTTTGAAAAAGTTCGAGAAAAAGAACATTTTCGAGAAATGCGGGTTCAATGGACATCTATGTGCTTTAGATGGTTCGTGTTCGCACGGAGCATGCTCGATGAATCGAGCGGTCGAATTATATCGAGCAGGAAAGAGGGAGTCGGTCGGGGTGGGGGTAAAAGGGAGTGGAGTGCGCGGTTGTCCGGGCGGCCATTGCGGGTACCTTGTCCGAAACCGCGAATGCAATTGATTGCTGTGCGTGATACCAGTGAAATCCAGGAAAATCAAAGGTCATCCCAGAAAGAAGGTGGTTTGTGTGAAGCCCGGGACGCGCACGAAACCCCGGCCCGATGGCTGAATCCGACAAATTGAATATCGACGACATTATAGCTCGACTCTTGGAAGGTAAAGTTCCTCTGCCCTGTTTGTCCTGTACGAAGGGGCAGTGAGGAGGGGGTGGGGGCAGGAGGGTGACGAGGGTATCATGGGACATGAGACGAAACTGTCTCACCCGTTCGCCTCACCCTTTTTTACGCTTCTCTTTTCGTCCATCTTCGTATTTCGGTCGATGGCAAATCAACCGCTACCGACTGTTGTCGACTGCTACGAATCCACTCGCTATCTTCTAGTGAGAATAGCGTAACGCTTTACCTTCGGTTCCATTCAATTTTTTCTGTCTTTCTTTGCCCTCTTCCTTCGTTCTTCTTCCCTCTTTCTTCTTCCTCGTTACTTTTCACCGCTGTGTCTTTATTTTTCTTCGGCCGATTACGCAATTCTCTTCAAATACGACCAATTAGAAATGCTTTAACCGACTTTACATCCATTTGTTTACGCGAGAAACGATATCGTTGGGCGAGGCTCTTATTATTGCCACCAATGGACGTTCTTGCGATTTGCGTCGTAACTTTCGATGCTCCTTCCGTCTCGTCGTAACACCAATTTTTAAACGCTTTCATATTAACGGACAAAGTTTGTTCATCCTGTTCTTTGTCCTGTGGTTTCGTAAAATAATACCACCGATTTGAAGCTATCGAACGGATACAAATTCAAAGACAAACGATTCCTTCCGCCTCTACATCTCTAAATTTGTCTTTCAGTGCGAGGAGCCAGACCTGGGAAGAATGTACAGTTGACAGAGGGAGAAATAAAGGGATTATGTCTGAAGTCACGTGAAATTTTTTTATCGCAACCAATCTTGTTGGAGCTAGAAGCTCCTCTTAAAATATGTGGTAAGCGTTCGGACGTACTCTTCATAAGGTCTACAGCGAATTCAACTCACCAGGTTGAAATGTAATTCTTGTTCTACGAATCAATTTATGGTATTCCTTATTTACAGGTGACATTCATGGACAATACTATGACTTGCTACGACTGTTCGAATACGGCGGATTTCCACCGGAAAGCAATTATCTCTTCTTGGGAGACTACGTCGACAGAGGAAAACAGTCGCTGGAGACTATTTGCCTTCTGCTCGCATACAAAATCAAATACCCCGAGAATTTCTTTCTACTCCGTGGTAACCACGAATGCGCTTCTATAAACAGGATATACGGGTTTTACGACGAATGTAAGTAATCTCTGATCAATCGGATACTATACAGAGGATCGTTCAATAATATTATAAATAACATTGTATTTTATTCCGCTTTCTTCAAATTCGTCTACGAAAATTGAAAATTTCAATAAACATCAGCAGTCTAATAGTTACTAATATTGCAAAGAGGATTGTTCAATGCTAAATCCGATAACGTTGCGTGCAACAGGTAAACGCCGATACAACATTAAATTGTGGAAAACATTCACCGACTGTTTCAACTGCTTACCGGTCGCTGCTATAGTCGACGAAAAAATCTTTTGCTGTCACGGAGGTCTGAGCCCAGATCTCCAACACATGGAACAGATTAGACGTATCATGCGGCCGACAGACGTACCCGACCAAGGTTTACTATGCGATCTATTGTGGTCGGATCCGGACAAAGACACGATGGGCTGGGGAGAGAACGATCGCGGAGTCTCGTTCACGTTCGGTGCTGAAGTTGTCGCCAAATTTTTACATAAGCACGACTTCGATCTGATATGCCGTGCTCATCAGGTACGCGTGCCAAAATAATACGAATTAACGGGACGATGTACATTGTAGATCGTAAATGTATCGTGGACAGATGTTGAGGCGAGAATTTAAGAAACTCAAGCGTAATCTGTAATTTCAGGTGGTTGAAGATGGCTATGAATTCTTTGCAAAGAGGCAGTTGGTTACCTTGTTCTCGGCACCAAACTACTGCGGCGAATTCGACAACGCGGGAGCTATGATGTCCGTGGACGAGACGCTGATGTGCAGCTTCCAAATTCTCAAGCCAGCCGACAAAAAGAAATTAACTTACGGTGGCCTGAACGCAGGCAGACCAGTGACGCCGCCGCGAGGTGGAAATAACAAGAGCAAGAAGAAGTGAAACCCTTAGATTTCTTTTTTCACCCCAGCCCCCCGCCCCCTTTGAACGCAATGCTTACAACTTTAAGACAACAATTCCTCCCTTGAAATTTACCATCTTTTCTGAGTGGATCAATGGATTTTTGTACGAGGAAAGACGTTATTATTCTTATTTTTCTTAGCATCGCTCATTGATTGTCATCGTTATCGATCAGCATATTTGCTTTCGAAGTTACAGTATATTGGAATAGTCGTTACCACGAGAATGCATTAACGAATGACAGAATTGATCACGGCAGAACAGACGCTGCTCGTCAAGTAAAGTGAAGTAAAATAAAACAAAAATGAAATACTGTGCATCGATAGGATAGTTCAGAGAACGACAAACGAAAATATCGGAAACTTTTCTGTCTATGAACAAAGAGCTAACGCGCTTATAATCTCGATTACTCCCGATTAGATTAGCCAATGAAAAGTTGAACGGTTGTTGATTGCGATTCTTCGAGAAGAGTACGACTTTGCGGTAAAATACAGTATTTTATCGGTATATGTCCCAAATGTCTGGCACGTAAATGACCCGGAGATATCCCCATTACTGTGGGGTGTACCCCCTTGAGGGACCATGAAGCTCGAAAAGCCTCGGTCGCCGAAAAATATGACACCATGCGGCTCGGGTATATCTGTGAGACCACACTAATCGGAGATTCAAACTTCTTTTTAATTATTTTTTGATGGTTATTTGATTACCATATATGTGGCATTTTTCTAATAAAAATCATACCAAATACAATATAATTCCGATGATATTTACTTGTCTCTAATAGACAGTTAAAGTTTCGGGCGCGAGGAAGGACAGCGTATGGGAAAAAAAGAGACGTGGAGAGTCGCAGTCGCCGGCACAGTTCAAAGAAATTGGTCGATCATATTTTGGATTATCACCTAGAAAAAACGAATTGTTATTCTAGACCTTAAAATATCATGAAATATGTAATTACATAACAGCTAATTACTTTTAATTAAATACTTTACCTAAATAATACAACTTGAGCGTATGCATTCGCAACGGACACGGCGCACGGTCGTCGAACTTTTCTATTCCTCGAAAATAATTTTCCAGTTCTCGTTCTTCAACGTTTAAGGGAATTCCGCGGATTTTAGATATTTCAGCTCCACCTTCGTCTCCGTCCTGAACCCCGTTTTCGCCTGTGGATTCATCTTCGTTCTCGTCCATTACTTTATCCTCGTTCTCGTTCGTTTCTTCACTCTTTTTCTCGTTCGTTTCTTCACCCTTGTCCCCGTTCGTTACTTCATCTTTGTTCTCTTTCCTTCCTGAATATCTTCCTTCTGTTTCACTACAATAATCTAAAAAGTGGGTGATGTGTTCTATCATGATATCATGAAGAGGCGAGATTTGTGACATGATTTCTTGCATGTCCTCGATGATATTGCTGGTTTCTTCATATTCGTTGCATTAATTTATGCCTGAAACACCTTTTTGTTTTCGCAATTACGCCTTGATCCATCGTATGAATAAATATCGTAATTCTATATTGCAATTTTCCAACCAAATAATTATCAGGAAGGCTTTTCGGAAAAGCATCGCATCGGTTAAACGATTTCCCAATGTCCTTCGCTCAACAAACCATGCGTAAAGTTGTTGCTTGAGCTCCGGAAGTAGAGGTTTTTTATCCTTCGACGTTTCCTGTAGTCCTTATTCTCTGTTAGGCGAAAAATACTAGCAGCGTTATTTTTGATGAGGCGAATTGTCTTCGCATTTACGTTGTACGCCGCAGCCACTTGCTGAGTAGACGCTGTCTCCCAATCCTTTAACACGTTCATGCGTTGTTGTATCGAGTGACACGTTTGACACCCGACATTTTAAATAAATATAATAAAAATAAAACTGAATCAACGATAAACAACTAACCATAATAAAACCACAGCAACGACAACAACCACGATTTGGACAAAAATTCGAGAGCGGAATGTAAGTACAGTTAGAGGTCCTGCAAACTGACTGACGCGGAAAGCAAAAACGCAAGCCCTTAAATATGTAGCGAAAAAAGTAGGGAAGAGATAGAAAAGACAGAGATACATAGTAAGAATGCAAAGAAGGGAAAACCTAACGACCTAACGTGACCTGGAGTCCCTCGGTTTATGAGTTTGAGAGTCCCGAAATGTCTCGTTCAAGTGTACGTTGTTCGGCTTGGTCGAAAGTTTGGAAGGAGTACGCGAAAGTGAGTGGAGTAAAGGGTAGCTTGAAAATGGCCAGGATGAAGGGTAATGGAAGGCATAAGTCTTGCCTCCTGATAAGGTACTAGGATTTAGGCACGTAGATGCAATTTACAACGGAGTAATGACAATTGTTGTATGGTGAATTTATGGGACCTGACATGTTTTGCAATCATTGTTGATATTATCCAATATATTTTCAACGAGACGATGCGACTTGCAGTTTCTTCTTCTTTACTATTTACTCTCTTTGACTGTCACCAAAACTTACTCCATCGTCAATTAAAAATATTCATCTGTATGTATAATCAGAAAAATTTTGATCAGGAAATGTTACAAATATGATGGTAAAGGTCTCACAAAAGATTAATTAAAAATGAAAAAATGTCATTGCATTACTGTTGCCTCACCGATTATGTACCTGATCTATACACGATGACCTTACACTTGTATATGATCCGAATTATGTCGTGTTTGGTATCATTTTAATCAGAAAAAATATCACAATTCTATTAGAAAAAGTCTCATAAATAATAAGTAATAATAAAAAAGTTATTCTTTGGTACTACATTGTGAGGACGCGCGAGCCTTTGAACTGTGAGGCGTCTGCGATTTTCCGCGTCTCTTTCTTTCCCATACGCTGTCCTTCATCGCGCCCGGAACTTTAACTATCTAGTACACAAGTAAATATCATCCGAATTATATCGTATTTGGTATGATTTTTATTAGAAAAATGGTAAAGTGGTAATCGAAGAAGTTTGAAATTCGAATTAGTTGTGTTTACACTTATCGGCGAACGAGGCCTCTCGAGCTCGGCTGTCCTTCTCTGCGTTCGGCAAAACTCAAAAAATAGTTTCCCTGGCGTATGAATGACCCTGCGCAGACCCGTGTTGAGGACTTGTATCGATAAAATACTGTAGCTAGAAGCTATTAGACGATGAACAATATTTAGTAAATATCGTCGATCCGAAATTTTGGAATGACTGCACGATCGACAGCACTGTTTCTAGGAACAATTCGATAACGAAACGTTCTAGGACCGTTCTTTGAAACATACTAGGAACGTTCGCTAACGTAATTCCTACCATTTGACGCGTATACAAAATGTCGCGACATACATATTAGTTATCGATGCGATACGTATATATAGTCATGGCTTTATTATGTTTCTGAAAAGTGCGCAAAAAATTTGTTGACGACACATAGCTATAACTACAACCACCTCGAAAAAACCGCTTTTTGTAGAGTGTGCTTTTATAATTCAATTTTTATAAATTATAAGGAAGAATCTAGATATTATATTGTACTGTATTGTATTATTTTCTATCGTATTGTACTATACTGTATTGTATGATCGTTCAGTGACAACCAGACTTTCTTCGCGTGACTTGTTACGAACAAACCGAAAGAAGTTGCGATCGTGGCCATTCTCTAGATTCGATTTGATATATCCTACTCCTCGAAGGCGGTCGTTCACTTTTCAGAAGGGAATTTTAACGATAACGTTACACTAACGATAAGAGCATGCTGTAAATGTGTATAATTGGAGTAGAGCAACGTTGTTGTGTAGACCATGTACACGCGCGCAAGGATACAGCAGCAAGGAGAAATATGAAAAAGAAACCCCAATTTCTAAGGATTTCATCGTACAATTATTACCGTATCTCGAGTCTCGCTCGAGAATAAGTGGATTAATCTCATCGTTAACGTTTACGCTGTACACCATTTTAATTTCGTTGGTTTCATCGAGAAGCTGTTTTATCCGCACCCACCTATAGATATCGACGACTCGGTCTTCAACGATATTGTAGGATCTCAGGAAAAATGAGGGAACCGCCGCCGCGGGAATCGAACCCGGACTTCACCTGGTGGTAGCCGATCGACTAATGTGCTCTCCCATTCTTCCCAATCTCCTACGGTATATTTGATCTGGGGGTCCTGATCCCGCAATACTGCTAGAATTCGCGTACAAAAGGGAATTTGATCATGTTACGCCTATGATTAAAAATCGACGCCAACATCAATACCGACATCGACGCCCCAGTGTCACCGGTATTTACGATTGCCTCTCCCGTACACCCTGTACCCTGTAATTGTACATTAATTTCTATTTTATAAATAAAATTCACGAAAGACACTCGTCCATTTTACTTTACATTTCTTTCTTTCGATGCGAGCTCACTGTTATAGGCGTTGTTCCATCGACATCGTGCGAATTTTCTACGTATACGCAAACACGGCCAATACAAATCCGTCGTATTATTGCAGAGGACCGTTTACTGGAAAACAACATATCCGCGACGAGATTTTGTTTTTCGCGCTCCTCTCATTCCGTCAATAATTGATTCGTTTCAATTTTTCACTACCGATACACCCGAAGATTCTTCCACTTTCACGCCGATTACAAGATCCGGATAGATATAACGCTGTAGAATGGTGTTTTCGTTACTTTATCGAAATAATAAGAATAGTATATATAATATCAACCATAAATGCTACTATTATTACTACTACTATTGTTGTTATTACTATTACTAGCAGATACTAACGATATTGGATAATGTAAAGACAATGTAAAAACCATGTAAACATTTAGAAAAATACAGTAACATCGAGCCATCAAAGAATCACTTTTGTAACGTTATTTCACTATAATTTTGTTCGGGAGCGTCCGCTATTCGCTGTTGAGAGCTCAACGGGAAACGAAATCGTCTTATCTCGGGAAGGCATTTTAATATTAATCAATGTAATTTAATTCAATTCGTCCAAAGTTGTAAATCAAAATGTACCTCAACCCGAAGATATTCGAGAGGTACCTAAAACAATGAAAGAAATACACCATTGACGATGCTCTCGGAAACGGTTTCGAGGAATGAAAAACTCTGCAGATGTATTGTTGCATATAGTTGCATATAGGTATATGTCATACTTATGTGTACGCATTTATGTCTTGTGCTTTCAATTCTTGATCACCAGGATTCTGTGATGGTGGTTTAACGATGCGTCTGCCACCGAACATTGGTAAAAAATCTGTACAGAAACGAACGATTAATCGCGTCGATCGAAACGCGGAAGAATCGTGTTTGATAGCTTGTACTCTTTGACAGGAAGGATGGCGCCGTTGCAAGAATACGAAACAATTTAGAGTCGATTCATACATATCCGATATCGGAGTCCGACAAAATATTCTTACCCAGGTTTAAATGAGACCGTCCACAACCGGAAAACTGAGTCCGATTTTCCTCCAATACTTTTCCTTCGAGTCGAACAGGCCATAACTAACGAATAAAAGGTTTCTATCCCTCCTCAGGTGAACTATCGGTAGCTCTCCTTTACAACATCATGATAATGAGAAAGATTCTTACTCAAGTTGCCTCAAAAATCGGCCGGATATGCATGGATACCGAAAAACGCCGGCCAAATATGTATGAATCGACCCTTAAGCGACTGCTCGTGAAAAAAGGAAAACGCGACGAAGCATGAGAGAAAATATTAAATTAATTGAAAGTGTAGCGATCGCGATCACTGATGAGATGCCTATATCTCCTGACTATAGGATACCGATAGGATACCGTTTCTTCAACGCATTTGAATGAAACTGTTCACACCTACCGCGGTGGAACCGCGAAGACACCTACCAACGCATCTCTTCGAATACATTGAAGAATATCTGTCCGGTCGGATAGGTTTCGTGTCTGCGCGGATAGTATAAATCGACGTTAACACGCGAGCAATTCCTACTCTTGAAAATGACTAACTAGCAAACGAGGAATGAGCAACGATCAGCGATCAACGACCAGCAAGCGACAAGCAAGAGCGAAAAGTAAAAAGCGAGAAGAAAGAAGCGAGGAGTATCGAGTATCGCGCACGCAACGCCAAAGCCGAAGCCAAAGCGTTTGTTCCCGTTCGAGAAGACTCCGCCTTTTGGCACGGGACACGGAGGAAGAGGATGCGGTTGGTATCCCGTGGAGTTGAGCGTGGGTGTTCGTGTAGGAGGATCTTCGAGAAACCCCTCCTCCCTCGTGGAAAGTTTCCCTTCCTTTCGATCCTCCTCTGCTCGTTTCCCTCTTCGTTTCTCTTCTCGTTTTCTCTTCTGGTTTCTCGTACGGTTCATCTCGTCAAGAGTGAGGGAGAGAGAGAGAGAGAGAGAGAAAGGACACCGAGGCGACGGAAACCGAGAGGAGGAGAGTCTGGTGGATAGAGAGAGGGAGGCTATAACGGGAAGGAGGGCGAGAGATACGGCATCGGAGAATGATGTCCCGATGATAAGCCACGAGGTGTAGTCGACTCGGGGGAGTTCTTTCCGATTCATCCGATGCCGCGCGTTCGAGCCGAGAGTTTAAGCCCTTGTCAGCATCTGGACCTCGAGGTGAGGACAAGTTCTGTTGACGAGAACCGCGAGAGTCGCGAGATACCGGCGACGATGTCGAGCATCTTCTGATATTCGTCCAGGATCTCGAATCTCGCTCTCAGATTTCGCGCTGATTGCCTGGAACCGCTTAATGGCCCGCCGCGAATGATAACCGTTGTTCGCGCCGAGTTCTTCGCGCGAATTTCCTTTTTCTTCTTCCCCTCGATTTTTTTCACCCTTCGTTTCCCTCCTCGGGCCGTTTCGTCTTGTTTCATCGTTTCATCGGCTCGTCGCTTTGCCGTCGATCTTCTTGCACGGACTTGTTCGTCGTCTTTCAACAGGAAAAACCAGAGCCCGGAGGTGTCGAGTGTTGTGATCGAAGCGTGTAATTGTTTGTGACGTCGATACTGAACTAGTTCCACGGTGAATTCAAGCTTCAGAACACCGATGTGTTTTTCCGAGAAGAGGACCGCGCAACAGAGGAATCCCGAGACTCGGTTTGCCCGCCGATAACCGTGGTCTTGAAATTCTCGCGAGGAGACGGAAACGTTCGACCGTCGATGCGACTGAAAATTGTTGGCGATGCAGCAACAACACGAGTCACGAGTCGACGTCACCGTCGATTGTTGTTACCAACAATGGAGCCCGCATCATCAAAGTCAGCACGTTCAGCAGATCGCGAACTTACCGTCCCCTATGCAACAAATGGAAGGTACTTTTTCTTTTAGATTTTCTTCGATTTTCGACGAGTAAAGATCGTGTTACGCGCTTTACGCTATCCAAAACAATTGGGGAATATAGAGATATACGAGTTGCGACAATGGGGTGCAACTAATTGTTTTGAAGAGAGTAGGCGCGTACGCGTGCAACGTTAGATGCGAATCGCGCGTTCTCGTCGGTATCTACGAATGTCCAGAAAGGGAAAAGGATTTTACTGTGATTTCAGCGTGTTTGCAGACCGCGGGAAGGGTGAAACGGTCCCGCAGCCCGAATTCGAACTTGAACGCGAACTCAAACTCGAACTCGTCGAAAAGCGCGCCAACGCCGCGCGCTTCCGCGTCGTCGGTGTCATCGTCCTCGATAGCGTCCTCGATACCGTCCTCGATACCTTCCTCGAGTTCCGTGGATGCTCGCAACGATAGCAACAATAACAATCGGCAACACGGCGATCATCATCCTAGCGATAATGCTGGGAACGCGACGGACGAGCTTTCTCCGAAGAGACCGCTTCATCCCGCATTGGTCGGTGCTGGAGCAGCTCTCGAGGCGAAACCTCTTTGGGAAGAGTTTCATCAGCTGGGCACGGAAATGATCGTGACCAAAGCCGGAAGAAGAATGTTCCCAACGTTTCAGGTAACAGAGATTGTCGAACAAATTCATTTTTCAAGTACGACGATCGTACTGGCGCACAGTGCTCCGGATCGAGGAATTCACTTACATTTTGCGTCTGAATGAATATTGCTTCCGGAAACGAAGTATACGGATTAGCACAATTGAATAAATATTGAAAGTTGGATATTCGAAGAGGTTTTTAAGACAAAAATTGCTTCTCTTAACGCGACGCCCTGATTATTTGAATAACCGATACTATTTAATATTTTTTCTTGCTTTTTTTTACATTGAAGAGCAGATTTTCGTGATAAAAAATCATATCTTCTATTATCGATTAATGTAAATACTCTATTTTAAAAATAACGCTCAATGCAGTAAGAAAAAGTTGCGAAGTTCTTTCTATTCAAGAGAGTATATCTCGAAAGTTTAGCCGAGTCTAGCTTTCTAACAAATTGGGGTATTTGTAGCACGCCTTCCTTTAAACAATCCCACAAGTATCATTTCCCGCTGCTGATCACATTATAAATTATAAATTATTGGAATGAGAAACGTGACTCTTGAACCATTGGAGTTATTAGAGATATCAAGATGAAATTTGGGGAAATTTCAAGATAAAAATTATCAATACAAAAACTGATTAAAAAATATTGTTTAACATACGCAAAAAATGTTTAATGTCCTACGGTTGAAAATTACTACTTTCGAAATAATGATCAAAAAGTTTATACCCAGACTGCGGATCTTTATGCATTTATAAGAAAATTGAGTAGATGAAATTCAAAATTGTTAGAAAATTTGAACAATTGAAGATGTCAATGTATGATAGGAAACAAATAGCATTCAATTTACTTTCTATTTCCTATAATCGATGCGAACAACTTTTATTTTGATGTCATTGAATTTCTCGATTCGGACCAACGTGTGCAGCTTGAAACCGTTCAAAATCGATTGTTTCGATTGGTTCGCAGTGCCGATTTTTCGGATTGGATCCGAACACGGATTATCTGCTCGTGATGGATTTCGTGCCTTGCGACGACAAACGGTATCGATACGCGTTCCACAGCAGCGCCTGGGTAGTTGCTGGCCGCGCTGATCCAGTCTCACCCCCCAGGATTCACGTGCATCCCGATAGTCCTGCTAGCGGTACCCACTGGATGAAGCAACCGGTCTCCTTCGACAAGTTGAAGTTGACCAACAATCAGCTGGACGACAACGGACACGTAAGTCACATCGCATTTAATCCTCGACAACTGTCGACAGCCGACAATCGTATACGTCGGGTAGTTTATCGATTCTTTGAAATATCTCAATTATTTTCAACAAGCGTTACGGAACGCATCGGGCTTAGGGGTGTGCGAGTACTCGAAATTTCAGGTTCGAGTCCGTTCGGGAAATTTATTCGAGATCTAGTCGGGATCCGAATTTCGCGACCCGAAACAGTAATCGGGTCGGGTCGAGTTGGTGTCCCGAAAGTTTGCAATACTTGCGTACTCGAAGTTAAAGATGGGTCAAGTCTGCGATCAAATCAGCGATAAATACAGTGAGTCAAAAAATTATTCGCTCACTGTTAAAAAGGCGATAACTTTTTTAATATCGTACTATACGATTTTAAATTTTTAATATAGGCCCACATAAAAAAGTTGTGAACTGCAACTTTTAGTATTTTTTCTGCAATTCCGATCAATTGCATTTTTTGACAAAATTTTTTTCACATCCTGCAGCAATCTAATTGCTGTAGCTTCTGAAAAAGTAAAAATCGTATAGTTCGATATTCAAAAAGTTATCGCCTTTTTAACAGTGAGCGAATAATTTTTTGACTCACTGTAACTCTGTGCCTATTGAGATGTCTAATCATCGGTTGTGTTAATATTTCGATTCGTAGTTAACACCGTTTACTAAACACTGATTTGATCGCAGAAACGCCCCAACTTTAAATTCGAGTACTCGAATATTGTAAAATTTCGGGGACCCAACCCGATTCGACCCGAGGCTCGGGTACTCGCACACCCCTAATCGGGCTACGAGTTGTGATTTACGAATGACACGCTACCAAAGTTCTTTCTTGCGGAAATAGATCTTAGAGAAAAACCGGCCACGGTGCGTACGATTCATTTCGAACGCGGCGAGATGTGAACACTGGGAACCACCTACGCGATAAAGTAGAGCGCGAAGGGTGACACGCACGCTGTTGCGCGGCGTGTTCCACGTGTTTGTCGTTTACGGACGAGTTCGCCTTAATTGACCTGAGATACGAGCCTATCTCCTCTGAGAAATTCAAGACGTTCATCCCCTAGAAGAACATCTTCTATTTCCTCGCTCCACGAAGCAATCATCGGGTTCATTCTAAGGGATGCTTCCTTATCCCGTATCCTTTCTTCGTTGCTAACCCTTTCGCTACCTTGGACGAGATATCTCGCTTCCACGATATCGAAGAACCGAGGCTATGGACGAGACATATCTCGTGTATCTTTATTACTGATACGAAGTGTTTTCGTTGTGAATTTGACACAAGTAATCGTTTTTTAAGACATGTTATCGTTGGTAGGAAGAATTTAAAGATAGTTTTCATTGTTGATTCTGTATGGAATGATTGGTGAACCGCATAATGTGACGGAACAATTGTTACAGAAACATCTGGTTTCCTTCCGTTGGTCATTTATTTTTGAAAACTATACAATTCTATTGTTCGATAAGGTTTTTCTTCTGTGTGTTCTATTTTTGTATATTAGGTCTTCTACGAAGATTGTAATAATCACTCTGCATTCCACTCGAAAGAAATAATGAAAACTCTAATTGTGTAAAATATGCAGTATTTTATATTCATCATCTTTAAGCACCTTCCACCATTGGTGACCCGTCTTAATCCGTCCCTCGTGTCAGTGTTTTTCCGAAATAAATTAACTATTCTGTTGTAGGTAGGTTTTGCCCGAAATTACGCGACTTTTATTTTTGAGTGCGAAACAGGCGATCGAAAAACCCGAGATGTACACATTAACTCATTAATTTCAATACAACAACATCGAAAAATAACTGTTTTCCTTGTTATTTCATCTTTTACAACTGAGGGTGAGGATGAGGGTTTAAAATCGATTGCTTGAGTAAAATTTCCAAATTAAACACTCCTATTAATAATCAAGCTATACGAAATATCTCGTCCATAGCACCGTTTCTCGATATCTCGTCTATTGTAGCAAAAGGGCTAAACCGTTCGTCTTCGAGTGATCGAAAATCAATCTGCGATCGCCGTATCTTCTAGATTCTAGGAGAATTCGATGCTTACTCGTATTAGTAAGCCATCATTGGTCCGTATACTTTTTGAATCTCATCTTGACGACGCTTTTACTGATCCCGCTCTCCTGTCGCCACGAACAACGCCCGACAGAATCTACACCGAGCGTAACGCGACTAACGTAAACATACGTAGTATCAAGTATAAACCAACCTCTGGTAGCCTGGGAAAGATGACGGAAGGCAAGAACGATGCGTTTATGTTTTCTCGAAAGAATTGCTAGCACGAAAGAATTCTAAACTCTTCGTTCCGATAGCTCCAATATCTTAGGTCAGATCGAACGATGCGCAAACGACAAACTCGCAAGTTCGGGTGCGATTACAATCGTAGTTTTCAACTAGGGTTTGCAATCCCGCGGAACCAAGGATTTAGTTCTTCGATCCAATATATATTTAACAAAGAAACAAAGTCCTTAATCATAGCGATGAAAATTTAGCGAACAAAGTACAAACGAAATCTAAAAATCTACATGCATTTAAATTAAAATAAATCTCTTTCTGGAAAACAAACTCATAATTAAATTAGGCTTCGTTTTTTAATCAGTAACGACGATTATTTAGAACGAAATATATGTAAACGAGCTGTCTGTAAATATAACTTCCATTAAATGAAAATTAGGAAAACGTTCTAATTGTGAAACAAAATTTTAATTTGTAGAACTATGAAAATATGATCGTAAAAAGCGAAGATTAGTAATTGTCGTATCTTCCATGTTGCTTCTCAAATAATTAAGAAGTATCTACACTAGTAGGTCGAATAGTTAGTATCGATGCAACATCGACATACAGTTCATGTTGCGTGTCGTCATTCGCGAAATTCTGATTACACGCATAGTCCCGCAAAGTTTGCGGGATTTTGCATCGTCTATTTCAGAAATGCGGGACCAAAAAATGACGCGGTATCCTGCGGGATTGCAAGTCCTGTTTTCAACGAATTAGGAGTTTTGAAATATAGCGTCGTTCAATGACGCGACGACAGAAAAACGTCGAATCGTCGAATTCGTTTCAGCTTGCGATTTGTTACGGTTTATTTCGTACGTCGAACTTGGCGAATCTTTTGATTCGGTTTCTCCTCATTGTGTCCTAATGCACCCGCGGTTGCTCCAAAAATAATCGTCCCTACGTGCTCGTGCCAAATTCGGCGCGTCAGCCACCATTGCGAATCGAAGGATTCGGCGTAGGGGCTTACCAACGTGCTACCAAGATCGGTCGAGATCGGTCAATTTCTTTCGATCGGGGACGGGACGGATTCGATACGATTCGAACGAATCGAATAGGCCAGTCAAGAATCGGAAGGAGGATGGTGCGGGCTCGGCCCTCTTTCGATCGTCCTTTCAACCGTTCTCAGTTTTCGTCGCGCTCCGATTAATCGGTTTTCGAGTTTTCTCGAAGCAATGCCACCGCGACTCGACTTCTTCGAATTGATTTTTATTTGGCTCTCGTTGCTTCTCGTTCGCCTCTTTCAAAATCTCAACAACCACGTTCTCGCGCGGCTCCGTATCGTCCAATACCACGAGCAGGATTCAACCATTTTCGCCGATAAGCTCTTTCGATAGCGATCGTTCAGGCGTTCACTCTTCGAGGTTTGCAAACGCTCCATGTTACACCCGAGTCAATGATCGCGACTATGGTTCTTACATTTTTTCGAAGGTCGAAGATTTTGAAATTTCGCAGCTTCGAATTAAAGCTTTTCTATTTTTTATATTCTGTGAAAATTCTGTCAAATTTTTCATTAATACTTTTATTTGTCAAAAATCGTGGCTTAACGTGAAATTCGTAAGTTACAACTTCGTACAATTCGAAGACTTTGAAACTGCATGCACTTCGAAGAAATCGAAACTTCGTACACTTCGAAGGTCCCTTCGTTCCTCCGAATTCTTCGAAACCTGGACCAGTCGTCGGAGCTTCGGGAAAGCAGCAGCCCTAATTGCTACTTGGGATACGTTGAACGTACTTTGTTTCTTGAGAACGGGGAGACCCGTTCGCTAGACGAGTTTAGATTTCGTTGTTGACAATTAATCTCTGTCTCTCGAGCGGAAAGAATTTTGACCGGTGCTGTGGGGGGTTCTCTAGCTTGTTTCGCGTGCCGTCGAGTAGTTTGTTCGTTTAATTGTGCTTAGAGACTTAGACAGACGGTATCGACCGGCTTTGAGAAAAAAAGCCTCTCGACGTTCCAGCTTCTTAATTAGATGCTCGCAACCATCGCCGAAGGAACGCGTTTCACTCGCCGAGAAACCTGGCAAATTTCTACACTGTTTTCCGTCCGCGTTGCGTTTCATCGGTGAACCGTTCCTTTGTAAGGGAAAAGTGTAGGAAAATCTTGTGTCGAAGAATGTGGTTGCCAACTCCGACCACCCACACCCACATTTACGTTCCGACTAACACTAGCACCCGCACGCGTCCTCACCCTCGCACCCACGCTCACGGACGACACTCACAGACAACACGCGCGCGGGACTCTGTAACTACGTAGCGAGAATGACGGCTCTTCTTTTTCCTGGCTATGTTCCCCCACCCCCCGTTTACAGCTATTCGGCACTGTTCTGTTCTTTTCGTGTAGCCAAAAAGACACATGCCTCGGCCGGCATATGCTCGTAAGTGCGTGCAAGAGGAAGGACGAGAGTGTCGGGTTGCCAGAGAGGCTCGGGGTTAGTTTTTACACTAATTAGTCACCGAGTCTCTCCTGGCTGTCAAACATTGTGACCGCGCCCCCCGTGGCGGTTCTTCCTTCGATACAAGGAAGGAAGGTCCTCGCGTGTATACTTTTTTTCATTCCGTTTTCAGAGTAGCCTGAAACCGTACTTTGCCTTCGGCTCCCCTTAGCGTCTGGCGTTCTTCATTTGTTTGGGTCTCGTTGTTTATCGCGATCGACGTCCTCCGCGATCGACTCGCAAACGTCACGTGTTTCCATTGGGTCCCAGGAAAATCGTCGACACAGGCTTCGCTGACAATAACTGTGACCTTCGACGAATTTAACCCACAACGATTTTAGTCGGCGACAGTAATTATCCGATAGCAATACCGTTTGTAAACATGGTGCTGGGAATTTATTCTTTAACCATTCTGCACTGATAATTTTACTTTTGTATAAAAATATCATTGTTACACTGCAAGAAGTTAAACGCAGTCGGGTAACGTTGTTGTCGAAGGATGTTAACCCTTCGCACTCGAATGGTGGTGACTCTCAGGTGCTACTTTACTTTATTAAATATATCAGGATGTAATTAATTACTAAACATTTAAGTATTGTACGAGGTATTATACCAATTTCGTATCCACAGAATTTTTTAAATCGTAGGGAAAGGAAATATTCTAGGTCGGAAGAAATGTTTAATTTTCGCGTTAAAATGGCTCCGAGTGCAACGGGTTAGTATCGGATAAAGTTGTCGAGTAAAGTAATTGTCGGTCAAATCTGGAGTCGGTGAGAACCGTGTCGGTGTTTTTCACGGGCCAGTTTCCATCGGTACACGCAGAGTTGGGTAGAAATGTTATTTAGATAAAAATTTCGAATAAACGGGTTTTGAAATCCACTTTAGGGTCGATTCATACATCTCCGATATCGGAGTCCGACAAAATATTCTTACCCAGGTTTAAACGAGACCGTCCACAACCGGAAAACTGAGTCCGATTTTCCTCCGATACTTTTCCTTCGAGTCGAACAGGCCGTAACTAACGAATAAAAGGTTTCTATCCTTCCTCAGGTGAACTATCGGTAGCTCTCCTTTACAACATCATGATAATGAGAAAGATTCTTACTCAAGTTGCCTCAAAAAACGGCCGGATATACATGGATACCGAAAAACACCGGCCGGATATGTATGAATCGGCCCTTATTCGAAATTTTTATTCGAATAACATTTTTGTCCAACTCTGGTACACGATACGCGATCTACCGCTAACTGGCTCTGCGTTTCGCGTTCCAGATAATCTTGAATTCCATGCATCGGTATCAGCCCCGCTGCCACGTGGTCGTAGCGCCGTCGCCGCCTGGCTCTGGTCCGGATCCCCGCACGGAGAACTTCAAAACGTTCGCCTTCCCGGAAACAAGATTCACGGCGGTGACCGCTTATCAAAATCATCTGATCACGCAGCTTAAGATCGCCAGCAATCCGTTCGCGAAAGGGTTTCGCGACTGCGAGTCGGACGAGTGCGACTCGGTGGCGTTGTCCACCGCACAGAATCCAGCGAAGCGACCAGCCGCCGGAACCACCAGTAGCTTGTCCTCCAGTTTCGTCAACCCTATACCAGCCGTGCAAATACCAAGCATCTCCGGCCAAGAACATCATCAATTCTACGGATCCACCGCTGCAGGAGCATGGACCTATTCGACGCATCATGGCCAACCGACCGCACATGTCAATTCCGTTCATTATCCCGCACATCCTCATCCGCATCCGCATCCACTCCCACATTCGCATCCACATGCACATCCGCATCCACATTCGCATCCTCATCCTCACACGCATCCTCATACCCATCCCCATCCTCACGCGCATCCGCACCCTCATTCTCATCCTCATCCCCATTCTCATCCTCATGCCCATCCACATTCGCATACTTCGGGAGCATCTCTGTACGGACCACGATAACCGTTACCCCTCGGGGGTAGACTCGTTTCTAGGACTGTAAGGGTGCGGGGTGCGCCTTCTTATTTTTCAGTAGTCAAAAACACTTCTACGTTTACGAGGCGTAATTTGCATTGAAAATGTATGTTTTCGGCGCACAGGTTCGATCAATTGCTAAAAACAAGCAATTTTGCATGTAAATTAATATAATATGTAATGTATTGAACATATATTATATATTATACAGAGTGTCCCAAAACTACCCTAGGAGCCGAAAATGGGAGGTTCCTTGGGTCATTGGAAGCGACATTTTCCTTTGCACAAATGGCGTCCGGGGATTTATTTAAGAATTATTAACGAAAAACACGGACCAATCAGAGCGCGACCTAGACGGGAGTTAGCACAGTCGACCCGATGCGCCCACTGACAATTGGCTGAACGTGTCATCGCGTGTCTGGATCGCGCTCTGATTGGTCCGTGTTTTTCGTTAATAACACCGAAACTAAATCACGAACACCATTTTTGTAAAGGAAAATGTTGCTTCAAATGACCCAAGAAAACTCCCACTTTCGGCTCCTAGGGTAGTTTTGGGACACCTTGTATAATATTTGTAAGGAGACTCGGAGGTTCGACACAACACGTTGTTATCTGTCGCTTGCTCGCACAGAACTGTTTTATTTAACAAAAACTGAACGAAACATACATTTGTTAACAAAAGCCTTAACGTGACATATGAATCAATAAAACTATATATAACACATAAATCAATAAAATTATATATAACAAATAAACATATGATAGAAACAGTCATCCACACGGTGATATATTACAAACATTCAGTCACTCGGTGATATATTACATATGTATTAAATGTTTTATATAATATGTAATGTATTGAACATATATTACATATTATTATAATATGTATTATATAATATATAATATATCTAACATATTTTAATACATTTAACATATATTACATATCATATTAATTTACAGACGCAACTTTTCTCTTGACAATGGTCCGGATCTGGATCGAAACGTCGAGAACTTTTTTGTTTTTAACAATTGATTATTTTTAACCTGTGCGCTGAAAACATCATACGTTTTCTATAAAGTTGTTACGATCGACACAATTTAATATTTGTAATTTGCATTATTCGGCAGCATGTACCTGTCGCAACTTTTATGCAAACAGCTATTGGGTTGGAACGAAAGTCGCGTAAATTAAAATTCAAATACAGTGGTGTACAAAGTGTTAGTACACTTCTTAAAATGGAATAACAAATTTCACTGTCGAATAATGAAAATCACGCCTCGTATACGTAAAAATAAGTCTTTTGAGAGTGATCGCGGCCTAGATTGGTCTCTTATCAAGCGCTTTTGACTACTGAAATTATCTACTGCATTATTGAGAAATGAGAACTCGCATCCCGACAGAAAAGCTGCCGAGGTATTCCGCGAAGCTACACCTGCTGAACAAGAATGTCGACGGTTCGATTTTACCGTGCAATGTGTAATATAGAATCGATTAAGTTATGTTTGTATCTATTGTAGAACGTTATCGCAAGCCGAACCGAAATCGACCGAGAAGATGATCATAGTTCGTGCAAAACAGGATAGACGTGTCGCGAGACAAACGTTCGGTAACGTCGATCGTCGTATGTATTATTTATTCGAAGTAAATGCTTATTTTTGATAAGTCGTCGTACTGGGAAAACTGTTCGGTATCGACGCCGTTTATCGAAGATAGTTTTAGAAACGGTAATTAACGAGAAGTCTCGCGGAGACGAGAGAAAGAGAGAGAGACTCTGGTGTGTTCGCGACCCACTGAATCGCGCGATACAAATCGCAGCGTACGTGTCGTAGGTCCGTGGCTCGACGGTCGAAAAAGAAAGTGCCTTTTGTAGGAGCAAAGTGCATCTATTTATACAGGGTGTCTGAAATGCCAAACGAGCCTAAAACGCTCTCGAGCCAAGTCGGGAAAGTAAACGCACCGTGACAACCCATAAGAGAGCTTGGCTACTAAGTGCCTTAATAAATTATTCTCCGAGTATCGTGTGTCATTGCGTCTCGAAATTTTTTTTCCCAGCCAAAACTTACTTCTAAGCTCTTGTCCTTACCCCCCTCTCTTATTCCCACTCTGCCTCTCCGTTTCTCTAACGAGTAATCGTGTTCCGAGGTAAACAACCTATTGCCTGGCTGATCGTGTCAGCTCGAATAGCGGCAACGATTTCAAGGAGCAGTTGCTAAACGATCGAATCGGTAAACGATACTCCGCGCAGCATTTGTATCGTTGAATACGACGAGGTAATGTCAACGAAGCGGCACGGAACCGAAAGATTTGACTGAACGCGACGGGGCGCGGGACGAGACGTGACGGGACGAGACGAGACGAGACGAGAGTAGACACGACTCCGTCGGTGGCTGCGTGCAGCAGAACGGATAAACCGACGTGACCCGTGATTGATGGCCACGCGAGAGAACCCGTTGTGTAAACATATTATGAACGTACCCTTAATGACTCTCGGTGAACATTTTCCCGCAGACGTTATGTTCGCAAGGTGCAACCTCGTTGTCGCGACCAACAGAAATAACAAAAGAAACGTCGTTTTACTATCCGGTCGTTCGAGATCGGTTTCGCGAGAATTCCATTTCGTATTTGTACACATGCGGTGGCGAATCGAGACCAGTGGACGAGACGAATCGGATGTGTAAACGTTTCTTCTAAAGGACATGTCGGATGATTCCGTTGAGAGGTATAATAGCTACGGTAATCGGCGAGATGTTCGCACGGTACGCGGGACAGGTCGGACCGATGAATTTGTCGAGCGAGGTGTGCGCGGAATCGAGGACAGAAACAATGTTCAAGGAGAAAAAGAACATTAGGAAGGTTCGAAGGAACCGCAATCGGTATAGAGAACAGAGAGACCACGCACCGTCGGTGAGGCGTGACGGCGCCGGCAATAAAAACGGTCGACGGCCCTCGTCTTCGCTCGTACTTTCGTCTTTCGTCTTTCATCTTTCTCGTAGGTGCCAGCGAAACAACTTGCAACTTGCCCCTGCGAAACTTGACCTTTTCACGGGGTTAGGTGTTTCGGAGTCAGCGCCGCCGGTGGTACTTCTGTTCGCGGGAATCGGCTTGTCTCAAAGAGACTACCGATGCTTTTGACGCACTCAGGAACGCGTTTTCTCGATAACCGACAAGAATGGACTCTGACAAGCGACACGCGACGGGCGAGTCGACGTCCCAAACGGAGAATCTTGGAAACAACCGTAATACGGGGTCTTTCGATAAGAGCGACAGAACTCTGAATTCAAATGAAACGAAAAATACGGAAGGTAATCTAGTACTCACTGGTTTATTTTAAATAAATGACCAACACGATCGCGTTTGGTGGAGGGAACGCGAAAACCCAAATTTCGATTACTCTGACACAGAAATCAGGTCGTATCTCATCGACAACATGAATTATGTTTGCTATAAGATCATTGACAGTTTGTGGCTTATTGAAATAAACAAGAAAAAGTCTAATGGCGTCGAGTCGCAAGATCTTATCCTATCGTTGAATTTCGATTTCAATGAAGCGATAGATTCGAATAATTTCAACGCGTTCAGCAACAGAGAATCTATCCATGATGACTAGCCGAGCATTATTGAGTACAAATAACATGTGACACTGACAATTGAATAAAGAACATAGGCGGCTGTGACGCTCGAAAGATTGTATATCGCTGTTATTGGAAGACCCTTTGGTTTTGGAATCTCCGTCTGCTTCGAAATCTGGGATTCGTCCGGAAACTCGGGAAGACGAACCTTCTCAAGTGTCGTGTAGTGTCGTGCGACCGCCACACCACCGACTGCACGAACCCAGGACCTCCAAAGATGCATCTGGAATGTTTATCTGTCCTGTCGCGCAGCTCGTTTCTCTATCGGAATTTCGAGAGGATGTACCGTGCACCACTTTCAGCCTAATTGAACCGCCAATTCGATGGGTTGTCGAGAAAAATGTCCTCTCCGAAATATCTAGGATCAAGGGCATTTTGAACCTCTTTTATCTTCCCGAGGAAAGCGAGTGAAACAAAAATTCGTTTCGCGATTTTAGACGCGAATCGACGCGAAACTCGACAGCGCGAAGACAGATAGCATTTCGGAGCGCAGGGCGCGTTAATAAATCTCTCTAAGTTTCCGCTGGCAGTCTGATGGTTATGGATCAAAGACCGACAAATGGATCGTTTGCTAAACAGAAGAAAAAACTGTCGCGTTAAATGGAGGAAAAAGAATGGCGAGTGCGAGCGAGGAGGGCGGGCGTACGAGCGGGAATGCGCGAGCATGGAGAAATTCAAACGCGAACGCAAACGCAAACGTAAATGCGGACGCAAACGGCCGCGTGTATCCGTAAACTGAAACATCTCGGGGGTGAGGTATTGCGTTATCCTACGAGCCGTGAATCTGTCATCGTTAGCTACCAAAGGAAATACCGCGGGTATACGGTGTGACGAGTACCGGAGCTTTTATAGTTTTCACGCAGCCTCGCACCACCGAGCGGTTTTTGAACCTTCCACCGACACCGTCCTTCGCTCTCCGTCGACTGGAATTTCAAACGACGCTCGATCGAATCCGAAACAGGAAATTAACTATACTTCGCGCCAAATAAGAAGAAACCTGTTTCGCGCATCTGGTTGCGCGTCAACCTTGTTTTACAGTCTCTGTTCCCTCATTTGATCACCCACAACGTCACGAATATTCATACATAGGAGACAAACAATTTATAATTTGTTAAATTCGTTATTTGTCAGGTTCCTTCTTATTTGGTGTCAAGTTTACATTAGTAAATGTAAATCGCGATCAACGAATTACGTCTGAAACATGCGCAACGACCTGAGGAAGCGTCTAGTAATACTGTCAGAGAAAATGTTTCCTACGACTACCCTCCAGATGAAGACAAAGAATCGAAACTCGGCTGAAAATGAAACCGTTTTTTCTCGATGAGTCGACATAGACGATTTAATACCATGTAACCTTTTCAGAATCAGTAGATTTTCTATAAGACCGAGAGGAAGAAAACGTTCGTTATTTCGAGATACAGAGACAGATGGAAAGCGAAATAGACAGAGAAAGGGAGAGCGAGAGGCTTCCGTTTCGGTGTAAAGATCTCGAAAGAAGAGGAGCGGGCAGATCTACGTCGGTAACGCATACGACGAGCAGAAGTTCATATCCTGCGGTACCAGCCGCACGAATATGGCTGCAATGACAGATTTACAGATTCCAGCCATCGGGCTGCTCGCTTCTTCGAGATTCTTAAAGCGTACGCTTAACGAGAGAGAAAGAGATACGCTTTGGATGGCCGGAGTGCGCGTCAAATCGCACCTCGACTGTTTATGCTTTACGTCCGCAACCTTCGTCCCCGTCTAACTTCTTAAACCTTTTTTTATTTCTCATCGTTCTTCTCCTTCCAGTCTTTATCCTCCTCGTCGTCCTCCTCGTCCTCGCCCACGATGTCCTTTTCCTGTAAACGTTTCGGTTCACGTTTTGTGCAAATTTACTTTTCTCAGGATCATTTGGTTAAAGAAAAATTCAAGAACCGATGGAAACGATACCGAGCGCGGTTGCTCGCCAAGAAAAGCGAGAAAAGCCGCGGCTGACCGATATAACTCGTGTACATATGTGTACATGTACACAGACACACACACACATAAATATACATAAGTGTATCGTCGTTATTCGTACTTGAACCTTATTAATAACAACAAAGTGGCTGAAAATTAGCGCGCGTCGAATCATCCTTCTTAATTGCACGACGACAAGCGACTTGGAACAAATATGATTTAAAATTGGATTTCGCGAGAATTTCAGTCGGTGCCAAAACGTTGATGGCAAACGAACCGCGTTCCTTTATTCTTCTGGATACAATTCGTTTCCTGGATCGAATCCGCGAAATACGCGTTCGCTTTGTTGAAAATCTGTCGAGGAATCGTAGAATCGGATTGATATCGAAACAGCGCCTCTGCCTCGGTGGAAACGATAAAACAAGGTGGAGAGGGGACGTAGAGAAAGACGGACGTGTCTGTTAACGCCACGAAAACTGTCCAAGCAAGCCAAGTATCCGAAGACAGACATTGACCGTGAACTACGAGACCTAAAAGAAGTTTACCTTATGTCGTAAATAGAGGGGACGAAACGTCTTTCTTGACTCGCGAAGCTTTCCGAAGTCAGTAGACGTTGCCACGTGCTCCCCGAATGCGAACCCAAACGCAAACAAGAACGTGCGAGTGAATTATTGAATCAGAATCGTCGAATTCGAATCGCTTTCCACAGTTTCCATTCGTCCAAATAGATATCCGTTTAGCTGTGATAAGTAGGGATGGTTCCCAATCGTTCGGTCCCGATCACGCTGATTTTTCACAGTGATTCGTCGAACCAAGTTAACTTCGTTCACGGCGTGATCGTAATTTTTTACTCTGAAATAAAAATCTCATTTTCACCTCGATTGAATTTTTTTTTTAATACATCAATTACATAGCTTGCACAATTCAATTGAAATTTCGTTTCCGTACCTTACTTCAGTATTTAAAAAGAATTAATTGTTCCTCTCGATTTCGAAAAATCGTAATCTTCTGATTGAATTATTTTTTTTAATACATCAATTACATAGCTTGCACAATTCAATTGAAATTTCGTTTCCGTACCTTACTTCAGTATTTAAAAAGAATTAATTGCTCCTCTCGATTTCGAAAAATCGTAATCTTCGGTTGAACAGTATAAGAGTGCAATTTCATTTATGTGTATGCACGTATATGAAAAACGTTTTATCGTATACGTACTTTTTCCATTTGTTGCTTTCTCGGCAGTTCTAACGATAACGAATAAATCGATACAGGAGAGATTTTCAATTTTTCAGTGATCGCGCAAAAAGGGAAGAAAGAGAAGAGAAAAAGAAAAATTGTAAACGCGAGGCGGGCTTCAAAAGATTTTCGCTGTAACATAGTCAGCAGGCATATCCTATCTCGCCGCTGGAATCCTCATATGTCTTTCATCGTGGCTTTCCAACACCTCGCGCAGCCTCCCGGATCATTTTGCTCGGTCTCTCTTCCTCTTTTCCGCCGAGAGGCATGGCAATACGAGAAGCAATCATATCCCATCCCACTGTCTCGACTCGACCAAAATATCGTTTCGACTACTTACCGAGTGGCTGAAGCCAGGGCCGTGACTTCACTTGCCACGTCTTGCCTCGATTTGCCACGACTTGCCTCGACTTGATTCGTCATTGTCCATCCTCTTATTCCATCAAAATCATCCTCTCTTTATCGGATACTTCTTTTTTTCTTCTTCCCTCCTCTCCTTTTTTCCTCATTTCTCACCCGTCCACTTCGTCTCCGCTGAAAAGCTACATTACATACTCGATTATTCGCGCGTTTACATTTCAATTAATAATAATTAGACTGCGGATCTTCATGCAAAATAAAAATGTTTTGCATTGATTGGGGGAACCAGGAGCAAAATAAAAATTGATTTCATCCCTTACGATACTGTTGCATTAAAACCGCTGCTGCAATATTCTTAAAATTTTCTAATCTTTGTTTTATACTGTTTTATATTTCATCCATTTCTTGATAATTGCATAAAAATCCGCAGTCTAGTAATGATCGAGCACCATATCGTGCACCCAATCGTTTACTAATGTATTTATCAAAATTTCTTATTACCGCCCGTGGAAATATACACAGTTAGCAAGATTCAAATCCTTTGGAGCAATTTTGAACAAGTTATGCGATTTTTAAGTCGATTCTTTCTAAGTCGAACATTGGGCGGGAAAGTATGGCCTGACGCAGAAGTCAGAGAATCCCGAATTGGGAAATATTTATATGTCGACATTGATTTTTCGATTTTTATTAAAAAATTAATTGACCAAAATATTATTATTATATATAGAAATTAGACTGCAGGAGTAGTATTGTTTGTACAATGTACTCATTCATTAGTCCAGTATTTCCTCTTTTTGGAATATTTCATTTTTCTTATTAAGTACATTGCAACAATTGCAGCTAACTTTGGCGCGTCCATTCTGTTCACGAGTGTTCTTATAACTATCGAAATTAATCTGAGAGCTACACGCATAAAATTCAAATGGCCACATACCTGAGAGGACTTTCCGAGAATTGATTCTCACGCCAATTTCCGAGAGCAAAACATTTCTGAAGTATCTATCTATTTAGTCTCCAACTTTTCACAAAATTTTCAAACATATTTAAACATGCGCAGGTGCGGAACTGATGCCTCTATCGGCTTCGAGATGAACTACGAATAAAGATAGAGAGACTTGTCTCTCCTACAGGACTGTAACAGAGAGGGAGATATTTTTGCTTGATTTTTCGATGAATTTACAAAAACTTCATGAAGCGAAGAAATAATATTTTTTGATAATTTTTGTGTTGAAATATTCTCTGTATTATTCCGTATCTTCGTACAGTGCCCTTTTTTGCAAATTGGCTTGAAACTTCATAAACAACAAAAGTATACCTTTCTATAGAAGAAATTTCTTTCTGTACACTTTCTCCAAATAAGGCTCTGTACGAAGATGCGGAACAATAGAAAGAAATTCTTGAAAACGTTCTCGCTTTCTTCGGACCGATTTTCAAATGATCACGCGGAAGCACAGGCATCGATCAACGATTTAAACCTGTTTGTTGTATCGATGTGCAATCGCAATTAGCACGAACAGAAATAATTAAATAAATTACAATGTAACAACTAACGACGAATTCTCGTGAAATGCTAGTTCCTACGATCCTCGCGCAGCGACGCCACACGGCACTAACGGTGACAGCGCTAGCGACGATTACCTTACGTTGGTTATGTATTGCGCCTAACGTTTGTCTAACAAAGTTTTCGTTCGAACAGATGCAATCCATTCTATATTTGCGAGTAAAGTGACTACAATTATGGTAAACTCGCAAAGACTGTCAGGCTAGTTTGCCGAGGAAAAAATCTAATGGGACCCTGACACCGTAATATCCATGGAGAGAAAGAATTACATCTAAAAAGCGTTTCTTTGTACGCATAACCTGACTTCCCCGTAAAACGTAACGTAAAGAGCAATCAGTTTCTACTTGTTATTGTTCGAGCACATATAATTCACTTTCGAGATATTGCCGTTTAAAGTTTCAACCGCTAATGCTTTGACACAGGACGTTCGTTAAATTGCATTATTATTTTTTTGATCCTTTCGAATTTGTTTTCATGCCTTTTTTCTGGTACATATACGTAAATCCTATACTCTACAGCTCAATTAATGCATAAACTCAGTTTTTGTAATCTTGACATGCAGGGGTTTTCCTTACAACCACAGATAGTTTAGCGTTCATAGCGTGTTTAGCGATTGCAACAATCTGAATACCTAGTTTATCTGGATGTTTATAAGCGCTTTAATTTTTGCAGTTTGCACAATGAATTCCCCAGGATCTCAGGCTTTGGAGACTGTTAAGAATATGAAAGACACGGCAATATTTAAAAAGCCTCATGGAGTTGCAAAACGATATAAAAAGCTACAGCCAAAGATTCTAGATGAGGATTCGTATGTAAAAAAGATGAGTGAAATCATTCAAAGAGACTTTTTTCCTCATTTGAATAAGCTGCAAGCTCAGAATCAATACTTGGATGCGTTGGAGCAAAACGATGTGAAAAGAATGAGAGAGCTCTACGAGAAGTATAGTTCTGGTCGACCCACCACGGAAAGACCAGCCAGTCCCGCCACGTTCGAGACTCCTATGAATAAAGCGGAATCGGAGGACGAACAGTTGAAAGGTTTGAAAACTCCTAAAGATGTTCCTGTTACGGATAGTCCGAAAGAGAAGGACAGGGAAGAATGTAAGAGTGGATTGGATGCTTATTTGAGTACCCATACCAGTGAGGACAACGCAAGCTTCGAAGAGATGATGGTAGAAGCGGAGAGGAGGCTGAAGCTGAAATTCGCTTGGCTCTACGATGCGGAAAAGACATCCTTAGCGTTGACCAACGCAGAGGACGTTTTGGCTATAGAAAACGGCGATGCAAAGCCCACTCAATTGGATAGTTGGAGTTACAAAAATAAGAATTATATCATGTATGTTCCCGACGGAGTCGAACTGACTCCGGATGAAAGGATCGACATGGCCAAAAAGAAGCAGCTGGTGGTACACGAGAATACAAGGCTTCGAACAAATCCGTTTAATGAACAGCAAAATAAAGAAACCATCAACGAACTAGCGAAAAATCAGTCAAAAGCCAACGATGGAAAAATTGGCGTAGATGGTAAGGAGATTGTTAGGAACCCGACTCCTAGAGTGAATGGGTTCACCTTCGTGGCAACTCCGAGTCCGAGACCCGGAGAATGTGAGAGCCCTTTGATGACGTGGGGTCAAATAGAGGGCACGCCGTTCAGATTAGATGGCGGAGATACTCCTCTATTAAGGACAAGTCAAGGGCCATCATTCCGAATGGCGGAACCACCAAAGAGAGAGCAATTGGCCTTGCAGCTAGCGGAAAAAGCAGGAGAAAGACACAGAGACAGGAAAACCAAAGCGTTGGAAGCAGCTAGAAGATCGCTAGCGACGTGAGTTTACTTTTAATGTGACTTTATCCCAATTATTTCGTTACACGCGTTTAATATATTAATCGATCCAATTACAGACCTTCGCCAAGATCAACCATAGATCGTTTGAGTACCATGTCTCCGGCAGCCAGAAGATTAGCTACGCAAAAGCTTCGTATCGCGAGCACACCAACTCCTCGAAGAGCCTCGTCGTCTAGAACACCGTCGATAGGCATTAGAACACCGGGCACACCGCGAATACACGCGCCATCAAAACCCGTGAATCGTCTTGAAATCGAAAACAACAGCACTCGATCACAAGAACCGGTTCTCACCGACAATCTACTGAATCTGCCTCTACAGAGGCAAAGAGCAGCGGATTTCTTCAACAAATAAGGCGTCCAACGAAACGATCGATTATTACTCGACTACCGTGCATTCTATGCCGATGTAAATACGTTATTGCTTACCATTATCGAATGGTACGAATGATACGAAAGCTACCAACTTACTTTCTATCAATAAATATCGAAGATTTATACTGTAAAATAATATTTTATAATAAAACGTTTGTCAATCGGAAAGTAAACCGTTATTGGACGAAAGTTCTCTTGCGCAATCAACGTTTAGTCGACGCTCGGTCGTATCGAGAACGATAATGATAATAATAATAAGAATAACAATAACAACAATACGGATGAAACGCGGAAGAGGCGGCCGTACGCGAGCTACGTCCGATTCGTTTACGACACGACATTGTATCATGAGGAACTGTTTGGCGAAAAACGGATACATATCCGATCGTGTTTGCGCGTATAATTCAACAAACACGTTCGCCGTGCGACAATAATTCAACTCGTTGGTTCTGAACTCGGACACGGGAAGACTTTGAGGAAGGTTCCTTCGAGTACAACAGGAAGTAGACGATTAACAATGACACGGATCGCGTAACTCGCAACTTATCAATACTTCCGTAATATTTTCGGCTATATAAAGCAATTGGAACGACGATGAGAGCACAACAGGCAAATCCTCGACAATATGAGGTCGTCCGCTTTACTCAGTGCTTTGGTTGCGATGGTGGCGTGCTCCTTGCTCGTTCAAGGATTACCGCTGGCGTGCACGTGTGGAAATTTAGGATCAGGTACGCTCTATCACCTACCAAATCTTCCAGTTTCAAATTTCCAATCTTACAATTCTTGTTTGTTGCAGGTACAAATCCTTGCACTTGCAGCGAGACTGTCGTGAAAGCTGCAAAATTGCCAAAGCCAACGGCTTACGCTACGCCCGAAGAAATCAACGACGCCGCAGCTGCACGAAGCAGTATAGTCATACCGGGTAGCTCGTCCACAAGTGTTTTCTCCAATTTGCCAACCACCGGCAATACGAATCCTGTTATATATTCTACTAATGCCAATGCAAATGTACAAGCAAACACTTATATCAATGGTAACACCGATACCATTGCATATAGCAGTGGTAGTTCAAACTTGTACAATAACGACGATTCCCGCCCATACAACGACGGTAGTTCGGTCGCGTACAGCAATAGTGGTGTCATCGCGTACAGCAGCAGCGATTCTGACGCGTACAGCAACAGTAATGGCAATGTCAACAGCGAGACAATCACGATTACCAGCAACAACCCGCCCGTTAACTACGCTGCTGTTACCACTTCTGACAATTCTGTCAACAGCAATTCCGGTTGTGGCTGTAGCAAACAAATCTCGACATCTCTGGATCTCGACGAATCGACGAATTCGAATGTCAACATTGTACCCAGGTATAATAAATAATCAATAGGCTTTTAACCGAAACGATCGATTCTACGTACAGTGAGTGTACAAAGTGTTCGTACACCTTTTAAAATAGAATAACTTTTTTTATAATTGTACTAAACGACCTGATACACGTTTTTCTTTTTCATGCACGCGCGCATACACAGCTTCACACCGATCGGCGACTTGTGCTATCCGCTTCCAATCGATTCCCGTAGTGGCAAACTGATCGAAAAAACTAGAGTGACTCCAGCTTATCCTGGAAAAATTGTGTGCAGCACCTGCAATCCTGCAGCACCGTATGAAATTTGTATAAACACTCATAGCGGAGAAACTACTAGTAGAATGCTGTCCGGAACAACGATCGGATCCAATTCTGCATCATTTGGAACACCGAGCATTGGAAATCCGCTGCCGATAGGGAATACAGGTACATTTGGAATATCAGGATCGGGATCCAAATTGGAAGCGCTGGGAAACGTGAATTCTGGAGTATTCGATGGATTGTCGTCCGCATATAACGGAGCACACAGTGGAGCATTTAGTGGAACCAGACCCCAAACAGGAGTTTTTGGTAATGTACAAAGTGGAACTAGTACGTTCGGAGGAGTGGCTTCTGGAGCTTTTGGCAATGTACAAAGCGGAACTAGTACGTTCGGAGGAGCAACTTCTGGAGCTTTCGGAGCATCGAGATCGGGATTGTTCGGAAATGTAAATTCCGGAGCGTTCGGTGGATTTGGATTCGGAAAATATAGCAGCTCGAATTCTGGAGCTTTTGGTCAAACGAATTCCCAAGTATACGGCGTGCCCTCTTTTCCGTTCTCTGGCCCGACTACGAATACTGGTCTAATACCGAATGGACAAAACCAATTTGGAAGAACGATTGTTGCAGGTAGCGGTTCCTCGAGCTGTTTCGACGACGACACAGGTTCGGTATATTAGAGATCGAATTTGTATTAATAACGCGTACTTTAGTGTGTGTCATTTTAACTCACATACGCTCCTCAGACATAGTTGCATAAAAGACCCTAGAATAACATTTCACCTTTTCTTACTTCACATTTCAAACCTACGAATTATGCTTCAATTATAGTTGGATATTTCAAAGAAATGTATTTTGCAACACAGACAAAAAGAAATCAATCGTTTTACGATATGTGGGAAAGGTAAAGGGGTGAATTTTTACCCTGAGGAACGTATGAGAGTTAAGTGCACCTGTATTTGAATACACGAAATAGGTACCTCTACTTTACATCGACTACGATACTGAGATTGCTGAATTCTGATTTCCAGACGAGGCTCCAGTAGATTACTCGTATCCGCAGATGCCAGCGGACGCGGTGTCTCTTACTCTTGCGTACAAAAATCTTCGAGCGCCGAACGTTATTTACAGACAAGGGAAACAATTTGTACCGGAAGATAAGTTATCGTTTGGTCACCGTACGGTTCCGAACGATGTAAACAACGAAAGAAAGATCGCAGACATTCCGGAGGAGCGACTCGTCACTGTTGACAAACCTGTCGTTGAATTAAAGATTGCGCCCCCGAGGACCGTTGTGATCGGTTCGTACGACGAACGAGAGGAGGCGAAACTCGCCGAGCTCGAAGCGATCGAACGCGAGAGTATAACGCAAGAAGAGACCGTCGATCGAGTCGCGGAGGGTTTGCTCACGTACAAGTAACTATCGTTACATCTATTTCCATGTTTCCGTGCGCTCAGGCCGATTAACAAGCGCATTCATTATTTACAGGGATCTAGGTTACGCGCCAGTGGGTTCGATCTACGCAAATTCGAGAAGCTACAGCGGAATAGTCAACGGAGAAATTAACGACAATATGGAAGAACCTTGCGGACCCCTGGGTCCACCGATACCTGATTACATTCCTGGCTCGGTCATCGTTCAGCAACAAATGACACAAGATGATTTTGCGAACTCTGGTATCGGAGAAATCAGCGACACGAGGCCGGCACCGTGCGCCAACTAACTTATTATTTACCATCTTCTGTACATCCGTTCATTAGTCGTGAGAAATAAATTCTTTCGAACACAAATGCGCAATCGTCTTGTTTTCCTTTATTGCAGCGATGAGAATCTTCTCCTTTCCATTCTACGATTGCACGGTACATCGTGAATTATCCCCATCTGTATATATTGTGTAACATACACAATCGAGTTACGTAGGCAATGTAAAAAAAGAGAAAATTAATACAACGAATAAGTATAAGGTGAAAAATGTTCTTCATCTTTTTATATCCATAGAAATTGTATACAACATCCTTTTCACAATTTGGAGTGTAAGATGGAGTAACGTAGAGCAGAGATGAAAAGCTCGTAAGTGTTGCTATATGTACATCGAGATTTACGACGCTCCCGCGTAACGATTATGTGTTCGGTTACGCGTTCGATGGATTAAACTTTAAGCGAACGTGTCAACGCCTCGTAAATCATGCTTTCTGCAGGCGAAAGCTATTTTTTCGTACAACCACATGGCCGACCAGGTTTACTAATTACAAGAATCGACGGATATCGCGAGTTTAACTTATTTTTACCATTTTCCGGGTAAGATCGATCTTCTCGAGGAATCATGCTGCAAATTGGTTGACTCTGTTCTTGCGACTCTATCGAACATGATGGTCGACCAAAGACTGTTTCAGGATTTTTCAATATTTTTGTACTGTAAGCGATTTTACTTCCTCTGGATCGAAAAAATGTCTACGTAATCGGAATTACAAGCAATCGGCAAACACACGGATTTGGAAATTTATGTTCCTATTCACCCCTTGCCTTACAATGAAGATACTGAACACATTCTGATAAATAATTTGCTGTACACCGAAATAAAAATTTATTTTGGTTTTGTTAATATACAGCTATTGGAGAACATAAACGCATACAATTTATATGAATATTCTCAATTTTTAGGAAATTACGCATTGGATCGCTTATTGTTTCACCTTTCTACATTTCTCAACGTCGTATTATCAAAATTTTATAGACTCGTCCTCATCGATTAACTGTGCGATCACAAAAATTGGATGAAATCCAAGCAATTTATTTAATGAAATAAAAATTGATAAGCAAAGATTTATGGTGTTATTTAATCACGATATTTTTTCAATCCTGCTACATTTCATAAATCATAAGAAAGAGCACATCTGGTATATTTCGTACAAATACATTTTTGTAATTCCTCGCAAACACTGAAAACTAAAAAAAAAGAGTTTATCAGTTATTCCACATCACATTATTTAAAATTAAATTAATTCAATGTACTTTATACAATATTGTCAAAATTTTAGTTAGGTAGTGCTTGTTCTTTCGACATTATATGAGAGAAATTCATTTAGTGTAAATATATCATTTTCCTTCAAATACATCGAAACAGCAAATATATGACTTAGACCACTTTTACAATTATGGCCACATACATATAGGGTAAAGATGCCAGTTACCGTTTTTTATTAATTTGAAGGTATTCTGTAATTCATTTTTACGAAAAATTGCGTTGTCTCGAGGAATAAGGGTTTCAACTAATGATTTCTATATCTTCAACAAAAATTATTGTAATACTTTTGATTCGTATACGAAGGGGAACATCAATTTTATTTAAAAAAATAAAATATTACTAATTACTTCATGTTATATTGATTAATTTCTAAAAAGTTTGTTTTGTGTCTGATAATAAGCGGGTGGGGCACGGTAACTAGTACTTTTAGCATTATCTCTATATTTGTTGCGTACAATACGTAAATTAGAGGTGAAGAATAAACATCTACACAGGGAATTTTGAACGCGTGTTCCAAGTCTCGCATCGTCCACCGCATTACGTGCGTTTCATCTTCTTTTTCATAAACACGTCCGTGCTTGGAATCTCACAACTTCCGCGCAGGACGTTTGCCCGGTGAGTGTTTTCCGCGAGCACGTTCCAGGATCCGTGGAAATTTGTAGACGTGCTACGTGCACGTGTACTCGAATTCGGGAGTAATTATTGCGAAATGGAAAACATCTAAACGCATGATCGAACAAAAAACAGGAAGGTGACTTGTTTTCGATCGACTGTATATTAAGTGCGCGCACGATCGTCTTGTCCGCAGTACCATTGTAATCTCGATTCGAAGTTTCGGTGGTCGTCATGCGTTGGGAAACTTTGATCGGGCTGTTTATCGGAGTTTGTTTGAACCGTTGTCAGAGTCAAGTCTATGAATACGACAGACCGAAAATAGTGACGTACGGTGAGCCATGTGTCGCTTCGCGCCAACATCCAATTATGATCGAGGTAAAAGTCCAGTACTGATGCGATAGGGCAAACTTTCACCTTATTATGTACCTACTAGCGTGGCTCTTATCTACTCTTACCAAAAATGTCTTTTACAGCAAATAATTAGAAAAGAAAATATGTGCAAAGTTTGAGCCTGATCGAATAACAGGAAAACGTGCCCCAAAACGATTAAACATTAAAACAATTCATTGAATGCTCATCAATCCTGCAGATCTGGACAGGCTGCGTCTTTTATGTCGAATTACTTTCTTCAAAAATGTTTTCTGACATTTGTAAATTGAAGTGTGGTTTCAGTATCTTTCACATCGATAAACATTAGCGAAAAATGTGTTTTTTTTTAACTTGCGGAACGTATCTTTTATTAATTACATATATTTTTCTTTAGTCTTAAAAATTCTTTAAAAATTTTTGGTTCCACTTTCTCAAGGATCAAAGTCTTATAGAGAGAACTGTGTTTACAAATATCTTCTAAAACGAACCGGTCTTCTCGAAGATATTCCAGAGAAACAATTTATAAGCATTAAATTAATTATTTCAATGTTTAATCCATTTCAGGCACGTTCTCCCGTTATCTGCGGATACCAGATACCAGAAAATCTTTTTTTTCAAATCATTTAGTAAACCAATGCTTCTAATTGATGATTAAAAAATCAGGTCGTTTGGTACAATTATAAAAAAGTTATTCTGTTTTAAATGGAGTACGAACACTTTGTACACCCTCTGTATATTATCAGTTAAAAAAGAGAAAACAGAAGAGAACTAGATAAAACACCGAGCAAAATGAATTAATTTCAGGGACCAAAACCACCTGTGGAAGAACAACGAATACCACTGACGATGGACTTTAGAGTAATTTCGGACATGTACGTGAATCCGAATCCGCGGCGTCTCGAATATCCAATCGCGATAGACGTGCCATTGCGACCACCATCGCCGAGAGCAGACGTCGTCCTAGAAGAAGACACTTTGCGAGGAAGAAGTTACGCGTACAATACCTACGTCCCTCCTGTCAGAGATACATTTTTCCCGTTGAAACAGTATAATTTCGACGTTAGAGTCCCAATCTCCAAACAAGAGTAAGTTTCACGCATAAGAACCGGTCCACCGATCGCCCGTAATTCTCTCTGTCTTTCTTTTCTCCGAGTTTAGAATAATCCCCGAAGAAGCTCCAAGCAGATACGTCCAACGATTGAGGGGTCTCTCCACGCGAATCGACAGGGTACTTGTTCCTGCTTGCGAAGTTTCATCCTCGTGCGGATATTAAGCTACACATTTATCGATTGTTATCAAATCGTGTCATATCAAGAAAATATAATGCTCCTCGAAAATGTAAGTCTTCCTCGTCTTCTTCCTTTTCCTCCCTTATTTGTCTGCCTTTTCGTTAACCAAGGATTTATTTCAACATCAAGCATTAAATGTATCGTTCAGCCGATAATGAAAAAGTAATTTTCAACGATCGGATCGAGTCGCATCTTGTTTCGATCGACGATATCGCGTCAAGATTCCCGTAAAGTAACAATTTTCTCTGTTGTTGAAATTCTGCACGATATACGTGCTGGCCTGATATAAGTGCGACAACAGAGTACTTATATATGAAGGTGTACGGACCACTGCTGGCCGAAATCAAAGTCTTCCTTCGATGGGAAGTATGAAGACCGGACGTTCGTTTATTGTTTCGTTCTTGGGACTGATCATTTCTGTTATCCTGATTTTCGCCAGCGAGAACTCGCACGATTATCCAACGCATCGACGAAATCAAGAGGAATCGACGGGAAAACTATGGGTAAATAATCTATTGTCGCGGATTGCCCGCAACTTTCGGCAGACTCTTATCGAATAACGCATTGTCTCTGGTTTCGAATTTTGTTCAAATTTGAATACGTTGTAGTCTTGTCAATTTTTCGATACCTTAAAAATTGTTGAATTTACAGAAGTGTCAAAAAACGCGTCAACCTTCTAGAACTGACGAACCGATAGAAATGAGTCTTTAGAAGCTCATAGTGAAAATATAAGAGTATCCACTCAAAATTTTCTTTGAAAAAATGTTCTTTCCCCATCTATTTTGCAATCGTTTTAAGCAAATGCCATGTGTTCATAATGGGTCACTTTTTAAAAATTGAAAAAGTGGGGATAGAGCCCCAAGTGTCTCCTCTACGGACTTCTTATTAAGAATATGGACATTTGAAAATTGACGAAATTAAAAGTATTTGAAGTGCCTATTTGAATCCTAAGGAAATCTTGAATTTTACTCCAAAAAGTATCCGTTTTCGCGTGGAGTAATCCTATCCTAATACACATGTATTGGTAAATTGCAACATTTGTGAAACCACGAATGAGAAAAATATTCTAGAATATTCCTCCAAAGGAAACTGCGATATCATTTCTTGGCGTAAACGCACGCGTCTAGACGCAGTTTTCATGAAATATAACGAATGGTGTATAAAAGACGCTCAGATATAGAAACGCTGCGAACGATCGATTGTTTTCAGAAAATCGCGGACGGATTGCGCGTATTGTCGAAACGACATATCGATGATTGGACAGCGGAAACAGATCCGCTTTCCGAAACGGATCCCACGGATTCGTCGACGTTGATACGGAGACAACTGCAGAGACGTTCCTGCGAGGCGGAAGCTTCAATGTTTGGTGACGATCCGGAGATCGGTGCGACGACACTGGCGGCGCACAAGATTTTCTGCGAGGCGGACAAGTTGCTGCGTTACGCGTGGATCTCTGTTCAAAACTTGAAGTACGAACTTGGACTGGATGATCTACTCGATGCGGAATTCCAAGGGAATCGCTTGATTTCGCTGAAACGTCTGCTCTCGGACAAACGTCTTTCCGAAGTCGTGGAATATTATTTGACACGGTATCAGAGGTTCCTGACGAATCCCGAATATCTTGAATATTTGATCATCGCTGTTCAAAACTCCATCCCTGGCGCCGAGATTCAGGAAACTTGGAATCGACTGGAAGTGGCCATCGAGAATTTGGTCGATCGGGTCGTGGAGCGCGTCGGGTCGCGTCTCGATCTTCATATCGGTACAGACGCGGACTTCGCGACTCAGTTGCGAGACAAGATCTTGGGCGTGAAGGAAGACTCGTTGCGTTTCATTCACGAACATTTATCGAATAGCATCGAAGGAAACCAGCTCCAGAAAACCGTATCGTTCGTAGAATGGTTGTTCGATCGATTTCTCGAGTCGGGGTCGTTTCATCGGTACTTCCCCGTCTTGAAGGAAGCCGCCGATGCTTTGCAGGATTTCTATCGAGGGTACCTCGCGTCCGGCTTTCAGGAACGTATAATTGCTCCGGTAAGAAATTTCGTTTCAACTTTTCTAGAAGACGTTCGAGAAATTCCATCTGCGAACAAAATCCTCAGCGAAGGACAACATCTGGTTCCTACGATTTTTCATCCAGTTTCGACGGTGTTGGGCGAATCCTTGTCTCCCATTATGTACGATGTTTCTTCGAGGGTCGCCCGGAGGTCCTTCGAACCGGACGACTCCTCTTCGACTACGGAGTCGATGATTTTTCCTCCTCCAGCAATTTTCGTTGGTAATTCCTCGAGTTCCACTATTGGAGTCGAATCCAGCCCCTCTCCTGCCGCTTTCCCTACACGTACTAGCATCTCCGATCATGTTCTCGGAACTTCCATTACCGATACGGTTACTACTGGCGAAGAAACAGAAGAAAGAGAAGTAACCAGCCCACTATCCGTGGTGTCTCCATCTTCGAGTACATCTTACGCGGCCTCTTCGCCGTTTCTTCCTCCCTCTGCAAAGAAGAAAGCCGATAATTTTCCGTTTCCAGCGGTATACAGGAGATTCCAGACTACCTCCCGCGAACGTTCTTGAAAACAGACTCGTCTTCTTCTGTGCCCAGCGCACAGCTGTAAATGACCGGTTTCACATTCTGTATTTTTTAATTATTAAAATTATAAAGATGCTCCCATCAGAAATCATTCAATAAATTTCTTTATTTAATCACGTATTATTATAAAAATTGTGAATTATCCAAATAAGTTCAGTCTTGTAATTTTTATAAAATAATGTGTATCCGACACAATTTGTAGTCGGTACGGTTAGCGTTGATATATGTGAAAGAAAATCCTGCACGTCAGATGCGCCCAATTATGTAAACGATAAAAAAAGCAACAATACGCGAGGGAAGGCTGTATACGGTAATTCACGTCCCACCTTCCATCAAACAATGAGAAACGAAGGAAAAGTTGCGGGGCTCGGAGAGAGCAAAGCTTTTTTTGTAAAATAAACTGGCATCGCAAAGAAAACCATCGTGAACACTTTCAAAACCTACACGATCGAATCCCGGAGCTCAGAACTGTTCTCGGAAAAACGAAACTTTCCACGAAAAAATATATTTGAAAGAAAATCAGGGTACGAGATAAGGCAGGAGAGACGGGGCACGCAGATTATACAATTTCCGGCGATTCGAAGAATAGAAGGCGACACAAAAATGCAATTCATGCCACGAAGTGGAATAATTAGTTCCGATAAAAGCGGCCGTTTCGTCGCTAAGCGATTGATATCATTGTCAGTTTGCAAATGCGTTTGGAACACGGGACTAGATACGATCGTATCGTGTCTAGTCGTGTCTAGTCGTGTTCACTCGCGTCATGTTCAACAAAGAGCAACTACAAAAGCGATAGACGAACCTCGCAAGAGCACAGAGGCTCGAGTCGTTGATTATTGCCGAGTGATCTTTGATCTTAATTCGTTTGATAGTAGCAACGCTCATTTGTCACGCCGCGCCGTACCCAGTCGCGCTGCTTCCACCAAAGCAGTTTACCGCCGTCTCTCCGACGAAAACTATCGCACCGTTACTCTAACGTTCTAACGTTCTAACGTTCTAACGATCTAGCTTCTAACGTTCTAACGTCCAGACGCAAAAATCACGCGTACCATGTCTCGACTTCTGTTCACGGCCGTTTTGATCGTGTGCCTGTTCTACGTCTTCCAGGTATTTACTATTTCTTAGCTTTTTTTACACCGAAACTATCGGACGGATCTATTCAGCAGAATCATTTGAAATACGTGCGAACTAGATACACGTCCTTTCGACGCCAATAAGTAGGAATTTCTCGATATATTTGAATTGAACGATTATTTAAATTATTTCATACAGGTCTAGCACGATCGTTGAAAATCTATTTACGGTCCTGTCGAAGGAATCGTTGAAGTTATTCCCACCAGAAAGAAAAATATATTTTCACCAGATCGTTCTTTATTAATCGTACGTTCCTTTAGGCGAATCCAGTGCCGGAAGACGTGCAGCAATCTACGCCCAGCGGATTGGAAAATATCGCGGACCAGGTGAAGAAAGCTTGGAACAGCGCGTCCGACACGTTTAACGAGAAAATGGGCCAATGGATGAACGAGACCAACTTCAACGACGCCTTCGAGAAAGCGAAAACATATTTGAAACAAGCTGGCGAACAAATTCACAAGGAAGCGGAGAAGATTGGTGAAAAGCTTCATGACTAATCCCTCGTTTGGTACATTTACATATGTACCTACGCGTGCAACGTACTGTACGATTTTTGATAATATAATCATTGTACGTTATTACACGACGTTACACTTGTATCCACGCGGACAATAATTACAATATATGATCTACGAATACTAACCCACACTCGTCCGTGCGATGCAATTATTTTGTTAAATTTGCACAGATTGTACTCGAAATGTATTTATATCTTTAGTCCTACGATTTGATAGATATTAGAAATTTCCCCCCCTGCTCTTCGAGGACGCTGTTCGGAATATGTACGTATTGTTGCGTCATTCCTATTGCATCCAAAACATGCGTGTACACCACTACTAAAGCGATTCCCGAGTTGAAAACATCGTCAACTTTGACATCGGACATCGAGATAAAAAAATGTTTCTTTAGTTTATCGAAATACGAATTGCACGCCGCCGCGTCGCACGATTAATCGATGATCGTCGTTATGTAAAGCGCTTGTCAGACTATTTCTCAGAATAAAACACGAGCATCGAAGCATGATGTCAGATTGTATTTGTCCGATTCAAATCCATCAATTTTATTTGAAAGTCCAAGATATTTTCCCAAGCATAGCAAAACCAGATATTTTTCCCCTTTTTTTGTAATATCCGCATAAAAATCCTTCGGAGTACCGAAGCTTCAAAAACTTATGCGATCCGATGCAATGCAACGCGACACGTCATCCGTAACAATCGGTTGCGTTTCAACTCAGTTGAAACTTTCAAGGTAATCGTATACGTACAATGAGCATCACGAAACTAATACATAGAATCTCGACGAGACGCTCTTTCTTCTTCGAGACACGAATACGTTCTTTGAATGAGCATTCTTTATCAGTTTTATAAGGAAAAATTATGTCTAATCGGCATTATGCAATTCGTGTTCGGTTTACGATATTTTGTATGCGTTAGTCATGTTATTATCGAAAGAAACGTTATGACACATTGGTAATTTATACTATCATATCTATACACGTAAGTAGTATTTACAGGTACGATTTGTTGCAAGGCTTTGTTAGTTTAGGTCAGAAGTTACCAACGGAGTCCAAGAGGGTCTATCGAGGGTCGATGATCAATTTTTCTGTTTCCAAAATTAATTTAATTTTCAAGAAATGTAATTATTAGATAATAATATCCGTTTTAATATGTATAAATATTATATATATTTGCACACGATCTGTGCTTCTGAAATCTTGTTTATATCTGTAAAATTAGAAATGGAAATAGTTAAAAAATAATAAAGCATGAATCTAATGAACCACTTTTTTCAAATTCTTCCTTCATATTCTTAGTCAAATTACGTTTACCCTTAGCATTCGAGTGGCGACTCAGAGTCATTACCACTTGTCTAGATCATCAAATATGTTGGTATCTAATCAATTACTAAACATTTGGAGGAGATGTTACATCAATTTCATATTCATAAAATGAAAAAATGTTTAATTTTTTAGTTAAAATAGCTCCCACTACAAATGGTTAAGTTCTTTGCGTGCAATACTACGTGTATAGCATAGAGAAAAATGTAAGGGTGAATGAAATTCATTGAATGAATGAATCATCGATGAAGAAAATCATTCTTTGAAAAGGGGTTGATGTAGGAAAAAGGTTGAGAATCCTATTTATGTAGAACATGTATAACCCGTTGAGTACGTAGAGCAAAAGTCGGATTTTTATCATAGTATCGAACACAAAAGAAATTCTTCGTAATCTAATGCCTCGCTTTGATTGAAATCATCCAACGATCCAATAATTTTCCGATGAACCCATTGATGAGATTTATTTCATCGTTCCTAACTCGAGCATAATATTTACCGAACTAATCGTACTTATATGTATATAATAAACGAGGACAGCATTATGCATGTTACTGGCAAACGTGACCAACGAATGCAACGGTGCAGACTTTCCTCGGGACCTTGCCCCTTTGACGTATATATGTACATATCTTGCCAACAGAATCGTATTTAGTATTTTGTATTTACCGAACAAATAACGAAAAGACCGACCAACGTGTTAGCGTCGTCTTCGTCGCCCATTACAAGTGATTAATCGTCTTCCAGCATGAAACGCCAATTCTCGAAAGCCAGCATCGATTTACAATTGATTCCCAGAAAAAGCGATGATCCGAAATTACAGATAATTCCGATGGAGCCTTCACCTCTGACTTCCGAGTATCAGACCGAGATCGAGTGTTCGAAACTTGAATGCGATCAGTATAACGCTGTTCGATATTTTTATCCGGCGATTACCGTGGACCAACCCTGGATAAAATATATTTCAACTAAGAAATACAAATATTTGCAAATACTATTTCTCACAACTGTGTTACATATGTTTCATTTGAAACTAATACTAAATTGCTGTTTCAACATGTGTTTCAAACTGTAACATAGTTGTGAGAAACAGTATTTGGAAATATTTGTATTTCTTAGTTGAAATATTTTTACCCAGGTCTGCCGTGGACCGTGTAACCAACTTGCGATACGTATGCATATGTATGTACATATGTATACAGTGATTCACAGTAATCTGTAATCGGATACTTTTGAAAAGACGATAACTCTTTTAAGATTGGACCGAACGACTTGAATTTTTTCGACACGTTAGAAGGATTTAGTTTACTAGACGAGGTGACATTTTTTTAACTTCCCGATTCATAGGGAAGTTACTGTATTACCCCGAAAATCGAAAATCGATTTTTTAGCAGATCTTCACGTTTCATGGTTATTGAAGTCATTTTAGACTATTTTTATCAAATTGTTAGTGTGTGTGTGTGTGCGTGCGTATGGCCGTTTTTATGTTATCAAATTTTTCGTTAACGTTTTCTGAAAAAGTAACAATGCGATCTGAATGATGAATGATGCAATCGATGTACCCCGGCGTAACTTAGAGCTGATTAGATTTTGGTCCATATTGGTCAAGTAGTTTTTTAGATTTTTTAGTTTTTTTCGAAAGAAGTTCGTTCAAGAATGCAATTTATACGAGAGGATGGAAATTTTCCACCGAATAAACAAACGTAATTATATATATTTCATTTTTTTTAATTTAAAAAAAAATTTCTTTTTTTAATTATGCAACTAATGCTAATGTTACCGCTTACAACTAACGAATCGGGAAGTTCTTTGTGTGGCTCATGGAGAGTCACACGCAAAATAAATAAAAAAACCATTAAGAGCTGTATGTCCCACTAGTTTAAATTGCAATTGGTCAGAATCGTGGAAAAAATTTTACAAATTTTCATCCGTACCGGGCTTGAAAATATAAAAACTGCATTTGGGAGTTAATATTTCTCAGTTATCGATATACCTATGTGTACAGTAAAGTGATCTAATTGTAAGCCGGATCCTCGAGTTCGGGGTCCGACTGTATTTTTGTAACCTCACGGACCCCGCTGAACGTAGAAAAGGACATCGCGTGTAAACACGGACCGCACAGCCGAAAACATCCTGCATAGAAATTATTTCGTGTTTAGCGTCGTTCGAATGAGAAACATGCCACCAGTAAGTTGGTGAAAGTCCCATCAAAGAATAAGGCAAATAAAGAAATTTTGCATTTGTATTAGTAGTGGTTCGCACTGATATACCCAGTCCCGTATCGGAAGACGCGCACAGTTGTGCAGAAATTTTATTTAAATAAAAATTTCGAATAAAGTGGGTTTAAAACCCACTTGGAAAAAATCCACTTTAGTCGAAATTTTTATTTATGCCTCCAAGAGGAGGGGAAAAGCGAACTGTGACAAAGATCGTGCAAATCCGTCCGGCTTAGATCAAAACTTTACTGTACATACATACGATATACGCAATAACGCGAGAATCGTCTGATCAGTTTTTCTTACCGATACATTATATTGTCCCGAGATTTATCGAGTACGTCTCACCGACTGTTAAACTTCACTTTGGAAGACGAGATGCGCACAAGAGGGATGCAAACTGTTCTCGAAGCGTACGTGCTACGAATCATCGTCGTCTTGGACATCGCGGTCCTGGTGGTCGCGAGATAAGACACCGTGCCCTCGTGCACCCCCGATAAGAATCGGCTATAAAAGTGGTAGCTCGCGCAGCTGGCGCATCAGTCGGTGGTACCTAGTTGTCTAGTTGCGTCAGATCGAGAACGAACAAGACCAAAGAAAAATGAAGAGTATTCTCGCGATCGCGTTAGCGTTGGCAGTCGTGGTAGCAACGGATGCTAAAGCCGTCGCTAGCACTCCCGGCCACACCGAAACCCAGACATCCGTCGGAAACCAGTTAAGCGATCTTATTACCCAAGCCCAGGCCAGCATCAACGATCTCGCCAAACAAATCCAGGAGAAACTGAACCTGCCCGACCAGGAGACTCTCGTGCAGAACGTCAAAGAACAAACGAACACCTTCGCGAACAATTTCGAAGCGTACTTGAAGAACGTCACCGCAGAGGTACACACGTCTTTCTTTCACCTTCTAACTTTTCCTTTCTCTTTTCGCACGAAAACGCTAGCGCGTAATTTATACCGACTCGAACTAGAATTAACACGTTCAGCATGCAACCTGTTGCTATTCCGATCTCTTGCTTCTGCTCCACCCCTAACGAGACACACTCGTCACGAAGAATTTAAACGAAGTCTGACAAATATGAATCTCACGCCCATCTTTTTAAATTAAATAAAATTTGATTCGTTTGTAATCAATATTTAAGCATTCAAACAAATTTTTCTTCTCTTCTACGACATTTTGGGGATGAAGACGTTTTAATCAATGTAACTGTAAAGAATATTATGCGGCAAGGGGTTAAAGGGGTGGACTCGAAGATAGGGATTTTTAGTAGCGAAAATCGTTAGCTTTTTAAGTCCTATTTTTACGTTTACGAGGCGTTATTTGCATTATTCGGCAGCATATCGTCGGACTCATGTAACTGCCTAAGTCCATTTTTTATGAAAATTGGGTTTTCAGCTTCGCCTTGTTAGGTACTTATACGGTTTTAGAGTAATTTCTTGTTGTCAACTGCTTTTACCCTCGAGTACCGAGGCACGGCGATCCGTGCCAGGGTCAATTCTGACCCCACACGTATATTCACAAATGAATTTATGTGTTGTTATTTAAATTTATTAATCTAGTCTAATGTTTATTAAATTTATTAAATTAAATTTAACAATTTTTGCCCAACTCTGATCGCAATTCTGGAGACGAGACTATCCCCTTAAATCTATTGGGAGGTTTGGCTTTCAGGAGAATTCCTAAACCGAAGGAATCCCTGTGTGCGCATATTCAGGTGATGTATGTAGCACGAATTAAAGGAACTCGGTGATCGCTGTTTCAGGTTCAAAGCAAAAGCCCCGAGTTGGAATCGGTATGGAACGACGTGAAAACTAAAATCGCGAAAGGTCTGGAGGTAGTTACCAGTGAAAATACGAACCAACAGCTAGCCGATTTGGAAGCGAAATTCAAGCAAGGTGTTCAGACGGTGCTCACAGAATCCGATAATACTGCGAAGAATCTGAGCCAACACTCGACCAAGATTCAGGAGGAGATTGCCAAGTTCACGAAACAGGCGGTCGACTTGACCGTAGAAGCGACGCAGAATCTGAACAATCTGCTCCAGCAAGCCGCTGCCACAACGAAAAAAGAATAACTCTAAATCCCTCGTTTATTCGTTCCTCGTAATCAGAGTCGTTACACATTCCGATCGACTGATCGGCGATTACGATCGAAAAATAATGAATTGTCGACGATCGAAAGACATTTTTCGATGTTGCACACTTACATATGTTTCCACCTTGTAAGCCGTAAGTCAATCATGCGATACGTTTGCTTACATTTTTGTAATATATAGTGTAGTATGCGATAAACGAAATATATATGGTGTAATCGACTCAACAATCGATCTTTTATTGGTCCCCTTTACCATTTCAAAAGCGTGTAACGCTTTATTATCGAGGATGTCTTGTGAAATTATAATCTGTTTTAATACATAATACATATAGGTTGTTTAAAATCGTGGCCAACAAAAAATTGTTTTCCGTATTTTAAAAATCTGTGAAGTAGCACTTTACCTATAAAGTGACAAAACACTTTGTTTTACTTCTGTCGGCGACATGCAAGTTCAAAGTTGGTAGCTTTAAAAGATCATGATTTTCAATCATAATTAGTATTTCATTTATAGGATGCAACGGAAATTTAACTTTTTCTAGACTATAATTGACAAAATGTGTTGGCCATATTCCAGATAAGAGTCAAGTAAAAATGACCGAGTGTAATAAAATAAAATATAGTTCCGTCCCAAGGCGAAACAGATGTTTTATTACATGCAAAACATCTGGATGGCAGACATCGATCTATCCTGAGTTTGTCATCTTTCTAATTGCACTAGCAATAACGGTAACGACTCGGACCAAGGTTTACAACACTGTACCTGAACCAGATCTACAACCCCTCACCGGGCCTAGTAAATGAAGGACCACGTCGTCACCTTGGAATCTGCCCACTACCTAAGGGGGTTAGTTCGAAGTAAATACAAGCATTAGTCCAGTTAGGGCGTTGGGAGATTCCGACTCCCCATCCAGAGCTAGGTGTAGTTATACCATTATTCAAAATACTTGTTCCATTATTAAATTCGTATTCGATAAATTCTTAAACGTATTTAATTTTTTAATAAACGACTGAAAGCATTGCAGGAAGTATTATATCGGTTTTAAATCAATAAAATTAAGAAAATCATATAAAATGGAAATACTTCAGGCCGGAAGAAAAATTCGTCGTTACAATTTGTCGACAAAACTTGGAAAATACATATACTTCCGTATTTGTAATAATATGAAAAAATGTTATATACAAAACTTACATAGTATAGAGGGGGGCATATTGTGACACAAACGTTTTCTGCGTGGGTGGAGGCATAGAGGAGATTTCACAGAGGAGATTAATTGTTGCCCCACCCTGTATAAACATCCGCAGTCTGATAATCAGTGACCCAAAGAAACCCCAGAGTATCAATTGTGAACAAAATTGTAATAATCCATCCTATTTTGCCACGATTTAGCGATTTCTAACCACTGTGCGTCGATGTCCCAAGTTCGACCGAGGAAAGATCATTCAAGGCATTCGGATATCGAAATATGCTCGCGAAATCGTTGCGCGTTAATACTAATTGTAAGTGGTAACGCGATTCCACTTATATTGATTATTGTCGACACTGCAGCAAAATCGTTTCAACATTAATTATACTTATCGGCGGTATTGCTCAATGTTCCAGATTGCTTTGCGATTTTGATCGAGGCGTTTTGCGTACCGCGTCAGCACATACCATTCCGATGAGCGCACGTGTGTACTCATAAGGGTACATATATTTGCTCAGTGAATACGAACCAACGGTCAAGCCGCAGCAATCAATGTCAAAGTTTCGATCGTAGCGTTGCCGGTAATTTACTCGTTTGAAAAGCACTATCCTGTAAATATGCGTTTACATATGTATATCCTACACGTATAATGTACCATACGTATATTTGAAATAAACTGAAATGTACGTAGCGACGCTATTACCAGTATTATTCGTTGTCTTGATGGTGAGTCCAGTAATTTTCTTTACTCTTCATTTTACAAAGCTTTAACGAAACCTTTTATCAGACGATTGCGAGGAAAGCCGAACCGGTGCACGGAAAGGAACGCGATGGCATCTTGGGAAGGCCGTCCTGGAAAAACAAGTCCGATAAATCGATTGCTCGTACCGATCGAGCAGAAAGAGTGAATAAAGGTTTCGACATGATGGTTCGATGCGTAAGCGTGTTGGGTCGAGTAGACAATTTCATTTCCGATCGAACGAAGAATATCGTTCAGAAACTGAACGCAATGTATCGCGAGGACCATAAGGACCCGCGAAATACTTCCGACCGACGACAACATTAATCTTCCATCGATCCAACGAAGAAACGCTTTTCGAAAACGAGCCGTTCGATTGGCAAATTCAAAATATTTGTGTTCGTATTCGTGTACGTGTGTAATCGTGTTTAACCGTGCGAATGTACGTACATTACCGCTCAAAAGTATCCGGACACTTGCGAAATGTGTGATAGCAGCGCATAAAAGTTACTCGAGCATCTAATAGTGACTAAAATCGATCTTTATTACTTTCTTATGGAATATCTAACGTTTTAAGCTAAAAATTATACCTACGTGGAAACTTACCAATATTAGATTAAATACGAGATTCCTCAACGTATCCACCGCGATTAGATATTACCAGACTGTGGATCTTTATACAAAATAAAAGTACTGTGCATCGATTGTGGGAACCAGTGGTTAGATAAAAATTCTTTACGTTGAGAACAACGTAACCATATTCTTCGATTTTTTATAATTTCCACTGTTTTATATTTCATCCCGTTAATTTCTTCATAAATGTATAAACATCCGCAGTCTAGATTGCACCTATCGCGGCAATCTTTCTATCAGTATTTTATTATTATTTACATCGAAAAATTCTCTGAATTCACTCTGCACCTTAGAAACGAAACAAACCGAGACAGTTCCACTAGATTTCGTATTTTCATAATATAATTTGTACAGAAAAATAAATTCCATTGTGCTATGATACCACACTATACGTAATAATAACAATTACAAGTGACAAAATTTTGTTCTAAATATGTTTCCTACTGAAACTGCGTTTTGTAAATAAAAAGGAAGCGTTCGATACTTTTTAGCGGTAGTGTATGTAAATACGTGTACGTAAACAAAGAAGCAACCGGGTCAAAATTAAAAACGATTCAACGAAAGTCTGACCGAAACGATTATATTCGAAAATTCGAAGAAGGACCATTATACTCGACAAAGTTGTAAAACTTTTAGAATAAAATGTTTTGTACTAGTACCAAAATCGCTTTACGGCTAACGGTTCACAGCACGGTTTACAGCTTATGGGCAAAGTTTGAATCTGTGATGAGCAGGAGCCCCGAACGCTATATAGTCAATTGGCGAGCTAAAGATTCATTTTCATATGAAAGGAAAATGTAGACGGCGGTAGCAGCGACGCGCGATGAAAATGCTGTGGCACAATCACAAGTAAGTAAGTATAGGTACTGGTAGGTACAGAAAGAGGCAGACGCAGAGGAGAGGCACATGCACACAGAAGTAGAGTTGCACAGAGCCCGCACGGACGTACAGACACAGGGACAAAGTATTGCGGATGATCTTTATCGCAACGTCCATTGGTTTCTCGCCAGGTGGCGACTGTATCCGACAGTCACCGGGATCAGGTTGATCGGGCGACTTGTGCTAAGTTTTATCGTTTACCACATGTTGATTAATTAAATAAAAATACTGTATCGTTGCCAAAATCATTGTTCGAGGCTAGCAGCGCTCGTTTGTAAACTCCGTAGACGCGAAATTCCATAAAGGTGATTCCCTACGTAAGAAGAACGGAGTTACGTCACGCGTTAGCAAGATATCGTGTGGTGTCGTGTCGTGTCGTGTCGGGTAGACACCGTGTTCCCCCGTACTCCGTACGTCTCCACGAATGCCAAGTGTTCCTGCTTTCTTTGCTCGCATTCTCGTGTCTGTCTGAACTCGAAAGTCACGCACGCGCTACACTTTCGCGAACCAGTGTTTAGGTAACCGTACTGTTCGCGCATAACCTAGAAAACGGTCGTGACTCAAAAACCTAAAAACGATCGTGAATGTTGATAGTTGTTACGGCCAGTACGGCCTCCTGTCAATCGTCCCGGGGTCGAACAAGATTTCGAATTCTGGTATCCCGTATTTAACGAGGAGACTTTCGACAAACAAATACACGCGCGCAACAATTCTCCTCCCGTAGCGGGACGTGTTCGTGTTCGAGCGAAATCATATTTTTTTGACGTTGAGCGGTCACCGGGAAATTAGTCAAAATTCCGGTCCCCACTAGGAAACGAGAAGGCCCGCAACAAATCGGCGGCAGAAATCCACCAACCAGTGGCGAAGAGTCCTCGTCTGCTGGCAAAATGAATAGCAAAAGAAAGAACCGTTCTAATACCAATAGGTACCCACCTTCTTTCTTCCTTTTTATCATTTTCTATCTCTCTCTCTCTCTATCTATCTCTCTCTTTCTCTCTCTATTGCTTCTTTATCATCTTCTTTCTACCTCTTACCTCTCCAACCTTTTCCAACTCTTGCATTTCTCTGTTCTTAATAATATCTTGCATTTCCCTTTGAAGAGTGTCCTCGAGACTACGTATGAAATGTTTCACGATTGTACCGATACGGTTTCATTATACCCGTTGTAACAAGAATTGTTATGTATGTTCTTTACGAAAGCGCATCTGTATACAATGCAAATAATTGGACACGTTTAAGCTGCTTAGCTTTCCCTCGAGTGTTCATTCGAAGCCAACCTTCTGAATACATGGTCAAAGTTTGTCAGTTCACTCGTGAAACACTATATTCTGGAATTTTGATTTCTAATGTTATACACGAAACACCGCCCCATTTTAGATCTCCGCGTGCCCGTGGTCCTCAGGAGAGATGCGTCGCCGCGGAAGGTGTATATAATAATGCTCATTTCATGCACGCGATAACTAGTCACGTGGGCAACATTGTACAGGTATGGTAACGGTAACATCGGCTAAGAAAGACGCGTATCTTGCATAAGTTTTGTGTACATACATTTCTATTACTACAGATTCAAACGCTAAACGGTTCTGTATACGAAGGTATTTTTCGCACCTTCTCCAGCCAATTCGAAGTTGTCTTAGAGATGGCGCATCGAGTAGAAGATTCTGGAAAAATAAGTGTAGAAAGCGTAGTAGAAAAGTTGATTTTTAAACCTCAAGATATTATAACCATGTCTGCCAAGGATGTCGATCTGGAGTACGCTATACGCGATACTTTTCAGACGGATACTGCTATTAGTAAATACAATGGTGTGATCGGTGAAAAAGAGTTGGAACCTTGGGACGCTCCTCCGGTAACTATGAATGGCGATGATTTAGAATTGGATGGTACTACCGTAAGTATTAGAACAGGAAAACCAGAATACATTTGATCAATGCATGCAACCCGTTTTAATTTTTGTATAAAATATTCCTCTTAGAACGGATGGGATGCCAACGATATGTTTCGTAAGAACGAACAAAAATACGGAGTGCAAACAACATACGAACCAACTCTGGCCGCTTACACTTTACCGCTTCAAAGGAAAGATACAAAGGATTATAAAGAACAAGAACAAAAAGCGGCGGAAATAGCGAACGAAATAGAATCGCAACCGAATCACAAAGCGAGGCTAGAACTTGAAAACGGCGACGAAGAGGAGAGATTTGCAGCCGTGGTGCAGTTTATTGCTATTGTCGTCATTGTCTAAATAAACGTGTGATTAGCTACATTCGATTAATCGGATATACTTTTAGGTAAGACCAAATGAGGGTAAATATATTCCACCTCCGTTAAAAAAGAAGAATGGAAATAGCGGGAAAATGATGAGATCCAATGAACCACCGCCTTCGCCAGGACCGGCGGCAACCAACAAAAATATTTTTAATCAGCAACCTCCGTCCAACGTAAATGTAAACATTCCCCCAGCTTCGAATCTTCCCATTGGAATGCAAAGTGCTCATCCTTCTGTTCAACATCCGGTGTCTTTAAATATGGGAATGCCACCGAGTGGAGTGGTAGTCACATACAATAATCCTCCGCCGCCGTTTGTACCTCCGCCGGCAACGCAACCACCACCTCCAGGTACCAAAGAATAAGATTCGCAAAAAGATTTATCATTAAGGAAATAGACTCTCATTTCCAGGATTGCAAAGACGGGATTCTTCAGTAGTCAAAAGCGCTACATGAAAGATCAATCTAGGCCGCGATTTTCCTCAAAAGTTCTATTTTTACGTTTACGAGGCGTAATTTGTATTATTCGGAAGCATACAGCTGCGCATGTAGCTATTAAAAATTTCAAGATAGGATTCTTCGAGATTTTCTAGTTCAGCATTGTTAAAGTGAATGCATGGGACTTCATTAGAATGGAAGTTTACTATAGCTATTTTCATAAAGCTGCAACAGTTACTGAAAAGCCCCATCTTTGCATTATCGGGAAATGGGAAGTGCATCTTGAAAACGACCCTATGTATAGTATTCGTGAAATGATCACTCGTTATGGTGTATTTCCAGTGCCTGTGATGCAACAGACGCAACAACAATCTCAACCTACCCCTTCTATACCGCAAGTGAACTTTCCATCGCAACAGCAGCAAACGTCGTCGTCTAAAATGAGTACAGAGAAACGCGAACGTCCTGGCAGACAACAAGTCTATCAAGCGGACAAAGCGCCGCCAGCACCGTTTCCCCAAGCGAACGTCGCTGCGTCTCATCAACAACAGCAATCGTCGCATCAGCAACACGTTCAGCTGCAACAGCAAAATTCAGTCGAGGGACAACGATGCGACATTGTTTCACACAAATCCGATCACCGGAAGGTAATTGAATCTTCAGTTTTATTAACCCCTTGCCGTACGATTTATTTTACAGTGTTCGTATACCTTTTGTACTGTACATATTTATTAGTAGACTGCGGATCTTTATGCATGTATAGCAAAATTGAGTGGATAAAATCGAAATCGTCGAAAAATTTTGAGAATTGAAGATGTCGATATAAGACCATTTTTATTTTGCATAAAAATCCGCGGTCTATTTATCAGACTCTGTTTTCAATCTTCATTACGAGTCTAACACGGTATTGTAGGGCAAGGGGTTAATATTGAAGAATTAATCTTCCAACTTTACTGAAATGCTTCTGATCGTTCAAGGTTCCAACGCCACGCACCAGAGACGACCAGCATACGGAATTGCGGCAGTTCGTCACAGATTTTAAATTGGCAGAGACGCAAGCACAAGATACGCCACCGGTCACGAGAAAACAACAACATCAACATCAACAGGATTCTCACTCTTCGTCGCAAATTACGCAAACACATCACCAACCGTCTCATCAACACTCGACGCAACAACAGTCGCAACAGCAACCACAACCGCAACAACAACATCCGAGCCCGCAGCAGCAACAACAGCATCAAAGTCAAACAGTTCAAGAAGAAAGTGTAGTCACCAGTAAGCCACCGCCAGGACCGTTACCCGTAAGATCATCGAGTCCACCGCAGTCAACGCAGCAGCAGCAACAACAACAACAACAGCAGCAGCAGCAGCAGCAACAACAACAACAAACTACGACAAATACACCGGTTGCAGCGCAATCTCCGCCAGAACCCGCGGTCGAAAAAATTACGACGGCTTTCAAGAAGTCGACCCTAAATCCAAACGCTAAAGAATTTAATCCAAATACTAAGCCCTTCACACCGGTAAGCCAATTGATCTTTAATGCAAGAGAATAATAAAAAAGTGAAACAATGCAGAACTGAGGGAGTAGTAAATTAGTTAGGAATATACATCTAAATGAACATTTTTAGCGTTCGCCAAGCACACCGACACCCAGCAGACCACATACTCCACAGACACCACAATACACCGGTGCAACAATGCCTGCGACCGTAGTCATGCCGGCATATGTTATGACTAGCCAACCACCCACTGCGTTCAGTCAACCTCCAGCTCAACCTGTGACAAGGTTCCGGAAGGGTCAGTATCTAGGTATCCGCATCTTGTTTAATCTCTTTAATTTGTCTTAATTCACATTTTTTCGTGACACCATAGAAAACACGTGAATTTGATTAGGTGTAGAAATGTACTCTGATCAATGTTCCAGTGGAATCGAGACCATTAATCGATTTAAAACGTGCAAGTATTTGTCGAACGACATTGTAGCGGTCTAAAAATGGAATGGCGACATGTTTGTTGCGTTCATATTCTCGATTACACGCAACACAACATCGGAAAGAGCTGATTTCTACATCTAATTTTCGGGAAAATGTCAGTAATATACGTTGAGTTCTTGTTCTGGTTATTTCAGTGCCAGTGATGCACGCGCAGCATCGCGCGCAAGACATAGCTTCTCAAATGCAAGTAGTAGCAGCGACTGGACAGCCATTGATGGCGCCGGCTCCTCTACACCCACCATTCCAGGTACCTTATCACGGACAACCAACGTATCAACAAATGGTACGCATGGTTCAGGCACCGCCACCACCGCCGCACATGGCGACACCATATCATCACCACGACTCGCCCGGACCACAGGCTCCTGGCATTCAGTATATGGGTCCCCATACGCATCCTCATCCGCATGTCGCTCAACAACCACCGAGTCAAACACCCTCTCCAGCCAATCCCAATCCACCTCACACACCAGGTACCTACAACCCTCCTGGTACTCCACAACCCTCGTATCCACCGCCACCTCCTCAAGGCCACGCTCCAAGTTATCCAATAATGTGCCCAATAATTCCTCCTCATATACCAATACCGCCACAGCACATGCCATATCTACCACCGCAGCCACCCCCCGGAGCGCAACAAACTATACCAGTAATTTTGCCGCACAATCAGTAGTTGTGATCTAATATGGACAAAGGAAGAAAGAACTACTAGTATTCTGCAGAAATAGACTAAGGTTTACAAATTCGAGTTACTTTCACGATGGCGTTAGGCACTTGAACGAAGCTTATCACTTATCGCTTGCAGTCAACATCGATTGAGAATACATTAACGAGTAGCTGTGCAAGTTGCGTATCTATTCTACCAACATCCGTATGTATACTACGTATTTCTTTTCTCGATAAACGGCGTTTCAACTCTTCCAACGGAAAATAACGCCCGCATCCTTTCAAACGAATTCAAACAAAGAACGCTTATCCGACCGAGAGAACAGCTTTTACGACAAGATCGAGACACGTTGACACGAAACAGAAAGTGCTGTTCATCTTGAAAGTGACCTTTTTTTTCTTTCGAATGAGACAGTTGATCACAAACTGTCCTTAGTGATTTTTCGTCCCTCGAATATTATGTTTGAATCCTAATCTAATACAAAGCATGGTCACGAAGCGTGCTTCGTTGCAACTTATCATCCTCCAAGGCTATGAGTTACTAATTTTAATGTAATATTTAAAAGGAACAAAGAGATGAATAAACGCGATTTTAAAGATCGATTTATAGTAAAAAAAGCGAAATGTGAATAGAAGAGTGGCAACCGCGTATACGTCGAAAGAGTATATTGACCGGTTGCGCTTATACAATATTACACGATATATCACGGAAAGAAATAAGAGGGACTGTAACTATTACAAAATTGAAAAACATTACAACCACAATAGCTCGCATGACTTTGTAAACACTTGTTAAGCCAAAATACAATCTGTAAAGGTTGGTGCAGAGTGCTATTTACTAGGCTGGTGTTGCACGTACCTTCGAAGATCCAAGTACTCCAAGTAAAAAAATTCTTTTTTTACGCCAAGCAATTATCGAAACGGTATAAATGACAGAGAAGAGTACATGGCATATTTTTCTGCTCGCGCTTTCGTACGTGCCGATTCACTGTAATCGATGGAAAGCATGGAAATAGATTGACACGATTCTTCTAAATTCAAATGAATTGCATTTAGTTATGCGATGTTTAACAAAACGATGGCGAGAGAACTAACAGACAGTTACAAATTTTGCGAATTTGTGAACAACGGGTTTTGTTAGATGATATTGATGCGCGAGATGCTCGATGCAGAAACTAAGATGAATTAAGGAAAACGCATGAAGAAAGAAAGAAAGAGAGAGAGATTCGACAAATCACGTCGTTAAAAACGATCAATTATGACAGAAAAGCATCTGTGTATATGTTCAGAGAGGTGATCTTCCCATACTACATGTTTAATTATTATTCGCTCGGAGGTCGTTAACACGAAATTCTGATATTACAGACGCGCATACAATATATTCACCATGTTTACATCTTTCTTGGAATAGATGTGAAACAATTATGAAGAAAACTCCACTCTAATCAGATTCTGTTTAAGATTGTCGATACATATTTTTTAAAAAACTTACGATCATGTATGATTTGTACAGGCGAATCTGTGCGAAGCTCTTAACTTCTAATTTGTTCCTCTATTGAACAGTATAAATTATTAGTAACAAATCACGAGAAATCTACAAGTTCAAGTTTGATGCGTAAACTATTGGTAATGCGTTGTAGTAAAGATTCAAAATTATTGAAACAGTTGAATATGTACTTCCGACATGTATACAAATACTTTCAGATGCTATGGTATTGAGAAAGACACGTTGAATTACGGCCTTAGACCTAGTCGTGTATATAAGAGAAACGAAGGACGGAACGATCCTTAACTGTGAGATAGTTGAGTGCGTGGCATCGTTAGACACAAATTTTATATCGAAGAGATTTAAAAAAAAAACATCAAAATAAAGTCAATGCGTTAAAAGCCAACTTGTACAACAACTTTTATTTTTCATGCTACCCTTCTACCACTTTGTCAACATTGTATACTTAAGGGTGTAGTTTCGTTTCTAGAATTGCAAGGGTGCGGGGTGCGATAATGCAAAGATGGGATTTTCAATAGCCGCAAAAGCGCTAGATAAAAAATCAATCTAGGTTGCAATCGCCCTTAAAAGTCCTATTTTACTTTCGTGAGGTATAATCTGCATTATTCAGCAGTATGCTGTCTGCCGTAAACATAAAAATAGGACTTTTGAGGGCGATCGCTGCCTAGATTGATCTTATATCTATAGCGCTTCTGATTACTGAGAACCTCCATCTTTGCATTATCAAGGTAGAGAAGGATCTCTGGCATCCTTCAATCCTGGAAAAACGAGTCCCTAAAAAATCATTTGAATATTGCGCCATTCCACGTAGTGGCAATGATTTCTAGCAGTTGATTCCATCGTCCGTTTAAACTTTTTCTCTAATGGCCCTAACGATTCTTGCCGCCGGCAGAGTCGTCGGGTCATCAGCTTGTCAACACAGCTCGGTCGCGTGAGACGTTTCGTCTCTGATATGCGTGTGTCACAATGTCACGTGACTAATCCGTTACGGGCAGAGAGAGGGTTACTTCTTCCCCTCGATTCGAGTTCATTCCCCTTGATCTGGCGACCAGTGATGAGATTCGGGACGTTTTTTCCGCGCATGCGCAACGATTCCACCCTTGGTCAAGTACGAAGATCGGGTACCTTGGCCGCACCGCTAATTTCGCAAAATTTATTTTGATTTTTCTTTATCTTGCAGCCCGCTCTTTTTTCGCGCTACGTGTCGTAACGGTCGTAACGGACTCTGTTAGACGTTCCCGCTAACAGTGTTCCGATCAGTTCCGATTGAGCCAGCTTTTCTCGCGCATGCGCGGCAATTTCAGCCTCGGTAACGTAACCTTTTCGATGAAACCGGGTAGCCTGAACACCCCGCAGACTTTAAAAAATTATTAGTATATACATATGAAAAGGTAAGGGGTTAAGCTACCCTTAAAACGTTAGCAATTAAATTTCAAGGCGGAACACTCGTTCCACCAACATTATCGGTACACTTCTGCCACAGGTCGTCGGGGCCCTGTCCGCTCTGTTGCGTCATAGTAGATACGCTACTGTTTTGGCCGCGTATTCGCGAGAAAACGTTGGCTCAATCGGAACACTGCCCGCTAATAATAGTCCCCCACTATTTTCCCTCCAATAGTTCTCCACAAACTTCGGCGTAGATATTTACGCTCCTGCCGAAACTCGAGCATGCGCGAATAAAGTGTCCCGAATCTCATTACTGTTTTGTTTGCTGGTACTTTATAGTCTCTTATGACTAAACTGCAGATTTTTATGCAATTATGGCTTATGAAAATGTTCAACACAGGCTAGAATATAAAGTTCGATACAACTATGTATTATTTTATTTGTCTTGGATCTACAAAGGCTGTTTTATTTCATTCCACTTTTTTAAAATTTGTTTACAACAATTGAAAAATGCATAAACATCCGCAGTCTAATTATGACAAAAGAGGCATAAATCAAGAAATTTTCCGTTGAGAGCTGAAAGAATGCTGAATTTCAATAAAACATACATTTTTCCTATTGGTTCAAGGGAAAAGACAAGAGATAGCCCATTATGTAGTTCTATGTTCACACATCAGCCGCAAACAAAATCAGCAGTAACATCAACACCATTGTCATTTCATACAAAATTCTTTGAATTTATCCTGTCCATTCTCACGTCCCCTCTCCCAACATGGCACTGTCCTTATGATCCGTGGATTGATGAGCATGGCTTATACATCTTTGAAACATATGACGTCACGTACCACTTTATCTTTGCTTCAAAGCAAATTATCTGTGCCGCGTCTATAAGTTTGTGTAGTTTAAGACTAAGACCATGCTTAGGAAGCGAAGATTTTGTTACTTGAAATTGCTTGAAATTCAATAGAAAACCGATATAGACGGAGAAAGTTCTATACGTTCTAATAAAAATCAACATTAAACACTGAGTGGTGTTCGCGCCGTTCTATGGTACATGATTGTGCTTCTGGAACAACTAAAATTCCGTTCATCGGGAAATCAAGCGACACCAACAAACGTGTGATCTATCTCCTAATTCTGGCCGAAAAACATGCGGTCCTAACTGAACTGTATGCCGTACGCGAGAGAATTTATAGTTGTGTAAGTAAGCAAGATATCAGTCGCTTCTTCGAATATGTTGTCTGTGTAGGGCTGTATGTTTTTCGGACAGAATTAGAAAAGAGCCGAAAATCGGCGTCGCTTATTCCTACAAAGATCCCAACCGTCATTGAAAACTACGGACGTATTACTATTACGCCAACAGTGTACCGATCATTGAAACAATCATCGACTGCTTCTGTTTCGTTCGTTTCGTTCTAACGGAAACAGTATCTGTTTCTTTTCTCTCAAAAGCAATTCGATCCGATGGTATATTTGGTCACTGATTTCGACAGTTTTGTACAGTTTGTTATGAAAACAATAGTAAAATTCACTAGTAGGTGCGCTATCTTGTTTTCATTTGTTTCATTATATACGAGCACGGAGGAGGCAAGGAGTGCGATAAAGATTAATAATTGTATGTATATATACATACACATATGTACATTATGTACAACTATATATATATAAATATATATATACAATTATATGTATAGTATATTATATATAAAAAAGTATACATATATATATATAGGTATGTGCTCAGTTGTATGCTCTTTGTATACAGAAATTTTGTGGTTGTGTAAAGAATTTCGCGTAGCTGTGTGGTGGCAAGGGGAGATCCTTAGCCCCCTTCGCTAGACAGACGCAGGTAATGAGTTTTTATACCATAACTGCGGCAACACCGATAACCAGTGCAGTAATATCGACTACGATAACTACTACGACGGCAGCGATAACAGTAACAGCGACGACGACGGCTACGCCAACAACAACAACGGCGCCGGCGGTTGCCGTGTCGCCCGAAGCTGCACCTGGTTGGATAGAATTCTGTGAGAGACACGCCCGCGCTTCGGCTTCCGATTTCGCTAAAGCGTTTTGCACCTATGTCAGTTTAAACCTGCCCGAATGCGCCAGATCGAATCTCTCCCATCGCGACTTTCTAAGGAAATTCGTCGAAAGCTTCTGCGAACATTTTGAAACGGAATACTTGCGTCGCACAGTCAGGTCTGCTCTTTTAATCCTTCAACAAAAATATTCTGTTTTTCTACCATCTTTTTTTGCTTTTGGTATTCGATTTGAGATTGACACGTGACTTTCAATGTTTCCTTTAGGAAACTACCGCAATCTCATACATTATAGTTCGTTTAATAGAAGATGCATGTACAGTTTTGATTTATTCGAACGTAATTTTACAGATCGCCATCTTTGTACGATGCAAGACACACGGCGACCAACGATAGAGACGTTACTGTTACGAATCAAAACAATAGCGCCGCTATTCACGCCTCGTCTCACGAAGAATTCAGCGATTATTCGGAGCACGATGGAGATGCGATTTCACCGAAACCCGTTCATAAACCCTTCTTTAGGCGCTTGTCGTTCAAAGGACTTAAAAAGGGAAAGAGCTTCTTTCATAAACAACAAAGTGATGAGGTGGAACTATCTCATAATGAACATCGTAGGGATAAACATTCGAAAGCTAAACTTTCAAAGATCGTAGTAGAATGTAGGAAAGAAGGTATTGTGAATTCCTTGATGGGAGAAAATACAGATGGAACTCAGAAATGGGAAAAGTCTAGATTGGCTTTGATAAAAGCCATCGGTGGATACATGTTAGAATTTTATTCTCCTCCAAAAGCTGTGAAACCACGTAGTGGTGTGTTTTGTTCTGCGATAACAGAGGCTAGAGAGACAACCGCACTGGAAATGCCGGATCATGAGAATACGTTTGTACTGAAAACACAGAATATGGAATTTGTTATAGAAGCACACAATTCGAACGACATGAGATCATGGTTAGCTACTATTAAATATTGTATGCGTACGGTACAACAAAGCACGAACAATCCCAGTTCTAGCATGGACGCTACCACTGATTCTATGATGCATGGCTCGTTGGCTCTTACCAATGAAACTGACAGATTGAGAACTAATTCTGCTAGTAAGAGTTCTCGATCGGCAGGCCATGACCATGGAGACGAAGCATCCAGCAATCCCCCCGAAGTACCTTTAAGACTTCGAGTTAGAAGTAACAGTAATTTGGAATTGTGCTCATCGCAGCAAGACATTGAACAAAGTAAGGTACACTTTCCTGGCGAAAGTAAGATATAATCTAATCTTCTATGCAAAGTATTCAATGCAGTGGGTTACTCCATGCCAAATCATTTACTTTCTGACATCATCCTTGTCGATTTTGTTCTAAGTGAAATATGTTGTAGTCTATGTGAAATTAGGGGGGTTTAAGTCATAATTTTGCAGGTTACTATTTTTTTTAGAAATGACAGGCCTTTGAAATTTGCAATTTTTGCCCATTTCTGCGAAAACTATGGCAATTTGAAAATTGGCACAGACTGACCCAGTGTAACTTACGTATTAGAGAAATATAGAAATTTGAAATTTTGTTATAGTAGCTACGAACGAAGGTGAAACAGATTTATCGAGCAGTTTGAGAGAATATCCGTGGTTTCATGGTACTCTATCTAGATCGGATGCGGCACACCTTGTTTTACACAGTGCAGCTAATGGTCATGGCGTGTATCTTGTTCGACAAAGCGAAACAAGAAAAGGAGAGTTTGTTTTAACTTTCAATTTTCAAGGCAGAGCGAAGGTAAAATAGTTGTTTAGTTAAACTGAATTCTGTAAGAGAAGGTCTAACGGTGTTGGATTTGAATCGCGTTACAGCATTTACGCATGACGCTGAACGACCAGGGTCACTGTCGAGTTCAGCATCTTTGCTTTCCGGCTATATATGATATGCTTGAACACTTTCGTCAAAATGCCATACCTCTTGAATCTGGTGGAACCGCGGACGTAACGCTGACAGAGTTTGTGGTAGCAAATGAATTTGTGGTAGCGAATCATACCACCCGGGCAGGACATCATAACGTATCTGTATCCGGAACAACTCAACAACAACAATTACAAGAAAGAAGACCTCCGGCAACCCTGGAGCCCAGAGAAGTAAGAGTCAGCAGTGGAAGTCTAACTCCTCTTGAGTGAACGCGAGTGGCCAACACCCACAGTCTGAAGTCTAATCTACAGACAGTGAGTAAATAACCAACTAAAGCGATGCACCCATTTTTCGTGCGGCTGAAAATACATACATACTAAATTGATATTCGTGTGTTCACAAAGGTTTCATCAGTTCCTTAATAGTTCATGTAGTGCCATATTCGGATTATTTTGTAAGTATTCGAACACTATTATTTTCTTGTTTAAAATGTAAATTGTTTTCTATACCTTTAACGTTTATCACTTAGAAGTTATCGCATTCTTCTTTTTCATTATCCACGTGGTAGTAAATGATAATTACTCGATAAGATGTGTAGATTCGTAAAAATATGTAATACGCTTCCTGCTAGTTAATTACCCCAGTTCTTCGATAAATTACTGATGTTTCTCTTTGTAGACAATATCATTTCATATACGTTTTCATTTGCTGTGCAAACGACTTATTTGCAAAACGTTTCACTCTTATCGGTTCTCTTGGGTTAGAATAAGTTTATGTGAGTTTCACATATTTCGAATATTATTGTCTTATGCTATTGAACACTTGCAGTTCTTACTATTATTGGATTTTACTATTTTTCCTCTTTATTTGTTATAGTTTCATTAGATCTGTACATCGTGTGAGCGTACACACTCGCGAATTTCAAATCCGAATGTGGGAACTTAACAGAATGTAAACGAATACCGGAAAAAGATGTAATTAGTATTTTAGCAGTCCCGATTATTAAAAATTCTACATGCCTCATGTCAAATGTGTGACAACTCTTAGTGTTGACAAATTTTTTTGGATAATACAATGTATAAAGTATAAAGAAAGACAATGGTGCTCGACAAGTATGACCGTGGGGCAAGGAGCTCGCTCTTGAACAAAAAATATTCTTAAAATTTCTGGTTTTCATAATTCAATATTTCTCAATTACATATTCTTATCTCTCCGACTATAGATTTTAAGCATCCGTCGATTATCTTTCAATGACATTGATCAATTTCCGAAAATGGTATGATCAATAATACTAGTTATCGTGCCAAATAGATAGCCAAATACAATCTTTTAGTCCCAGAAAATTTAAGAAAAATTCGAATTTTCCACATTAAAAAACATATTTAAAGTAAGTAATTGTGATTGTTAATGATATAGGTACGCACATATGGGGGTTCTATAAGAACACGCGTAGAGTCCCTGGAAAGACTGGATCAACAGAACAACGTCGCCGAACATCAAAGTTCATCGGTATCTGGTGGTAGAGCCATTCAGAACTCTTACTGCTTTCTTTGACGGTGGATACATAATTATTCTGCCATCAAGCTATAACCCAATTAGTCCTCTGAAAATCAAGTACTCTTCCTGTCGACCCATTCTAAAAAGATAATGCAGAGTTTTAAGCTGGACTTATTATCTTGAAGGACTATTCAAATGTGTATTACTCCACTTACATAAATAATATATTTTCTCAAATCGACTGCTTCCAATTTTTCCAATCTTCTAAAGTCTAAAAAAGATTTCTAAAGGATTTTTTCGGTGAAATGTTCTAATCGTATTTTACACGTCGAACGTTGCGTTTTCCGTGGGAAGAGAGCTTCTCCTCCACAATTGTTCCGTTTTGCATGTTCAGATATATCAGCTCGTGTTTACCAATAAAACTGAAAAATTGCGGCCTTTGTTTCTATTGTATTAAAGCCATATTAAAAAGAATGTTTAATAACTATCTATTGCGATAATTATCATGAACATTTACTTAAGGGTATGTACTTAGAATAATGTTACACGTAAAAACGATCATGTATGTTACATCTACATGCGCATTAGCCATTTTTTATATGTACATTATGATTCGAGATCATTTTTGTAGTACAAGTGTCTTCCTTTCTCCCATAAATTGCAAAACATAATATTAAAATTATATGTTAATATACGTAATAGTCTCATTAAATTTGATTCGAAGAAATCAAGTGTATTAAACTATTAGTCTCAACACACAGAAATATATACATATATATACATCGATATATTAAGCTAGTTATGTCAAAGTAAGTATAATGCTATATTATTTTTTATTAGAATTGTGGATGGATCGCTGCTGGGACAAATGAGTAGACAACGGTTTAACAATAATTTGCTTTATTGCTCTATGAATTCTGTAGCCGAACTAACTTACAAACTAGCCGTTCGCTCTCAGACACACTCTACGAAACCATTCTTTCTCACTCACACACAGATCGCTTGCACTCTAAATTAAACTAAACATTCTCACCCCAAATGACACTCGACCCAATCGTCCAAGCATTCACTCGACGCTATCGCGCAGCACGCAATCCGATACATTCATCCCAAACACATAAACATATGGCGGGGACGTGCCTCAGCTATAGTCGCCGCCACAGAATAATACTGTGTTCCAAGATATTGATCCAAAGTAAGTCGATACATTACAGAGCAATATGACTGAATGTACAAAACCAGATTCGTGATAATATGAATCATGGTCAACGCAAAAACATATAAGTGCTAACGATACGGTACAAAATTTGTAAAAACTACAAATATTCTTTTTACAAAATTCGATAAACTAATATATTCATTAATTGAAAGTTACAAAAACCGATGAATAAATAAGTTAATACAAAGTATGCAGAAATTACGAGTGTTTCATATTCAATAATATAATATAAATCTACATATCAAAATAAACATAATATAAATTCTACATAATCAATAAACATATCCTATAAAACTCCGTAAATATCAAGAGGATTGTTTTATTTTACAGAGGTACAAATTAACCTCCTAATAACAGTAGGATCTATTTCGAATGTAATGAACGACTATATGTGTTTCGAGATCAAAATATCTGCCATTTTCCTATATACATCTTGATTAGAAGAGTAGACTTTCAAATATATTTTTATCGAGTGTTGGATCATCAAACCGAACGGTCCGGAACCGAATTTACCGGGCCTAGGCGGAACAGTCCGAAACAGAGATGTGATTGTTGGCGCTTTTCACGCGCATGCGCGAGTTTCGGCAGGAACGTATTTGTGTCCGAAGTTTGTGGGGGATTATTGGGGGGAAAATAGTAGGGGAGTATGATATGTGAAATTAGCGGGGCGACCAAGGTACCTGAATTTACCCGATCTTCGCACTTGACTGAAGCTAGAATCGTCGCGCATGCGCGTGAAAAGCGCCAACACAGTGTTCCGATTGAATGTGAAATTTCTCGCGCATGCGCGGTGAAAACAGTAGCGTATCTACAATGGCGCAGCAGAGCGGCCAGGGCCCCGACGGCCTGTAGCAGTTATATTGGCGGAAGTATACCGGTATTATTGTTCGCATGATTTTAGGACAATATTTTGTTCGATTTATCATTTCAATATTTTACATGTGTATACTAATCATTTTTTAAAAGTCTGCGTGGTGCTCAAGCTACCCGATTTCATCGAAAAAGTTACGTTACTGAGGCTGAAATTGCCGCGCATGCGCGAGAAATTTCACATTCAATCGGAACCAATCGGAACACTGGCCAACAATCACATCTCTGGTCCGAAAGTCCGAACAGAACAGTACGCAACGAACCAAGCCGAGCAAATGAAGCGACTCGAGAATTAACGAAAGTCTTATTCATAAATATAAATGTACTTTATCGTTTCGAAGACAAGATAAAAGTTATTTACGATTCAGTCACAAGCACTCTCTCGCAGTTGTTACATCGCGTATACCTAGAGTAGCTTCAAAGTGCCACGTCAAATCAATATATATATATGACAATATCATTATGGCATTGCAGGTAAAAAAAACTTAGAAAATAATGCAATAACAATATTCGAATGAAAATTGTACAAACGAAATTTTTTTTAAATTTTAGGTATACGAATTTCAAGTAGAAATGACATGTGAAGGATGTTCTAATGCTGTAACAAATGTACTTACTAAAAAAGAAGGTATATGTTATATAGTTAACCCATATTTCTAAGTATCTAAACAAACACTATTTTCATATCGAATGATTTCATTTGTAGGTGTTGATAACGTACAGATTGATTTGGCAAACAAGAAAGTACTGGTAACGTCTTCGCTTTCTTCTGATGAAGTATCAAACGTTATTAAAAAAACTGGAAAGGCATGTCAATTGTTAGGGGTAAAAAAGTAATTGCGTTTCAAATTAAGTTAAGAAATATATGGCTTTTTAAATGATGCATAAACAAATACTTGAAATTTCGTTATCTTCGTAAAATTACATTACTCTTCCAACCGCTGTATAATATATCATGATATTAAATGCTTAGCATGGACTATGTTTGATCTTGGATGGTTATCGCTACAAAAAATGTCCATAATAGAGTTTGTCTTCTGATCCTTTGTTACATATACTGTTACATATAAATTGTGTGATTTGTCTTGTCATTATTTAGATGAGTATTCTGTGTTGATTCTACTATTCTTTTTTCAAATGTAAACTATGTTAAAGAAAATTTTGGCTACATTTTAAATATAAATATTAAAAGTATTTACTACTTACAAAGGAAGTGCAGTAACTATGCAGTTTTATAAGTAAAATTCAGAATGTTTATTTTTTTAACATTTCCTCTAATACTGTTAGACGTTGTTCTAAAATAATAACGGTATCGCGTAATGACTGTACCTGCTCGTTGATTGCATCTACGATACTACTTGAACACACAGTAAACTGTGCATCGGACAAATCTTTAGACAAATACAATCCATTTGTAATGCGACTTTGCTCGGCAAGTTTCTGAGCTTTCTGATCGAATGCATTGTGGACGTTCGTTTTGTCCAAACTTTCAAGGTCTGGTGCTTTGCACAGACATTTGTCATTTTGTAACTCTTTATTATCGTATTTATCATGTAACATCTAAAGTCAATATAATCGTAAGTTATAAATAAAATAGATTTTATGAATGATTTTATAAAAGTGAGTATTTTCTCTACCTCCTGGCTTTCATTCTTATGACTGTTTTTCGCTTCTTCGACGCATGTAACTGTATGTCGAGTATCTTTACCAGCAGTATCATCTTTATCGAAATTAGTTTTCCACATCAATAATTGGCGATCCGCTCCACCAGAAGCAAAATATTCACCGTTAGAGGAGAATGTTATCGAGGTCACGCTTGTACCATTCGTGTGTCCTTTAAGCGTATAAATTGGACGACCTTCTAACAAATCTAAAACCTATTTAAAAATTTCAAAAACAGACTATACGAAAACTATTTAAAAATCAAGCGAAGAAAGGTGTGTTCTACCTTCATCGTCGAATCGGTGGAGGCGGTTAACATGAAATTTCCTTTAGGATGAAATTTGATCATATTCACAGGACCAGTATGAGTCGCATACTGCTGATACAAAGAAGTAGAACGTGAATCGTATAATTTTATACTACCAGACATATTTGCACATCCAATGACAGAGCCGCTTGGGTGGAACTCCACATAAGTGTTATAAGCTAATAAAATAATGCATTTTATATTCCATAGTTTAGATTAATATTCATAAGTAGACTGCGGATCTTTATACAAAATAAAAGTTGACTCCATGGATTGGAAGAAATAGAAACCAAATTGAATGTTCTTCTCATAATGATTTACAACAATTTTGAATTTCATCTACTAAATTTTGCTATAAACGCACAAACATCCGCAGTCTATATTTATAAGTACAGTGTATGCATTAATAGAGTTCTAACGCTACCCTTTGGATCATACAATGTTCTGATACATTGTCCACTGGTGATGTCCCATAGTTTTGTTGTTTTGTCGTCGCTACACGAAACAACGAGTCTGCCATCATTAGAAAACTTAGCACATCTGACCCAACTTGTGTGACTTAAAAATGACATGAGAAATCTTCTTTGGCACACCATCCACAATTTAATACTTTTATCATCAGACGCGGTAAGTAACTAAATGACAAATTGATTAAAAAATTTGTAATACTCTGTACAAATAAGTTTAATAAATAACCAGCTACACAGATCGTCGTCTTATGTACTAATACCTTCTCTCCATCGGGACTAAATTCTACCGATCTGACGGCTCCTGAATGCGCTTTGAAGTCTATAGACTGTCCTGTTACTTTCGGAACCCAAATCCTGACAGACCTATCTCTAGAGGCACTTGCTATAACTTCACCCGACGGTGCATAGCTGACATCATAAACAACATCCTTATGGCCTAGAAATCTGTAAGCTCTCATAGATTCCTTAAGGTTCCATAGCATTATAGTCTTATCCAAACTACTAGACATAAGTTGCAATGTTTCAGGATGAAAACACAGACTTGTGATAATATCTTCATGACCTTTGAAATGCTTCACTATCGTAGGATCACAATCTGTTTGAATCATTATTCTAGGGAAACAAGGAAAATTATGGAAAAAATAAATATGTCCGTATTCTATAATATTATGAGTGTATACGAGATTTATATCTTAACTGCAGATATGTATGCAATTCTCAATTTTTGTGGATAAATTTTAGAGAGTGGTACCAAATAAGATCCTATTTTCATTGGTAATAGCTAAACTATGGATTTTAAAATGATTTAAGGACATCTGTGTACTCTTAGCCATAAAAACCTGAGTATATATATATATATGGTCTAGTAGTAGTAGTAGTTTCAATTTGGTTCCTGTATCTTATAATATATAGACGCAAACAATTTTTATTTTGCATAAAGATCTGCAGTCTAGTAACAACATTTGCAATGGAAGTGTTTGCAAACCATAAATGCATAAATATCCGCAGTCTATTTATAACCTAAGGATATTATTGTACAGAAAAATTATTTTATAAGGTTTTGCACTCGAAAGTAACAGATGCTTTATAGAATTTCAATATACTTCACCTGTCAACTGTGAACTGTTCGATCACCTTTGTATCGCCGTACAACTACGATGTCGTATACAGTTTACGATTGTTTTCGAGACGCACGCATACCTCTTGATTTCTACTTATACGTCTTGTCAAATAAACGTCAAGCTCGAAACAAAGATTAAAGCTGCATACGTTTATTTCGAAATGTACGGTAGATACAAAATACAAACCTACCGTACAAAACTTGTAGTATTCAATTCAAAACGAACTTCAACTGCGCTAGTCAAATGAGATATTGGATCGTGTCCACAATATACTGTATCAGAGGTAATAGATATGACATATACAGGGTGAACCAAGAATCGTGACCAGTAGAGATGATTTGTTATTAGTAGACTGCGGATTTTATGCATTTATAACAAAAATGAACAAGCGTAATTTAAAATAACAAAAATATTAGAAAAATTTAAACATACTATTATATTATTCTTAACCTACTAAACATAATAAGAAAGAAAATCAATTTTTATTTCGTTTTGTAAGAAATTTTAATTTTGCATAAAGATCCGCAGTCTATAGACGCGTCTTGAAATCCTCTAACAGTATTTAGTATTTTCAACAGATTGAAGGTGACCTTGAAAAATCATGAGAAAAAAAGAGTTGATACAAAATTTGCTATAATCACATGCACATTTCATGAAAGCTCCGAAAACATTTTACTAAAAACATATACCTGATGAAAATAGTAATCTCTACTATATAGTCACGATCCGTGGTTCATCTTGTATATATGGTATTTGTATTATATGAAAATAATAAATGCGGGATAAATTGAATTTATTGACCAAATAAGTAGTAAACATGCGATATAAACAGAAAAATGAATATTAGTATAAAAATATTGTTAATTAAACAGTTTTATTCAATTTTTTTTCTCTGACAATGAGAACAAGCCGAAGAACGACGAAACGTTCTTTTTCGTGTTGACAATGAGTAACGGTTGGTAGGCTAGTTAGCAGGGTTGAATTAGATCTTTATTTGGAAGATACATAGGTATTTGTAGGATATTTGAACATAACTGTAGATGGAGGTGATTAAACACAAATGTACAAACGAAATACAATACGGTACTCCTTATCACGTGTCTGGCGTGGCGTGAGCGTGGCGGCTTTTTGTCATCGGCGCACTATTCAAACACGCCCTTCTCAGGCTCTAGTCAGTAATTGTACACTCGACTTACATGCTAAAGCTCCGCACTATCGCTTCTTTTCTTTTAAAAATAATCATATATATTTTGCGATAAAAAAATTAGGTAATGTTGCTTCGTAAACTCGACATTGCACTGCAATCTCTTTTACTTGACCAGTTGCGGAGGCGACCGTGAAGAGTTTCGCGGAATCACACAGAAAAAGAACAGATCGAGGGAGCTACGTAATTCGTTATAAACCATGAAACACGTTCTTACGTTTTAGAGATTCCCGTGTTATCATGTAAAAACCTTGTTCTCTCTTTCAACTACTAAATCTCGACAACTTTAACTTTCTAAATGCTTCAGAAATTCATAGACCGCGAAAGGAATATGAAGTCAAGAAGGATATATAGCGCTAGAAGGCATTGCTCACTGTATCCTCTTTTTTCTGGTACCTTAAAAAATTCTCTAGAACGATGCGCCGCAAGACAAAGAGATGGTCGTGCAGATCATCTATTCGTGTAATCATTTTAACGTTATTCTTTAAATACATTCTTATGTGTCTTTACGTGAAATGCTTGTACGAGTTCTCATTTTTTTTGTATTTTTTTTATAATAAAATTATATTTCTAATCTTTGTTGATCAGCTGTTGTTGCCCTGTGAAAACTGCCTTCTGTCACAACACAATAATACTTGCATGGTGGGTTCACACTTCTGAATTTGGTTGATTTTTTCCTATATCACAATATTTACGTCTGCATAATGTTCTCGTTAATATTAATAGGATTTTTCCCCCTGATAATCGCAGATACCAAATTCAAATTCAAAATTTTGGTTATTCGTTGTCTCATTTAAGAAATATCCTAAGCCGTATAATAAAAGAAATATGCTAAATGCATCGTGATTCCCTTTTCCCGTGTTACTCAGAATTTTCTTTCACAGTATCTCTCGTTCGTTTCCCTTAACCTAGTAAAGTCGAATTGACTAATTAGTCAAATAATCAACTAACGAATTAATTAGTTACTTGTTCGTGAACGTCAAGGTTACAGTTTTAAATGTTAAAACTCACGCTTAGCGCCACGCGCAAAGTTTACTCTAAACTTTGTTTATTCTTTCCTTCATAATTATTTCAATTCGACATACGACTTAGGCTTTTTCGTAAATAGACAATTGAATTCTGATCTTACAGCATTATTATAATGTTTCACTGTGCACGGTTCTATCGCGATTGAATTACTGTTGCGTGTGAGGTTTACCACGGGGTGCGTAAGCGCCACGGTTTCCTCCCCTCTGACCGCGAAATTGTCCCCGGCCACCTCTATCCATGCCACGCTCACCACGTGGACCTCCTCTCGGTCCACCACCACCACCACCACCTCTTTTATAGCCAGAATTATAACCACTGCTACCTTCGTTGTTTCCCCAAGAACGTTGTTGGTAACCGTTTTGATAATTGCTATCGTTACGATAATATGTTCCTGAAATGTCATTCATACAATATCGTCAAATATCATCAAAACATTTTGAAAAACATTATTTCCATTATCTCGTCCATTTTCCTCACCTTGTCCACCCCGTCCATTTTGTTGGTAGCCGCCACTGCCCCTGCCTCTTCCATTATATCCATTAGAATTTCCTCTTTTTCCACCTCTGCCTCTGTATCCGCTACGTTGCTGGTCACCCCAAGCTTGCTGGGATGTTTGTTGCTGTGAATCTTGAACAGGTTGTTGCGACTGATCGGCCTGATTCCAATCGCTAGGATCGGTCATCTGACACCAATCTACAGGGTCATTTGGTTGCTCTAATTCAGTCTCCGGTGCTATCGCTTCATCTTGGTTTTCATCTGGTTTTTCCTGAAAAATAATTGTACCGATCATGTCGTGTATAACGGCTAACAAATATACAGTGTGGAACATACAACTGGAACCGTATCGATCATTTTGCGTATACAATAATCCCTCAAATGCAGTCCAACAGGCGTAACCTGGGCAAACAACGTTTGCACCCAAGACTTGTTTTTCTGATTTATGGCTGTATCTAACGCGTCGGCCGAGACTTCAATAGAAGACAGAATGAAACACGGATCGGGTGGCCGAAGCACAGCGTTGATAGACAGTGGAGTGAGTAGGCCTCGACAACGTTTGGGATCTTGACCCCGGACAGTATTTGGGTCTTTTTTGTATAGCAAAGTCGCGATCTAGCTCCCTGAGAATCTCGAGCTGCCTCGGTCGCCAAGCGCGGTCCGTGTTTACATGCTGTCCTTTTCTACGTTCGGCATCCTTTGTATTAGGTTGGAACGAAAGTTCGTAGCGTTTTTAAATCAAAATTCAGAGATGAAATTAAGATATTTATTCATAGGTTTATTGAATAACATGATAAGTCACCTAAAAAACGGTAAAAAGTAATAGAAGAGAATGGAGAATATGTTATTCAATAAATCTGTGTATAAATATCCTAATTTTATGTACGAGTTTTAATTTAAAAGCGCTACGGACTTTCGTTCCAAACCAATACAGTCATAAAAAGATAGTTTTTCTACAAGATCTCTGTCCCTGCTAGGAACAGGCGATGGGAGCTAGATCGCGATTTTACTGTATCATTGAAATTCAAAATCTCCCGAAATTCATGGATTTCTTGAGAAGAGTTTCAGTTGCATGCTCCGCTTTGTACAACGAAAACCTCGTTCAATATACCTCAGTAGGTTGCTGTTGCTGACTTTCTTGCTGATGTTCAAAGTTCTGTGACTGTGTTTGTTGCGGTATTTGTTGCGAAGGAGTTTGCTGTTGTGGCTGTTGTTGTTGGAAATTGGCAGGATGTTGTGGACTATATTGCATGTTCGGCTGTTGATGAGATGGCGGCATTGGAATAGGTGGGGGTGGATTAGGATTGGCGAAACCAGGTATGTGGGATATATCTTGCGGTGGTTGGTGCTGATATATCACTTGTTGCGCTACTACCGGTGCATTAGCAAAGTTTTGATTCGTAAATGTTTGTGACGGAATTGGTGCGTTTACAGCAGCAGGAATGTGTGAAACGATAGGTGCCTGCGACGTTACGTCCGGCGAATCAAGCTCAGATTCTTGCAAAAAAAAGAAATTTGGTGTACCTATAACATCGTTAATTCTAGGGGCTTGTGGTGGCTGTTGTTGGGTTTGTTGAGACTGTTGCTGCTGCTGTTGTTGTGGTTGAGGAACAAATCCTGTGGCATTTGTGTAATATGATGTTTCGACCGGTGCAGCTGGATGAGGTGGAATGGGTTGTGCCACTACAGGAATAGGACCAGAAATTGCGGTGGCACCAGAAACCACGGGAACTGGTGCAACTTGCACTGGAAAATTAGGAATAGGAATCATAGACTCGGGTGGAATGTGTCTCTCGTTGCTACTATATTCTTCGTTGACTTGTTGCTCTTGTACAGGAGTTTCTGATATTTGTGTCTCTGCGATCGCCTCTACAACCTGTAAGCAAACAAACAACAATTATATCTTATCTCACTACCTCCGACTTGAATTTAGTTGTAATAGAATGCCACTTACTTCTTCCGCTGCAGCTTCAGTTTCATGAACTTGATCGAAATAGCCGCACTGGTTGATGGAACTGATAATTTCTTTTAATTTGTTGTAAGTTGTTCCAGCAACTTCTCTTTGTTTCCCTTCAATAATGTGCACAAAATGCTCTGCTACTTTTTGCACTTGTTGGAGAAACGTTGGCTCTCCTTCTTCCGGATGATGTTTCATCATCAGTTCGTTATATAAACTGTCCAAATATTTCAAATCCTCCTCCGTTAATTTCACAGCACCGTTCTTCCCAGTAAGGAAATCCTCTCTAACAGTTTCCGTTCCCATGTTCATCAAAGCATCTTGAATAAGAAGAACCTCTCTCACCTATGACACACGCACACACACGTACATGCAAAACGTTCGACAAATGTTTACAGAAATGTTGTATTATGAGATATAGAATTATATTAAAATTATATGCTTCTGTGCTTACTTTTGCGATATCCTGTTGCATTCTTTCATTAGCTTCTTTTCTTGCCATTTTCTTCTGCTGTTTGACAGATTCTTGCGCAATGCCAACAATTTGCTTGTACAGTTCTCGTGTGAACTCCAATGTCTGTAATACTTCATCGTACTTGGCTACGGCTGTCTTTTGATCGGTATTCAATTCCTTTCCATTTTTTTGTAGGTCCTTATATGACTCCAACTTTGCCTAGCCACATACAAACGCGTGTATATACATATGCAGAGAGAAAGACATGTACACAGATCATCCCAGATTTCAGATTTCACCAGCCAAGCCTTGCTAGTATATCTGCGAGTCTAAATAAAAGAAAAACATAGCTCGTGTAATCAGACCAAAAGTAAATATTGTCAATCTATCACTACGTTGTAGCTCAGCAACGATAAGTCCATTACTATAGTTCTGACACAACTTTTGAATAAAGTATAAAACAGTTTAGGCTTATATCATTTTGTTTTTCTTATTTAGGCTCGTAGACTGTACTGACTAAATTTTTCCATAAAAACCTGAAACACCCTGTACGCACATATACGTACATACATACATACATACATACATATATATATATATATATTCACACACACACACACAAATACATATAAGATATATAGATATCTAATTATACTATAGTATTTGAGATAGCCACAAGAATACAAATAATAAGGTCTAGTATCTATAAGCCGAGACCTATATAAACGTGTAAGCAACTAATACAAGGCGAGTTTTTCCGGGTATGGTATATACGGTTCACTAACAATCACATTTTGGAAAAACAAAATACACGCGTGAATACGAAAAAGAAAGTAGGATAAAAGAAAAAACTACCGTTATGTTCGATTAGAATTTGTATAGATAAAATTGAGACCGAGATCGTGAACGTCGCATTGGACGAGAAATAGCATCACAAAATCTCGTACACCGGTAGCGGCTTAAAAGCGTGTCACGTAAAGTTTTGTGCACAACTTTGGAAGATACCGCCATGACACGAGGTTCACAGTAAGTAAATTCCGGCATTCGAGGAAACGAGAGGGAGTAAAATCGCTGTATATCAGCGTTAATGAGAAAGGATTGATTAGCAACTACTGTGATAAGGGTTAGTTGTTCATAGTATAATCGTTAGATGCCTGTGAATTCTCGAGTGTGAGCACATGGCGTATCCAATCATGGCGGATCAGACCGTGAAAGCTATCAACTGACAGATAGATTTCTCTGTTACTCGGCGTGAATACGATCCGTTTACTTACCTTACGCTTTTCAAGATTTCGTATCTTATGTTCGATAACGATGATCGCCTGGCGTATAGGTTCTACGGTCTCCGTAGAGGCCTGTTTCTCTAGTTTAGGGTTGGCAGAAGGCATCCTTCACGGGCAACAAACGCGAACTGGAAATCAGAATAGCAACGAAGCCGCGGGGTACAGGGAAAGGGAAATGATTCTGAGTCAAGCGCATGCGCATTCGCGGTTTCTACTTAACCTCTAAGTCAGTGTAGTAACTACTTTTCACCGGCGCCCCTTCCTTATCATTACACATATGCATATATCTAAGAGAAAACCAAATTAGTTGTGCAACGTCTAATGGACTGATTCAATTTTTCATTTGGCGTATCTATAACGACTGAGTACGCCAATATCAAACAGATTGTATATATAGTAATAAGTAGACTGCGGAACTTGATGCGAAATTAAAATTGTTTGCATCAACTGCAACAAACAAGGGCCAAGTAATAATTTGTTTCATTCTTCAATAATTTTCTTCAGTTGCAACTAATACATTGATGTTCTGAAATGTTTTTTATTTAATTTTCTAGAAATAGAATAGTTCGGCTATTGTTGTAATTCGATTTCGGTTTGAAATTAATGCATTTCTCGATTGATAGTATTAATCAACGACCGATGATTAATATCGTCGCGAATAATTAAAGATTAATTTAAAAATAATAGCCAATTGATACCCAACTCTGAATGAAATAATATTTTAGATTATGATAACCTTTGAATACCGTTGTATTTTTATATTGAAACATTCAAAAATGTATCTTCTGCTGACGATCATTCTTTTACTAATTTATAAAATTAAACGAACTTATCAGGCTGCTGCGCGATTCAAACATCTTCCATTCATAACTAATATATAAATGAACAATATACGAATTTATAATTATTGCACACGATATAAATTCGTTGAAAGTATATTAAAGAAAACTAACGCTGATACAATTGTGTAATTTTCGAACTTTATTTAAAAAGATTCATAAAAACATAAATTACGTGAGTAATTTTAGACTATATTTTAATAGTATCCGTTCGTAACTTTATCGTATGTTAAAAAAATAGAAAATGTACAATTGAAGAAATGAATATATGCTTTTTTTCCTCAAAGAAAATACACAATCATTACGAATTGTTTTAACTTCGACAGTAACAATTTTACTGTAAGCAAGTGCTATATATGTATGATGTATGTACGTATATATGTATATGCATAACATTTTCAAGTTTTATTAGAATTCTTGTTCTCGGATGAAACAAACGATCAAAATAATAACAGCGGGAAATTTTCCATTTGTTAAAATTAAAAATAAGATAAAAGCATTGTTAACTTTTGCTTCGTTATATTTTACACATTTACGTATGTTGTAAGTGTATAAAATCGGCAAATTAATTAACGATCGAATCAAAGGATGTGGAATATAAATTGATATACATGTAATATAATATATTAAGCACTTGCACAACGCGCGCGCGCACACACGCACATACATACACGCACGACAGGCATACAGATGCACACAATATATAATAAAATATATATATGTGTGTGTGTTATATGTGTGTATATATAGCACAAGCTTTTCGTCGATACGAAATACTGCATGGCACGTTCGTTAGAAATTTTTTTTTGGAATTACATACTTTCCTTTATTGTTACTGCATTAATGTCCAAATGCCCCAGTTTTAAGTTTCGAGTTTCTCCAATAATTTATTATACAACTTGGTTAATCCGACAGTGATCACTAATACAATATTTTCCGATTCTTTCTAATATATGAAAGATGTATGAAGTCGTACGGTTTTGTCATAGCGGTCACTCGTCGTTATTAATATATTTTTACAATTTACAAATATAATTTGATATATCGTCTTCGAAAAATACATTCGCGCCACACACGCATATCACCACTCTCGTGTTTAGAGAACATCTTTTTCTTAACGAATCTAAAACAGATCAAAACTTAAACGATTTTATGATGTAAACAATGATAGCGACAAATATGATAAAGATAATAATAGTTGTAACATAATAATATTAATATAATATAAAGTGTAATATATAATGTACACGATATCCTATCACTATATGTATTCGATAAGTATTGAAAGAAAAGCATCTGTAGAAACGGTCTTATTTATAAAATATATATTCATACTTCAGGTGCATCGAATTTTATGCAATAATGTAGTTGTTATGTCGTTTACGATATTGCAATTGTATCAAGAGTAACAAAAATGTATAGAAATTTTTATGAATTTTTTTATAATCAGACTTTAACCACTTTTTAAACAAAAACAACGTGTGCACTCCTAACTCGATTGGACCAAGTATTTTCGCGTATGAATCGAATACGACTACGCGATGATAAATTGAATATAGCAACCACTAAAAACTGTACTTCTCGATAAGTATACATATAGAAGATCTTGAATAATGACGCTACTAGAATTTCTATGAAAATATATACAATTCTCAATGCATCGTTCGCTAATTATTATTCGGTATTACTCGTAAAAATAAACAATATAAAACAATGTTCATATTTCATTCACTTTTTGTAAAATGATAGCGCTTGCTTTGTAAGAGTAATTTTAGCATGGAAGAATTCGGAGACTAGTTAGTATATGAACTACTAAATGTACTGCAGCAATGCACTAAGTAAGTCGTGAAGGTTACATGACGAAATATAATGAACTGAAGGTATATATATATGTAGAAAAAGAAAATAATCCTAATCTTATTAAAAGTACCTTTATGTATATACAAATGTTCTACAAGATATCTAATATTTTTTCTTAATAAGAGAATATCTTCAAAATATTTCATTTACTATAAAACATTTTATTAAAAGAACGCTACCTTGGAACACCTCTTGATGTTTTTAACGTATTTGATACGTGTAAATATTTTACCTGTACTTTTATCTATTTATATACAAATTAACGCGAACATAAATACAGTTTACATTTGTGAAATCATTGAGAAACAAGCGTAAGTTAATTGATTTATACTTGTATGTATGTATGTACATATATGTGTGTGTGTACGTACATACGTATATGTACATACATATATGTACACATATATATGCATGCATATTTACATGTATAAAATTATATGTATATCAAATGCACAATGAATTAAAAAATTACATTTAGAGGAACGAACAGCGTGTAACAATTTCTGCATTTCACAGAAAATGGATCTTCGTGGTTTTGAAGAGTGTGACGTACGTAAATACATTATTGAAGGTCACGACGTTCAATACGCCATATCACTTTGCATACTTTACCCTAATCATTTGTCTTTCGTGTTTTGTCAGATCATTACACATCAGACCTTGATCTTACTATAAGTTTATCATGATACAAATTCTAATACTAAAGGTCTATATTCACACAGATATTCGATAAATCTATCATTATGCAACTACAATGGCAAAGTTAGGGCTGTTTTCTAGTTCTTACGCAAGGGATGAATATATTACACATGTCCGATGTCTATACGCAAATCTTGTCTTACTTACCTCGCTGTTTACCTACTTCTTATCGACATAATCATAGTTTTCTTGATTACATATTAATATTTCATTTCACCATTCGTCATAGCGTGTAGCATTAACTTGATTTAAACATTTACCATCCTCAAAATACATCATTCAATCGTTTGGTCTCGAAACTGTCGTTAATTTTATATTCATAAATTCAATTTATCGCTAAGCTCCTAACGGTCTTGTGACATCAAATATTAAACAAAACTGATGATTATCATAGCACCACTAAGATGGTATATTGTTAAGTTGCACCTCGCAAGACACTGTCTCAGAATTGTCTTTAACTTTCTGTGTAGGCACCTGTGAATCAGAAGTCTCAACAGTCATTTCAGTTGTGTGCGACGTTAAAACATGTTCAACTTTTCCTTCCAAATTGTTCGTCGAAGAGGATGACGTGGACTTTGTGTTCAACTTTGATTTAGTTTGTTGTTTCAAATTGTCTATTTCAGCCCAGATAGTTCGAACTTCCTTGAATAGCTAAAAAAAAGAAATGTAACATTTCTCGCATTTATTCGAAACTTGTATACCCACAATTAGTACGTTTATAATTTACCTGATTTAACCATGTTTCATCTGCCAACAATTCGTTTAATATAATTGTAGTATCCTTATTAGGGTCTGCTACTCTTTTATCCGCTACTCTTCTCGCACACTCCAAAAACATCAAATATTTCTGATGCGCTACTTTATTGTACAAAGCTACCTTTGCTTGACATACACGACATAGTAAAAAATCCTAGTAATCGTACAATAAATTCAACAATAGAGATATTCTGTAGAATAATAGGTAGAAGTAAACTGATAAGAAATTCTGTAAACAATACTTTTTCTTGAGGTATCCTTGGATCAGGCGGAGAACCTTCCAACGTGGTAGCATTGTACGGCTGACCATATAGTAGAACTCTGGCGTGAATTTTCGAATGTTGACAACCAGCACACGATTTCCCTTTGTACTCTATACATGGTAAATCCTTCAGAACATTTAGACATGGCCAGGTTGATATTGCGTTTACAACATTTAGTTGCCATTTTGTTGTCGACAATAGACTACGTTTCCTCTCCTCTGTTATTTCATCGACGGTTTTAACATTTGACAAGAAATAATCATCTGTTCAAAACATAAATTTCAAAGCATGTGTATACGTACATATATGAAATGATAAGAGATCAAAATATTACATGTAGTTTCAAACCTTGTTCCTGAAATATTTCCGTGAGGAAATTTGAATCCAAAGCTTGCGAAATCAACGTTTGTATATACACTTCGAAGTTATCTTGATATTTTTCAGTTTCTTTCATGTATTTATCGATACCTTCGCTGAAAAAAGGGGAAAAATGTAAGCATTTCAAGTGTTCCCAATTACAAATCAAATTCTCAGTTACACCGTAACTCACTTATCGTCAATGATCATTTCATTTCTCAGGAATTCAACCACAGTTTCTGTTTTGCCTTGTTGCCAAAATTTTACTGGAACTTGTTGATATATGTGGCGATTTTGTGGCGCCCAACCCGAATACTAAAAATTATTAGTATTTTAATGTACGTATGTATGAGAACATTGAGAGAAGAATTTTATTTGTTTTAAATTTTCATCTTTTTACCGTGGATATGTTTCTGTATAATGTTTTTCCATTTGACGTGAATGGTTCGTATTTTTGAAGCAACGTTTTACCATCTATTCTCCAAAGCGCTGGATATTCCTCGTTTAAATCTACCTTCATCACAACAAATTCTCCAGACTAGAAAAACATGTAAGTTTGTAATTATGCCGTGAATAAATTTTACTTGACGTGAATGCCGAATATAATGCAGAATAAATCATAAACAGAAAATGAGAAATTCCATTAAATCAAAATATTATACATATATTAAGATTAAAATGAAAGAGTTTTACCGCATCTTCTGAATTGTCCACAGAACGCTGCATGCAACGTATGAATGTTCACATTTTTTTTGTATACACCTGTCGATTGATATTCGTCAACAATATGGTAATTGAACAACGTACCTTGAATGGCGAAATATCAATGTCTTCGTCACTGATAGACGCCAACAGTTTCTCGTCTATTTTGCAGGACAGCTTTCCACTACTGGAAACTTTCGATTGCAACTCGTGTTTTTTCCTAGTTTTGATCTTGGAGCTGACACTTTCGCCAGTACAGTAGTCACCTTCCTCTTTTACTTTCCTGCTTTTCTTCGTAATAACGGGTCTGCCACGCTTTTTCTTTTTCTCCTCTTCGTCTCCAACTAATTTCACAGCAGGCGTCCAAGCAGGATCAGAATCGGAGTCACCTTGCTCTTCGTCATTGTCGAAGTAATCTATACCCTGTTGCCGGTCCAAAAATTGTTTCACCGTGGTTTTCTCTTTTGCTTTTCTTCTCGATGTTTCTCGTCTCGGAGGTAAAAGTAAAGGGTCCACTACACAACAGAAAAAACATTTGATAGGAACATACTGGTATAACGAGGTTTAATCCTTTACAGGTGGGGGGGTCATTACCCCAGACAACCAATAAGCCAATTCAGGACGTCCTCCTATGCGCGCGTATGTAGCGTTTATACCGTTCGTAGGACCAGGTATTTGGACAGGGGCAAAACGGAGGCAGAATGCCGATCGCTGTACTCTGACTCTTTCTTTGTTTCAGAGGGCAGCACGGTCGCACTGATATGCCTGGCGGATTCAGGGTCTTACGAACGTACGAACGGCATAAACGCTACATATGCGCGCGTTGGAGCAACCCTGCCTCGAGCAGCTCCGAGCGTAGCTTGGACAATATTGTGCCTGTTTCTTCTCTAGGCAGGCTTTGCTCAAGGCACGCTTGGTTGTCTAGTGCTAGACTGCAGATGTTTATGCAATTGTCAAATTTTAAGAAAGTAGTACTAAGTGAAATTCTATTTCCATTGGTAATAGTATTTGTAGATCCAAAATAAATAAAAATCATTCTAAATTCTATTCAATTTAAGACTCCAGCATTTTTTGAAAATTTTTATAAACCAAACCCAGCAGGCTGTGCCAGCAGAATACCATACACCTGCGTTTGGATAAGTATCGCTTTATGCTGGCACGGTGTGCTGTCCAAAATTGAGCAGACTTCTACTCGAGACAGACTTGGCTGATTGGGTAAATGCATGAACATCCGCAGTCTAGTTATTATGTATACTGTCTAGCAATTACTTTTTTGTTCAGAAAAACAGCAAATACGGTACTACAATATACATACATATAAATAATGAAAAAAAATTGGTGTATTACCTTCTTCGCGTTTTTTCGACGCTTTGCCAACCGACAAAAGCGATACAGTTTCCAGCGTAGACGCTGCTGCGGCAGCTCTTCTTTTCCTATCCGTTGGTCCTCCGGGTTTAATCGGTCTCCCCTTTCTCGATTTACTTTCCGGTTTACTAGCGGTCACTGTCTCGGTCACTGTCGCGTTCGTTACTTTCTTTTCGGATTTCTTCGGCGGAAACAGGAAATCGTCGTCGCTGGTAAAGCCGTCGTCGCTAGAGTCAAAATTTTGTTTTTTCCGTTCTTTCGGTAGCGGAAAATACCGAGGATCATTGGCATAATCGATCACCGGCGTCTCCTTGGGTGGCGGCGGCGGTTTCTCCACTTGTGGTTTCGCTGCTTCGCCATTCGTAGCGTTCTCTGCTGGTTTACTCGGCTCGATAGGAATATAAGGTTTCGACCTACTCCACGTTGCTTTTCTACCACCTCGAACTGTGAGCGGAGGTGAGGGATCTCTTTCACCTTGCAAGAATTTCAAGTAACTGGTCATGAAGCCCGAATTCGGGTCCTTGTTGGGTCGTTTGAAATCTCTGTTCAACATGTTACTCGTTTCAAGTGATTGTTGACTTTGTTGTAAAAAACCTAATTCTTCTTCAATGTTAGGAACAATTACTTTAGGCTGATCGTCTCTGACCTCTTGACTATAATTCACATTTTGATTTATCGTGTTCTCACCGAAACCGATCGGCGTGATTTCAACGGAAGATTGAAAGTCGTGCGGTGAGTGATGATGGCTCGGAGGAATATGAAAAGCAGGAAAATATGGGATCGGGGGTGGCGCGTGATGATGAGAGACCATCAGGGACTGATGCTGATGCGCCGGTGTGCCAACAAAATTGCTCGAGTGGTGTAAGCTTGATTGCGAACTGAAAGCACCTGACGTGCCGGGAAACATTTTCGCGGGTGGCGGTGGTAAGTTCCATCTTTCGAAATCAAAGTAGCCATTTTGTTGTTGTTGATTTGTATTATGGTGTGCAGGCGGTGGTATTCTACTTAAATAATCCGTTACCGTCACCGCACCACTCACTTCGTTCAAAGAAGAACCGTGCCCACACTTTTCTAAACTCTTTCTCTTTTTATTTACAGTGTCCACCTTACGACGTTCTTCCGTTTGTTTCTGTTGTTGTTGTTGTTGCTGCTGCTGCTGTTGTTGTTGCTGCTGTTGTTCAGTTGGAGTTACAGAAGCAGCGGTAGTTTGTTGCTGAACTTGACACGAACTTTGCTGTAAAGTTTGCAAATTTTTCACTATACTCATAGGATCTCCTCTACAGCTGCTCAAGTCCTGCAGAGTCACTTGATTTGATTCAAAGTACGTTTGCTGTCTATCTGAAACATTTATCACGCGTTGCACTTGTTGCTGAACCGGCAAGGTTTGAGCATTTATCTCTGAATTTCCACCAGCGTATAGTGCAACAGAAAATTTACGATTTCCCACCGAATGCCGATTCTCGTTTTCCCAACATAATTGTTTCTGAGTTTGAGTTTGGGTTTGTGGAAAATCTTGTTGTCTCTCGTAATTCTTATTTTCCGCATTGTAAGTGGCTTTCGTTTCAGTGGTACCTAAAGCGCGCGTGATTACCGATGAATAAACAACTTGTCCCTGCGAGGCAGGCCGCGGCACGGTCACATCCAACGGAGACGGCGGTGTAACCTGTTGTACAGCACTTTTGTAAGCCGGCCCGCTCGCACACTGATTCCCATTACTTTCTGCGTGTTGTTGCAATGGGGAAGGAGACGACATTGCAGTCATCGGACTATTGTACATAGGATAAGCAGGACTTGGAACATGTCCCAAAGGACTCGCCTGCGAATGCGCTTGCAACGGACTCGGTCTTCGCGGTACCACAACGCTACAGTCGGGTCCATTCTGAGCAGAATTGTTAGAAGAGTATGTAGAATCGGTTGATGCTGCAGACTTCGATCTACCCGAATGATGATATTCCGTATCGGATCCTGTTAAATAATGTCTATACGATGTTTGCTGTTGCTGTTGACTTAGAACATGAAACTGTTGTTGTTGTTGTTGCTGCTGTTGCTGAGATTGAGAATGGGTTTGCAAGTTGCTATTCGATTGAGTTCTTTGATTAACAATTTTCCCACTAGCACTCGAACAATTTGTATTATTACCAGCCGTATAGTTCAACCCCCGTGACTCCATAATAGAAAAACTAATTGGCGATGATTGTGTGTTATCTTGCGACGGTTGCTCATTTCGCCTGTGTTCACTGTGAGCATTCAATTCCGGGTATATCTTTGTCTGAGCTTTCGTTTGAATGCTTTGTTGAGACGTGGTGGTTATCTTGCTCGGCGGTGAGGGATAATTACTGTTTCGAGTAGAAGATTTGTCTTGAATTTGCGTTGGTACAGATCTGACGGATGTATTCAAAAATATAGTTGTAGATGCAACTGACCTGGGTGGTGGTTGAGGAATTCTATACTCTTTCCCAGCCGTATTGTTCGGTGTAGAAACAATGCAAGATTGTTGATGTTGAAGAGAAGATTGCACCTTTCCATTGGGAGTCTGACTTCCATTAGTGGCAGAGTAATTGTTCGATAACGTTTCCGAACTAAAGGTGGTAGGTACTTGTTGGAAAAATGTTTGATTACTACTTGTTTGCGACGTAGAGACCACCGATTTAACATTTACCGTTGGCGATTGAGCTCTAACGTTTATAGATTTTTTACTATCCGAGTAACTGGTTGACTTGAACTCTGCAGTAGAGACAGAAGGCGAAGGCAACTGAGAATTTATATTATTGATAGGTTGACTTGTAGAAAAATGAGAATTGAATGTGTTTTCATAAACACCGGTAGCAGGTTTAGTCGCAGACGATGGTCCCGGAGACGATGGTACAACACTTTCGTGCGGTAAAATTCCAAATGGGCTGGGTAATTGCGCATTGTTTTGGTGAGACCAGGCTAACGCAGATGTCGGTGACGTTGCCGCTGTACCCTGATGCTCAAAAAACGTTGGTTGATGCGCAGAACTATAATTCTCTCTCAATATAGGGATATCGGGTTCGCTCGTGGTATTCTGTTTCGTTACTGATACTGCTTGAGCTTGAGCATGAGCTTGAGCTTGAGCAAGAGCTTGCCTGTGCTGCGTAACATAATGCGCCTGTTTCGAATTGGGATGATGAAACAAAGGCGAGAAGACATCGTATCCCACAGGGGGTGGAGATAAAAACCCCCCTGGGTTGAACGGCGACGGCTGACCCGCCAGAGTTGCTGTTGTATGCGCTGCTTGTAAAATTAATTGCGACGTGGTTGATGGAACTGCCTGACCAGCAGCCGTTGCTAAGTGATGAGATACAAAATCACTGCTCGCACTCGAAGTTGTCGACTGAAACGTGTTGGTCGCGCTACTTGCGGTTAGACGATTATACGACGCATACCATGGACCAACGGGATCCATTACCCAAACTTGGCACGGTAGTGCCTAGCCTACTTGGTCCACGTACAGTAGACTTTCTTCTATACAAATGTTACTCATATACTCTGTAATATTCATAACATAATTTCTTGTAACTTGCGTATGTCCATTACTTGTGTCATGTAAAAAGAAATTATACCAAAAACTTTCACTGAATATGGAATCTATAAACTTCCATCCAATGGGGGCTGACAATATGATATAACGGTTTCTCCATTTTATTCTGGAAAATAACAAAATGTTTATATGTATAGTTTTAGGACAACATTCAAAACGATTTTGCACAAAGTAAAAAATTATATTCTTTGCAAACGAAACTAATTCTTCTAATTCTTTCTTGTTAAACATTTTACTAACAGAAATTCAATAGGAAAACATAATCTTTCGAGTGTATTATTCATCTTGTGAAATGTCAACTGGTATGTATATATCATAGTGCTTAATAATATAGTCCAACAGATTGTCCTGTTGACATTCTATTTCTCTTTAACCAATGTTATTATCAAAACTGTAGAAAACCATTCATCCATCGTGTGAAATAACTATGAATAAGTGATCGAACAGAAGATTTAATAATAAAAAAACTCACGTTTTGTAATATCCTTCAGGCACCAAAACAATACAATATATGCTACCAAAGGTAGCAAAAGTACCAATGTTTTTCGATGTTTTTCACGAATCGTGCTGCTTAGAAATTGTAGAAACAGAGGTCTATACAAAAAGAAACAAATAGCAAATGTGCGCCGGTTTTTAAGGATCGCAGAGAACCTAGTGTAGCGTCTTTTCATGACCTATTATGATAGGGTCCTTAGATGTTTCGTCCGTTTGTAATCGGTCCTTTATCGTAGATGATTGAATCGCCACATTTCTTGCCAGCAATAATTGCTGAAACGATAATTTCACATTCGTCGCTATATGGCCATATGTCTTGAATACTAATTACTGAATTACATTTGCCGGTGTAGAAAAAGATATAACGTCTCATCGAATAACACAATAAATATGGCTACACAAACTTGGCCAACGCACGACACACGATCGGCTGGCACCGTGATTACGCTCACATGATTCGAACATCCAAAGAAAAGTGTACATTCCTGGTACACCCTAGACCCGGTACTTACGCACACACCGCGCTCAGTTACCGTCACACGGGCTTATTTATCGCGGGGAATTGAACAATGTTACCCCGCAGTGCCCATTATAGGCCGCCATTTTGAATCGAATCAACAATGAATCGCGCCATCTATCGAAGCAGGATCATCAAAAGATAACCCTGGGAGCGGGATTTTTCAAGGAAATCATCAGCAGTTACCATCCTTCGTTAAAACTTTCTTCGTCTTGCTATCGTTGTTCTATTTATTAGGTTGTTGCATATGAAAACTGTTCGGTTTTAGAATACATATCTTGTAAAATGTTCTAATCAAGAAATGTTATTACCATCTACGGGTTTATTATACAGGGTATCTCAAAAATGTTGTACCTCCTTGAATTGGGTTATTCCTGAGGTAATTTGCAGTTCCTTTTTTTCTTTGCAAAAACGTTCTCCGCGTCTAAGGGAATTATTGACAAAGTCGTGAAGAACGTTTTCGCAGAGGAAGAATTTATTTCAAATGACCTGAGGAATCATCCCTTTCAAGGAAGTACAACATTTTTGGGTCACCTTGTACACAACTTTGAGGTACAAATGATAATCTCCATATTCAATTATAATTTAGATGTCGTGTATTGTTTTTAGACATTTTGTGATTTTTAGTCAACATCCGATGATTAATTAACCTACTATTCGTCGATGGTAAAAAGGACTACGAAATGAAAGTAACAATCTCACAAATGAAGAACATGGATGACCAAAGAAATCAGTTTTTACTGTGAAACAATCAAGAAACTTAAAATTCGTTTACAGAATACGTTGATTACATTTTCTATTGCAATGCATAGTCATTCGAAAACTAATCAACTTTGGTTTAAAATATTTCTTGTCAGATTATCGCAAGTATATATATATATACACATATATACTTGAAAGGCTTACGCGCATTACGCGTGACACCCTATATGCAAGAACACCTGTTGATTGTGAGACTATATACGAATTTTTGAAAAGACTCTCGACATAGGACATAAACGAACAACCAATTATGAAAATGTTATTATATTTCTTTCTAATACAAAGGAAATCGATCGTAATTCATCAGTGTTGTTAATTAAAAATTGGTATGCGCACGATAACATTTATTATAATGGTAATGTAAGAATATATTTATAACTATTGTCATAATAATAATGATAATAATAATAATAATAATAATAATAATATAGTAGTAGTAGTAGTAGTAGTAGCGTAACTCGCGAATATGGTCATTTTCGTTACTGAATAAAATAGGTATCACCCATTTAAATATGTAGAACTGCCAAATTATTGCTACTTAGAGAAAGTGAACAGTAGAGGCAGTTAATAAAATTGTATGTTGCAAGTTGCCTTACCTGATACTATAAAATGAATAGGATTCAACAATTAAGACACTTAGTTGATTATGTCGCAGATATCTTGAAAAGTATACCGATGCCACCGTGTACTGGTATTGAAAGTTCCCAATGCAAAATTTTGTGATGCAAAGTGCAAACTGCATCGAGTACATCGTTTTTAAATATTGTACCGTATTTTACGTTCTAATACTATTACTGTGAGTACAATAACACATACAAAGAATCCGAAATGTAATAAAACAGGGTGAATTTTACCGATAAGCAAAGTGGTACAGTGGCGGTATCACAGCTACTTTGATATCATACAACACTTTTTAAATGTTTTTGTACACACGTTTCTAACCAGTTGCTTTTTACATGTCTTAACCTCCGCGATTCTCCTTTTTTTGAAAACTTAGAAACACTAATGTTATACTACATACGTTTCAATGCATTTTTTTTATAAATTTGAATTCTCGAGATTTTTTCGAAACATCAACGTGATATATAACCGAGTAACGCAGAGCGTCACAAAATAAGCAACATAGTAGATAACAACTTAGAGAACAAGTAAATAAATAATCTATACATTAAATTACGTAAGTATTCTTGAAATAGGTTCTTACGAATGAATCAGAGAACATATGCTAATGAGAATTCTCAAACAATATTAAACATCATCATGTAAGAATAAATAAACAATATCAGGCAGCACGATACGATTTTGCTTTGGTTTTTTATGTGAAATACACCCATATTAATTCCTAATTACGGTAACATTACAAAATGCAATATACGTAGGATGGCCAATATTGCTCTGTTTTATTCACGCTGTTTTCACTTATAGAACAAAGTATTTAACGGCTACCTCATTTGCATTTTACGTTGTTGCCAGACTGCAAATTTTCTGTATGCCGTGTTCAATAATTGGTTTAAATGACTTGTTAAATGTTGACTGACTGCAGAGAAGTCACGTTGAACACGATCCTAGAAACGAAATATTACAAATAGATAAACAACATAATATAAAATAACACACGCATAATGAGAGACTTACTTCAAAAGGTTTAAGTTTAGCAGAATGAAATCTGTGTAACGCTTCGTGCATTCTAATTGCCTTTTCTTCGAGCTGTGGTGTCGTTGGAGGAAAACTGCGCCAAAAATGCCTTAGAAGTTCGCATGTGCATACATAAACGTTACGTAACTCTTTCTCTAAATCCTTTGGTATTAATTCTGCGAATATACAAGGAAAAAACACCAAATTTTGCAAATATTTGAGGTTTTTGATACTTTCAATCATTTACTTACGTCCAAGGCTCTCTTCTCTAAAGCCTTTCATCAGCAAACCACCAGGAGTTAATTCCCCTAAAGCTGAGACGGCCGCAGCCGGACTAACTAACGACGTTGCCAATTGCCTTGGTATACTATTTCCTGTCAGCCATCCGCTTGCTTCTCTCTTTAATTGGTTCATAGTCACAAAAAGCTCTTCGGATGTAGGTACTGTATTACCAAATCCTGGTACAGGACCATGTAAATATCTATCTATGTGTGTCAAGTTCAATGGTGTGCTATGATTTGTATTTGCATCACAATTACTATCAAGGTCATCGTACATTAATTTCTCTTGTATTCGAAGCTGCAAGTGTGAAATATTTCGCTTTTATCGCTAATAAGTAACAATGTAGTGAATGATATACAATATTATGTCTATGTGTTATCTACCTTTTTAGTGTTTGGTTGTTCATCGGTTCGATTAGTAAGTGCAGACTTGCTTGCAGAAGGTGTCGACCCATTTAATTGTGGTTGAGTAGGTTGAGTAGGTTGTATAGATTGCTTGGCAGTGCTGGCTTTTAAAACCATGATACTATGCTGATTAAATCTTTTGATCATGCTTTGATGAACGATATTCCCCGAAAGTTTGTCCGACTTGCTTGGTCCGTTTCCATAATTTTCATCCAGAGTTTGATCTTCGAAAGAGGTAATGTCTACCAATGGATCATCGATACCCGATTGAATATCTTTCTTGAGTTCCTGATCATCTATTTTGGCACATTCGGTAAAAAGATCCTTGGTCCCTGCATTAATCCGATCTCGATGAAAATAATGTGACTGAAAGAACTTCGTCCAAAAATCGGATTCAGACATTTTATGAGGCACATTTTCTTGATGTTTTCTTTTTACTGCAGGATACGTCTTAAATATACATTCTATTACATCGACGGTCAAATTATATTTCAATCCATTGCAACCGTCGGTTTGTGGTTTTATGTCAGCCTAAAAACAACACATTTGCTCATTTTCTGATCGATAATCTCTACTTCAACACAAGTCTTACCAAGAAAGCGCTATTAACACCAATCTCTTGACGCTGACTCTTTTTAGCTTGGGTATGTTCTGCAGCATGCTGTGACCAAAACTCCTCTGACGTAATAACTTGGGTAATAACTAAATCTCTGTATAATTGCAGCAGTACTGGATTTTCCTGAAGCATTCTAGTAAATCGTATTCCATTATCATTTGTGAATAGAAGAAATCTTCAATTACAATACCCACTGTATTTTACCTATTTTTCTCCTCTAGTTCTTTATTCACTTTTCTTTTGAATTTTGGCAATAGCTGCTGAAGTAACTCTTTTACATCATCGCGATCCTTTATCTGTGCCTCCTGTCCATTTCTATTTACAAAATGAAACGTAGATGAAGAACCATTATGTAATACAACTTGCAGCTGTATTTTTGACTTTCCTTCCGGCGATATCTTTTGCACTGAAAAAGTGGAGCGTTATTATAAGAGGCCACATTTCTTTAAATCCTTAATTATGTAACCAATTTATGTTAAATTTTGATCCAAATATGCATATATACATGTATGGTCATACATGTGTATAACTGCAAGCATATATAAATACACAATATTGCATGTTACTCATAGATATGTGTACACTCGTCAAATAGGTAAACAACAAAAAGATGCAATGAATTTATAGAGGAACGATTTTTGTTCTGGAATATTTCGTTTATTAATCAGTATTTCATTAATTACACGGATGGTCTTACATTTAATATCGGCATACTTGTGACTAACAGACACAGTATCTCTGTTATCGAGCATCCAAGCTATTCGTTCGTTCATCACATATAATGTGCCATCTCCTTTTTTATAACGAACTTGTCCTACTTGCATCAACACATCTTCCGACGATGTAGTCATGGTGGATATATTGTACTAGATAATTCTTCTAAAAATACTAGGTACAACCCTAAAAAAATGTATTATAAAGTAAGTATCTAGCGTTCTTTGGAAGAAAGAAGTATATTTATGATTTTGTTGCGGTGCTATTCACTTGGTCGTATATAATTACTTTGAGCACAAAAAATATCTCTTCCCGCGCAGTATTGCAAAGCTATTTCTATTATAAAAGATACTTAAAATAATAACTTGGCATTCGCATTTAAATGTACACAGTGAAACGAGACAAATATATATATATATATATATGCAATACAAATACAGAATATTGTTCAAAGAGAAACGTTAAGATTAAAACTTGTCATTAGTTTTCCATTACACAGTTATTTTCGATTAAACAATAAGATCGTTCAGACTATAGAATTTTGGTAAAAATACAGTACCGTGTACAGAAATTACGGTTTGTCACTGTGCGTCCTTGAATATCAGATTACAACATAACAACTTTCGAAAAACGCATTCTTTGTAAATATTCTGGTAATACAGGCTCATATTCGAATGAATGAGTTTCGGCAAGCAGTGAAATTTCGTGGAACACAAATGAAATTTTAAGTCTACGTTACGAGCCAAACATTGATATGATTTCGTTCGTGACTCGCGTCTAGATTTATTAATTACAGTTATCAAGGAAAAGAAGGCTTTTGGTATTGTTTAAGGCGCGGATCGTGCATCGTTTGATTGTGCGAATGAAAAATTTGACTATAAAGAATTCATTTACCGGTAACAAAGTGCGAAAAACCGTGGAAGAATGCAGAAGCCCGTTGGGCGGCACGGCCATGTGCAGAAACACACATCAGTGGACACATCGCGAAGCAAAGACGGCTGCGAACGGATCGTCGGTACGAACAGCACCATCGACCTGCCGAGACTACCGCACTCTGTTATTCGACTCAGCCTCCATTAACATTTCTCTCATTAAATGATTTTATCCTTGCTTCTATCATTTTTATTCAAGTAATTACACCGCGGCCACATTGTATATTCTCTCATATCCATCCAGAATTTCTATTGTAAATCTACATTATAAAAAAGAATCGTTTCGCATCGCAAAGTCGTTGATTTGACTAAAACAGCGCAAGTTGTAATTCTCATGATATACGTAAAAGCATGCGTGGTTAGAAGCGCGCTAGATGGCGCCAGATTTGAATCTCGTTACGAGGATGTCTTTACGATTATAACTGTTTAAAATATTAATTGTACAGTTTTGTCGTTTGCAACAAGTCTCGTTATCGAAAACAGTAAATCAGTTAGTTTTTGATTAGTCAACCAATCATATATATAACACAATAATTAGTCAACGAAACGTATGAATTGTACTTCAGTGATTTTCAAACAGAAACTTTTGCATGCACAAACTGTCACATAAATTAATGTAGAATGCAAATATGAATGTGAATGAAATATAAATAAAACTATAACAGGTTTATCGATAATTTGATAATATCGCGAGAGCTTGTTCTAAAATCAAGATCAAATGGAAGGTAATGTAAAATATTTGTCACGATATAAATTAAAATCTTCTTTGTCGTAAATTAAATATTCGAATACACAAACTATCTGATTTTTCATTGTTGTTTTATTACTGTATGAAATTAAGATTGATCTTTTTTCTAAACAGAATTTACTTATATAATACAAAAACAAAAACCGCAACAAATATGTTTTGGATCAGGATGTTTACGTGATACTACCGAGAAGAGCCCGTTTATGAGATATTACACGTTAGAAGTACATCCGAGCGTATCACCAAATTCATACAATGCTTTAGAATCGTTTAAAGCTATCAAGAATAAGGTATGAATAATTACAATTTATAGTGCTGTTTGATGATATTGTAAATATAATGAATAATTACAATTTATAGTACTGGCTGATGATACTGTAAATATTACAAAGTAAATGCTACACGCAGATTCAAATGATACATTACACATTTCAGCCTTGCTCTCGTAGCATCAGTAAAAGGGGCTACAGTGGTATCGCTAGATTCGCAAAGCAAGCGTTACAGAAAGATGATTCGAAAGAAGATCACTCATCGCCGATCGTTCACGATACTTCTGTACTCTCTGAACAATCGAGTAAAGTAAAGCACCCGTATAAATGTAAAACAGGATCTTTCTCCGCAAATTCAGTTCCAGGGTAGTGTAAGAGAATTATAACTGTACCAGTTATCCGATACAAATGAATTAATGTTTATATATAATAGTCCAGGAATGTATGTCAGTGCCAAAGGAGAAGGTATTAGATTTGCACATAATTTTGGTGGTAGAGTGAAAATGGAACTCGGTGTGGATTTAAAATGTTGTAGTGGAAAGGCAGATGTCTGCAAACGATGCGGAAAACAGATATTCGACGATTATTGGCACCTAAAAAATAAAATATTCTTATGTAGATTATGCATGGTCGAGCATGAAAAACAAAATAGATGTAAAAAATCAAGCTCAAAATTATTTCGCGTGAGTCTACAATGTACTATGTTATAGCGTAAATAATTGGATATATTATGTCTGCGTAGATATACTTATTTCTGATAAAACTGTAGAAAATACGAGACTGTTCGATTATGCATCAACATGGCGCAACCACTGCAAAAACATGGTCGATGCATCCTAAAATTGTCACACAATGGATCCAGAGAGAGTCTTACCTTTCTGCTTATTTAAAAGAATGAATGCAATCAACCCTCTCATATATGTACAATAATTCCTGTTAAAATCGAATTTGCTCTATGAAAATACGGCAAGGTATATATCAAATAATATTATGCGTATATTGTTCCTTTTACACTTAAATGCAAAGATTTATTTACCAAAAAGAATGTCTCGTATAATGACTTGATTCGTCTCAAATTCAATGAATATTTATACAGTTCTTTTCAATACATGCTTACGTTTTAAATATAATATGTACACATGCTGTATAAAAAAATAAAAATGTGAGCGCACAAGTATTCGTGTATCGCTCATCTGCTACAACACTAATTTCGTAGTTTTCGATTCGCCGCTGCGGATGATAAATGAAGAATCTCGTAAGAATTTATGGTATAAATTAATAACATATACACCAGTACCAATCATAATGATTCGATACAATTCAATTTCTTTATTTAGATGTCCATTGTAGCAAACGAGTGATATATGAAGATGTTTGTATATGTATGTAGTAGATACGTTAAGTAACATAAGTGCTTAATTGGTATTCATATATGTATGTGTTATATCTGACAATATTTCATTATATTAACCTCCTGCACCAATATCATTGCACACGGGAAGTGTTCAGTCTGCTCACAACAAGTCGTCTATCATCAAAATCGAAAGTCAGGTCAAACGATAGGTGTTATCGTTTCACCGTACATTGCTCAAGGATGTCGTATGTATATTACTTTTTAAAACGATAGACGACAAACAAATAACAGTCTTCGACATTCGGCTTTACTTACATTAGAAAGTAATCAGCTTAATGGTAAAGTAATATGCTCATTAATTGTAGTCATCGAAACAATTATTTCAACAAGTAACTAGTTACAACTGTTTGGCGACAGGTCTTGGTCGTCGTCCATTTGCTGTAAAACTGATTGTTTCGTGATATCTTCCATAGGATTTCCACCGTCAGGAGCTTGTCTCGATAACACAAGATCCGATGTTTCAGAGGAAGTAGAATAACTATGTTCAGTAGTTTCAAGATCAATCTGTTTCACCGAAGTATTCTCGGGTGATATCGTTGTGGTTGACTCTGTACTATTATTATTGCTTACTAACAAGTCGTTACAATTGACTTTACGAACGACAGTTACGTTAACACCATCATTATCAATATTTTCTGGCAAACCAAACTGTACCGTTCGAAATAGTTCAGGACTTGCCGATGACGACGCACCAATCTCTGTTGATTTTTGTACATTGTCTAATTGATTATTCGCTGATGTAATAAAATCTTTAGTGTAACGATTATCTAATTGTTCAATGGCCTCTTCCTCTGGCAACGTATTCGAATAATCGAAATCTGGTACTAAATGTTGATAGAGAAGTGGATTGAAAACACTGTTCGAGTCCATGTGACGAATGTTTGAAGCTATCAGGTAAGTTGTTAAGCCATCGTACTTTGACGGATCGCTGTTTTCTTCGGATGTTAACTCTTCACGGATAACTGTTGACATTTTGTTAGTGATCTGAGATTGCGACGACGCTTCGCGCAAGTGTTTATTTTCAATAGTTGAGTAATTTATCGTATGGCCCTTAGAAGTTTCAATATTTCGTTTATTTGCACCGTCTGTCCCTTTCGGCGTAGTACAAGCGTTGATCTCTTGAGTACAGCAAGCATTCAAGCATGCACCATTATTCCGCATAACGTTACTGTTTTGTGGGGAATTTGTCAATAAATCACTGTTATTTAACATTGGCACGGTTAAAGTCGAATGCGATTGCAGAGGAAACTGTAAAGATAGTTTATCGAGTAAATAATTTATATGGGTTTTCGTTCCCCGTTCTGGATAATCAGAGGGACTATTTCCCAATGTTCGAATGTTCTGCATTACAGATTCTTCATTTCCATGTTGTACTTGAGAATCGATTACATTCTGTTCGGCATAACAGTTTCCCACGAAATAAGAACCGGACCTCATTCTTGCAGGTTTGTTTGTTTGTCTAACATTAGCAAAAGGTTCAGACGAGTAATCACGAATTTCACTCTCGCTTGACGTATTTTGATTCGTATTCGATTCAACTACTTGTCTCACTCTGTCGTTAACTATGTCTGCAACAGATGTTACTGCTCCCGCACTTTTACAATCATTATTTTCTACATCGCTGTTTGATTCGTTCAAATCAAATTCATTATCAATGTAATCTTCGAAAGCTGCGTTTGTAATGTCACGTAACCGTAATTCCAAACGTTTTGTAATTTCATCTAATTCGGTCAGTTTTTTCCTAGAAAAGGTATCAGTTTTGTAATGATATCCTCCTCTCAAAAAACAAAAATAGAGAAAATAAATTTTCTTACTTTAGCGATAAAGATAAGAACGGCATAGATGCATCTTCGAAACCCACGTTCGGCATAGAGTCAGCTAATTTATTTTTAACGAGCTCTGTGGTTTCTGCTTGTACAACAGTTGACGACGTATCCTTTCTTATTGCGTCGTTGGTATGTACCGACGGGGCATTTAATGGTAACCAATTTAATTGAGATGTATCGTACACTGGAATTCGTGTTGTTGTCAGCGTCGACGTTGGTTTCCTGAACATTGATAAATTATCCAACGGTGCTATGGCCACCTACAATATAAACGTTAACGTACAGACCGTCGGACGAAGTAAACACATGCAAGAAATTAATTCAGAACAGTACTTTGATTTGTCCGTTGCATTCTCCAGAAAAGTCCATTATGTGAAACCATCCGGATATTATTGGAAAACCGGAAATTAAGATTGAAATATCGATAGCAGAAAATCCAATAACGACATCTCTTTCCAAGTTTATTTGCATACTTGTGTCTGAGTCTACGATCCGCCAAACTTTTAAAATCAATCTCTTTTCAGCCTAGAAAAAGACAATTTTATAGAAGATGAAGTGTCCAATTCTTAGACAATTTAACGATTACGTACACGTAAGAGTAATTCCACTGGCAGTTTTACGTCGTTCTTCCAGTTCCACTTAGGATTACAACTTTGTGGGCAAACATTGGTGATCATGTAGGAATTTGAATGTTTCGATGGATCGCATTTACTGGCCTGGAAAGATACATATGTACTGGGTTCGATGGTCTCATTGAACTTTTCTACTCTTGGTAAATGCAATGCGCATTCAATTTCAACGACAGCTCGAAACATTGTTTGACTACTCTCAGAATCTGTTGAATCATCTTCTTTATTATTCATCATCGAAGGTAAGTCAAATACATGACTGGTGTTATCAATGTTTGGTTGTTGGTCTGTCTCTTCTTCGTATTCGGCACCAACACCAACACTTCTGTACGTTTCTGTGGGTAAACGACAATTGTGTCTAATGCTACTACCATCGCTCTCGCAATAACTATTATTGAAGTTTAAGTCACTTATGCATATGTGTTCTTTGATATTTGTAGGTATTGGTTTCTTCTCCTTTAAACTTATTTCGTTGTTCGAATCATCTTTGTCAATATTTAAAACTTCTGTTAAACGGTCCACTAAATTATGTAAAATTAAATCTTCCGACTTTGTTTCTTCTTGCGAGATCTTCTCAGATTTTAGTTCTTTAATAGTTGAAATGTCCGTCTGACATTCTTGAGTTTTCAAATCTAAACAACACATTTGTTTCTCCACCAAATCGCTAACATAAGGAAACCGTCGATCGTTTTGCGATCTTGTTTCTGAATGATTGACCAATTCAGACGAATTTTCAGAACAATTCGACGCATTGTAGGTATTTCGTAAGTTTCTTGAAGTTTCTAATAATGCAATTTGTTCCGTGGTTCCAAGAGCTACCAATGCATACAATTGACCGTGAGATCGACCTGTTACGGGATCGATAATTGGCACCCATTCGTCTACGCTCACAACAGGATACTGAAATATTCAAACAGAACAGCTTGCAAATCGGATTATTCGAAAACCGTTTTTCCGACATAGAAATTAATATGTTCTGTGTATGTATACCTTGGACGACAATAAGTCAGGCAGTGCATGTGAATCTCTATACGCGATGTATAATGGATGTATAGGCAATTTTACCAATCCTAATAGATTATCTACATTATTGTTGTTTCTATAATAAACTTCAACGATTATGTAATTATTTTTCATAAGATTTAATAGATCAGCGTCAAAAACGACAGGTGCTATCTGAAACATAAAAAATACATTACCATGACATGCATCGAATTGGAAAAATAAAACAAACAAAAGTGAAACAATTACATGAGAGAAACGATAAAGTGGATTTTTCGTATTGGTACAAATTAGGCTTCTACTCTTGTCCTCTGTCCAGAATGCTCTACATATTAAGTAAGTATTTAATTCTGACAATTCTTTTCCTTCCGCAATATGTATCAAGCCTCGAAGTAAAACCTGTGGAATAATTTTTTCAGCAACGATAATTTCACACTTGAAAAATACTTGCTTTGTAAATTGTGCTTTTTATACTTTTTCATTGATGTCATTTTCTCGATCTTTCACAGTAATTTTTCTATCATTGGAACGTTCTGTATCACAATGAGGTATATTGGCTGTAGCCAGCAAATCATTAACAGTGGTTACACGATTTACTTGGGTTGATATCGATGGTAGTTCGCTATGTGTTTCCGGCCGAATGTCCGTTGCATTTTTATATCTTTTTTTATTCTTATTTCTGCTCAATTGTTGCACCATTCTCAAACTAGGAATATTTTCTTTGGAAGATATAATATCATCTAAGAAAGCATGAAATATTTAAAATATCAGTATCAATATAATTTTCTTTTTATAAACATATGCCTTATGCTTACCGATATACTGTTTTCCAAAATGAATAAAATCTGAACCTAATTCTGCGATCACGCTTAATTCTCCGATCTTTATTCCCTTATTGAGAATAATTATACGCTGTGTGGTGCTCCAATTTTTAGTTTTTATAATATCATTAACGTGCATAGTACCAGCACCTAATTCAATCAGTGATTTTTTGTTAAAATGACGGATAAATATTTTAAACTTTACAAAATACTCTGTGTGCGATTTCAATTTTGATATTTCATAGATACCATCGTGGTTAAAATGAATTTCTGTAAAGAGAAGGTCTCTATTAAAACTATTAATATATGAAAAATTGAAAAAATTAATACTACACAGGTGAATCGGAACATACCTTGGTCTGTTTGCTTTTTAGAACTTATTCTTACAGACTTGTTATTACTCATTGATTTCTTTTTACTTAGTTTAATATGTTCAAAAGTCATGTCGTACTGAATAAAATAAGTAGGATGCAAGAAAGTCTTATCATGATCTAAAAAATGAAAATAACATATTGTAAGACAGCAAACAGATGCATTTCAATTAGTCTCTAGTTACACTTCATAAACATACGTGACGAGAAAGAAGATTTAACACGTCTATAACCAGCAGAAGTTAGGACAAACGATTCCACAAAAATTCTAATACTATTTACTCGGTCCAATAGTAAATTTTCTGAAATATATTGTATCGTGATGTTAATTTGTACAATTGGAAGATTTTGAATATTTATTTAAACGAGATTTATACCTTTCGGTTTAGTATACATTTTTACTGGTGAAGAATTTGTTTGCCCAAAAGATGTACCGTTTGGTTCAATTTTCCTCGTATTATGTTCGCACACATCTAAACTGTCAGACATTAAATCTATCGAGCTAGCAACAGGAGAGGTCGATTCGACTATAGGTAATGGTTTGTGATTGTCGAGAGTTGACGTTTCTCTGTCCAAAAGGTATTCCCAAAATTTGAAGTTATCATTAGTAGATACACGAGACTGTACACTATCGCTCAATGAATTATCACTGAAATCAAACGCATCTTCACCACGTGATTCCCTTAATACTGCTCCTCTAAGTCTTTGTGCTCTGGCAACAATTTGTGTAACAAGTTCATCCATAGCTTCTTCATTACCTTTGGTCAAATGTTTTTGAAATTTTGTTCTTCTGGACTTTAAAATGGATTTATAAATTTCATATTCCTTGGCCTTCAAAGTGTTTTGTACATTATTTGCTACCTTTTCTGAATATTTAAAACTATCAGTAGTCATTGGCTTAGTATTATCGATACCATCCTCTTTGACGTATTTGTTTAGTTTCAAATGCATGTTTGAAGGTTTTGTTGCATATTCTAATTTCATGGAAACATGTATTTCTCCTATTTTACGTAGAGATTCATTTACTATCGGTATATATTCGATATAGGGCTTTGATTCGAAGAGTTTCAATAAATCTGTGATTTTGGACGTTCCTATGACTATGTTATTCTCTTCGGAAACAATCGTTAATTCTACACACTTGCAGTTTTCTACATATTCCTGAAATAGATTTATATTCGTACGGACAGCATAAACTTCTGTAGTTTCATACTTGGATCTTGTGATATTTTTTGCAACGTCCACTGGCCTAGAAAAAAAACTATGCTTTAGGTAATTGAAAACAGTAACCTTGAGTTTATAAATACAAACTAAAAAAAAATATTAAATGTACATTCATGGAAACATAATCTCTTTAAAGAAACTAATACTTTACCTAAATTGAGCACTGACAGTTTCACCCCACCAAGACGCAAATATTTTAATTTCTCCAGAACTTCTTCCCGACCAAACGACTTCATCTATAACAAGCTTCAAATAACCATGAATTTTCCCTTCAACTAACGGCGGCAAAGATTTCTGAGATTTCCTCTCCAGATCCATTTATTTTCTGTACACAGAGCATGATTGAACTTCTTTACTTGTTTACGTCTAACGCTCTAATTTAGGTTAACATGATTTAAAGCAAGCTGGTACGCATCAGATTATTAAGTACAAATCTGTGCAACAATCACCACATTAAATTACAAAAGATAATTAACAAACACACTTTTATGTATTCTCTTCCTTTTTTTGTCAGCTATCGATAATAGAATCAATATATAGTTTGTCATCTGCAATTCAATTTTTAGCCACAATTCCAAATACGAATATGCTGCCATCTTTCGAAATACAACTGAAATTATAGCTCCAGCTCCACAACGCCATCTTTATGTAAGCTATATGAAGCTATATCAAGAGAAAAATAAACCAGTAACCAGAACATATCTAAACTATATATACTCTCTGGACATAACAATATGCTATCCTAGTAAAATTTCAGTTTATTAAAGTGTAGACCTTGTCGGGTGACGTTGTCGAGGCAGAATGAGTGAGCATCACTGTACAAAGTAGATACACACGTAGATATAGGTTTGGAGCTGTCATGTGGACGTGTCCCTTTCAATTTGTTGATAGCTTCAAAGGAAAGTTTTGAAAGTAGGAGTGGAGACGAGTTCTGTTTTCGGGTTTATAAAACCGTGAATACGTATAAAAGCCGAGAATGCAATGCCAGCACGTAGACGACACGTTGGCTTAGAAGTAAATCATGATTTCGTGATCACAACCTCAAACAGTCCCTGGCAGGGCAGTACCATAAGTCCAAGAAAAAACGATGAAAGTGATTATTCTGATTTAACGGAGAACGAGAAACCAAAACCGAACACTGTACCAGCGACGATGACGTCGCGCGACAGGACTAATGAATTCGTTAACGCAATCCGAACAATGCAGAGCAGGACTGCCGCACGAACGGCGGTCGTGCAGAATCCTCGTCGTGCACGACAATTACAAAGCTATTCGAATTTCATGACGATAGCCAAGAGCATTGGGAAAAACATAGCGAGCACTTACACGAAATTAGAGAAGCTTGCTCTATGTAAGATCCTCATGAACGCCTAAGATCTTCGAACTCAGAACATCCTAATAACATATTGTACACTAATACAATAACAAGACCATAGAAAAAAATGTTTTAACATTAACATTCTTCGTACAATTTATATTATATGTTTTGGTTGCTTTTTACCATCGAATCTGTTTAATTCTACCAATTAACTATCTAATAATATTGATTTGTAAGGTGACGACTATCCAGATTTGTAATTATGTTGCTGTCTTCAAAATAGATTTCGTGTTACCTATTAATTATATTGTATTAATCACATTACTATTGAAAATATGAAAAGAACTTAGATAATAGTAATGTATAGATATTATATTGGGTTGACAAGATAGTAATTTCATTATGTTAAGGTGAAATGAGAGCCTAAATTTTTTATTCAAGCAATGAACTTTAATGAGTAAGATATTTTCCCTTTTGTTCGATGATCTTTTGCCAAAACGAATAAATAAAAAATATTTTATTGGTTAAAGTGTACCTTTAAGTACTGAAACTACTTTCTTGTCAACCGAATATTTGAAAATATTCAAAAAGATATTATTGATTCGTTACATTAATTGTTCTAGTGGCTAAAAGGAAGTCGATATTTAATGACAGACAAGTGGAAATTGAGGAGTTAACGAATATTATAAAGACAGACTTGAAGAATTTGAATTTTCATATAGGAAAGCTACAAGAACTGAGCAAGTCGCAGCGAGATGCGTTTGGTACTCGTCAAAGTCACCATATAGCCTCGCATTCTTCCTCAATTGTTATGGCCTTACAATCAAAACTGGCAAACATGTCAAATCATTTCAAGACTGTACTAGAAGTACGTTCAGAGGTATGTTGAAAGGAATAGTAGAAAGCATAAGAATATGAAAGCATTGTAAGCGCATGAAACGAAAGCTACTTGAATCCATTTAAATTGTTCTTGCATATAGAATATGAGAGAAGAGCAAAGTAGGAGGCAGCAGTTTACTCAAGGTTCTGTATCTACTATGCTGCCTCCAAGCGTTGCTGGGAAGCAAGGATCACTATTGTTTCAAGAACAAGATTCTCCCTCCTCTGTAACTATAGATTTAGAGCCAGCGATGGGACAGTTATCCCTGCAGCAAGCAATTCATGACGATACTGTAATATCTTTATTAAAATATAGTAGTAAGGTAAAGGTACCAGTTATATAAGATATTTAGTGACGACTTGGAAGTTTTTTTATGAAAAAACTTTTCGAGAAAGTTTGTTTTGTGTCTGATAACTGAGTGGGTCATGGTAACTGTTCCCTTTACCCTAGATACTAGATGTATTGTGACAATATTAAAACAGTTCATTTGTTAGGATGCATATGTTCAATCGAGAGCAGAAACAATGCAAAGCATTGAATCCACTATTGTTGAACTTGGTGGAATTTTTCAACAATTAGCGCACATGGTTAAAGAGCAGGAAGAAATGGTGGAAAGGTAAAAATAATACTTCCCGTAAAAGACCTATTAATAGAAATTTATGGTAACCGCGGCTAAGTTGTTTGAATTTCAAGCGACTCATGAAATTTCATTAAATTTCAGGATAGATAGCAATATTGAAGATACTGAATTGAATGTGGAAGCAGCACATGCAGAGATATTGAAGTATTTCCAATCTGTAACAAACAACAGGTGGTTAATGATAAAAATATTTGCAATCCTTATATTTTTCTTTATATTTTTTGTAGTGTTTCTGGCATAAAATAATTGTTATATTATTATGCATATTTCTTCTCACGTAATTTTGTAGTTGACCATCCATATCCATGTCTTGTGATACAAGATAATTGAACAGTAAGATAAATTTTTATAAAATTATGATTCATTAGTAATAGAATAATACTACATTTATTGCATTCCTTCACCTCTCTGTTGACTTGTGAATATTGTAAGTATTAATTATTATAAATATACATCAATGTAGACTGCCAGCTACATTGTTGCCTGTAAAATGTAAAAAGGAAACTGGGTAATAAATGTATAATTTTCAATGTGTGATAACTTTTATGTAATATGTACAGAGTATTTGGTATAAATGTATATATATAATATATTGATTATCGCAGAAATGATTGAAGTTACACAAAGCTTTTTTTATGGAATGAAAATTATACAAAAATAAGTCATATATACGCACACACACACTTAGTGATCTTAGAAAAATATAAAATTTCATTTAAAAAACGAAACTTATATCTTGAAAAGCTTTTGGAGATAATTGTATACACTTATACCAGACATCTGTTGTATACATATAATACAAGCAGTACACTGCTCGTGTATATAAAACATGGGATTATAAACCAAGATAATAATAAATTACGATTTATTTCAATTTCTTAAAATCTTATATAATAATTGCATTTAGTCTAAGTTCGTATTACAATTTATTTTTTGCTTGATAACCAGCAAAACATGTAAGTTTTACACTTGAACAACGTGTAAAATTGGTAATAACGAAATGGATAAATCATAATAGTTCATAAAGTTTCAGGTTGAATAAAGAATTATACATATCCACATAAAGAAACATTTTTACAATCTGCTCTAGGTGGCTCGATACATTCTTAAACATTAATCAAATATAATATGTACAATTAGTTTGTCCTCCTCTTTCTTTACACAACAGTGATGAAATTTGATAGACACATTTGCATCGACTAAATATGCACGTATCACATTTCACAAATAATATATCAAAATACATACGGTTTTATGTCGCAAAATAAATGCTAGTCTTTCTACTCGTGTTAAGATATTATGCATCACTGTTGATTATTCAAGAGATTTTATAAATCGAGTATCGGTTCCTACAGTATCAAATTTAGCGTAATATAATGGTTTGTAACAAAATAAAGCAGTTAAGCTTTGCTACTATGATGTGATTTGTCCAGTGATTCTCCTGAAGAATGTAAGGAACCTGTGAACAATAATATGTTATTTAGGTCTTTTAAAATACTTTATTATTTGCAGCTTTTAACATCAGACAAATATAAAAAATGTATTTTATGAATTTTGACGGTACGAAAAAATTCAAAAACGAGAAATACTATTGAAATAATATTTAAAAATATCGAAATCGACTTTAATGAAAATGTTATATATAACAACGATGAACTATACAAGTAAATAAACATTATCTTTTTGGTATTATATGAAAAAAAATAAAAAGTCTTTCATAATTAGAGAATTCACTACAATAATACTTTTTTTCGTTAACACGGAAAGATTATGTTGATAAATATGTTTAAATAAGACTCAATTACGATATTTTGTACGTATCGGGTTGGAACGAAAGTTCGTAGCATTTGTAAATTAAAATTGAAAGCTAAAATTCAGATATTTATTCATAGATTTATTGAGTAACATATTTTCCATTCTGTTTTATTATTTTTTACCATTTTCGAGGTAACTTCTCGCGTTATTGAATAAACATATGAATAAATATCTTAATTTTATCTTCGATTCTTAATTTGAAAACGCTACAAAATTTCTTTTCAATATTATGCCTATTGTATATCAAAATAAGTTGCACAAAATCACTTTGCAAAAGTGTTCAGTCTAATGTACCATATTCATTTGCAACTATTCCCTTCCAAAGTACTCCAAAATTGTCTCACTTTAGAGAATCGCTTGCGTCCTTGCATGCACAACAAAAAGGAGGAAGAAAATAATTGAAGAGAAAAAAGGATGAAAAAACTATTTCATGTGACGATGAAATCAATCGTTAATGGATGTGTCAGTTGCTCGTTGTCGCTTGGTCATGTTGTACACAAACCTTTGTGATTTCGTACACGTTCTCGTTGTGACAGATGGTAACCGGAATTGCGTAGTGGCGTCAGTGATTCATCCCCCCACGAATGCGCCGTTCCAAGGGGTGCTGGCATAATCGAACCAAGGGGAGGCGGAGGAGGACCAGGCATATGATCATTGCCGAACGGAGGCGGTGGTATTCTGAGATTAGGGAAGGATGGAAGTAAATGTGGGGACATTGGTGGCGGGGAACCTGTGTTGTCATACCTGCTGGAATTAGGAGGATGTAGAGGCATAGGTGGAGGTGAAGATAATCGACCACCCAATGGTGGTGGTCGTTGACTAATTTCATACGGTGGTACGTTCGATGCATTTGGCAACGGGGGTGGTAAATACGGAGGAAACAGTGAGTGTAAGTAGGAAGGTGGCGGCGGGGGAGGGACATTCGAGGAACCAGAAAACATTATAGGGGAGTTTGATGACTCCGCTCCTATGAATAACGGAGGTGACGTTGCCGTCTCTCCGTTTGCTTCCATGCCTGTTTGAAAATCAGTTTAAGAAAGTATAATTTTTGTTTAAACATCACGTTATGTTAGACTGTTTTGTCTTGTTTGTGGAGTTGCATTAACAGTAGATCGACCTGAATATCTTTAGCCATCCTTGTTCTAAATGTTATTAGTAGAAGTATGTAAGAACCCGAAAGAAGGGTAGAATAGCGAAGGAAGGTATCGGATTCCAGAGAATGTTCCAGAACCGTCCCGACCCGCGTTTTCGGATTCTCGCACAGCTTTAGTTATTAGAATATCTAGATCGAGACAAGTATCTACTTCTATAAATTCTACTAGCACTATATTTCAAGTAATTACGAAGAATAATGCTAATGAAACTGTCGAAAAAATAATATGTACAACTTTAAAAGCCTAGTGTATCATAGTAGTGGTTGCTACTCAATAGAACTGTAATATTAGAATAAGGTATAACGAACATAGGATATAATCTTCTTATAGTGTAAACACTTACGATGTAATTTTGCCTCGGGATCTGCATCATTAATATTCTTTTCTATGAGTGTAAGCCGGTTACGTAATTGGCCCGCTTCAACTTTGGACTCCTCTAGACGACGCTCGACTTGGCGAGTCTTTATCTTTAAATGTAAATGATTAGAGATTAAATAAATATCATATTACATTCCAATGTAAGACAATGTACTGAATTTGTACCCATTGTTCGCGTGCTTTTGTTTCAATCATAGAAATTTGATTCTCATATTCTCTTTCTTGGTCTAATATTTCCCGTTTCAACATTTCGATTTGTTGCCTAAAACACAGTCATAAATACAAGTCAATTCTAATAACAAAACCATTGTTTTGTGATTGTTTATTATGATTCATTTATTGATACCTACTTATAGTTTTGTATTTCAGATTGCATTGTTTGTATTCGTTCTACAGTGGATACGACTTCACCCTGTTGTTGTAACCAAACAGATTCTTCCCTATAACAATAATAGTGTATATTAAGTGACAATATATAGCAGATTTTATGTAATGTAACATTGAAAATGATTTCGTCACACTTTTGTCTTTGGGCCTCTTTCTCTTTAAAGAAATTTGATAACACCTCAAGACGAGTCTCTGCATCTTTTTTCTCCTTTTCCGCTGCTTTGCATTGTTCACTTAAGGTAGACACTTCTTCCTTGATAACTGTCATATGTTCTGAAATGTGAAAAAAGTAAACTTGTATATTTCTCGTATCACGTGAAGTGTACATGTGAAAAAAAGTACCTTCTAATAAATTGTGAGCACCCTCAACTTCAGTCAAGCGTATTTTTAATTCGTTTCGTTCTTCAAGTAAAGATTTCGCTTCTGCTTTAATGTGAGCCACGTTACACAACTTATCCAAATCCAAATTACAATTTGATTGATTTATAACATCCATAAGATCTTGATTTACCATTTCTTTGCGTTCCAATTGTTTTTGTAAGGCTACTTTTTCGTTAGAAATCTGTTAACAAATGGAGATAAAGAAATGTTTATATGTTACCGATGACTATATTATTATATAACTTACGTCCTTGATTTGTATCTCTAATTCCTGAACCTTATCAGTCAACGTCTGCTGTATACTATTCTTACTTTCCACTTCAAGTTTTAAGTTTCCTGTTACTCGAATAAGCTCGACTTCAAGTTCTTCGCATTTCTTTTTAAAGGATGCTAATTCCGACGACAAAGACTCATTCTGCAAAATATAGTTGATGTTACATGACATCTGCGTAAATTTAAAATTATAATATTCATCTTATGAAATTTCTATAATCACAAACCTCAAGCTTGTCGAACTCAAACTGCGACTAAATTTACATTTCATAAAATAAATTTGAACGTACCTTGTGTCAAGTCAGAGACATTTGACATGTAATTTATAAATTAAGACGTACCTCTTGAGTCTTTAAGTTAAGAGCACTTGTTAAAGATTCATTTGCAGCTTGTTGAGCATTTAATCGTGTTTGGAGATCCTCTACTGATTGAGCTAATGGATTATCCTCACTGTCCGAAGAGAGAACTTCGCGTAGCATTCGCTCTAATTCTAAGCCCGCTTCAGTAGCGCTTTCTAAATCTTTCTCCAATATAGCAACTTGATCTTCCAGATCTGCTTTCGAATTCTACGAAAAGACATAATTATTCGTAATTATCTGCTTTCTTGAGTTCCAGATATTCGGATAAATCTAAAAGTTTTACCTGAGAAGCTTCTAAGTCGGCTTTCAAAGAAAGAACCATTTCATTGGAACCGAATGATTCATCTTCGATACAAGTCAACTAAAATGTATATTTTTGGACTAGTAAAAATTCTCCAATATATAATTGCTATAACTTATACAAGCAGGATGTATTTTATTACCTTATCCTTGGTGATTTTTAAATTTTCTTTTAACATTGAACTTTCTTTAGTAGAGACAAGCAAATCCTTCTCAAGTTTATTGATTTTAGCTATTAGCTGTCCATCTCTCCTCATATTCTATAAAAATAAGTAATTTATTACACATGCTATTCCTATCATTTTTTTCTAAAATCATTTTTATATAATGCGCACATAGTACCTCGATATAATAGTATCCTAAAGAAAATGTAAGTGTTGCAGTAGCAGTAATAATTAAATACATGAACGTCATCCAATAATTGCTTACTATATTTAGGCTTTCCATTATATTTCCGGAAGTTTCATCCTGAAATCATTAATGAAATACAGCATTAAGGTATATACATGTGACGTTAAAAGTAATAAAAACTGCTTACATTATTAATTAAATTATTTTTAGAGTCAACTTCCGTGGAACATTCAACATTGTCAGCCGCACAGGCCTCGGGTGAAGAAACTGGCAAATATTTCACAAGGATTAGTAATAACTTTTTTAAAGTACAGTAGTGTGCAGCACGTGGAACTAAATTTTAACAGTTCGTATGATATACCTTGTATTTTATACTCACTATTTTCCAATGTTATTTCTTCTGCAGATATTGTATCATCATTGTGTTCAAGCAAAGCTTCGTTTTTGGGATGTTCAATTTCTTCAATTTTCACATTTTCTATTTAATATAAATGTAAATGTACATTTAATTAGTATTAAATCCTAAGTATCTGTGCTAAGTATTAAATATTTACCTATCTCATTCGACTCTTCTGTATGCGCATTCAATAAATTTCTGTTACGAAATTCATTAATGCTCGCCACATTTTCCGCATAATGAATGTATTCTTTTAACACATGTGGTGATTCAGCAGATTCAGAATTGTCATTCATATTTATAACTTGTTCGAGTATATGAGTTTTTACAGGGGTTTCTGAATCAATTGCATTTGTGTTTTCATTGGTGTTATTTCGATTTTCATATTTTACATCTGCTTGAATCTCTTTCTGCAATTCTTTACTATCTTCGTCTTCGCCAGTGACAATTGTTGTATCTTCCTTGTTGACTTGTGTATCTTGAGAATTAATATTTATTTCAACATTTTCGGAATGATTTTTTGGATCTGGCTGATCAGAAGCAGCGTCAAAATCGATGTTAGAACTTTTTTCACCTATATTTTTATGAATATTGGGAGAGGCTAATCCTGTTGAACTACTTACATCTTTTTCGTTTGCTAAAGGTGCATCATGTTCAATATCAAGGATGGTTAAATTACTTTCAGAAACATTACTGTTTTCCACTAAATTAGCTTGTCTAGTTTCGAACTGAGCATTCTCCACAGAATTGATATACTCTGTATTAGTCGATTCAGTAATGTTTAATGCAATTTCTGGGTCTGTTTCAGAACTATTTGCTGAAACTGTCGGACCTGAGTCTATATGACCAGTTTCATTTGATACAATGACTGTGGTACTTGCAACAGTGGTATTCAAGATATTTTCAGTTTGCTCTTCTGTATTATTACTTGATGTAGATGCATGTAGATCATTATCAACAGAATGTTCTTCCTGTAACATTAAATCTTGTACCTCAGAAACAGTTTCTTCTTTCGATGGCTTCACATCTTGTACCTCAGAAATAGTTTCTTCTTTCGATGTCTTTGCTTGCTTTTTCGACAATTGAACATCTTGGTTCTCAGTAACAATTTGTTCTTTTGCTGCCTCTATATCCTGCACATCAGACACAGATTGTTCTTCTGTCAATTGAACGTCTTGGGCCTTGGGAGAAACTTGTTCTTCTGATACCTTAACATCCTGCACCTTGGAAACAGATTGTACTTTTGGCAATTGAACATTTTGGGTTTCCAAAGGAATGTGTTCCTTTGCCACCTTTACACCTTGTTCCTGTGCTACCATTACATCTCGTTCTTTTGCTACCTTATCTTGTACCTCAGAAACAGGTTGTTTGTTTGACAATTGAACATCTTTAGTTTCTTCTGATACCTTTACATTCTGCACCTCAGGAACAGATTGTTCTTCTGTCAATTGAGCATCTTGGATTTTCAGAGGAACTTGTTCTTCTGATACCTTCACATCCTGTACCTTGGAAACAGATTGCCCTTTTGTCAATTGAACATTTTGGGTCTCCGGAGGAACGTGTTCCTTTGCCACCTTTACATCCTGCACTTCAGAAACAGATTGTTCTTCTGTCAATTGAACGTCTTGGGCCTTGGGAGAAACTTGTTCTTCTGATACCTTAACATCCTGCACCTTGGAAACAGATTGTACTTTTGGCAATTGAACATTTTGGGTTTCCAGAGGAATGTGTTCCTTTGCTACCTTTACACCTTGTTCCTGTGCTACCATTACATCTCGTTCTTTTGCTACCTTATCTTGTACCTCAGAAACAGGTTGTTCGTTTGACAATTGAACATCTTTAGTTTCTTCTGATACCTTTACATTCTGCACCTCAGGAACAGATTGTTCTTCTGTCAATTGAGCATCTTGGATTTTCAGAGGAACTTGTTCTTCTGATACCTTCACATCCTGTACCTTGGAAACAGATTGCTCTTTTGTCAATTGAACATTTTGGGTCTCCGGAGGAACGTGTTCCTTTGCCACCTTTACATCCTGCACTTCAGAAACAGATTGTTCTTCTGTCAATTGAACGTCTTGGGCCTTGGAAGAAACTTGTTCTTCTGATACCTTAACATCCTGCACCTTGGAAACAGATTGTACTTTTGGCAATTGAACATTTTGGGTTTCCAGAGGAATGTGTTCCTTTGCCACCTTTACACCTTGTTCCTGTGCTACCTTATCTTCTACCTCAGAAACAGATTGCTCTTCTGACAATTTAACATCTTGTGACTTATTAATAGCTTGTTCTTTCGGTATCTTAACATCTTCTACCTTGGAAATCGATTTTTCCTTTGACAACTGTATATCTTGTACCTCAGAAACCTCAGACACCTCAAGAGTAGTTTCCTTGTCTGCAGTTTTGACTTCCTCATCTCCTGAATTAAAAAAATCTCTTAAATTAGAAATTTTTATTCCAATTACATCTGCTAATGTTTTCTCAGGAATTTTTGCAACATCATTAGTGTCATCCTTCTGAGAAATGTTTTGTTCACCATCTTCTTCTTTGCCGTTTAAAATTTGTTGTGGTAACTTGTCAGTTTTTGCAAAAATATTTGTTTCGCCATTTTCTTTATTGGTATCTACTTTCAAATTAACAACCGTATATTCTTCATTTGGCACAGCTGCTCTTTGTGGAACTTCTGTTGCAGAAATTTGTGTGGAAGTTTTAGTAGGATTTAAATGTAATGTTGTACCATCTATAACTTCATGTGTAGGTGTTACATTGTTTGGCAGTTTTTTTGGAGATTTTACATCTATAGGTGGTATTGGAACACTAGAAGTTTCAACATTCTCTGTGGTAGGCTTTAACTTGTCGGTAACCTTCTTGGGTTCGAATTTCTTATTAGATTTGTTAGTATTGTTAACCGATGATTCAACAGGTACTACATAATTCAAATTCTTTTGATAAACTTTTTGTTCTTTCAAAAAATTTTTAGGTACATAACCACGTTTACCATCAATCTACAATTAAAAAGAATTTATGATATCACTTTTATATATATAAATTTTCATTGTATACACTTATATTTTACTTGTATATATATATATATATATATATATATAAGAATTAAATATAATTATATAAAAATGAATAAATAGTTAAATGTACCTCTACTCCCCATAAATCTTTTCTAATTCCTGCTTCTTTACTATAAACCGTGACTGCCTCATTTATATCAAATGACAGGACCTCATCATGTGGTGCATTATATTTGATTGTTGTTCTAGCCGAAGAAATACGTTCTACATAAAACATACGATTAAATAACTTAAGTGGATTTATAAAAGGAATGCGGTGTAAATTAAATACATATTGAAGTTAAAATATGGCTTCAATTACCTGAACAGTTAGGGTCATAACATAATCGTTTGTCGGATAATGTAGACCAACACTGTGGTATTGCACTAAGTATTATTGCAAAAAGTAGAAATACTACATTAATAATTCGATTTATTTTCATCATATTTTCACTATTGCAAAGTTCCACATCACTACTAACATATCATGACACAACCTCAGACGCACATTTCAGTCGTGAAGTAATTAATAAGAAGAGAGCAAATTGGATCAGAAAGTACTATAACAGAGGGGAAACCACAGACAAGGTATAAGAATAGACATAACACCTAAATGGGCTTTCATGTTCCGGGTCTGACTATCTTCTTACCGACATGATTTATATGTAGTTATATACAGGGTGAACAATAAATTGTGATCAATAGAGATTACTCTGTTATTAGCATGGATATAGGAATATATTCGAGAGTAAATTTACTCCGTTGCAGAAAATTGAAGGTGACCTTGAAAAATCATGAGAAAAAAGGGTTGACAAAAAATTTGCTATAATCACATGAATGTCCTCTTGAAACCATACTATACCTAATAAAAACATTTTCGATTGGATTGCTGATAACATTATAATCTCTACTGGTCATGATTTGTAGTTCATTTTGAAAACCTGGCATATAAAGGTATGGGCAGGTATACATATACAGGATGTGCATAGGACACGCAGTGTTCCAAGGTAATGAAGTATCTGGTGCCCACAAGTTACGTCACAAAATAATTCAAACCGGTGAATAAGGATTGGTCAGGATTGGTCTACTCCTATACTTCACTCAAATACAGTTTATAATTGGTTATTTCATGATACAATGCCAAATTTTTTGAAATGATCCTGTTCATTCTCTCCGTGTACCGTGTATATGGAGGGATGGCTCTTTGGCACACGGACGATGGCGCACAGTTCTTTTACACCCCCTGATATCCCCCTCATCTCCTATAAACCAAGCGTAGGCATTGTCGATGAACATAGCTTATACATCTTTTGAAAATGTGACGTCACACTGTCCTTCATATTTGCCGAGGGGAAAATTATCTGTGCCAGGTCTATAGGTATATGGTCTAAGAATCCTGTACTCTGCTGTACTCTGTACTCTGTACTTTGTCTGTGGTACAGTAGTTGGCATTTTGCATGAGAAACAAAAATGGAGTGGCACGTCTAGATAAGCTATTGACCTCGTGGTAGCAGTTAGCTTGCTTACCCGCCGCGAATTAGTGACACGAGCGTGACGAACGCGGAGTGAGTGCCCACTGAAAATAAACAGAAAGTAGTGGAGTGGTGACAAGAGCGCGGGTCGAACGATGGCTTCGCCGAACAAAAAGTCCAAGGAATTGGAGGACCCAAGTTCGGGCGAGGGTGTTGAGTCGCGGGATTACGACATTGAAATACAGAAAACACTCGAAGAGATTGATGGATGTCAAAATCAAATCGATGGCCTCAATGAGAAAGCCAGCGACGAAATCCTCGAAGTTGAGAAGAAGTATAATAAGTTGCGTAAGCCCTATTTCCAGAAACGGAATGACATTATTAAAAGGATACCCAATTTTTGGGTGACTGCTGTATCCTTTTGTACAATGACGTTACATTCTCATTAATAATAATTACTAATGTATCTTTGACGTTTCTCAGCATTGCCGGCGTCCACCGGCGCTAGTCGCCATCTTGCCTACTTGTATACGTACGAGAGTATGTATAACTACATGCGGTCACGCGGAATATGATACACATTTATTTTTATAGAAACCACTTTTCCAGATTATCCATACGTTAATACCATTTAGTAATCTGTTACCAGCTTCATGCTATTCATCGATTCAATTACTTGTTTATTCGGAATCGCAACATTTTCAATTTATCTCGACGCAACAACATTAATGTATTTCTCTTCAACGATATTATTTCTCTCTGTTTACGACTATAAATCGTTGTTGCACTTATAATCTCGCAATTTTTTAAACTGCAATTCAAATGCATTCTGACACGCAATTCATCTAAAATGTGGTTTCGATATACTAAACAGACTCATTTTAGTCATTCATCTGTTACTTGTTTAACGTAAATATTTCGTTAATGATTGTACAATATGTAATCTTCTCATATATCTTTTTTTTTAAATTACATTTACTGTACCTACGTTGATATTCAAATTTCTACTTTACATTTGTAATCTTCTTGATCTTATTACAATTTCATATATTGAAAGCCATATTGTCCATTTACACACTTATTCTACATTGCTACATTTACATACTTATTGTATCTTCCGTATTAATGTAGATAAATATGATGTGTACATTTCCTTATTACTTATATAGTTTGTAAACAACAAAGAAATAGCAGAAATATTGGAAGAAGACGAAGAAGATGCACTTCGGTTTTTGAACAAACTAGAAGTGGAAGAGTTTGAAGATATTAAGTCTGGTTATAGAATCAATTTCCACTTTGATGAAAATCCATATTTCGAAAACGAAGTACTTACCAAGGAGTTTCATCTAGGTTCTTCTGGTGAGAAAATTTCTAAATCTAAATATTATTGTTTTCTTTCTATTGTAACACAACTGCGAATAATTTATTATTTTAATTTCAACAATTTGAAATTAATTAATAAACATCTTTGTATGCGCTGACGAATAAGATTGCATTCAATGCACAATGTAAACTTGTTTCTATTAGAAGGAACAAGTGCGTCTACGCTTGCTTGCATGCATTGCAATTTTATTTTATTGAATTACATACAATGATTTTTGGAAACAATTTCCAAATGAAGATTGAAATTGCATTGAACAATCATAGTTTTGATGTATCTCCTGCTTTTTTTGCAGGAGATCCAGCTTCCCAAAGTACACCCATACGTTGGAAAGAAGGCGCAGATTTAACAAAACGAGCAAAAACCAAAGCCCCATTAAAAGGTCGCAAAAGGCCATTGAAACACAGGTCATTCTTCGACTGGTTTACGGATCATGGTGATCCCAGTTCAGATGAAATAGCAGAATTAATTAAAGATGATATGTGGCCTAATCCTTTGCAGGTAAATTTGTTTATTAAATTATATATGACCAAAGATTACTAAGCTTTAGTAACATTTTTTAATGCGTTTGTATCCTACAGGGTGTGCCAAAATGTGTTGAACTAACTTGAAAGGGGTGATTTGTGAGATCATTTGTTACGGAGTTATTGGGTTGCCAAGAAAGCAATTTTGGTATTTGAAGGTGAAATACAACCGAATTTTTTTATTCAAGCGATGAACTTTAATCAATAAAATGTTTTTTATTTATTCTTTTTGGCAAAAGATCATCAAACAAAACAGGAAGTATCTTATTCATGAAAGTTCATTGCTTGAATACAAAAATTGTGTTCCATTTCATCTTAAAATAGCGAAATTACTTTCTTGTCAACCCAATATTAACGAAAAACACGGGACAATTAGGGCGATCTTTATGCATTTATATCTTTTTGCAGATCTTTATGCATTTATAGCAAAATTGAGTATATGAAATTTAAAATTATTCTCTATTTAAATCATTGAGGGAAGAAATAACATTCAATTTAGTTTCTATTTCTTGCAACTGATGCAGACAATTTTATTTTGCACAAAGATCCGCATTTTACTTATATCATTTTAGATTTTCAATCAGTAAAACATACTTTTTAATTTTTTCAGACTAGTATTGTTGACTAAAATTGAAATACATATAGGTAATCAAGGCTATGTCTGTTTGTTGTCAGTATTACTTAGCACCAGATATGGATGTGGAAAATGGTATCGAAGGAGACGGTGAAGATTGCGACACGGAAGAGGAAGAGGAGGATGAAGATGGTGGGGCGGATGATGGCGATGAAGCGGGTGAAGGTGAGGAAGGAGATGATAGTATAGTTGTCGTCGAAGATGATGTCGATGAAGATGAAGAAGAAGAAGAGGCTGTGAACGACGAAGATGAGGGGGTAAACGAAGAGGATGAATTATTAGTGGACGATGAAGTAGACCGTGAAGGTAAACATTGTTTTTCTTTTTATTGATTCATTTATTTCGTCACAATATTTTACACTGCTTATAAGCACATTCGCGTGTATTTTTATCTGAATTTCTGTTTTACAGATGGCGACGGGGAAGAACCATAATAGAATTGAAAGTTGATTTTTCATAAGATTGGTTACAGTCGTAGAGATTAAAAAGGATCATTGAACATACACATCAGATTGGTTGGACATAGAAGAAGTTTTCAGGACTGAAACTATTGAGCCATATGAATAAAACCTCGGGACATTTTTCGAAAAATACAGTAGGGAACTGAGTTTATAGCAGACATCATATTTTTTCGCGCGAAAAACTATCACTTGCATGAAAATACAATATTTATTCGATTGCGTTACAAGTTGTTAGGGTAACAACGAGGTCTGAATTCAATTAGATAGGTTTCACTTTGCACTTTGTTCTATTAACAGTGTCGGAATGCAGTACGAATTCCTTAGTTGTATTCATATGGCCTAGTCATTTTCTATCGTAGCAGGCATACAATGAAAAACACCTGTTCAGTTTTATCGTGTTATGATTGTGTCATGAGAAAAAGTAAATTATAAATTACGGCATAATAACGAACAGGTGTTTTTGTTCGCGTTGTCTCTTCGAAATAATTGATTCCATCACATTTCTTCCAGAATGAGGTGTTTCAGGTACTTTTTTGAGGGTGACAGTTTATAATTACATACCAAAACCTGTAACGTTCGATTCGTTGTTACCGTGAGAAATATTATTTTTGGACTAGCAAAATTAGGTACTTGTAACAAGTTGTACCTTATTGCTAGATTACATTTGTGAAGATATATTCAAATTCCATTTAACTAAAGAAAGAAACAACTTTATAGACTCTCAGTAATTTAATATACTTTGAAACGTGTTAGAAGACATATCGCGGAAAGATGAAATTTTATTAGAAGGATAGTTTAATTGGATCTTGTGTATTAAGATGTAAAGTACATAAATACGAATCAGATTTGCATTAGTACTTTATTTTCATATAGAAATTTACACTGAATAGTGTATAAAAAATAATTTTGATAAAATCGTTTCTCATATTTGTGTTCCTTTATTAATTTTACAGAAAGAAAATATTTGATTACATATTTTGCAAGCATATTGATTTATTTCGAACATTATACACGAATGTATTAGGATTATACAATATTTTCGTAAAGAAAAGAAATGAAAATAAGAGAGGAACGAACGTCATATATGTATGTCTGTTTTAATGGTGACATGAAAAAAGTAACATTTAATTGTAAGTAATATTTTTTATTTATCATTTTATTTATAGCACTTTTTACTTTGTACGCAATGAATAGTTTAGTTTGAACGTCATAATTTAATAACTGGTTGAAACTTGTCACGCTCAAAATGAGAATCAACATTGTGCACATCACCTCGTTCTCATTCTTCCAGATTTTACATGATAAAATTTCCACTTTTGCAAGGTGAAAATATATCGGAAACGTTTTTCCACACATAGTTCGACACGCACTACTAATTCTAAAGGCACCTTGCCAAATTACTGTTGCGATCCAAAGGTGAAGTTAGAATCAGGAGTCCAATTGTAAAACCCCTGTTATATTTCCCGCGGTGTGCCAACAAAGAACGCATTGCGATCAATTTTTAGGTGTCGGGGTGCAGGCAAAGGTTCTATCGAATGGTTCTTAATCAGCGTTCCCTCTGGGATCTAGGAAAAATCAAATAATTACGCCGCTCAAAGTAGATAAACACTATTTATACCTGATTTGATCATATTCAAAAACTATCCAAAGGAATACACATGTTTTTAAGCGTAACCAGTTTATTAGGTCGTGGATGAAACAGTTTTCGACTTAAGAGGCGATCTTTCGATTAATATGTGAAATTATTATGATATTATAAAAATCTCCTAGAATAAGATTCCTATTTTTCTACTAAATATTTAACGTTAGCAATGTAAGCAATTATTTGATTCCTCCTAGAAAGCGATAAGGTGCACTCTTCTACAACGTGTATTGTCATGAAAAATTTCGAAACAACCAACTATTGTCCTGAAATTTCACTAAGTAACCGATACGGTGTGCGATTGTAAGTAATATATTGGCGTGATGAGGTGCAGGGTACATTCAAGATTCGATGTAAATTGGAATCGTTCGTAGATGCTCTTGAATATCTTACCGTTACTGCAGTCCTACGTTCGGCACACAAACACTTGTTACCTTCATTGAAAGAAATAGAAGCAAAGCGATAAGAATTCTTTGTACCATTTAATTTATCGAGGTGTGCTAATTAATACATTACCTACCGGTGATTATTCCGTAAGTGTTGAAAGTCCATGGTTCATGGCTAAGAATCTTGTAAAAGAATCCTTCAATGGTATCAGAAATTATAATCATAAACCAACAACTCACACTCAATAACAAAATCCAATAATTCTCTTCGGAATTATCGTGTAAAAGAAGATTTCTAAGCTTCCATTTGCCGCAGCACAATTATCGAAAAGCCTATTAACAGGCTACCGGCAGATAAAGTGTTAATACAGTCGAGAAATTTCTTTCTCAAATGATTTTTATTTACAATATTTGTATATCCATATTGAGTCGATGTTTTAAATACTTTCTTGTGTTTAATTAACCGTATGGTATACACACGGTATAGAAATTCACCATGTTATATTAAGTGGTAATGTGAAAGAAGGATTTAATAATTAGCTGACGATCATAATAATTTTTATCAACGATGTAAATGTACAGAAAGCATAGACACAGTAGTAGGCTGCATTGAGTCGATTTTAGGCAGCTCTGTAACATATTCACGAAGTAGCTACGCGTAAAGTCTTCACCTTTTTTGTTCTGCGAATCTCAGGGGTTGTGTTTAAACGTAGATCACAGGGTGGTTATTTTTCAAATGCGGAGACTGCGTCGAAATCCTCGATTTCTTCCGAGTTTCTGCGTTTCAAATTCGACAGTTTCGAATTCCTGCGATGTGTTATGGTTATTCTGTACCTCGTCCGCGGAATCGTATATAGTCCTGCGAGTTGGCACATGGTCGCACAAAAAGATACCTGTGTCCAGGATGAGTAAGAGGGTAGGCGGGCAGGGAGGAAAGACACAGAACAACTATGGGTGTACACATACTTTTTTTTTAATCAACGTATTCGTGTTACGCAATCATACATTAAATTAACGAGAATAAAGTTGTCGGTTTGAGATAGGAATGAGTTTTTATATTTGAAATTGCTTAGCGATATAAGATACACGATTATAAAACGTTTTAATATAAAGAGATCGGTCGAAACATTTTACCTTGAATTTTATTTTTTCTTTTGTACGTTCATCCCTCGGTGACAAATTTATCATATCGTTGCATTGACTTTCGCGTGCTCGCTCTCGCATCAACTATTATTTTCTCTAGCATTTATATATTGTAATAATCGTCGATAAACATTGCATTCTGGTGGCACTGTTTTTTTCTCTTCTGACATTCAACCTGATCGTCATCCCTGGTTTTCCAATTTTTTAAACCTTTGTTTATATATACACATATTATTTGCAATGGAACAGAAAGTCTACTTCCATTGTATAATGTTTTATTCGCAACACTGCAAAAGATTTTTGAATATTATTGATGCGACCAAGAAACAAAATTATACGAGAGACAAGTAATTATCGAAAATGTAACGATAATAAGTGGTAAATGTAAGAAGCTAATATATAAGATTTGATTGTTTGTAATACACGTTTGTAAGATGTAAGAAATTTGTTAACAAGTTTTTACTCGTATCAAATTCTATTCGACGTACAGGGAATCAGGGATGTGAAACTAAACGACGATTATCCGAACGATAATGATTCAGAAAATAAATTTTTAGTGGAACGAATGGAGGGGACTTGTCGTAAAGACCGATGAATTTAGGACACACTATAAACACACCTCACAGTCTTGTCGCGTGATTGTTATAATTGCATTTTCTTCTATTATGTTACAGTAAGATGTAGTTGACAATATTTTTACACTGACCGCTGCTATTATTTACATACTGCTATACGAACGGAATAATTAATGTATATGAAAAATAAAGTTGATCGAGTATGTAATTTAAACAACCTGTAGAGAGTGACATGTCTATCGTATTTTCTCTTCGGATCGGAATAGATCGTTTGTACATTGTATTTAGTTTATTTTTTACTACTCGCATACATTTATTAATGTTTAAATATTAGTACATATCTACGAAAGATACTCGGTGTGTTTTATTATCGCTTGCTACAACGGGTGAAGACAATAGTCAACTTTTTAGAACTTTTAACGATTCATTTTCTTGTTTGGATAATCGACGTTTTTATTTTTTGCGAAACTGAAACGATTTTTTTTGGTTTCGGTTGCTATTTATTTCGATTAACATTTGCCCTTGACAATTTTCGAATCAATTCAATCGAGAGAACGTGTGACAAATTACAAAGCTGTAGAGTCTTAACTGAATTTAAGTGTGAACATGTGATTTTTTAAGTTGTAGAAATAATGAGAGAGAGATTCTCGTTTTCTAGTTAATATATCGCCAGAAGACATCTACAGACTATATTTTACGATACGTAATTAATATTTATTGTGCCATTAGTTACATGCTACAATTTTTTAACGTAGACTCTATACTTTAGCGTTATTCAGATCACCTGTACATATAGAAATAATACGCTAATTATCCACTAAATTATGGATTTGAAGGTAAATATTAATAAAGTATTTCTTTTTATACGATGTATCGAAAACTTGATATTATAAGACGTTTTACAAATATCGTTATCGTATACAACTATACATTAATAACTTTACAAGTATTGAGAGATATTCCTGTAATGTTTCAATTTGCAGCCGGTTCGAATTGAAACAAATTGTCTAGTGTGTTTAACGAAAGCGAAATTAAGAGATAAATTAATTCTGAACACTCGAATGTATACAATTAAAGATGGAATAACAACGATCTGACAGCGATTTATCCTCCACCAAATAAGAGCATGATCAAATAATTAAAAGTACAACAGAGTGCCAGAATATCTGGGTGAATTAATAAAAAAAAAACACTAAAATTGTATTCTACGAGATGACTCTAGGAACTGGGACAAGTTACCGATCTTTTTTAAAATAAAAATAGAAAAAAATAATAGAGGAAAAAATTATATGTCATAATACGTCCTAACTTCCTACGACCTTATTTTTTACGTGAGTGCACCGATACGCCTGCAAGGTGCAATTGCACTTTATTCTCTAATATCATTTATACACCTGGCGGGTGCATCCATATAAAAAATAAGATGATAGGAAGTTAGGACTATTACGACATACGATTTTTTCCTCGTAAAGTATTGACAATTTCCACGACCCAGAGTTAGTATTTTTATGCGTAGGGTGATAACAGAGATTGATTGGTTTAACAAAAAAATTGGGTTGCATTCGAGAATAAAGTGTAATTGCATCTGGCGGGTGCATCGACGAATCCGTGCACATAAAAAAAGTTGTAAAACGCATTTTTTAATATTTTTTTTACAATTCCGATCAATTGCAATTTTTGACAAATTTTTTCACATACTGCAGCAAACTAATTGCTCTAGCTTCCCAAAAAGTTCAAGTCGTGTAGTACAACATTAAAAAAGTTATCGTCTTTCTAAGAGTGAGCGAATAATTTTTGTGACTCGCTGTATATTTATTAGACTCTGTTCAGAAAAGTAAGGGGTTAATATTATCAGAGTGATTTGAAAAATCGAATCTTCCTGACGTTGATAAAATATTGTAGTCGCTCGGTGTGGATGAGAAACGGGGATTTGGAACATTCCGCGGGTGATTACAGTGAATCATTGTGTCTCTGGCAGCTTGAAGGACTCAGGGTTTATGATAGCTGAAAGCAATCCCTTACCTTCCTCGTGTTATATCATCGTTACGTCTTCTCCGGTTGGACTTGTGGGTCCCCGGCCGGGAATACAAGTAGACCGTACAAGTAGACACATGCTGCTGTCACCGAGGACGCAAAAAACGACATTTCAGATTCAAACGGAGTCAGCGTGCAGACAGCCGACATGGTGAACGGCGAAATATTTGACTTTTTCACAACACGAGACACTGTGGACTCGGATGTTACACGATCGCCGCTGTGTTGCGCGTGTCACGGTCATCGCAACCTCGTTAACTCGATGATGACTGCCGGTCTATTCGCTGCTTTTCGTGGCACACGTTTCCTTTTGCTCTTTCTCACCAAACTTACACGAAACTCGTGAATGGAAATATACCCACCGACCCCTTTCAGATCATCCAAGCGAATTTTTAGACATTTCACGCGCTCGAATGGCGACGCAGAGTCGCCATTAGAAATTGCTGTACCATTATTCAATATATTATTTACATTATTAAATGCGTTGGAATCTAACCAATATCTAAACATTTGTTGCGCGAGGTAGTAAAGCAATTTTTGCTTTTCGTGGGAAACGTTTCCTTTCGCTTTTTCCTACCAAACTTACACGAAACTCATGAATGGAAATATACCCACCGACCCCTTTCTGATCATCCAAGCGAATTTTTAGACAATTTACGCGCTCGAATGGCGACGCAGAGTCGCCATTAAAAATTGCTGTACCATTATTCAAAATATTATTTACATTATTAAATGCGTTGGGATCCAACCAATGTCTAAACATTTATTGCGCGAGGTATTAAATCAATTTCTGCTTTTCGTGAAAAACGTTTCCTTTCGCTTTTTTCCACCAAACTTACACGAAATTCATGAATGGAAATATACCCACCGACCCCTTTCAGATCATCCAAGCGCAATTTTAGACATTTTAGTCGAAGACAAGTGCAGTTTATTAAATTAAACTGATAGGCTGTAATAAATTTTTGGAGTCGCGTTACCTTCAATGCGGTTCACAGATATCGACCCTGAAGAATTGAATAATAAATAAGTTTTTAAATGATATGTGACAAGCAATGTACGTGCTGAAATTTATTAGAAATAGTATCATGAATGGAAATATACCCACTGATCCCTTTTAGATCATCGAAGTGCAATTTTAGACATTTTACGTGCTCGAATGGCGACGCAGAGTCGCCATTAAAAATTACTGTACCATTATTCAAAATATTATTAACAATATTAAATGCGTTGGAATCCAATCGTGGAAAAAGTTTCCTTTCGCTTTTTTCCACCAAACTTACACGAAATTCATGAATGGAAATATACCAACCGATCCCTTTTAGATCATCGAAGCGCATTTTAGTCGAAGACAATTTTTATTAAATTAAACTGATAGCGTGTAATAAATTTTTGGAGTCGCGTTAGCGTCAATGCGGTTCACAGATATCGACCCTGAAGAATTGAATGATAAATAAGTTTTTAAATGATATGTGCCAAGCAATGTACGTGCTGAAATTGATTAGAAATAGTATTATAGATGATTGTAGAAGTTCGTATCCTATTTGAAAATGAAATGCGAGCGGTTATTACTACTATTTTCTGTAATTGTCACCGAACTTTTCGCAATCTGCTTTTCTTTTTCGTAGAAGTTATATGTTTATTTTCAAAAAGGGTCACTAGGTGAATTGGGTACGAACTTTTGCAATCATCCAATATATTTGTGCGAAACACAAAGCGAAAGACATATTCGATTAAACGAGTTTATATATCCTAGAAGAACGTTCGGATATCTGAGTTCAAGTTTTATAGAGGGGTTTCCAGGATTGAATGAAGTCGATGATTCGAACACAATGCCGATTCTTGATCGGCGTCACAAAGAAGAAGAATCCTGACAATTCATAGAGCAGACGAAGGAGGGAACACAACACAAGATTTACCCCCTACGGGCGTCACGGAAATTCGCGAGATCAACAAGGCGTCTACTGTCCACGGGACACTGACAAAAAAAGGATCTTTGTGCCTCGTGACAGCGTGCCGGGAGCATATGCCGCCAGTAGAAGTCGACAGTGCTATGGCGAAGACGCTGTCAAAACTCCTGGAGGGGACCGCCTTTTGAGAAAGAAACACGGTAGCTCGTAGCGATGGCTCTAACACCCTCGCATATTACGAATCTCACAAAACTATGCACCACTACCGCACCGTTCAAAAGTTTCGCATCGTTTGTTGATTTTTAGTACAATTATGTCCTCCGATACATTTTCAACAAGTGCAGAAAACATGTTTCCAAATAAATATCTACTAACAAATTATGCATTCGATTGAACACGATGATCAGCATCGTATACGAGACCCTGATTACATTCCCCGCTTCCTTTGTGCAGACTCGTGTCCCCATATTATAAAACATGTAGGAAATAGTGGAACTACTGAAACAATTACCCCAGTAGGTGTAGAAATAGTCGATTCTCAAAATCGATAGCCACTAATTTCTTTTATCTAGTTCAATGTAAATTTAAAATATAACTTGATGAAATCCCATGGAGATATATGTGGTACCGAAAACGGTATTTTGCAGAAGTGGCTGTTTTCTTTTCAAAGAAATTCAAAGAAGTGTTTTTTCAAAATTTTTCAAAGAACGTACCATTATTCAAAATATTGTTTACGTTATTAAATATGTCAGTACCTAATCAATTACTAAACATTTAAGTAATGCATGTGTTATGTCAATTTCGTATCCATAAAATTAAAAAAATCATGGAGAATGGAAATATTACATTAATATTAAAATATCTCCGAGTGCGAAAGGTTAACTATCATACAACAAGATGTCCATATCGATTTTGTAAAGAATCGTTGAAGTGTTCGATCGTTCTAATACAGGGTGTCTCAAAACTACCCTAGGAGCCGAAATTGGAAGTTTCTTTGGTCATTTGAAGCGACATTTTCCTTTACAAAAATGGTGTCCGTGGCTTTGTTCAGGAGTTATTAACGAAAAACACGGATCAATCAGAGCGTGGCTACAGCGGATTGATTCTGAGTCAACCAATGGCGACACCACGCCTCGCGGGACCTGCCGCAGAGTCGGACACCGTTCGCTATAGCTGCGCTCTGATGGGTCCGTATTTTTCGTTAATAACTCCTAAACAAAGCCGCGGACGCCATTTTTGCAAAGGAAACTGTCGCTTCAAATGACCCAAGGAACCTCCCATTTTCGACTCCTAGGGTAGTTTTGGGACACTCTGTATGTAACCCTCTGAAAGCGTGCATGTTCTTTCCTCGAACACGGTTTAAATTTTCAGAAGTATATTTTCAGTTAATTTAATACCAATTTTCAAAAATACTGTACTTTCGATGCACGAAAAGAAAATTGGAGTAGGGTAACTGCACCAGTGAATGAACATTTAAGAAATTGTTCAAGAAAATATTTTATTTAAAAAAAAACTATGTGAATTAAAGGAATCTCATATATGCCAAATAGCTCCCTATACTTCATTTGTCAAAAATAAATGAACACAAATACAATGAAATTATTATTATTCTTCATTATTAAACGTTAAATCAAAAATATGAAAAATACCAGTCAATGAACACTACATTCTAGTAATTGAATAATGCTAGCCCAATCAATGAACAAAATTACTAAACAATATTCTCCTATTTGTTTAACTCTTTAATCACAATTTTATCGCTAGTATGCCGTCCGGGTTAAAATTTGTTGAAATATACAAAAGCGTTCATTTACTGGTGCAGTTACCCTATCCTGTTAAATGAATTTCGTTCAAATTGTTTCTGCGTACAAATGCGCCTCTCGAACTGCTAAAACGGAAGTTGTGGACCAGTGTGCGCCGGTCCAGAAGAGAAGAAACGATCCACGTGATGGAGGAGGAAGCTTCGAGAGGAGAAACGAGATGCGCATAGAAAGGTGCAGAGAAGAAAACCGAGGTACCGGCAAACGGGACGTTTCAATGCACGCTGAGCGCTCGTCCGAAGCGCAGGCGATCGACAAACAACCGTTTCTGTTTGCGTTTGCGGTCTCCGGTGTCGGTGGAAAAAGATTAACGAACAAACTCCTTCGTTAATCACGGGGTACCAGTGCGACTATTCGCGTGGAAGATACCGATTTCATTCCGATCGAAAAGCGAAGATGGCCCGACACATCAGGCCATTCTTCTTCCTGCTTCTGGCTGTTCAAATGGAACTATTCTTCCCTTGGGAGCAAGGTAGTGTCGGATATGGTTGATCCATTATAAAATTTAATTATCTAACCCATTTTAATTCAACGTTTTGTCATTTCTGCGATTATTCAATTTTTATCGCGCGATTTACGTCCATTGCGTTACCAGGGCTTGCGATTATTGAAATTGTGAAGATTCATCAGAGATTTAGTCAATGAATCCAGTAACAATACTTTCTTGTTATTTTTATAAAGTAGGGGAGAGTCGTGCAGTACCGACCGCTCTAAGTTTTCTGGTTATTAGGTGGACTAGAATCGGTAAAAATTAAAATTAAAAAAAGGAATTTGTAACACTAAGGGAACTTAATAAAAGGCGAGAAATTAATTCTGTAAAATTTAATAATTAGTATTCATTATTTGTAACAATAAAAACAGTAGAATTTGAAGGAAACAAAGAATTGTCGTCCAGTACCGACCAATTACGTATTTAGTAGATTTTTCAGTCTAAATCATTAATAATGTTAAAAAAAGACATTTAGATGTTAAAATACGCATTTTTATTCCAATTTTATTTGTACAAATAATAAAATAATTATATATTTTTATTTGAACGTATTTGCACTTAGTGCTTCTTCGGTCTAGTGTTAAATAATCGTCAAGCCTCGCGAGACGGCTGCTTTCGATGATCTAATGCCAGCCATGGGCTAGATCCATTCGAATGTTTATGCATCCACTTTTTTTGCATATTTTCGAACCTACTTTTCTTAGCATCAACAATGACCTTTTTATTGGACCTAATTTAAATAGCTAGTGATTTGAATTCTCCGCTAGAAAATTCGAATTTGGATAGAACGTATGTCGAACTCTGGGTCAAAACGGACCCAAGTCTCGCGATTCGAGGGTGAAGCTTCGATCTTAAGGTCCCACTGATTGGTTTTATTGTTCGCCGTTTAAATGTTCGACGCAGAAAGATAATGAATGGAATATGTATTAGAGTCGTTTAATTTCTCGGAATCGGCAATTGCTGATCACGCAGTCGTGGTAGGTGTAGATCCGAGCAGAACTCTCTAGATGAGCGATTTGATAAGTAAGATTGATTAGTTTCAGCAAATAATCCAAAACGTTCTATATTATTGTTAATGGTTGATCGAGCATGCATTTAAATAATTTTTATACAGTTCGATTCTCGTGAAATTTGAACAGTTTTGTATGTGAACTCTAATATTAGAGGGTTCCACGAATTTTCAATGCAACAAAGGTGCACGCTTGCACATGTCACTCTTATCACTGAACAAATCACGGTTTTCCCTGGAACTACTTGACATGTATATTTTCCACTGATTTATTGTGGTGTCTATTCAAACACTGTTGCGGAATTACTACTGCAAATATAGCAGCATCGTCGCTACCGTAAACCTAACACAATTAAGAGATAATAAACATAATCCTTTCCCATTAATTTAATTCCAGTTTTTAAGATGACAATTTTATCGCTGTATTATTTCATCAAATTTAAATATGATTTCTACGCTTGTGACAGACACACTACACTGACTCACTAGAAATATGTACAATAAAATAGAACATCATGAAGAAAGAATGGGCTGCAGACGATTAATGAAACTTCATAGAATCTTTATTCTATTCCGTCCTTTCTTCTCTTCCATACTTTATATAGAAATATTTCGTGAACACGATTAATCCGATTGAAATCGTTTAATCACACAATAGTATTGAATCGTATTAATGCCCCCATCATTGCTCTATTGAAATATAGACCGGAGTACTTTTACTAAAAATTGATTAGCGAGTTATTTATTAACAATAATACTCGAATAGCTTTTAAATAAATTTTTTATGTTTTAATCGTATTACTTTTGAATAATATGGATCGAATTGGAATACGGTGGGTGTACAAACTATTCGTACACCATTTAAAATAGAATAACTTTTTTATAATTGTATCGAACAACCTGATTATTTATAAATAGTTAGAAGCATTTGTTTACGAAATGATATGCAAAACAGATTTTCTGAATAATTATAATTTACAAGATTACATGCGAAAATGAGAAAGGCCCTTAAAGGAACTTTAACCGATTTCGATGAAATTATCAGTATGTGTATAATTAAAATAGATCTACTAAACATATATTTTAAATTTCCATTAAGGTCCCAAATAAAAAATATTTTAAACTGTAATTTTTGGAAAATCTTTTTTCATATCATTTCATAAACCAATGCTTCTAATTGATTATAAAAAATCAGATCGTTTGGTACAATTATAAAAGAGTTATTCCATTTTAAAAGGTGTACGAACACTTTATACTCCCACTGTAAGAATCTAAAACTAGCAGATACAATATTTCATGATTATTGAAATGTATGCAAGTTACAATTACCAATAATGTTGAACGAGCGATTATCACGCTGAATGATAGCACAAAATTATATTTTGCAAAAAATATACTTTCGTTGACCTGTATAATTGTAAAACTGAGGAGATTACAATTAATTTTACGAAACAGATTCGGTCGGAAGCTATTCTTCTTATCATTGAAATCGTTGCGACGAGAGGAAGGACTGAACGTAGTCGAGGGTTTGTAAAAATGTTGCGCAAATAAGAGATAACTTCGTCAGAAGTTTGCCGTTGTTCACGAAACCGGGATTAATTGCTCTGTTTCCTCTCTTGCAATAGTAATTTCAAAACGATGACGTGAGAAATATAGTTGAAGCAGTTGCGAACTTGGTAAAATAAAAAACCAGAAACCGGTCGTTTGATCGGCGGTGATTGGTTTGGTATCAAAGATTTCTCGAAAGAAGTATTGATTTCGCAGGATCCTTTTTCGCCGATGCAAGGATGGAAGCGCAATTCGAAAAGTGCTGTGGCCTCGGTACTTCTTGGGCAATGGAAGGGCTCGGCTGTGAGAAGTTTACAGGCCCGGTATCTGGGGTGCCTACGGTGGAGCAAGGTCTTTGCTTGGAAGCTGTAGACATTTGTTGCGTGAAAGCGTATCACGAACAACAATGCAAGAAAGGGAAGTCGGATGCACGTGCTGGTTTAGCATGTGTCTCCGGTGCTAAAAAGAGACGCACCGGACCCGGCGATTATCATCGCGACTGTTGCGAAGCATGCAAATTAGGTAAACATCCATTTTGGTTCGATGAATTGCTCGAAATCATAATAATCCGTATACAGTGGGTATACAAAGTGTTCGTACGCTTTTTAAAATGCAGTAACTTTTTTATAATTGTACCGAACAATTTTTTATAATTAATTAGAAGCATTGGTTTATGAAATGATATTCAGAAAATGTTTTCCAAAAAAGTATTATTTACAAGGTTACATGCAGAAATAAGAATTTTTTAAAACTTTTTTATTTTCGCCTTGAATCGTAATCATTTATTCTTATAATTATCCACGGTCTTGTTGCTAAGGCGATATTATTAACAGTTTTTTTATTGGATTTTAATGGATATTATTAACCATTTGATTTTAGGCATTTTAACGGGATCCATGGGGCAAGGGTGCTTGTTCCAAAGATTTTATAATTAATTAGAAGCATTGGTTTATGAAATGATATTCAGAAAAGATTTTCCAAAAAAGTATTATTTACAAGGTTACATGCAGAAATAAGAAAGGCATTTTTTAAAACTTTTTTATTTTCGCCTTGAATCGTAATCATTTATTCGTACAATTATCCACGGTCTTGTTGCTAAGGCGATATTATTACCAGTTTTTTTAGTGGATTTTAATGGATATTATTAACCATTTGATTTTAGGCATTTTAACGGGATCCATGGGGCAAGAGTGCTCGTTCCAAAGATTTTATAATTAATTAGAAGCATTGGTTTATGAAATGATATTCGGAAAAGATTTTCCCAAAAAGTATTATTTACAAGGTTACATGCAGAAATAAGAAAGGCATTTTTTAAAACTTTTTTATTTTCGCCTTGAATCGTAATCATTTATTCGTATAATTATCCACGGTCTTTTTGCTAAGGCGATATTATTAACAGTTTTTTATTGGATTTTAATGGATATTATTAACCATTTGATTTTAGGCATTTTAACGGGATCCATGGGGCAAGGGTGCTCGTTCCAAAGATTTTCCTTCGGAATTCCATGGGATCCAGCGTTTTTGGAGTGCTGCCACGAGGCCTCACCAAGCACCTCAACAACATTTACTTCGGATTCTACAAATTTAACTTCAACGAGCGAGAATACTGAATCGTCTCCTTCTCCTTCGTCGCCTTCGTCATCTTCCACTCAGTCTACAGAATTTTCTCCGTCGATTCCCACGCCGCGTAAGAACAATTACTATTCGGTTTTTGGATGATTTAAGATATAGTTTATTGGTCCAATATAAACGATGTTCAACAAAAAATATCCATGCACTGAAAACCACTAAAACGTTTTAGCCGTCGGATATAACACGGCTCTATTTATTTAGAATTCGTGCAATTTTTATTGCAATATTGGTTTGGATAAAGAAATTTGTCGAATCAATTTCCGTGTAAGCAACGTCGTTATTTCAATAATTACAAAGTTAAACATGTAAAATCATTTGATTGGCAGCGGTAGGTTTACTGTTAAATTATTAACTTAATGGAAGTATTATTTTTGGAAATCATTTACAGCTATGGACGACATCTGTCAACTTATGAAGGGAATGTTGTGCTCTGACATTTGCATTCCCACGCCTGGATCCTTCTACTGCAAGTGCAGGGAGGGTTTCACTTTATTGGAAGACCAGAAAACTTGCAGACAAGACCTGCCATCGGACAGGTACAATTCTACTTGTTCCTAGACTGCAGACTTTTATGCAACAGAAACATTGTCTTGATTAATTGCAATGCACAGAGATTGATTCCTTTTCTTCGTAAAAGTATTCAAAGTACTCCAATTTTATTGCTTATTAACCCTCAGAGAGAGAGAGAACACTACTCAAGTCCATTCGGACAAGTCGTTTATCAATAATGTTTTTAAACATACCTTATCTAGACTCATTGATCTCTCGTTGCACTCAATTAAACAGCCTCCAATTTAAATTAGCCGCAAGTATAGCTGAGCAACTAGACGATGCCTTCGAAATGTTGGGTCAAAATGGACCCGCAATATCGGAGAACTATTATTATTATCGTCACTAGATTGCGGATCTTTATGCATTCATATGGTTCATCAAAATTCTGAAAAAAGGCTCGAATACAAAATCCGATAGAATATTGTACAATTTTATTTGTTTTAGATCTACAAAGGAGGATTTTATTTAATTCCACTTTCTTAAAGTCTGTCCGCAAATATTGGAAAATGCATAAACACCCACGGTCTAATTACTATTAAAACAATACCTACGGGAAAGAACAATTGTCTGATAACGGTGAAAAATAAAATTGTTCTGATTTAGATGCAAAACAAGCAACCCATGCGAGCAGCGATGCACAGACAACGGAGTCGCAGTGACTTGCAGCTGCGATCCCGGTTACGTTTTGGCGAACGATAATCATTCGTGCATTCCCAAGTCAGCTCAGCAAAAAAACACCGATGCAACGGATCAGACCACCGACTATTCACCCATCTGTCCAACGGGTTATCGCTATAACGCTACCAGTCAGGTCTGCGACGGTGAGTTAGGTTTGCTAACTTAGGTTTGCCAAGCAAGAATTACGAATCCTTTAGGGTATCCACGCAGAACTGTCCACTTGCTGCAAAAATGTTGCCTGCCTATCCAAATTGTTTTCGTCTAGATCTAGTGCTAGAAAAAGGATTTTCTTTTCCTGATATAGTAAAGCCTTCATCTAAGAAGCGATGTCGCAAAGAATAGCAGAAGTACACGATCTAAGAACCAACACTGACCCGACGATTTTTCGTAGATCAAGGCTTCACTGTATCCGAGTGTGCAATGTATGATCTCGTTCTCTGAGATAAGTATTTTGAATATTTCAAAAAACTCTCGTCCGCGAACAGTGAACAAATTAAAGCCTTTTTATATTACGATAAAAATGAAGTAAAATAATATGATCTCGTTCTCTTAGATAAGAATTTTGAATATTTCAAAAAACTCTCGTCCGCGAACAGTGAACAAATCAAAGCCTTTTTATATTACGATAAAAATAAAAGTAAAATAATTGATGTTAAATTTCGTCTTCGAGTATCCACAATTAATTATATATACGAAAGCTATGCAACTCAGAAGAAATCGTTCATTTTGGCTATTCAATGCTGCTGTGCCCCCTTAAACTACAGTGTGACCAAAAATCGCGGCATTTATAGATGCTTCATGAAACGAGCTTTCTTCTTCGACGATGTATCATCTTGCATTGCGATTCTGTTATGTCAATGTTGCTTTTTGTTCGCATTGTGTACCCTACTGCTTAGACGTGAACGAGTGTATTGAAAAAGGACTGTGTCCTGGCCAGTGCGAGAACACTATAGGATCTTACGTATGCGTGTCGAAAGATGTGCTCAACAATGTATCTTACAAGGACTGTCCACCTGGATACCAATGGGAACCTCTCACAGGACTTTGCACAGGTATGGTAGCTCTCACATTGTTGAATAATACATACGAGAACAACTGGTAGAATTAGTCAACTTATTTTTATTTTATTTATTAAGTATTTGTTTATTTGTTAAGTCTTATTTATATTTTAATATTCTGTACCCTTCGATGTGTTGATAACACTGTCCAACACCAAAAATGTTTTCATATAATTGTTGGGTGGATCTTACAGAGTTTTTTGCGCTGATTCCGAATCTGTCCTTAATTTTTCTCCTACATGCACAGTTTTTTGAGAAACATGACTTTGAAAAAAAACGTATTTTTTAACTTTAATCAAATATTGTGATGTTATTGTAAAAGACATTGAATTGTTCATTACAGGAAAAGAGTCTGTAGCCTTTCCCGAAAGCAGTGATGTCCATTATTAATACGTTATGATTGTTTAAACATCTTTATAATAATGGATATTACTGGATTCGGGAAAGTCTACAGAACCTTTTCCTGTAAAGAACAATTCAATATCTTTCATAAGAACATTTTTTGTTTAAAGTTGAAAAATGCGTTTTTTTCTCAAAGTTATGTTTCTGAAACACTGTGCGCGCAAACTACAAGATCCAACCAACAGTTATTTGGAAACATGAAGAAAGTTGAAATTTGTTGGACAGCTTTGTCGCAATTAAAATTAATTACCGTCTTTCAGACATCGATGAATGCGTCGTACTGTCGGAACCATGCCCAGCTGAAAGAAGTTTTTGCGTGAACACGCAAGGTAGTTTCAGTTGTGTGGAAATAAAGGGAACAAAATCTTGTCCTGCTGGGTTTAAGTTCGATAAATCATTACAACAGTGCAAAGGTACGAATTTATTAGCGGTCGATGCAAAGGAAAGAGTTCCAACATGTAACTCGCGAGCCACACGAGCTCCTTCTCCGTAAAATGTTACGATCGTTCCCACTGTGTTCTCTAATTTCGTAAATTTTCAAATTCCATCTTTTTGGGACACTCGGGGCTATATCCTCATTTTTCAATCTTTTAAAAAGTGACCCACTATGAAAACACGACATTTGTTTAAAACAATTGCCAAATGAATGATGAAAAAACATGTTTTTCAAATAACGTTTGAATGGATACTCTCATGTTTTTACAATCAGCTCCTAAATATTCATTTCTGTCGGTTTGTCAGTTCTAGTCTTACAATTTAACACGTCTTTCTCGAGTCTGTAAAATCAACAATTTTTTTGATATCGAAAAATCCTTCGAGATAAAGATTATACAACACATTTAAATTTGAACAGAATCCGAAATTTTACTGCAAATAGCGTATGTTTGCGCGTGGTACACGCTTGCTTGAACGAGGATACGCATGTGTGGGTAAATCGCAACATTTGGGAAGCCACGATTGACGAGAAAATACCTCGAAAAGATAATGCGATATTGTTTCTTTGCGTGGTAATTGTTTCTGATGAAGTGTGACTAAGGTAAAGATACCAGTAGTTGACCATGTACGAGTAGTTGACCATTTTATAGGAAAACATAAAAAACAAGATTTTTACAAGCTGTACACTTTTGATGAAAGTGAACCTCGGATGCCATACCATCTGTTGGTTAAATTTCTCTAATAATATTCTCTATTGCAACATCTACTCTGTTCCTCAATTAAACTTTTTATGGAATTGATTTGTTTTATTTCTTATTTCATTCTTTAATTGTAATTTGTGCTGGTAATTGTTGAAACTAAATGATAGTAAAATGATTCCCAACATTATTGCTTGAACCCTCTTTCTAGGATAAGTAGTCAACTACTAACGAATAAAGGAGGTCGATTACTAGATTTTTCATTTTCAACAGTGGTCAACTTCTGAAGCAATTACTGAATTTTTAAATACATTTCTTAAATTTGTATAAGTAAACTTTCTTTAAATAGTGGCCTTGGTACATAATTTAGAAGACTTTAAATAGTGTCTTCAGGCATCGACTCTCGCTATTTGATGACAGAGTAAGTAGTTACTATAGTTCGCGTGAAGAACTTCTCTTAACTGGTCAACTACTAGTACCTTTACCTTAGTGGAATACAAAACTCGAGATCCCACCTTTAGGTACTTCCCTCACTGTTAGACTTCATCGTCGCCGTAGAACTTCGCCCCTGTCCCCCTACTCTAATGGAATTCCCTGATGTAGAGTTACAAAAACTAAGCGAGCTTTCGTTTCTTTCTTACACAGATGTGGACGAATGCGCAGAGGGTATTGATAGTTGCCTCGAGGACAGCGAGGAATGCAGGAATACCGAAGGAGCTTACGAATGTAACATAAAATGTAGAAAAGGTTTCACTTACAGTAATAATCTGGGCGTTTGCATCGGTAAATATTGTCCCATTTGTTTTACATATTTCATAGGCGTAATTATCGTTGAACTGAAAGTCAGTTATTGATCTTGCTTTCTCCTGTAGGCAAATGCATGCTTAAGTATTCATCTTCTACGTTTAATTACCTAACCGAATAATTATAATCATCGAGTCTCATTTGAACGATCATGCACGAGATCTATAGATTGATCCAGCACGTATTGTTACCTGCATGTGAGTAAGAATATTCATAATCTATAATTTGTCACACGAAATTAAAAAATTAAATTTTTTAATACCGCGGCGGATAATATTCTAACATGAAATTCGAGCAGGATTTAATAAGCGTTAAAAGTAATACTAACAATGTTTTCGTATTTATATCATTGTTGTTAATTAAGTGGATAGTAATATTGATTAGCGGACATTATTATAGATCTTAATTCGCTAGTATTTCATATTTTACGTTCCCAGACGTGGACGAATGCGTCGAGTCGAATGATCCCTGCACCGAGTTGAATACTATCTGCAGAAACACAATAGGAAGTTACGAATGCACGCCGCAAGACAGTCCTTTGCCACGATACTCCTTTGATCAAAAGACAGAGCAGCTGAGCTGCTTTGCGGGATACAAGCCGGCAGATAATCCGAAAGAAGCTTGCATCGACGTCGATGAATGCAAAGAACAACTACACTCTTGCGAAGCAAATGAACAGTGCGTCAACGAAATCGGTAGTTACAGGTATGCTTCTCTTTTAACCATTTGACTACTGTTGGCGCCTCCAGCCGCTTAGAAATCTTGCTCTTGCGATACTGAAGGCGAGAATTATGTTTTAATCAGAAGGAAATTAATGTTAATTCAGCAGTGGTATATTCCGTTAATCATATATTGTTTAAACATCGTTTCTTCCGGCATATCTTATTTTAGTCAGAGGTAAGGCGGTACACTCGTTTCCAGGATTACAAGGGGGCGGGATTCCCGTTGTCATTTCTCAATAATACGAACACGAGGCTTTTCAGTAATCAAAAACGCTAGATAAAAGATCGATCTAGGGCGCTAAATAGTGTCCCAAAATAAGTGTAACTCCCGGAAATGAGAGGTTCCTTGAGTCATTTGAAGCGATATTTTCCTTTACAAAAATGGCGTCCACGGCTTTGTTTAGGAGTTATTAACGAAAAACACGGACCAATCAGAGCGCAGCTACAGCGGATTGATTCTGGATCGGCCAATAGCGACACAACGTTAAGCGTGACTGTCGCCGAGTCGGACTCTGTTCGCTATAGCCGGGCTCTGATTGGTCCGTGTTTTTCGATAATAACTCCTAAACAAAGCCGCGGACGCCATTTTTGTAAAGGAAAATGTCGCTTCAAATGACCCAAGGAACTTCCCATTTCCGGAAGTTAAAGCTACTAACATCAGAATAATGCCCCCTCGATACCATACAAGTTCCATCTGATACATTTCTTCCTAACACCAATAGTAGCCGCGTTATTCAGGTGACCTGTTTAAAATGCCCCACCCTGTATAATGGTTCATTCTATTATTTAAATGAAATTTATCAGGTGCGAATCATTGGACGACGAGGATGCGAGTTCCGATCAAAACGTGGAAGACACTAATTTTTCATACAGTAGACAGTACGAACATCAGATCGGTGCTCCTCGAAAATCAATACTTCCAGTTGTGAATCGAACCGTCGATTGCCAGTCAGGATTCATATTTGATCCACACAGTCTGGACTGTATAGGTGAAGACGACATTAACACGTTTTTAGAGAAACGTTGAACATATTTTGAAAATTTTCCTTTCTAGATATCGACGAGTGTAGCAACCGATTGGCAAATTGTGGAATCGGAGAACAATGTGAAAATTACGAGGGAGGATACAGGTGTTCTCCAGTGTGTCCTCCTGGCTTTCAGCTACGCAACAACACCGATCGATTTAGTAGGATAGACGTATTCTGTGACGATATAAACGAATGTACACTTGGATTACATACCTGCGATCTAACCAGTCATGATTGCGTTAATACAAACGGTTCCTATTTTTGCAACGCAATAACTAAGACGACAACGACCAGAACGTTTGTATATAGTACGAGAAGTATGAAAATACAGGTAAATGGGCACCTGGGTAACTCGTTGTCTACGAAAGGGTTGGAGTCCAAAGTAATTTTAGTAATCACTAGACTGCGGATCTTTTGCATTTATAGCAAAATTGAGTAAATGAAATTTTAAATTATAGGAAAATATTGAAAATTCATCACATCGATATACGATTTTTCATCTACTAAAATTATTAAGGGAAGTAATAACATTTTACTCGGTTTCAATTTTTTGTAACCGACGCAGACAATTTCTATTTCGTATACAGATCCGCAGTTTACTAATCACCAATTAATGGATGTTTGTTTCTCTAGGCTTGTCCTTGAGCTCTAGATAAAAGATCAAGCTTGGCCGCAGTCGCTCTCGAAAGTGCTAGTTTTATTGTAATTTGCATTATTCGGAAGCATAAAGCTGTGTACACAACTATTTTCATAAAGCTGCGACAGCTTCAGGTTGCCGGATAATGCAAATTACTCGTAGACGTAAAAATAAGTCTTTTGAGGGCGACTGCGTCTTACATTAATCTTTTGACATTTTATGTCTTTACTTTGGCACATAGCAGGAAAAAGCGTTACCGAAAAGTGTCACGAAAATTTCGAATGCGGTTTGATCTATTAAAATTTCCACTTAGTTCTAAGGCAAAAGGCCTTAGAATTAAGTCCGCGTCGGTTTTCACCCCCTGAAAACCTACCTCCGATTAGGGTTGCCACACGGGGAATCGAACCCCGCTCAGCCGCGTAGCAGGCAACGGGCCTATGAGCGCGGCTAATATACGCTTGTACATAAAGGAACTTGGAAACTTGTTTATACGATACGAAGAGACGCGAGTGCGAGAGAGACGGTTTTCGAATGCGGTTTGCTCTAGAACCTTCCACAGACAAAGACAGAGATAGAGAGAGAGTGTCAGAGCAAGAGAGAGAGACGGAGGGAAAGAGAGAGTCAGAGAGAGAGAGAGAGAGAGAGGGACTGAGAGAGAGAATTCACATTCCCATTAACATTCACATTTACATTCACATTCACAATCACATTGACATTGACATTGACATTGACATTGACATTCCCATTCACATTCACATTCACATTCACATTCACATTCACATTGACATTGACATTGACATTCCCATTCCCATTCCCATTCCCATTCCCATTCACATTGACATTCCCATTCCCATTCCCATTCCCATTCCCATTCCCATTCCCATTCCCATTCCCATTCCCATTCCCATTCCCATTCCCATTCCCATTCCCATTCCCATTCCCATTCCCATTCCCATTCCCATTCCCATTCCCATTCCCATTCCCATTCCCATTCCCATTCCCATTCCCATTCCCATTCCCATTCCCATTCCCATTCCCATTCCCATTCCCATTCCCATTCCCATTCCCATTCCCATTCCCATTCCCATTCACATTCACATTCACATTCACATTCACATTCACATTCACATTCACATTCACATTCACATTCACATTCACATTCACATTCACATTCACATTCACATTCACATTCACATTCACATTCACATTCACATTCACATTCACATTCACATTCACATTCACATTCACATTCACATTCACATTCACATTCACATTCACATTCACATTCACATTCACATTCACATTCACATTCACATTCACATTCACATTCACATTCACATTCACATTCACATTCACATTCACATTCACAATCACATTCACATTCACAATCACATTGACATTGACATTGACATTGACATTCCCATTCACATTCACAATCACATTGACATTGACATTGACATTCCCATTCACATTCACATTCACATTCACATTCACATTCACATTCACATTCACATTCACATTCACATTCACATTCACATTCACATTCACATTCACATTCACAATCACATTCACATTCACAATCACATTGACATTGACATTGACATTGACATTGACATTCCCATTCACATTCACAATCACATTGACATTGACATTGACATTCCCATTCACATTCACATTCACATTCACATTCACATTCACATTCACAATCAGATTGACATTGACATTGACATTGACATTCCCATTCCCATTCCCATTCACATTCACATTCACATTCACATTCACATTCACAATCAGATTGACATTGACATTGACATTGACATTCCCATTCCCATTCACATTCACATTCACATTCACATTCACATTCACATTCACATTCACATTCACATTCACATTCACATTCACATTCACATTCACATTCCCATTCACATTCAAGTTTTAAATTCAAATGCAAATTAAAATTCAAATTCAAATTCAGATTGACATTGACATTTTTCATCGTTACATGCAAAAATAAAAAGTAAAGACATAAAATGTCTCACTTCTTTGCGGACTCGAATGCAAAATTTATCTAGCGCGCGTGACTACTGAAAACCCTGATCTTTGCATTAATCGAGAAACGAGAAGGAACATCCCTTGCAATCGTGGAAACAAGTCTACCTTCCTTAAGCGAAGTCTACAAAATTGTGTTTGCAGGACACGGATCCCTTCTCGTACCAGAAGGCCTGCGAGCGTGGGTATGCAAGGGATTATAGAACAGGTGATTGCACCGATATCGACGAATGCAAGGAAGGTCCAGGTTGTCGGGACCACGAGCAATGTCACAACACACTCGGTGGCTACGAATGTTCGCCACTGTGCACCAGTGGCTGGTATTTCAGCCCACAGACGAAAGGTTGTCAGGACGTGGACGAGTGCCGTCTAGGTAGGCACGATTGTCCTCAAGGAACTCATATATGCGTCAACACAAACGGTTCTTTCTTCTGCGATCTGATACGCCCTTGTAGCAGCGGCTTCAAGCGCGCTGTTAACGGCAGTTGCGTCGATGTCGACGAATGCCTGGAAAATCAGCACACTTGTCGGCTAGAGCTGCATCAGTATTGCGTGAATAAGAACGGCAGCTTCGAGTGCTTAACGAGACTGCCGTCTTGCCAATCGGGATACGAGTATTCTCTGGCTACCAGACGTTGCGAGGACATCGACGAATGTAACACTGGCCAGTACAAGTGTGACTCCAGATTTTCTGAGAGGTGCATCAACCTGCTCGGCACTTACAGGTACGTTACATCAGTAGACTGCTGATCTTCATGCAAAATAAAAATTGTTCATCAGCGATTGTGGGCAATAGGAGTTAAATAAAAATTAATTTCATACTCTAATTATTTTCTACACCTGAAAACAATATAACACTAGTTTCCGATTTTTCTAATTTTTCACTGTTTCATATTTCATCCAGCCAATCTCTTCGCGAATGCATACAAATCCGCAGTCCATTGTTACGCACATAATTGAGCACACGTATTAAGTCGAGTAAAACAATCGTTAAGGGATGAAATCAACTTTTATTTTATTCCTGCTTTCCACGATTAACGTAGAACATTTTTATTTGCATAAAGATCCGCAGTCTACAGTTACGCACATAATTGAGCACACATACTAAGTCGAGTAAAACAATCGTTAAGGGATGAAATCAGCTTTTATTTTATTCCTGCTTTCCACGATTAATGTAGAACATTTTTATTTGCATAAAGATCCGCAGTCTACAGTTACGCACATAATCGAGCACACATACTAAGTCGAGTAAAACAATCGTTAAGGGATGAAATCAGCTTTTATTTTATTCCTGCTTTCCACGATTAACGTAGAACATTTTCATTCTGCATAAAGATCTGTACACAGGTCTAACACAGAGGTTTCATTTCATCGAGAAAATCATTTTATAATTTTATCTATTTAATTTATTCAGATGCGAAGGGCCTCCACCACCTAGCCAGCGTCAACGTCAAAGACCAGCATGCCCTGCGGGATTTAGATACAATCCTCGATTGAGAAAGTGTGCAGGTATTTGTCTGAATTTTTCAAAGTTTCCAGTATGATTGTGATATTATTGGTATAATGTTGATTTTGCACTTTTTCAAACTGTAAGCGTAGAGAAAAAGTTTGAAACCGAACGCCGTGAAGGAGCAACTATAGTTAGTGACATTAATAAACTAATCCGTAATAATTTGTAACGTTCTTTCAGGATGAAAACATTATAACCGGAGTTTGCAAACCTTCGTGTATTTACGAACGTAATATACTGTGTTTTATGATCGCTTGTCGCGTTTATGTGCATGTAACAGATTCGTTTGTATTAACGTGTACGTGTTATGACACTTGTGCTATGTTTTCTGTTGCATCCAGGGTAATGTTGTTTATCCTTTCTGTCTGTGATTGCACTTGCACTGTGTATGTTTTAAAGTTATTTATTATGTACGACTTCACTGCACATTAATTAACACAACACTTTTATTCTGACTCTTTTAGCGAAGTAGGAGTTTTAACATCGAACTATTCGTTCGAACAACAAAATATTGGGTTGGAACGAAAGTTCGCAGCGTTTGTAAATTAAAATTGAAAGCTAAAATTCAGATATTTATTCATAGATTCATCGAATAACATATTTTTCATTCTGTTCTATTACTTTTCGCTACTTCGAGGTAACTTCTCGCGTTATTGAATAAACATATGAATAAATACCTTAATTTTAGCTACGATTCTTAATCTGAAAACGCTACGAACTTCCTCTCTAACCCAATAGAAAAATTACTAGACTGCGGATGCTTATGCAGTTTGCAATTTTCATAGACAAATTTTAAGAAAATCGAATCAAATCAGATCGTACCAAATTTGTATTAATTCGTACAAATTCGTACTAAATAATTGCATAAAGATCCACAGTCTAAACATGACAACTCCTTTATACCAATTTCGTAAATAACCAGACTGTGGATGCTCGTGCAAATTTCGATTATTCTTCATGCTATTTGTAGACCATCAAACGAAAGAATAGACTGAAAAATAGAACATGTTCATTGATACATAAATGCATAAAATTCGCAGTCTACGGACAGAGTTCGGCAAGAACTTTATTTAAATGGAAATTTCGAATAAAGTGGGTTTCAAACCCACTTAGAAAAAACTCCACTTTATTCGAAGTCTCCATTTATATAAAATCGTTGCACGACTCTGTCTACAGACGATGTCTAATCAAAACGAGCATGCGATCAAGATTAATTATTAACATTTTACTAAAACAGACTATTCTAATTTCGAATGTTTAAGACTGACCCCTTGTAATTGGATCATTTTTATTTAATAGATGTGGACGAGTGTGCCGAAAGTTCGGACATCTGCAAAGGTGAGCTCTGCTACAATCAACCAGGTAGCTACACCTGCGCGAAAGCTCCGATCCCAATGACGAAGAAACCGCCCACGACCACGACACCATTACCGCCATCAGCGAATCAGAAATGCCCTGACGGCAGTAGATTCGTGAGGAATCGCGGCTGCATTGACATTGACGAGTGTCGCGAAATAGAGGACGCGTGCAGCAGTAACGAAGACTGCGTTAATACAATGGGAAGCTACGCTTGCAATTGCAAAATTGGTTTCAGACGTGACAATCTGACTCAGGCTTGCGTGGACATTAACGAGTGTCAAATGCAGGTAAAGAGTCTCGGATTCTTGTCGGATCACTTCGATTAAAATTTTCATGTATTTTCATTTAAATTTGCATTTAAACTTTCGTTTAAAGTCTAATTCTAATTCTTCTATACTGGGTGGTCCATTAAATACGGCCAGCTAAATATCTCCTCCAATTGTGGGGGTACAAAAAATACTGTGTGTACTATTCGAATGATTCGAAGGAACTATTATATTGCAAACAATATTCTTTTTCGGAGTTGTCAATGTCATCGATGATTTTTGATACATATCTACAATTTTCTTCATCGCATCGTGTCACTGATGGAAAAATGCATTCAGATGTGTATAATAACATAACCTTGAAATGACTCATCTCGTTGCTCCGAGTAACCAGATATCAAAACCATATCAAGGTCATGTTATTATTATACATACAATAACATGACCTTGAAATGACTCATCTCGTTGCTCCGAGTGAACCAGATATCAAAACCATTTCAAGGTCATGTTATTATACAGGGAGTCCCACTGTATCGAGAACGGAAGGATATCTCGGAAGACGGTGTCGTTATCAAAAAAGCGTTCCTACAAAAGTTGTTTGGTATGACGTGGTAAGGTTACGTGGTATTAATTGTTTTTTGATGGGTGGAGTGGTGGAGGACATTTCAAGGTCAACTTGATTTTTTAAATGGAATAGTATATGTTTTTCTTTAGAAAATAATAGCGGGTAGTGAGACGAATCCAAAGATGTGCTACATGATATTATTGTGATTTTGATGAAGGTAAATTGTTAGCTTGTGTTTACATATTGCATCGGTCGACGCCACTTACAATTAGCAGCGGCTGTTGGCTGTTGGCCGATTCAATATGTAAACACAAGCTAACAATTTACCTTCATCAAAATCAGAATAATATCATGTAGCACATCTTTGGATTCGTCTCACTACCCGCTATTATTTTCTAAAGAAAAAAATATACTATTCCATTTTTAAAAAATCAAGTTGACCTTGAAATGTCCTCCACCACTCCACCCACAAAAAAACAATTAATACCACGTAACTTAGCCCGTCATACCAAACAACTTTTGTAGAAACACTTTTTTGATAACGACACCGTCTTCCGAGATATCCTGCCGTTCTCGATACAGTGGGACACCCTGTACATATCTGAATGTATTTTTCCATCAGTTAAACGATGCTATAGAAAAATGTAGTCATGTATCAAAAAACATCGATGACCTTGATAACTCAAAATAAAGGTTCTTTTAAACCATTCGAGTAGTACCTGCACAAAATATTTTTGTACCCCCACAATTGGAGGAGACATTTAAGTGGCCGTATTTAGGTGGACCGTCCCGTATAATTGGTATAACGGCAATATCTATAATTTGATCACAGGAGGACAATTGCCTGCCGACGCAGAGATGCGACAACACAATAGGTAGTTACTCCTGTTCAAGATTCTTACCATGCGGTACAGGGTACACGTTAAACGCTGCCACGGAGATCTGCGAGGATGACGATGAATGTATCCTTGGTACTCATGATTGCGGAGAGGGCTACCATTGCAGGAACACTCTTGGTTCGTATAGATGCGATCGAAATCCACGAGTTCCGTATCCACAGCCACGAATCGGAGTGCCGACCACCACCGTGGCAACAACCACCACAACGACGACCACTGCAGCATCGATGGTGACGCCATTAACTCCCCCAGGACGAACTTGTCCTCGAGGATTTAGGCTCGAGTCGGGAAACAAATGTGTAGATATAGACGAGTGCCAGGAGAATAGCGATCTCTGCCGCAGGAACGTCCAACATTGCATCAACACTATCGGATCCTACAGGTACGTCGAAACTTTGAAGATATTTGTTAAACACTGTGTTAATCGTTTAATATCGCGTTAATTGTATTTTATTGTATAATTTATTACAGATCGGATACCAGTGATTAACACTGGTTAATCGTGTGCTTGAATAAATTCGTTCATACATCATTTAATAATTTCTAACGGAATTATTCTTACAACTTCGCTAATTATGAAGTAAAAAATGTGACACCGGTCGTGGTACGGGGTAGTCTCGTTTCCATGGTTGCAAGGGTGCATACGCGCCTTCTTATTTCTCGATAATGCAAAGATGGGGTTTTTCGCTAGTCAAAAGCGCTAAATAAATGACGAAGCTAGGCTGCAGTCGCTCTCGAAGGTGCTATTGTTATTGTAATTTGTATTATTCGGAAGCATAAAGCTGTGCACATAGCTATTTTAATAAAGCTGCCACAGCTTCAGGCTGTCGAATAATGCAAATTACTCCTCGCGAACCGAAAACTAGGATTTTTGAGGGCGATTGCGGCCTAGATTGATCTCTTATCTAGCAATTTTGACTACCGGAAAACCTTATCTTTGCATTATCGAGAAATAAGAAGGCGCATCCTGCACCCTTGCAACCATGGAAACGAGACTACCCCGTACCACGACCGGTGTCACATTTTTTACTTCATAATTAGCGAAGTTGTAAGAATAATTGCATTAGAAATTATTAAACGATGAATGAATGAAATGATTCAAGCACACGATTAACCAGTGTTAATCACTGGTATCCGATCTGTAGTAAATTATACAATAAAATACAATTAACGTGATATTAAACGATTAACACAGTGTTTAACAACTGTGTCCTGCACCCTTGCAACCCTGGAAACGAGTCTATCCCCTTAATCTTGTAATATTTAAGTTAATTGTATTTTATAGGGGTGGGTCGGGACGGGAACCGAAAATGAGAGATACTCCCGACCACTATCCGACTCAATGTCAACTTAGGGTATCCAAACTTTCCAGGTCCCTATTCAAACCTGAATAAAATAGCCAACCCAATCCGAAACCGAATTTCCGGGTTCCTTAGTATTTTATTGTATAATTTACTACATATCTGATATCAGTGATTAACCCAGATTTCTACGATTCGCTTTTACCATTTGAATTCGAATTCTAGATGCACATCAAGAGTGATATGCAACAACGGGTACACTTTGGACCCTACTTTCGGAAGCCATTGCGTGGACATAAACGAGTGCGAGGACGGTAGTCACGACTGTTCTTCCAGTCAAACCTGTGAGAACAGAATGGGCGGATATGTTTGCAAGTGTCCACCAGGACACGTTAACGGTCCGAATAACGACTGCGTTGACATCGACGAGTGCAGCCTCTACGGTAATATTTGCGGATCAAACAGTCATTGCAAGAATACGGTCGGCTCATATCGTTGCGTTTGCCGAGATGGCTTCGAAATTGTCGATGGCTTCAACGGAGTTTGCGAGGTGAGCTGCAAAATCATTTAGCTTCGTACGCAGTAAAATTTCTAAGACGACTTTGGTACTCCTTCAACGTGGCGGAAGAAGCGGTGATTCAAAGACTTCCGCCATCGACCTTTCTTCACAGTGTACCAGAATTTTAAAATTCCATTGATTTGAATATCGTAGAGAATGTTGGTTATGGCTTTAATATAGTCCGTTATTTATGTTAACAATACTTTATTACACATATACTTTTACTGGTACTATAAAGATTTGATTAACATGACAGTGTATCCGCGTATCCTGTATTCTAACTATGTAAATAGTGTGTACTTTATAAGACTGCTCTTTAGGAGATTCCGACCTGCTCAGGCTAACTGCTTCTACCAGACTAACCACCAGACAACGGTCCTGGCCTTATGCCGCGTCTAGGCTCTTCTGTCCCTGTGAAAACTGCCCCCTTACGCCTAAACCCTTAACCTAAGACGCTATGGTATCGTTGAATTCCAACAGAGAATAATGATGCGTAGAATAATGTAGATCAACGATTTCCATTCGTTTGAATAATATAGAGTAAACGTGACAAACATTGTATAGTTTTGTATGGTTTTTGCTAAAAATTGTAGGATATCGACGAATGTCAACGAAGTCCAGGATTGTGTCAGCACAAATGCATCAACGTGTGGGGCACGTACAGATGCGCCTGTGAGCCAGGATTCAGACTAAACTCGGACAATCGGTCCTGCTCGGACGTCAACGAGTGCGAAGAGTTTAAAAGCAATCATTTGTGCATTGGAATTTGCGAGAACACGCCAGGAAGTTACGCTTGCAAATGTCCGAAAGGCTACAGGCTTGGATACGACGAGCGGAGCTGCGAGGGTGAGCTTTCTTTTTATCCCTTAAATACCCTATTTAATCGTTGCTTGCAAGTACTACAACAAACTGCAATTTATCTTTTTTCAATTATACGAAAATATCTTGCATCCTCTCAATTGCGCGAGAAGTATAGTTGATTCAAGTGCACCGTTGTCACATAGATAAGCGACTAAATAGTAAGGTGAATCACGGACTGTTTTAGCGATTTATCAAAGCGCCGTTTACCTCCGTCATTTCTGCAATTATGCAGTATAATTTGTTCTTGACCTAGTTGCCAGATCTGGGCCACTAGTTGAATCTGAAATGATACCTTCGTATGTGCTCTCGGATTAAACGTGACCGTAATACACGGATGCAGTTGCAAACGGATTAATTTGTCATCGATTTAATTCCACTCCTGTTTATTCAAGCCCTAAACATTTTTTTATTTATTAACACATTATCGACCGGTGATTGTTACATAATTTTGAAAAATCTATGGTCGTTGCAATTGAATTGCTCTCGGTTTCCCAGTCTTCCATACTTTATACACTCTCAAGGGTGTATTCTGTCAATGTCGTATCTACCAAATTAAAAAAAATTATAGAGAATGGAAATATCGTAGGTCAAAAGAAACGTTTGATTTTCGAGTTAAAATAGTTCCGAGTGCAAAGGGTTAATAGGCTTTCGGTAGGTAAAGTGTTAGTATGTTAATGAATAAAATATAATATCTATAGATATCGACGAATGCAGAGCAGGATCCGTCTGCAGGGGATCGGATGAGACTTGTCACAATACCAGAGGCAGTTATCGATGCAACAGGATAAACTGTCCTGCAGGATATCATCTGGATGCTAACAGGAGAAAGTAAGCGTTTGTTCTTATCGGATGTTACGAATTATTACTTCATAGAAATCCCGAGGTTGGATTTAATTTATAAACGAATTGCACAAAATGTAATTTCAGCCGTTGCGTGCGAAGAGCACCTTGCCATCCCGGCGACTTAGCCTGCATCAAAGCACCATCGCATTATTCGTACAACTTCATCACTCTCGTGAGCATGTTACCAATTGCATCGAACAGATCGGAGGAGTTGTTCAAGATGAAGGGATTCCCTCTGCCGAGTTCCACGTTGCAGTTCAGCATGGCGTTCGTGGAGGCTCGTGCACCGCCTGGAGTGCAACGTGCAACCGAGTCCTGTTTCGCGTTGAGAAGGACTGCGCCAACTAATGTCGTTTTGCTAATGACGCAAAGCATACCGGGTCCTCAGGATATCGAGCTCGACATCACCATGGAGGTGTACTATGGCTCGCTATACGCAGGATGTGTAGTGGCGAAAGTTCTGATTTTTGTTTCTGAATACGAATTCTGAAGAAGTTTTCAGAATAGAGATAAATATGAATAATTAATCGATACCGGGACCAAAGTATTTTCGCCAATTCTGTGAATTCTCTGAATAATGTAACTCTATTTACGCTGTAATTATAATTAATCAGCATCGAGCAATTTGTTTAGGTTCTGAAACGCAAGTGTTACCAATTAATTTTTAAACTCTGAATATATCCTTTTTGAGCCTTTTCTTCGAAAAAATGTACCAGAGCAAAATACATTTGCTAATTTCGTGAATTTTATGAAGTACTCTGATAAAACTTTATCATCTAACATATATATATATATATATATATATATATATATATATATATATATTAGCAGTTAGTTACAGAATATTGATGCTATACTTATGTACTTTTTAAAGATACTACATTTTATAATTGACCTCACATTACGTTTCTATTTTATGTACAAAGAAGACCACTTAGCCTAAGTAATGTTTAAACATATGTTGCTCTAATAAACGTTATAGTTACCAACTGTTTAATAATGTTTCAGAAACAGGTGTAAAAAGGAAGAGTAAATTGTAACAAATGGAGCAAGAATTTTATAATGTATTTGTCGGTAAATAAGTAGTTTTATATGTACATAGGGTATATATATATATATATATATATATATATATATATATATATATATATGTATATGTATATGTATATCTAAGTGTATACACATGAAAGAAATAAAATAAAATCACATCAATCGCGTTGAATGAACTTTTCCAGACATATAATTGCATTTCGTAAATGTGTATCATATCCCAGACAACCAGGCGTGTACCGGGCTGCACCGGGCAGGTATGTCGCATTTGAAATGCCTTCTACCGCGATCTGCAGCCGACGATACAGCCTTATACTCCTCATCCTGGAAACACTATAAAGCCACTCAATACCTATAACAACGTCTAAATAACTTTCGATAGAAAAGAGATAGAACGATGAATATTTTTTTTAATTAAAATATGGAGAAAATAGGGAGATTATGGTACGAACGTTTTTGGTAATTATTTATTTTAGGGGCCGATTTTGGTGACCTTGAAATATGTTGTCAAGGTCATCATTCTGAACAACTTAATTCAAATCAATGTAGCCATACAAAAAATATAAATTTTCTGTTCCTTCTTCTACGACACTCTTTTTTACCGAGCCTTAAGAGCAACTGGTAAATGTTTCCTTATGTAAACATTATAAGATTGATTTTATTTAGACTTTGTGCAACTCTCCTATTTTAAATAAATATTGATTTTGTCACAGTAATTTTGGTAAAAAGGAAAACTACTGCTAGCTGCTGCTGCTACACATTTGTACAATAGACATTTACTTTACCGCGCGACCTGCTCTTGTACGGCATTTGCCACATTAACGCGACCGTGTTGCATTCTCACGGCGACTGGAGAATCCAGGATCGTTCTTTGTACAGCTTCGCGGCAGAAGGCCAAGGCCTCCAAAACGCGGCATAGCTACCGCGAACTGCCGCCGCAGATCGGAGCAGCTGGTTGTCTGGGATTATGAAAACCGCAGATCTAGAAAACGTTTCGTCACCGAAACGTTCATCTTTACCATTATCCGCATTAATCGTTAACAATAATAACATATATGTCTATGTACACAGGAAACTTTCAACAAACGTACCATATGTAATGTATAAATTTTCATAGACGGGTAGCAAAATAGTCAACGTATAATTACTCGATAATTTGCAATCGAATGTTGTATTCTTAACGGAATAAATAAATAGGAACCCTTAAGAACTTACAGTTTCTATCGAAGAACATTTTACATTATATATGGTAGATTCTACAGATTCTGTGTGCATTCATAAAATGGGAGCATCGTGTATATCCTTCGTCGCATAACCGATCATTTGATTCACTTCGCATTAAATCGATAAATTAACGATTCTGAGATCCTTAACATCAATTGCTTTAATTACGCAGCGTACAGATGTCTCGGAAAATAAGGTAACTATTTTAAGCGATCAAAGCACCCGCAGTTTCAACATCAAATTATTCAGACTACGACTGAACAGTGGAGCGTTACCATGTGGGCAACTTGGGCAAATGCCCGGGGCCCCAAACCAAAAGAGGGCCCCGAATCAAACCTAGATCCAGGATCCAAGTTCTATGTTTTTCCTCGGGGGCCCCGAAATTCTACCTTGCCCAAGGTTCCAACGAGTTATAACGCGCCACTGCGACCGAATACGGACATTTGTTAAAATATTTTGCTCTCATTTTCCGGGACATCTGCGTGTGGAATACGCGTTACAATACAAATATGTCGAACGAAAATAAAATACAATCAGCAGTATATAGTTTAAATCACTTCAGGCAGATATAGATATAGCGTTCGCTGGAAAGTAAGTTGCCTTATTCATTAGGGGATACATGAGTTACCTTCACTGGCATTTTACTAAATATAATTACGTTAAAAGGATCGATGAAATTATCGTGAGCTACCGATCGCATCAATATGATTGCTAATGTATATCGCAACAAGTCATCGAATAACTTACAGTGATAATTAGACTGCGGAAGTTTATGCTGATTTTGAAGACGATTTTTAAGAAGGGGGAACCAAATAAAATGTTGTTTTCTCTCGAATGGTATATTCGGGCATTTTTTGAAAATCTTCAGAAGCCATAAATGCACAAAGATCCGCAGTCCAGCGATAATAGAAATAAATCTGCGGTCGAGACACAAACTTGTGCTTCCCTAAGCTTCGATTAAGATAGCAGTGAATCGAGATCTGTTTTAATATGAACGTCTAAGTCACTGACATAGATGGTTTCCATCCTATAATATAATACATTATAGGAATTATCTACACTGCTTGAATTTTCGTTAGATAACAAACGTAATCGAATGTTTTCTAATGAGAGAATTCATATATACTTTTCATCAGAAATAATTCAACATGTTTGTAATGTTACATGCTCTTTTAAATATATGTATAATATATATTTATATATAAGTACATCTCATAAAATTTCCTGTAATCAACGAATAATATTCGGACGATTGAATTGTCATTTTTTTGTTGAGATCAAATCGTTAAGTACGCTACGTTTCATAAATACACAGACATAATGTCTTCGATGAACAAATATTCGTTATATAAAATACTCGATTTCGATGACAGCGTCTGCTGTAAATCTTTACGAATTATTGCCGACGACAATGCTAATAATGATAATAATAGACACGAGTGTGCTTGCAATAAAAATCCTAATAGTAACGTTGCTAATAATTAATAAATAATGTTTATCTAATTAACAGCCTGGATATAGCAACAACAGGCTACTGCGGCGTGAACCGATGGCAGTGGTACCTTTTTCGCCTCTTATTTTATTAAAGCGAAAAACGAGAGTGACTAGGATTACTAAGGATCATTAGACCTTCAGTTAAGCATGCGAGAATAACTGAAACCTTCGTATGGATCTACTTTCAGTAATGTTAACAAAAGCATTGATGATATTCTCTCTTGTAAGCTACATAGTCGTTTAGATTTGATACAATTTATTTTGTATATTTTCGGAGATTATTACTTTTAGACGATTATATTTCCTTAAGCTTCGAAAATCAATCGACTGTTTCATTTAAATTCCCCGCGAACGCATCGCGGAAAGAGTCAAATTTAAACTAAACAGTAAGTCATATCAAAAATATTCGACAACATTGTATCCTACGTAGTGCCATCCACTAAAAATTTTCAACATTCTTCCATACAAAGTGCAATCTATTAATTCATCGTCCTTTCTAATCCTTATATTAACGAAATTTTAATGTCTACTTATAATAATAACGTGTTACATGTTTTCAATTTTCATATTATATTTCTAACACAAGGTTCTATTTTTCGAAGATCTTTCAAGTATAATAAAGAACGTATAATGATAAAACAAAGTAAATGGAAATGTAATGAGTTTGAAACATTTACAATAGTTTTCATAATTAATGGATGAGTCGTGTGTCTTTAATACGAACGATTAATAAATAAGCGATCAAAATATTTGGCACCAAATTTTAGAAAATAGAGATCTGCCGTGTATATTTAAAGATATTGTAATATTACTTCGGTAAATGCTATGTGGAAGCATTTTTAGTGGGTACATGAGATATATATATCGTAGATTGCAAAAGGGCGTTCCTGTTCTCGAAAATAGATGACTTCTTTTTTATCATGGAATACGTTGGATCATTAATACGCCACGATCGCTCACATAGAAGCAACTATATGCGCGATATATTGTTTGCAAGCCAATTTAAATTGGTCCGCGTAATGTTACTTATCGTTGCCACTTCAAAACGATGCACGTGTATTTTTGGAATAATTTATAACGAGGCCGTCGGTAATCGCTAGCCTCAGATTGCTTTTGTTCACGATCGATTTCTTTTTCGTTTTCTCTTTCTCAAGAAACAAAACCTGTCCAAATCAGATCGCTCCGAAATCTAGATTTATATTACACTCAGGCTCCTGATCAATATAGGCACTTAGATTACGAGTGTTTTGGCATCCTGTAAAAATCATTTTCAGCACATCTTATTTGTATCCTTCTTCTATTTTTTTCATGAAAAATTTCTTCTTTAGAACACACTTTAAATTTTTTTTGTCGTTTAAATACGATTTTCTTATTACAAAGTATTTTAATGCTACGAGTGAATATCAGAATAAGTTTCCATTGCTTCAACCTTTTTATTTTTTGTTTTTCGTTTCGTTCGATCTTCATCGTGCCTAATCTAGTATCCTTTATTATTGTATAATAACAATATATATTGATCCAGAGCGCTAATTTAACAGCCCTGATCTGACTTCTTACAACGGTAAGAACATTTGCACTATTATACTTATAAAATGCGCTTAGGGGCTTACTGATTGGTAAAGATATCTTCGAAGCATACTAACTCATTCTCATTACCATAATAATTATGTATTAAGATGGATATACGAAGGTCAAATGTTAACACACAAATGGCATATTTGTTGATTGCTGAACACGAACGACGATTGAACAATGTTCCGAAGTAAAATTTCATTTTTGTCAACCGTTCCAAAATGATAATAGACAACTATATCGAGTCCAAATAAAAATCATGATCAAAGATCAATGTTCAAAATGTGGTAATTTTCTGTGTAAATTAATTCATTTTGCTCTCATAAATATAATTGTTTAATTTGTGTATTAACACTTATAGTAGCTGTTACGCGTATGAATATACATAACTATGTGATATAAAAGTCACGAATTTGTTTAAATTAGTGTAATAGTAACAAGTGTATACACAGTAATAGATCTGGTACCGAGTAAGAATTTCAAACTACTGTGCATATACCATTAACGACAGACTTGACCGTAAATACAATTTTTAACCAAATATAAACGATAGAATTGTTCGAAATGGAAGCCTAAACAGATTCGTTTACAGACAATCACTGGAAAAGTCTGTACTTTCAGTATACTTGTAACTAAAAAGTCAACCACACCTTTAATATTTATCAATTTATCTACGTCTTGTTTTTCTTTCTTATAACATAATGTATCACAACTTTGTTATATTTTGTAAAAGAAACAATTGTATGCAAAATTTAAATATGGCTTAACTTCTATTTCCATGCACTCATCCAAGAATTTCGTGTAGCTGCACTCGGAGCAATTGAAAATTAAGACTTCAATCGAAACGATTAGAACATAATGAACTGACAATTTTTTTAAAACTTATATCCAACACTATCTTGATAATAGATAATAAAAAAAACTTTTTCTGAAACAGTGCTAAAGTTATACATTTTTATAAATTTTTTTATTTTCAGTATCTCCATTTTATATACCACGTACTATTTTATGCTACCAATTTTATCATACAAAAATATTTACTACAATGCAAAATTAATATTATTTATCATCTTATCAATATTGCATAATAAAATATGTTTTCAGGGTAATCTTATATATACATTGTTCAGCAATCATTAAATGCTTTTAATATTACACGTTTTAAATCCAAAAATAATTGTCGCATAAATTCGCGTCCTCATCGAATGCGAAAATTCAAGTGTTTAAACTAAAAATTTTCCATCGTGATGAACACACGCTGATTTTATAACAGCACAGTGTAGAAATAATTAATTCTCGTAAAAAGTAAGTTAATATCAACTCAATTTTAAAGTTTTACTTGTACACGGATAAAACAATAAAATATTGATGTAATAAATACTTAACAATGAACATAAGATACGTACGAAAAATTAGTAACAAAATTGGGTCATGTTCAAATTCAATAAATTCGTCCTAGTATTTTCCAAAAATTGTAACGTTAAATATTGCACGAGTGCAGCTTACAGAAAAGACATAAATGGTGGTACCGAACGGATTCCAATCGTTCGACAAACCTTGTGGTTCCCAATACATTTTTAATGGTCAAGCGATTGTGTTATTATGCAATTCTGCAAATTCCCTGGAGAGTTTGCACACATAATATAAACGTTCGTAGAGATCATTTGTGCAGCCGAAATCTCGTATGTCGCTCAACCAGTAAGAGGACGTTTGTCTACTAGTGTCGATATAAGTAATTAAGTAACCTCTGCTAGGCGATTCTTGCGAGACTACTAACTTGGTATGGTCCTCGAAGAAGTTTACTTGTAAAAGAGGGACTGTTAGTTCCATCACTATAGTCTTGTCCGTTCTCAGCCATTTTCGCATTCGTGGGATGCAAACATTCTTCGACTGTTTTGGAGCACTTCGATATTCCTTGATCTCACCACCTTGCACAATATTGATAAACAATTTCATAGAATTAACCAATTGAACACATCCACCTCCTAACTTTTTACGCAATAATAATAGTGCGATGTTTAAACAGCGGATCTCTTTATGCAAAATAAAAATTTTCTAACTGAATTGCAACAAACTGGAGTGAAATAGAAATTTATTACACCTCCTCAATTTCGTCATAAGTGCATAAAATCCGCTGTCTAGTGATGTTAATTCACGCTTATTTGTATTACCTTCAGTCATGTAGTTATCCATATATTGGGTGAAACGTTGGAGTAATTCGAGCTTCTCTTGCAAAACAGGTGGAACATCTTCTTCCTTATGGTATCTCGTTAATTCGTCCTCGGTAGTCATATACTCCACTCTTCTTTGCAAAGAAAAATCGAATTTAGAAAATTGATGTGAAAAGCGATGTGAACAGAGAAATATTCAAACCCTTGTGCTTTGATCTTTTAATGAAAATATTTTGAAATTTCTAGACTGGAGTTCCTGAACAATTGCACAACTAATTTCATTCTTTGCAGTACAAGTCTGCAAAGCGTTCAACCACTTTTTAGAACATCCCCACGTGCATTTATATAGAAAGAGGGTACTGACCTTCTGTCATGTGTGTAACTAATTTTCGTGTTATCGTTGAAGAGAACGCCAACAGATTTATCCGAAAGCTGGAAGCTTAGTCCATATTTATTCGAGTAATCGATCCACTTAGTGATGAAAAGCGGTACCACATCTTCCACAGGCGGAGGGTTCTGCATCATATTCTTATGGTTTATTTCGGTGATGCAAGCTTGCAGCGCTCGATGCATTTGCATACTCTGTGCAACGTATCCCATCTTTTTGTGATCCGGACACAATATACTGCTCAACCGTTGTCTGAATTTTGGGACCTTCGGTAGCTTACTGGCTAGCCAACTGATCACCTTCGATCCTTTTCGTAAACTCTTCTGAGATCGACTCATCTGTTGTTGCGGTTGCTGTAGTTGATGCTGTTGCTGTTGTTGCAGTGGTTGGGCTTGTTGGGTGTGCATTGTTTGCTGTTGGTAAGGATGCGACGCCTCTTGTGTCAACATGTTCGGCCAAACCTACGAACATTTAGAAAAATAATTATTTAAATGAAAAAACAATTTTTTAAACCACGTTTTTAAGATGGACTAAAAATAATTATTTAAATAAAAAAAAAATTAAATTATAAATCAAATTTTAATATGCGGACTAAAAAATACACTTAAGACGGATTAAAAAGTATAATTTAAAATGGACTAGAAAGTATAAAATAATTTTCCCTAGCTCCATACAGATAGTCTTGAAAATTTGTGATTGTGAATTTTTAAAAGCTATGATAATGTGCCGCGACAGTTAATTTCTTGACACCTTGTACAGTCAGTACGATGGACTGACATTGTTCCTGAAGGTACAAAGAACGAAGGAAGAAGAAGAGGATCGATCGGAGAGACGTACCTGATTTTTATTGAACTTCTGGTTCCTGGAGGTGGTGGAGTTGGAAGACGGTGACGGTATGGAGTCGATTATGGTCGTGTGTGGCATTTTATAGCAACAGGTATGCGACAACGAGGCTGGTACGTATTCCTTGGTGAGATAAGCGTGTTCCTTGACCCTCTCCAAGGACGGTCTAAGCTCTGGATTCGGTTGCAGAAGCCATCTAATCAGGTCCTGCCCGCTCCGGCTTGCTATCGTGTCGTCGACTTCCCGATAATGGTTATTACATATCCTGTCATAGGTCTCTTTCAACGTTGCCGTATCGAAAGGTGGTTGCCCTACCAGTAGGGCATAAAGTATGCATCCCAACGCCCAAACATCCGCCTCATAACTGTACGCCTGTTTATACAACACTTCCGGTGCGATGTAATTCGGTGTTCCGCATATTGTCCTGTGCATACAAATGAATTATTACGATCTCGATCGGATAAGGCGCCAGGACGCGTGTTAACATCTTTAACCCTCTTTCGACTATTGAAAAACCCCATCTTTGAAACTAGTCTACCCCCATAATCTTAGAAACGTGTCTACTCCTTAACTTCGTGTAGAATACACGGTCCCTTCTCACAGTTCTTTCATTTTACCGAAGCAAACTCTGGAGGAATCGAAACAGAACTTTTCCAGTCTGTCGTTGAATGATTCGGTCGTAAATTTTAGGAATCACAGTTAAAACGTGTGCACAACGATTTAGTATACTCGGAAAATATCTTTTTCTACGTAGAAACGTAGACATTGAGATAATCGGTTCTACGTGTGCGCGACCCTCTAACTTAGAGTCTAAGTCCTAAGTAAACGGAAGATCAAAAGGTTTTCTTGGGACCACAGATTCGGTCCCAAGATTGCCCGTTGCACGGACGGAAATAGAGAGATAACTTACACACGTCTGCGTTGGCCGTCAGGTCTGGTTGCCAGTCCGAAGTCCCCGATCTTGACGATCATATGATCAGATAGGAACATGTTGCCTGGCTTCAAATCTCGATGGACAACTTTCTGAGAGTGAATATACGCGACCCCTGTTACCATTTGTTTCATATAGTACCGTGCTTCCGGCTCCGTGACTTTGCCACGGTACTTCAGCACGTGCATCAAGCTCTGCCAAACAAAAATGACACAGATTACTATTCTGCTCTGCTGCAATCTAGTGGGACAATTTACATTCTACGCTGCAGCGAAAAACTATTTAATTTATCGCTAGAGGAAATAGGTACATGAAAGACATGACATGAATCGCAGGATATTTTTATGTTACTCACAATCTATTGAAATGATTCAAAAAAGATCTACATTTTTATTGAACTTCTGTTTTCTTACAGTTAGCTTAGAAAATTGTTATTTTACATTATTTTTATATTTTCTCCTGTATTTTAGAGTTTAACGCATTTTTAGTTTTTTTCCAGAGAACTATTCGCACAATTAGTGTTTTAACCCTTAGCACTCGAGTGGTGACTATGAGGCGCCAATAAAATTGTCTGTACCATTATTTAAAATATTATCTACACTATTTTATGCTGATTATATGCACTTATGACAGAAATGAGCTGGTGCAATTTGAAACAGCAAACGAATTAGAAGTATTTGAAAATACTGTTTTATTATATTCAACAAATCAAATCAATTTCTATTTCATTCCAGTTTGTTGCAATTCAGGTAGAAAATTATTATTATGCATAAAGATCCGGTATCTGCTAATCAATTACTAAACATTTAAGTATTGTATGCGGTATTATATCAATTTAAAAAATCATTGAGAATGGAAATATTGTAGGGCGGAAGGAATGTTTGATTTTCGAGTTAAAACAGCTCCGAGTTCAAAGGGTTAAAATATTCCCGTCCCAAGAGGGTTGACTTGTTCAGGTGTTTGAGGCTAGTCTTTACAAATTATACGGAGGAAATTTTATATAATATGAAGACCCGCGACGTAATAGTTAATTTCCAGTATCGACATCGTAGTCGGAAGCCATCTAGCAATTTTCTTGTTGGTTTACCACGCGACGAAGCGAATATGTACACCGGTAAAGTTAATGATTTGAGAAGCGGTTAATAATCGAGCGATTAGTTGTCGTTCCAGTGCATCCTAACGGTACAAACAAGTGGACAGATCAGCTATGGAGAGTGCAAGTGCTCGTTCCCTTTTCTGACCGCAGAGGAATACCGTGATTTCGAACAGCGACGATTCTCCTCTAACAATATTATAAACACGAAAGACGTTTTCCAATTGAAATAAAACTAAAACTCAGGAAAAAAAAACAAACTCTATCGTCGAAGACTACTATCAGTATACCAGATGCATTATTTTTACAAAAACCGGTATACTAGCTCAGTGGTTCTTAACCATTTTGAAGGGAACACTTTTCATTATATAAAAAATTTGCAGAACACTAAAATCAATGATCCAAAAAACGAACAAAAATATCCTGTGTAGAAATAAATATATTTTAGAAAATTTATTATTAAATATATTTAATACATTTCGCGCAACACTGGTGAAGAACCAAAAATTCTTCTTAAATTAATTCTATTAGGAAAATTTCCCGGTCATTCCAGTTTGATGGATTTCTTTGAAATATACGATTACGAACGAAACAATAAATTATCTAATGAGGTATCTATTTTTGAGCAGCGTACAAAGCCATCATCAAAGACCATTCAAGGCCCGATGTGGTAGTAAAATCAATTTTCTTACATTAGAGAAGACGTGCGAAGTGTTAACTACTTGCAGCCATGCAAATTTGCAGGCTTTGCATAGCTGAGTCACGTGCACGTTTTTATCGTCTACAGGTTTATTCGAACATACACTGCAGTTATCTACTATCTATAGTTTTCGATATAGTCAGTTCATCTTGATAAGAAATATTTTCAAGTATTCCACAGAGGAGACGGGGTTGAATCTGGGGATCGAGCTGGTCGCAGAATCGTTTAAGAAATACATTTCCACTTACAATAGCAGACCTTTACGCATTTATGATTTGTAAAAATTTGCAGAACATGCCGCAGTATCAAAGTCCACAGAATTTGATACCATTTTTATTTATTCTAGACCTACAAATGTTATCGATGAAGATATTATTTCATTTGATGCGACCATCTTACAATTTGTCTACAAAAATTGAAAATTGCATAAACATCCGCAGTCTAGCTATAATGTAATAATTAGACTGCAGGCGTCTATGCAATTTTCAATTTTTGTAGACAAATTTTAAGAAAGCGGAATAAAACACAATCTTATTTCCTGTGGTAATAGCCTTTTTAGAAATAAATTTAAATCGTACTGAATTCTGTCATATTTTATAACCTAGCATGTCTTGAAAATTTTCAAAAACCATAATTGCATTAAGATCCGCGGTGTAGTTATAATGCACGGACATTTCTGAAGAAAGTTATGCGGTTCTATCAAAAGCTTGCACAACTCTTTCGGCCTCAGGTTAAAATATCTCCGAGTAAAATCTGTTTCGTGCGAGGGAAGATTTTTCTCAACTAAAATAGCCGTCCGCGCTCGGGTCACAATCGACCCGGTTCCGACGGTGCTCGTCTTCAAAGATCCTGTGCGAGGGTGAAAGGTCCATCATTGTCGGACCACCGAAGAACGGTTTCAAAGGTTCTCTTGTAAAGCATGTCTATTCCAGGACGAACGTATAAATTCGTGTTGGCTGTAAAGAAGCGAGCGACGGAGCAATTCCGTTTCTTTAAATGGACCGTAAATACTGACGCAGTCCCTGGACTTAAGCGTATGGCTACGGGCCTTTGAGTTAGCTGCGGCTGATCTCTCTCTCTCTATGTTTCCGCGGGGAAGAGCGAGGAGCTTTTATCTAACAGGTACGCGAACTTCTCTCATTCTTCGAATACAACGGGGATCCCGGGGCCCCGACACGAAAGGAGACGGTTGGGAAATTCTTGCGAGCGTATACAGAGAGAATGTACCGTAGGAAACTGCGCGCACGGGCAGGTAGGCATGGGACATACGATACCTTTCGAGGACAGGCTTCCAGAAGCATGTACACGTTCAGGTTATCCTCGAAGTAGTGATACATCTGGACAACGTTCACGTGATTCAGCTCTTTATGGATCATGATCTCGCGGGCAATCTGCAACCAATGGATCATTATTATTGTTTCCGTTACCGGCGCCACTAGGCATTCCACGTGGAAGAAAATCAGAAATCGTCACTCACACTAATATTCAGACAGGGCTACACCCGTTTTTCCAGGATTGCACGGGTACGGGATGCGCCTTTCCATTTTTCCATAATGCAAAGATGGGGGTTTCGGTATTTCAAAGCGCTAGATAAAAGATCGATCTAGACCGCTGTCTATTTTTACGGTTACGAGGCGTAATTTGCATTATTCGGCAGCAGGTAGCTGCCGCAGCTTTAGAGCAATAGCTACATGCTTACAAACAGTACAAATTACGTCTCGTAAACGTGAAAATAGGTCTTTTGAGGGTGATTAAGGTCTAATTTGATGTTTTATCTGGCGCTTTTGAGTATTGAAAAACTTCATGTTTGCATTACTGAGAAATGAGAAAACATCCCATACTCTTGCAATCGTAGAAACGAGTCTACCACCTTAAAAGGATGATAACTCTTTAACACTAGGCTAACCAATTGCAATTTTTGCACTTCAACGAAAGGGACAAGGAAGACAGGTTTCCTTTACTTCTATTATTTTTAATACAGTGTTCATGTGAAATATTTGTTAGAATACTGTTAAATGAACTTGTACAAACCTTCTGCATGTGAATCTTCTGCATTCGATTTTTTGGAATAATTTTGCAAGCGTATTGATTTCCATTGCTAACGTCAGTCATCAGGTAAACTCTCGCAAAGCCACCCTGCAAACAGAAATAAAGCAGTCCTCGATAACATTAGATTGAATTTAATTATTTCGGAAGCAATCAACGAGTAGCAACAGTCCATTGAACGTAATTATAGTATATGAATATATCGAATTATTGCAAAATAAAATCTACGTATACATAAACTGACGAAGTTTGCATTGTATTCTGAAGTTGATAAGTCGTGTAATGGATGTAATAAATTCCTCTAACACTTACGTGTGAACTCATCTAATAGTAGATCAGTATTTAGAAGCGGATTTTTTCCATTGCATAATTGCAATGTTGCATACCATCGCACTGGTTCTCAATTACATTCGATATCAGAAATTATTATCAGAAAACTAATAAAACACAGAAATTAAAAATAATGTCTTAAATTACATCTACTCGTTCGTATCAAAAGTGCATAAAATCCGTTGTCTACTTATTAACTGATTCTCATCGACTAGTAGATCATTCGATTCCTTATTCATCACGCTATTTCACTTTTCTCTGCAGAATATACTGACACAGTTTCGTTAAAAAATTTGAAACAGTTCGCGCGATCAATAATCTCTCGGAACGAGTCGCCCGAGATAAGTGGAAAGTCAGTGCCTGCATACATGAAATAAGATGAAGGGAGATAAAAATGACGGTCTTCAAAACGAGAACCCCAAACTAGATTTTACAGTTTCTCCAACAGCATCCGTTTGGCGTTGCCGAAGTGAAAGGTTTTCTTCCTCTCCGGGATGCTTGCTTTCGTTCTTCAGGAACATCTTTCAATTATCGTTTATTACTTCGCTACGGTAGATTGGCTAGCAATGAAAGTAAAAACAGTTTCCACGACGCTGTGCCACTTGAAGAGTTTTGCAAATCACGCTTCTTTCGCGCGGAAACTCCTCTGGTCAAACAAATTGCGCGAGCACAACAAGCGTTCGTCTCGCTTTCGAATTCCAACAGAAGAAAGGAACTATGTATGCAAATGTTTATTCATATACGAAGTCTTCCTTATTATTTCTGTTTGCTATTTTACAAGACAATCTCCCTTCAACTCGAGCACGTCCAACAAGCGCAGCTTAATGGGGTAGACTCGTTTCTAGATTTGCAAGGATGCGCCTTTTCATTTCTCGATAATGCAAAGATGGAGTTTTTCAGTAATCAAAAGCGCTAGATGAAAAGTCAATCTAGCCCTCAGTCGCTCTTGCAAGTCCTATTTTTACTTACGAGGCGTAATTTGCATTATTTGGAAGCATAAAGCTGTGCACGTTGCTATTTTCATCAAGCTACGACCGCTACATTCCGACGAATAATGAAAATTACGCTTCGTAATCGTAAAAATAGGACTTTGGACGATGACTGCGGTGAGATTGATCTTTTATCTCGCGCTTTTGACTACTAAAAAAGCTTTCTAATCCTAGAAACGAGTCTACCCCTTGACCCTGTTGCGGGCTGCAATCACACCCCCTGCACGTTTTCAGTGCAACCTGTAAAAAAGAAACTTTACGTAAGTAATCCTCGAATTTTATTAATTTTCATAAAGGTAGGTATGAAAAGTTTGAAATATTTAATCGAGTATATACAGACTCTGTATAAATAAATTAATACATTTAATAATTTCAATTTTTTGTGAAACATTCCTAACAGAATTTATGAAGTTTTCATTAGTGTGGTTACACCCCTGTACGCAGAGTTTAGGTTAATAAGTAGATTGTAGATCTTTATAGATTTATGAAGAAATTCAAGAAATTTAATTACTTATATTTATTTATTATAAGTAATATTATAATATATAATTATAAGTATCGTTTATTATATTATAATTTTATATTTCCCCTGCTGCTGCCCACAATCGATGCAGAACATTTTTATTTTGCATAAAAATTCGCAGTCTAATAATAATAAGATTCCTGTCATCGCGTTCGTAAAACGTTGAGTTCGTTTTCATCCGTCTCGGGAGGGATTCGAAAAACGTGGCACCGTCCATGAAGAATTATTTTGCAGCGATGTTTGTCAAAGGGAAAACGAAACTGTTGCAGCAGGTTCGTCCTCGTTTCGAGCCCGAGCGCGTGTAAAAACGCTTTTGTGCACGAGCGGCGGTGAACGACAGGAAACGCGAGACAATGAAAATTTCGGGATCGCAAAGATTACGTTGATCACGCTCGGTCTAGAAATCTCGTTAGACGACGGCGAAGCGACACATGAAAACAAAGACGCGTAATAATGAAGTTCGTCATGCGATCGCTCGTAAATACAAGCGGCGACAGCGTCGCGTCGGCGTTCTCCCCGGTTAAAAAGGGGGTGCGTGCATTTACTGGGCCGATCGCCAGAATAACTCGTTCGAAAATATCCCTCGACATTACGAAAACTTCGCCTGTCGCAGCTGTGACGTCACGTGATCGAAGGTACAGTATTATCCGTTCGGTTAGGCGATTACGGCACCCGCGGAGACCAAATGAAATTTTTAACGTTCACGGACGCGCGCACCCGACCGTATTCCCCGCTGCACATTTTACAAATCCAACGAATTAAACTTTCATTCCCTTTTTCTTACTCTTTTATTATTTATACGCTGTCGATTTGATGAAGCTTGTTTAGAAATTCCGATTAAAATGCAAGCTCTCATGAAAATTCACATTCGGAGTGAAATATCGAATGAAATTGGTTTTTTTGTGTTTAATAGTTTCACCAAAATTTAGTAGCTCTTTCCTATTTATTTAATTCTGAGTTGATTGTTTTTTCGTTATTAACCCTTAGCAGCCAAGGGGTGACTCCGAGTCACCACTGAAAATTGCTGTACCATTATTCACAATATTATTTGCGGTATTAAACAAGTTTCTAATGTATCTAATCGATTACTACGCAATTGAAGTATCGTATGAGGTGTTACGTATATCGATTTCATATACATAAAATGAAAAAATTATATAGAGTGGAATTAATCTAGGTCGGAAGAGATGTTTAATTTTCAAGTTATGTTTTGCAAAAGCAAGGTGTCGCGAAACTTTTGCACGGCAGTGTACACAGGGAGGAAAATCACGTGCTGACGAAGAGAGAAAGATGAAGAGAAATGTGAGAATCAGCGGAACGGGAAATTCCTGCAGCGTCTAGCCGCGGTCGTCACGCGATTTAAATTGCTCTTGAAACATAGCCGCTGACGTATGTTTGGTCCTTGCTCACGGCCAGAAAATGGATCGTCCCGACGACGTGAATTTTTTATTTAGCAACGTCAAAGCGCGACGCAGGGTGCCCGGCCGAAATGAATTTTCAACGCTCCGCAGATGTCCCTAGTCCATACAGGCTGTAAAACAAGTAAAGGCCGCCGGGAACTATGAAAAGTTCCTGAAACTTCGCCGAGGAAACGTGACTCGTATACCGTATATGGTCAATAATTCACCTACTGCACTGGAAGGTTACGCTGATACAAAATAGTTGATCGTAAACAGATATTTTTATTTAGGAACGCCCTTTCTCTAATCACAAAAATTTTTATCTTTATTATATGTAATTCTGTAGATTCTCAAGTTTCAGTATTAGAAATTCACTGGTTAAAAAGTTATGCGCGTATGAAGTCGATAATAAGTTTATTTTAAATTAATTTAAAGTGGGGGACATTTCAAGTTTAAAATAAGAGAAATCCTTATAACAAGTTTATTTTAAATTAATTTAAAGTGGGGGACATTTCAAGTTTAAACTAAGAGAAATCCTTATAACAAGTTTATTTTAAATTAATTTAAAGTGGGGGACATTTCAAGTTTAAAATAAGAGAAATCCTTACAACAAGTTTATTTTAAATTAATTTAAAGTGGGGGACATTTCAAGTTTAAACTAAGAGAAACCCTTACAACAAGTTTATTTTAAATTAATTTTTATAGTAAATTAAGTACTCACAAATTAATCAAGTTCAATCAAATTAAGCACCAACAAAAACGCTGGAGGTCGCTGACCTTTAAACACGCATAACTTTTGAACCAGTGGATTTCTAACATTGAGACTTGGATTTCCGGAATGTCTGTGCCAACATCTACAGGATTGCACGTAGAAAAGAACTTTTGATTCCCGGAGGTGAATTTCAACCCGCAAAATAGTTCATTCATAAAAATTGAACACGTTTGGTGGAAGTTTTTCCTTGATCTAGTATTTCTACGGCCGAAGAGTCTCCTCGGCGACAATGTTACTCTCCTCAGCGTTAAACGTTGCATAGAATGTCTCCAGAATAATTCGCCATAAATACTAGACCACCCATACAGTTTAGAGTAATTATGCCCCGTAAAACACGACACGTGTATTTTTAGAAACCGCCTGGCAGCGGCACCACCTAAACGCATTCTGTACGCGTGTTTCGATCCTCCTCGTCGTCCTATTAAATAAGCTTCCCGATGAAGAAGAGTCATTGTACCTCCGTTTCCGTTTAGCGAAATGGACCGACACGGATTTTAAAATAAGTGGCTGCAAGATTCCAACAACACGTGCAACAGCTGCGAGGAAACGGATGCTCTGTTTGTATTTTCAAAAGGCTCGCCGATTTGTCTTCGTCGATCAAGTTCTACCTTAATGTCTCTTCGGGAGAAATATTTCGTAAAAATTGTAAATCTCCAGCGAAGGAAATCGTGTCGTCGATATTCGTATTACCGTGAATGACAATGCTTTTTTAACTGGCTTACGGAAGCAGAGTTACGGCATTGCGAAAGAGGATGAAGTGTCTGTTTCGAAACAGCTGTTCTATACATGTAATTTCATTTTGTGAATGAAACCATTTTATTGTCGTTAATAAATCATGCACGCGCGTAAATGCCTCCTGGTGTATCCGTCTCGAACGGGTTTACGAACCCATACGTTCTCGTAGCATCTTTATTGCAAATTCTAATAGTATTTTAAACGACACGGAAAATTCGATAGAGTCTTGAAAGCAGACTAAAAATTGTCAATCTTTATTTAATCATTTTGAGCAAGCTTCATTCAAGCCTGTGCTTGTACTCTTCATTTTTCAGAAATTTTCTTATCTGTTTCGAGAAGTTATCTCATGGAGAAAGTAATGATACGCGATTTTTAATCGTTCGCTCGGTCCTCTTTTATTTCGATCGATACGGTCGCGTAGTTGCAAAAGTAACAGGCATGATTCATGGTAAGCGACATGGCTGTATCCGAGAGCACGTGTTGCAAGTTCGACATGCAACAAATTCATTGATTGCCACTCACCGATATCACTGCCCCGTATTTTCAAGCAAGCTCGCAGACAGCTTTTTCCACGTGCAGCAGACGCATCTAAATTTACATATTCAATTTGACAGACGGCCAAAACGGTCTCTATTTATCACTGAATAAGGAGCGTGCGAAACTTCAACAGCGACTTCGTTCGACGTGTCACACGGGAATCGCTCTAATTTTGCACGTTCTTCGCCTTTCATTTACCTTGACCTCATTTTCACCTCCACTACTATTTTTTCTATCACTTTTCCTCCTTTTACAGTTTCTCCGTTCGTGATTAATAGGTTAATCAAAGCGTTTGCTTCTCTTCGTTTGTTGGACACAGATTATACACTCGGGCGACTTTCTTAGGAGCTTGCCACTTTCTAAAGCAGCAATCATTTGTAAGAACTACAAAAATCATTGTTATCGTATTCGTTCAATTTTCTTCTATAGGTACAGCAAGATACTGCACGCATACAAAGATACTTTCTCGAGGTCATTTCAAGTGATTTTTCCCTTTGCGAAAATGTTCCCCACGGCTTTGTTAAGGAGTTATTCACGAAACAAGACGGACCAATCAGAGCAGGGCTACAGACAGATCACAATTAGCGTGGCGTCGGTATTGCCCGAACCAGAATTAGCACGCTATAACCGCGCTCTGATTGGTTCACGTTCTTCATTAATAACTCGAAAACAAAACTACAGAGCACATTTTCGCAAAGGAAAAAGCTACTTCGAATTACCGCAAGGATCTACGACATTTTTGGGACGCCCTGTATAAACGCCATAATATAAAACTTTTGTGAGTGACTGTACAAACCTGTAAACCAACTTTTGCAGTTTACAATTCGCGACACACCTGAGCAACAAAGTGTAATCGAATAATGGGAAACACGCGACAGGGTCGACTAGAAAAAAAAAGTGAATGGCCTGTATGTATAAGGAATGTTTTCTTTAGAATTGAATCTTTGCAATCGACGGTTCACGCATACCAGAGAAACCGGTCGCGAGAATTTTCTCGTTGTGGCCGGTGCATATGAACGGTGATCAGCATTTAAAATTTTTGCACCTCCGACAGAAACGGGATTTCCTAAGCGGACACGTGAAGCCAAAATGGCTTCGTGTGACAACTTGTCGCCCCAGAAATCGAACAAGGTTAACGAATCGCGGTACTCATTTCCTTTACGTAACGTGGATCACAAATTCTGCGTTAAATCCCATCAACCGCCGCAACCGTTTTTAAGAATCTCCTATTTGTATTAAATAATTCCTCGATACAATCCTGCTTGCACATTCTACGTAGCAACTCTTGCATTTTCATTCATTAACGATTGTAAGTCTGGTTGATAATGATTTATTGGTAATTATACAGAGATAGTAATTATGGAAAGCAATTTTTATTTGATGAACGGAAGTGGTACTTCAATATAATATTATCGATAAAATTTTTTACGTTTTATATACACTCTGTATATTGTGTATTATAAATTAAGTATCGTGTATCACAAATTCTGTATTAAATTTGTTCGAAACAGTTCCTCGACACAATCCTGCTTGCACATTCTACGTAGCAACTCTTGCATTTCCATTCATCGTCGACTGTAAGACTGGTTAATAGTAATTTATTCGTAACTATACAGAGATAGTAATGATGGAAAGCAATTTTTATTTGATGAACGAAAGTGGTACTTCAATATATTAATATCGATAAAATTTTCTACGTTTTATATCCACGCTGCATATTACGTATTATGAATCACGTAACGTGTACCACAAATTCTGTATTAAATTTGTTCGAAACAGTTCCTCGACAAAATCCTGCTTGCACATTCTACGTAGCAATTCTTGCATTTTCATTCATCAACGATTGTAAGTCTGGTTGATAATGATTTATTGGTAATTATACAGAGATAGTAATGATGGAAAGTAATTTTTATTTGATGAACGAAAGTGGTACTTCAATATAATATTGTCGATAAAATTTGTTACGTTTTATATCCACGCTGTATATTACGTATTCAGATTACGTAATATATTGCTCTGAATCACAGCACACTTTATTCCCTCTTACTGTTCCGATTAATACGGACATTGAAAAAGTTCACGAAGCAAGCAGATTAAATGCGTGGGCGTCAAGGCTTGAAAAATCATTCTATCAACAACTTATTATCCGTTGATTGCAAAATCGTTTGCCCATTATGTCTAGCGTTCCCCGAAAGGTCAATAAGCTTGACTAGCACACACGCGTTTCCGAAGTCCTTCGAAACGTGTTGAAATCTGGCAGACGCGGATAATTGTCTGGTGGGAAGACGATACGTGAAAACAGACCGTTGTCCTCCACATAAATTTAGGTTTCAAACTATAATTGTACTTGGTCCGTGCGGCACCGTGTTACCGTTGAATCGAGCACCAGTTCGATGTTGCCACCAAGTTAACGGCCGAAGGCCGAGATACGCAATAATTACTTAATTAATGACCATAGTATCCACGGTAAACGCTGTACTTGAACTTTACAGAGACAGCTCCGTTGCCAACGGAACCGTAACCTTCACGAAAAAGACTTTCGTTACCGGAGATTTTCTCAACGGGTCGTCATCGTTTCTTTCTTCTGCACGCGCATTGTTCCATTTCTAATATTCTGCACTTCTCTTATGAGGTACATAACGAAGCATATCGTCACCGCCACGGTGAGAGTTATCATTAGACTGCGGATCTTTATGCAAAATAAAAAATGTTCGCATTGATTGCAAGACAAACCAAATAAAATTTGTACTCTTCTATTACTTACCCTATTAAGCTGAGATTATATATTGAAGTCCTTAAATATCTTTAACATATCCACTGTTTTAAATCGTACCTATCCATTATTTAAATAAATTCATTTAATCCGCAGTCTATCGTTGAACTGCGGATCCGTACACATTTGCACAAGATCGTAGTTCCTAACCTGCGAACTTCGGAAAAACGGAGATTTCCATTAACTCGACGTTAATTTCCGTGGATTTTCTGTTTTGTAATGTCCAAGCTGATACCGCGAATTTACTACAAGTTCATGTTAAAAGTGGATTCGCAAGATACTGGTAAATGGCAGCTTCCATGGCAACTTCAGGCGCAAGTAGTGCACGATGAAGATATTAAAAGCTCTCCTCGATATCGAGCCTTGGAATCAATAAGAGACGTTTGTTTAATTGAAGCAGGAATATACAGGGCGCTTCAAACAACTGGGTCAAGGTACGCTTCTATTCTGAGCGGAACTGCGCGAAAAAATCGTAGAAAGAAAATTTTGCTTTGCTTCAAGAGGTGTTTCCGTTTCAACGCCTTTCTGCGTTTATTTAACGAAAACTACCAACTTTGCATACCTGGTGTTTGTCATGTAGATGGAGGGACGTTTGAAGCAAGGTCCAGAATTTTTACAAGCCATTTTATTGAAAATTTATAGAATTACGACTGAGAAAGTGGGCCTTCTTAGAAAGTTGGCTTCGAAACGAGACTTGTACTCATTTTTATGGTCGCGACTATAATCTTCGTCATCAAAAATGTTGTGTTTCCTCGAAAATTGGGATTTTCAAGGTCATTTGAAATAACTCGTTACGTTACAAAAATGTTCTCCGCGGTTACGTTAAGGAGTTATTAACAAAAAATGAAAACCAATCAAAGTGCAGCTACTGGAGACTGATTCCTGCTTGGCCAATGCCAACATGGTATTCATAGCGACCTGGGCTCTGATTGGACAGCGTTTTTCGTTGATAACTCCTGAACAAAGCCAAGAAGATCATTTTTGTAAAGGACAAAGTTCTTTCAAACGACCTTAGGAATCACACTCTTCGAGGAAATGCATTTGCAGTACACACCATATAACTTTTGCGGAAGTCGGTATCCATAATCGTAGTTCGCATAAAAGCTACGCGCCGGAGCAATGAAGAATTCATTAGCACATTGTAGATTTTATGTACTTGTAATATCGCATTTATATTGTGCATTGAATTTTAAAGGCTCGTTGTTACGTTACCAGTATTAAAGGAAACAAACTGTTCCATTCCCGTTTATCTAAGCGAGCCCACAAGAATGCGTGTTTGCGGAATAAAAAATCGGAAATATACACATTACCCTTACAAGATGTTTTAATCTTCGTGTGTAAGGATTACAGCTAGAATTGTGATAAACTGTCAGTGAGATAGTAGTAAATATATTAGTTACACGATAATGGCGCATACGTATGCATTATAAATAATAGGATGATGGGTTTAATAACTAACTCGGGCTAGACTTAATAACAGTGCGTGTTGTCCGTTACACCTCGTTCTTGCATACCTTTGCCTCGGTTTTAGTCGATTTTATTCGATTTAATCCATCATTTTTAATCTTACGTTTCCGTGTCGTTAACTCGACCCTCGTATTTCTGTTCTTGCCGTTATTGCGTTTGTTTAATAATCGTGTTTAATTTAACGCTGTAACTATGAAATATCTTACGAGTATCCTCAAGTATTGAATCGATAAGCGTTTCATGGACGTCGTGCAGTCTCGCTGTCAATAGTTTTGTTCGAGACACGGATAATAAATTTCTCCCTGAGGTCAAATACGTGCCATCGGTCGTCATTCTGACGTCAACTACCGTGTGCAACGAGCATAATCCCGTAAAAGATCAACGACTTTGGAAACAGACAGGGAAAATTGTCACGCTCTATTTTATTGATTTTTATTAAAGGTGTACTTAACAAATGGGAGCATTGTTTTTTCAGGTAACTATAATTACAGTTATTGAACTCGCGTTTACGTAACTAAATAATCTTCCTAGCGCATCAAAGATATACAACAGTTATGCAACTTTTATTCAAGCTTAAAAGTCGTACTATACTTTCTAACGGTGCTATTTGCTTATAAACTGTTTGTTATTTGTTTATTTATTTGATAGAAAGTCAATATTCCAATAGCACTACACTAGATTGTCAATAAAGCTCTCTGGTATCCAGTATTATTTGATTATTAGATATCAGATACGTAATTAGGAGGAACAAATGCATAATACGTAAACTGAGGAAATGAAAATAATTGAAAAGCTATAAAATTTAATCAAAGTAACCAGTCCGAATAAAGTTGTTCGAGGATGCCACTTCCAGTAATTGTTAAGTGCAGGTTAATACGAGTCAAGTGAAAGTTATTCGCGTTCTCGCATTCCATGTTCAGCATTATTATCTAACAAAGCTTATAATTGGAAGGTGGTCTGTTACGCACAGACGTAAAAGTAATATTATTTAACCACCCCGTCTAATACAGTCAATTTTTACGTGTTGCATCTTTTTCAACAGGAAGCGTTAAAATTTCATTTCATTTACACATGTTTCCTAACGATCATTTCGTTCTATTTCAATCCAGCAGTAAAAATAATAAAACTAACCGAAGACAGTGTCATTCTCGCGTGTCAGAACGAATCATTAAGCACGGATCTACGTTTTACATCATCGTTCCAGGAAGGACAATCAAGAACGATTAGAAACTGACGACCCACAGATGGTAGGTCTATTAAGAATAGAGATACCATCAAAGGAACAAGATAAAGTTAGCAACAGAGAAGATAAACTAAAGTAAACAGCCTTGGAAAATATTTCAACTGCCAAGGATTACTCGGAAAGTATGCATCAAATCAAACAGGAAAGGAAATGCACATTCGAATGTCGAATTATTCACCGCATCCGGCCATTAATTAATAGATTCGCATATTGTGATTCATTCCTTGAACAGTAGAAGAAATAATTTCACGGTGCGCACGACTGTAACCGAATTGCAGATTTTTTCATTTATTAAATAAATGAAAAAAGTGGTGAATGCACAAAGTGTAACAAAACAAATATCGTTCATACATATTTGTACGTAACTAAACAACTGTTGTATGCCAACGCTATTTTATTCCACATAGATACCCGACTTCCTGTTTTTCACTCGAGATACTATACAAACTCATGACTTTAACCCTGACTCATCCTTAAACTCTGCCTTATAACAGACTTTCCTACCCTTACCTGGCCACGTCATATTCAAGATTATGACCTTATCATTCTAGCCCTTGCAGTTCCTAAAACCTCACAATTCGTTTTCCCTCAGGGCAGATCCTCTATTCTCTCAAGCACATGCTCATTTTGTTCGACTGTCGTACACACTGCATATTCCCCTAACGTACAATATATTGTCAAAGTGTTTCCGACTATGTTCCATTCATAGGAAAGTTACTGTAATTTATTTACATTTTATTTACGTTATCACCTATTTAATGTAGATATTGTTCAAAATGTTGATAAATTTATAATTATAGTTGACAACTTGATAAATTTCAGCTAAACATTGTTCTGGTGATATTTGGTGAGCTGAAAGCAAGAATGTAAACAAACGAAAGAATGTAAAGAATAACATCAAGTGTTTACATATCTCACTGTCAGAACTCGCACAACGATGTCAAAACAATCACAAATACAAGTGTACACAACAACTCAAGAGAGCAACAGACAACGAGATATTGAATTTTTGCGATTTCCTCCAAAACGAAGCAAAAACAAGCAAATCTCTAAGACTTTCTGTCTTAGCTCTTCGGTCCCCTACACGCTCCTGAAGTTTTGCCATTTAAATTCGGGACATACAGTATATTATAGTAAAAATCGTACAAAATATAAATTTAATTTTGTTACTTTTATAATACTATACACATCAGTCACTTTTGATGGTCGGTTTAGTGTTAATCCTCCGAATGGGGAAATTGAGGGGAATACAGTTACCCTCTCTGTCGTTAGGTTTAGTCACGTGGCATTGTGACTCATGCACGACAGAAACAAAGCGCGTCACGTGACCAGGCAGTGGCAGAAGCGTGGGGATGCTCGCTGTCGGGGAATAGAGAAATGGCGTCATGGAAGGGGTAAGGTGGAGTGGGAGAAAAGTCTTAATCTAGCGACACGATGTGTATAGGTGAAATATCGGCGTCCAGGGGTTAATGTACGGCGATAAATCAAAACCAAAATGAAACTGTAATAAATTACTTGTGCAGGCTCTGAATATATCAAATACCGTAGTTAATAAATATCCAGCGGAACGTTCATATATGTTGAACCCTTTAATAAAAGATGGAAATTTCAGTTTCATTCCCATTTACTTCAGCAGCCACGGAAAACTGGGATTTGCATAAAAATCCGCAGCCGGATAATAACGTCTCGCTCTCGTTTTAATGGACCGCTGTATTTACGGTCGCTCCGCTGAAACGTGTCTAGGAACGAACGTACCCCGATTCGGACAGCTATTAAATATTCCATCCAATGAACGTTCCGTGAAGACTTAATTGGTCAGTTAAAGCTATCCGTTTCTTCTAACTTGAATTAAGCGAGTGGCGACTTCTGCTTTTATCTTGCGGCTGCTTGACTTTCTATTATTCGGCGGACGGAGATAGAGAAAATGTTTCCGAGGATCAACTCGAAGAGATGAGACACGGGAAAACGGTGCAGTGGAGGGAACCCTTTACTGGCCTCGAGCAGAAAATTCACTTTGTTCTAACTCCAGTGGCACGACACCAGGTCAGATTCCCTCGTAATTTCCTCTGGCATTGTCGCTTGTAATTAGGCTTGCTTAGAGAAATAAAAATAGCAGGTGCCGCGAACAACGAACAAAGCGTCGTTACGAGTTTCTCGTAATTGGAGAAACACGCTTCGAACGCAGACGTCATACGCTGGTCGAAGTGGTCACGTAAAACATTTTTACGCGATTTTTAATGTTCTGAAAATCGAAGCTTTTTTAAATGTTGAACGAGCTGACTTGCTAAAACGACTGATAAACGAATGTTCAACACAAATTATTATTAAGCAAAATTAAAACGTTTTCGGCGCATTGGTTCGATCAAATGTTACTATTTACACAATTTGCAAAACAGGCACAATCATTTGTCTCGACGTTTCGATCTCAATTTAGATCATTATCAAGAGAATACCAAAAAATATATTGTGTCTGTAATGGAAATTAACAAAACATTAATCATTGCATTTAAGCCAAAAAATAAACTAAAATACTTTCATACTCACTTGCGTAGTGTAAAGAAAATTGTTTACCATTGCGGTGAATTAGACATAACAAATTATTATTGTTCGGAATAGGTATAAAAAGGTAACAGTCTTTAATCAACGAGTTTTGTAGATCTACGTCGATTATACACACGGAAGATTTCACCGAAACCGGTTAATTTTGTTGCGAGCCATAAACATTTAAAAATTCCATGACAAGGCCGAAAATCTACGACTTCTTTAAATATTAATTGCTTGTAGCAACGTTAGCCGATTATTAGGTGATATATCCATCAGTACAAATTCGTTTATGTTCGTCTACCAAGGTTTGAAATGAATTTGATTTACGCTCATCCACGAAGGTTTCGAATGGTGCCGCATCGTGCTGAAACGAAATACTACAATGGATATTTTTTGCGTAACGGGATTACCGCGATAAGAAAAAAAGCACCGTTTCTCCAGTTCCTGTGAAAGTATGCAGATCACGTATGCGTCTATCGACGAAGTATGAAGCGCACGCTCTGATTTCTTCGCGAGTAATTATCAGCAATTACGCGTCGCTTCCCACTGTGCCTTGTGGTCGATTACTTTTTTCGGATTAATTATTTTAACAAATGTTACGGTCTGTTTGAAAGATTAAAGTTATCGTACGAGTCGTCGCAGCGGAAACTGTTCGAGAAAAGTAAGCTGAGAGCCTCAACAAAAACAGACACGATTTCTCTTCACGCTAATCTCGTTCAAGTCCGAGCTAAGACGCAATACACACCCGGTTATGTCACGCATGAATAACCATTAAATAATTATCAAAACCGTACGGACATTGACACAGTGCCGTTATGTAAACCTCGCAAGACCATTTCTTGTTTTTTGTATACAACATATATAATTATTAACATCACAACATTCGAATAAAACGAGATTATTCATTAATTCTGGCGATGCAGGCAAAAGTAATTAACATTCATCCGTTCCTCGTTTCACAAACTGAGGTAAATAACAAGGTAAACAGTTATTTTTTAATTCAAGTTAATGAGTTAACATTTACATCTCTTAGGCTTATCGGTGACGTGTTTCGTATTAAAAAAATAATGGTAACAAAGTTTCGGACAAATTTACCTACAAATAACAGAACTTATTTCGGGAAAACTGTGTCAAATTAACGCGAGGAACGAATGGGGATTAATACGGAGGACACTGATGATAATAATAACAATCATAAGGATGTACAAAGTACGAGGTACTCGAACATGTCATATTTATTCAGAGTTTGGCAAAAATTTTATTTTATTTTATTAAACCCACTTTATTCGGAATTTTTATCTAAATAAAATTTTTGCCCAACTCTGCGTTTATTGATTCGATTCCCAGAATTGCTTCTCTAACAAGAGGTCGTTATTAAATATTTTATAATTACCAGTAGCGGTAATTACATGCGAAACGGTAACACTTCTCCGCGTATTATAATTAACTGCTTTCCATAAATTAATGAACTCTACCGAGCGTAAGTTCGAATCAAATATAATTGGTAAAAAGACTGAAGATTAATGATTTATGACTACCTCTTCTCTCTGAAACAGCTAATTTGAATTTCATAACAGGAGTCTTTCTCGTTAATTTCGCGATTAGACTTCATAATAAATTGTTCTAATTCCTTTTATAATTAACATTTTTTACACGGTCAATCGTGTTTCTTTGATTCGTCCGTCTATAGATAAAATAACGCTTCGATAAATATTTTATAAGGCTGAACTTCACCTCATCCTTATCAGAATAAATTACATTATGAATCGAAAACAGTGTTACTCCGGAATGAGCCAAATAACGTTACTAACACAGTTTTTTTCAAACTTTAACGCCATTAAACGGTAAACCGTGATTACTTCCTTGCAGCAATTGTTTTGTTTCTGCATAATTGGCACGGGACGAAAACGTTATACAAAGTAACAACTCTCGTGATTTATTTCACATACAATTAGCCCAGACACCGACAGCCCGGTCCGCTACTATAATTACGAAGCCATTCCGAGGGTCTGTGATCAAATTTTACCAACGCGTTCGAACGCCTCATACAGATTAAAAAATTCCATAACACACAATCTCACGAGAATTCCCTTTCACAGTTACTTACCCTTGAAGTTACTCACACTGTTCCGATGATTCACTCAAATTCTATGCAAGATTGGATCAATGAATCATACTCAGGTAGTGAGAGGTCCAGGTGTACTCAAATTTCGATCCTTGCTTGCACAAGTAAACGAAACACTCTTTGTCGACCGGTTCTCGAGTGCCGATCAGTAAACTGTTTGTTATGGTCGGTCGTACAACATACATACAGTGTTGTTGAGGCAATGACACGAAATTATATCTTGAAGTTCTGTGGACCGCAAGGAACCCTCAAAATGATTATTTGTTCCTTAAAGAATTTTGCTATCGTTTCTGCAACCCTTGTGTTCCTTACAAAATGTTGCTAATGGTTTCTGCAACACCTGTGTTCCTTACTTAACACTAAACCTACCGACCATCAAAAGTGATTGATGTGTATAGTATTATAAAAATAACAAGATTAAATTCGTGTATAGTTTGTGCGATTTGTACTATAATATATATTGGAGTAAAAAAATATGTTCAATAAATTCCCATGAAAACACTTTTACAATTTGAATAATTGTCAAATGAAATATCTAAAATGCATCATTTGACCCCTAGTGGTAGGTTTAATGTAAAAGAATTTTGCTAATCGTCTTCATACCCTTATGTTTCCTAAAGATTGTCTTTAAAAAATTCAAGTTAGGTCAGTTTTGAAGTGAATCTTCTTTGCTGAGGGTAACAATTTTCTGATGTAACGGAAGTCGAAAGTCGAATGGCGCGAAAATTTAAACTGAGAATGAACGTAGAAAAATAATTTCTTACCCCGACGGGATCCGAACCCCGATCTACTGATTGGTAGTCCAACTTCCTAACCGCTTGGACAACCAACGATCTCGGACTGATAGCGAATGGTTAGAAAAGCACGTGCAACCACGTTTTTTGTTTTTACTTACATGAATTAAAGTAATATGTTTAAATATATTTTAGACATATTAGAGATATATACAGGGTGTCCCAAAATTCCTCCGACACCCGAAAATGGGAGGTTCCTTGGGTCATTTGAAGCGACTTTTTCTTTTACAAAAATGGCGTCCGCGGCTTTGTTTAGGAGTTATTAACGAAAATCGTGGACCAACCAGACCGCGGGTACTGGAGACCGATTCCGGCTCGGCCAATGACAACGCCGAGCTCTGCTGTAGCCGCGTTTCGATTGGTCTGTGTTTTTCGTTAATAACTCGTGAACAAAGCCGCGGACGCCATTTTTGTAAAGGAAAATGTCGCTTCAAATGACCCAAGGGACCTCCCATTTTCGGGTGTCGGAGGAATTTTGGGACCCTGTATATTTTTTTTAAACTGCCGTGTGTGGAACAGAAAAAAAATCGTGTGCGTGGAAGCCAAGCGCGATAGAAGTGAAACTTATTGCTTATTAGGTACAATAATTTATCTGTATCTATACCTAATAAGCAATAAGTTTCACTTCTATCGCGCGTGGTTTCCACGCACATGATTTTTTTTTAAAAAAGGTACTCTACTTTATTGTCCATACCGGTTTGCATTTTGCAATGTACAGAATCATCGATTGCAATATTCCGGTCATTATATCCCTTCCTTCCTTTAATAGCGTGTACCATGTGTACTGTGCACCGCAGTGTAGTTCGTGTTCCAGACAAACGGAGTGCAAACCGAAGAAGGCCATAACAGCTCGTAAAGGGCCCACCTGTGGCCAACATGTGTTCAAAGTGAAACTTCTTGTCCTGGTTAGGAGAAGCTATAATTAACTATTTCTCCGGTGACTTCTATTCGGTAGATAGAACCGCGCCGCGAGGACAGGTATTTGTCCCTAAAAAAATGAAAGAATCAGGAACGGCTTCTCCGTCCCTTTCAGCTGGTCGGGTGCCGCAATAAAATTGTAGCCGCCAACCGTTTTGTTGCCAAGCCAATTGTCGGGTAGAAAAGAAAGTGTCGGAATCTGTTAAACAGATGACACGTGACTTTCCTCGCAGATGTTTTGTAATTACGGTCTGGTGTGAAGCAGATTCTCAACAAAGATAGGAACATAATGCAACCGCGTTACCCGGAGAGTGCAGTTTTACACCGTTTTTCGTTCCTGCTTTAAAGAACTATGGTTCTGCGAACTTTTTATCATGCTCTTTCATTCTTACCACGCGGTAACGCATTTTTCTGACGATTTTCTCGAGACGGTCGCTGAGCGAAGCGAGCAATGAATTCAGTACATTTTAATTGAATGAAGTGAAACTCTTGCTTAATGCGATGAGACTTTCTAGCAAATCTAATAAGCGGAAAAGCTGATTGCATATTTATAAATGTAATATCAAACGTATTGATAATGTGTATCTAACAGTTCCTCTATTTCATCTGAATGTCTCAGCAAATTCAACTATCTTGATGTCTCTAAAAATGTCTCGTCATGAAATGATGATGAAGGTACACCGTGAAAGGGTTAAACAAGCCCGAAGAACGAATTTTCCGCGTGCATGAAAGAATGCGTTCAGAATGAATTTAATGGCGCACTTAAGGGGAGGTCTAGTCCTTGAAAGCCGGGGGCAACAACAATGCTGCGTGATTGTAGAGCCGTTTAATTGGATAATATACATTTGATAAAATATTCCCTTTGTCTGGTTGAACGAGTGCGTCCCGGCCGATTCCCAAGGAAGCGGTGAATCTATGAAATTAATTTAATAGACACGAGGAATTCCGTCCCGCATAGAAATGATGAGAACCGTGTGTCTCGTGCATGTGAACCAGCTGGGGCGAAAGGAAGAAAAAATCGGGAGGGGAAACGGCCGAGGAAAAAGAAAAAGACACGGTGGAACAGAGAAAGGAGAGGAAGGGGCCCATCCGTTCAACTTATCCCCGTGGATGCGCGGAACACACGACCGCGAGCCAATCAGTGAAAGGCGTAACGTGTCATTGACACACGTGTACGCGACCACAACAAAAGCCCGCAAATGGAACTTTGCACGCGGCGACGGTACGAGCTTCTAGCGCAACATTAATGCATTGTTACATACCGAAAGGAAAACTACGAAAGAGTTTTTCGCGAGTAGAACATGTTGGCGATGCGCGATGAGCTGAGCTGGTGCTCTTCATCTCTTAAGCCACGTTCACATTGAGCGAGCGACGAATTCGATGCAACTGAACTGGCAGATCACATGCTGTTGGAGAAGTCTTAATTAATCCAGATATTTTGGTGATCATAACTGAACAATTTGTAACAATTTTGTTTCCATCTTCACTGATAGAAGTAGAAGTGAAGAGATGGGAATTGTTGGTGCTGCATGCTTCTCGCCTGAGACAAATGAATCACGCTTATTAAGTTTACATAAAGATATGACTATTTTTTCTGCCGAATGCATAGCAATTAAATCTGCACTTGAGCTTGCTTCTAATTATTCTCATCCTTACGTGTACGTTTATTCTGACTCTCCGAGTGCTCTACTAGCTCTAAGTAACTACTCCGGAAAAACTAAATCCAACTCTCTCTCTTACTTGATATCCATAAGTTGATAAACTGTTACTTTACAGAATCCAAGAAACTATTTCTTTTTTGGATCCCTTCGCACATTGGAATCACGCATAATGAAAAAGCTGACGCATTAGCTAAAGAAGCATCTTCATTATCTATTTCTCCCAACATCCTAGTTCCCTACTCTGACTATTCACATATTTTTAAAAAACAAGCTAGAATGTTAACACACAATTATATTCTTGAAGAAGCAGGGTTTAAGGGCAAAAAATTTTTCAGTTCCTTTTATCACTCTGGATCTAAACCTTGGTTCTTTCACCTAAAACTTCCTAGAGACTTCATCTGCTGGATTAACAGACTTCGATCTGGACACTATCAACTGAATGCCTCCCTTTTTAAAATGAAACTTGCAGATAACACAAATTGTCCATGTGGTTGTTTGATACAGGATCATAATCATATATTATGGCAGTGCCCGATCTATGATAACAATAGAGAGGCGCTGATTCACAAACTATGCAGCAAAGGTTACTATCCACCTTATACAATAGATGCTTTTTTGTGTGGACCTTCTCTTTGTCCTCTATTTCTTATTCACAGTTTTCTTAAATCTCACTGTTTGTATCTATAGTGTTGTACTAGAATTGTTAATTATGTTACTTCTCCTAGTTTATAAGTTGTTATTGTAATGTTAGCATGTACAGATATGTATAAATAAAAAAAACTGAACAATTTGGGGAACATTCGAACTGCGCTCGTTTCTGGCGACAGGCTGGCTTGTCCCGATAACGACGAATGAAGATCTGTGTCAGCGATATCGCTGATAAAAGAAGGAGAAATGATAAGTGTAGGTTCGACTGTGCACTGTATTCGGAAGATAATTAGATGGACGAGCGAAGACGAGAGACACTCGGTACAAAAGCACGACAACGAGGTATCGATTTCCAGCGCACAGAGAGGTATCTTCGGCGTGGAAATCGAGCGCGGCTCTCTCCTGATTATGCTCGGCTGCTCGGATAGTCATTTTTCATCGGAACTCATCTCTCGTCGATAGGCACTTCCGTGTTCTGTTTCGCTGCGACGCGCAGAAACCGTAAAAGAAGGTAAAAGAAGCCCGCGCGTACGCGCGTCATTATCGCGATTATTCGTAACTTGTTACGGGGCTCCTCGCGATCCGAGAGACTCGGGATCGAGAAAAGCCCTCGGGCGCCCGCTGCTCGCAGGTTTTATTGCGTTAATTAGACGCGCTCGCGTCTTAATTGATAACGGACTTTGAACTGGATACGCGCATGGATTTTGTTGATGGCCGGCGCTAATTTATCGTTTCCGCACGGGTTTACGAGCCGAACCCCGCCCGAAACAGAATAGCGACCTTCGATCGTGTCCCTCGTCGGCGAGATCACGAGGACGCGTTGATTAGCCTTAACTGGATGTCTGATTTACTTGACAGACAATTATCAGCTACTTTCCGAACGGTCCTTAACCAATTAGTGACGGACATTTCTTACCACTGTACGGCTGACAATGCTTGCGACTATTCGCAAGTTCGTTTAGGTACCGATGTTTTTAAGAGTGGCTAGTAGAAGAAGAGGTGAAAAGAAAAGAACAGGAGTGGAGGTAGGGCAATGGAAACAGATACCCCAGGCGCGATGCTGAACGTAGGTCCCCGGGGAATCTAGTCCGGCAAAAAGAAAGTAGAGGGGCAACCTATTGGTTGTCCCTGGAGGTGGAGTGTTTTAAAATTTAACCACCTTCCCTTAACAAAAAAATAGTGGAGGAAGAGGTGGTGATATGATCCCCTCGTCATTTCTTATTTTACGACTTAGACATCTAGCGGAAAAATATGATTGGCAGCTGAACAGAAGGCACTTGGAAGAAATGCGGACAGGCACGCCCCGAGTCACACGTATTTTCGGCTCTAGCAAAATATTGACCAATCCTAACGATTGGGGCTACGGAAATATCAATGATGGCAAAACGCCTTGCCCTGTACCGTCGCAGGTGATTTCTTTTCAGCTCCCAGTAATACAAGGGGTTGAGACAATAATAAAGCAGGTTTGCTACGAAAGTAGAAGAAAAATACGCTCTAAAGGAAACCTGAGAAACCCCGAAAGAAGACTCCCTTCGGTATGATGCTTTTCATCATTAGTGATTGCAGCTTCAACCGCAATCTCGGCTCTAGGTCGTTTAAGAACTACACTGGGAGACGTTGTTATAAGACACTCCATTTAATTCTCGTTATCGCGTGTACGTATACGCATTTGAATATCCGATGGAGGCATCAGTTCAAAATAAAACATTTTCCACGATTTCTTATAATTTTGTCCACCAATGTACAAAATCGCGTCGTTGCCAGAGCAAACAGGTTTGTTGCTCGCGGTACACTCGAGGGATTGGAACAATAATAAAGCGAGGTTGCTGGGAAGCAGAAGAAAACTCTAGCAAAGCGCTGCGGCAGGAAGCACCGAAAGAAAAATCCGCTTGGTATATTCCTCTTCATCATTCGAGATTGCAACCTCTATCGCGACCTCGCCTCGACGTAAACTTCAACCGCGAGCAACGAGGCGTCTTCGGGTGTGTCTGTGCATACCCTAACACGGTGTACGCGACAGAGATCCCAGACGAAGAGTAGCAACACGCCCGAGCTACCTGCCTCGGATAATCGGTATGATGAAACGACGACCGGTTTTCTCGAACGGAGGATACACTTTGAGTGCATCCTCTGAAATTATGGGTCTCCCTTCCTCCTTCGTTCTCTCTTTCTTGCTCTCGCTCGCACCTTCCTCTTTCCTGCCGAGGAGAAACCCCGCAAAATCGCATCTTGCTACCGACAGATTGAATCTCGGAGCTGGCGGAGACAGAGGATACTTCCTCACGAGCCGTCAATCGATACCCGAACGACCAGCACGCCGTTGGTTACCCCGACATTTTTGGAATCTCCTACACCCGCTCGCCAAATGACGCCCGAATCAATCGTCCGGCCGCGATCGCGCGAAAGATTCCCTTACGTAACCAAGTGACCCGGGGCCGAGCAACAAAACCTTGAAAATCAATACCCTTACCGAGAAGCTTTTTTTCCTCTCTACAGAAGGATAACGCGATTATAAGGGTTTTGCGGACAGGTGGCCAGGGAAACACGTGATTCCCGGCGAATTTCTACGGTGCATCCTCTGCGATGCGATGCTGTCGAACCTAGTCAAGTGGTTTCCGTGTTTGGTATGCTCTAACAGTTTTGGTAATTGTATAGAAAAGGTCTGCCTGCTCCGATTTTGATGAAATTTCAATATGTTATAGATTTTGACATTTTGAACAAGTTTTTCCTTTTCCAATATAGGGGGTAGCTTTTAGTTTTCGAGATATTCGCAAAAAACTATTGCTAATACTGTATTGAATTTTCTGTATTCTTGTACGCTCCGTGGCAACGTAACGCCGATCCGCGCGGCGTTTGTTTACTTTTTTTTGTAAACACGCTGTGAAGATGAGAGGGGAAGCAGAGTCTCACTCTATATAAGGTGACACATATATAGAGTAAGTAAAAATTTGGAAAGACTACTCCTGGATTTTTGTATGCGTCCCTCCACGACCTAATCACAACTCATTCTGATCGCACGATTTTTCCATTACTAGTTCAAATTCTACATAACAGCTACAACGCAAAGATTATGCTTCAATTCCACAGAATCGTACATCTTTCGATGCGTATCGTTTTACCTTGTCAACCAATTCCGATGAAATTTTCAGTATGCGTATAACTAACATAGAAATATATTCAATATATTTAACAATATATTTTCTTAAATGTATTTATTTCTACGCGTAATCAAAAGTGTTCCCTGACTTCAAAAAGGTTAAGAACCACTCACCTACACCTACGACTATATTTCTTTTATTTTCATTTCACATATGTACCTGTATTTATACTCATTCTTATAAAAAATTTTAATTCGTCTGTTTAAAAAAATTTTCTCAAATTCAATCTTACATTTTGGTCCACCCGTACGAGAATGTTAATATGCATCGTTTCAAAATCAAATATGACATCGTGTATGTATTGAGAATGATTGTATGAAGAGAGAACAGCCGAGAGAGATTTGTCTGTTTACAGAACACTGTGTGTTTTGATAAATCGTTCCGGGGCGAACGCGCGAGTGATCTGTTCTGGGTAACCATCTTCTTGTTTATTTATAACTAGATCGCGGATGTTCATACGAGTTCACATTTTCAATCGAAGTCTTTCTACACCGGGATCTCGGGAACTATTTTATTGGCGATACAGTATCCTAGTTTCTCCATAGAGAAAACATTGCACGTTTTGTTTGTAGGAGTTTTACGCGCGTGCTGTTAATAACTCACGATGGTATCGGTTTGCTTACATCTATGATTGGTTAGCATATCTACAATCGAATGTGATTTACGGCAGTTCGCGGGATTAGATAAAACTAATCTCTTCCGCACTTAAACAATGTAAAGATTTAATCATTGAAAAATGAATCTGAAAAAACTTGACTGCACTGATAAGCCTGTTATCGCTTAATGAAGGAAGGTGTGCAGTTGGTAATGAGATCGTTATAAGTGAAAAACAAGTGTTGTATCTAATAGAGTTTATATAAAGAATGACTTGACTATGATAATTGACGCGCATCAACGGATATATGGCTGGTGATACAGTTTTATCATTTTTTGAAATGTGCATTAAGTAAATCGAAAAAGAGAAAAATTGGATAAAAGAGTAAAAAGATAACTAGATAAATAGAGCAAAAGAAAAAAAGGGAACAAAGATAAAAAGATATTATGGATTCGTGGCGATACCGTGTTTTGCGATAAATAATATATCGATCAGTTGACATTTCGAGGTAAATATAGCCTTTTACGGCATTTACATTTATCATTGAGCAGGATCGATGGATTTTCAACCTTTGGTACTATTAATAAAAAGGGACGCCTAAACATACGACCTTTTTCTATAATCTTTCGCACATATATACAAAGCACGAAGGTTTTAAATATTATTCAATGATCCACGTTCGGGTCGCAAAACTTCTATGAAAAGTAACGCACGCGTGAAGTGACATTTTGCAATGGATGTTGTCTTATACAGCCTCAAAAATAAATACTGCCAAGAGCGTAACCTTTTCTCTTGTTATCGCAAGACATTTTTCAAGGTCTGATTGAAGATGTATTTATCAGAGCCTTATAACGAAATAGTATAGTATAAAAACATTTTTCATCGAGAAGAAAACATTGAAAATTTATTTACTCTCACTCTCCAGCTTGGTTTGCTTTGTTCTAATCGGTAGAGTGTAACGTAAATAAATATTAGAATTTTAAACAGTCGCAAGTGCCACGAATGCAGATCTGCAGTCTGATAGTAATTCGAAGCACGTCACGCATTGTTTTCAGTCTCGAAACCGTGGCTTCAAACTCGTATGGCATCTGTCGTCACAAATAAATATTTTAACAAGACCAAATCCTACGAATCGCTTCGTACACGCTTGTTATGCGTGCTAACTGAACGTGACAATTCTGTGTCAACGCGCACTTAACCGCGCATTTATTAAGACGGTTTCTTGCTCTGTAACAGCTGTACATTGCCTTCGCGTCAACATTCTCTGAGCGGACAGCAGAGGACAGACTCTTTAATTATCCTTCATAAATTTCAACCGACAATATATCTCAACGCTTAACCATTCTGTCGTTGTAACGTGTATGCTTCGGATTTCTTCCAAATTCTTATTAAGGGTCGATTCATACATCTCCGATATCGGAGTCCGACAAAATATTCTTACCCAGGTTTAAGTAAGACCGTCCACAACCGGAAAACCGAGTCCGATTTTCCTCCGATACTTTTCCTTCGAGTCGAACAGGCCATAACTAACGAATAAAAGGTTTCTATCCCTCCTCAGGTGAACTATCGGTAGCTCTCCTTTACAACTTCATGGTAATGAGATTCCTACTCAAGTTGCCTCAAAAATCGGCCGGGAATGCATGGATACCGAAAACGCCGGCCGGATATGTATGAATCGGCCCTCAACGGTAAGAGCCCGTTCAGACACGGCGGAATCCGCACGATTTCAACCGCGCGGACCTTGTTTACATTAGCGTCTATGTATTCGTTCACACATGACAGCACGGTTGAACAATCGAAAACAAAAATCTAATACAAACAATAATACCAGGGACGCCGCGTGCGGTTGTGCAGGTTGTGCGCCGCACACGGGCGCTTCATCGAAGGGGCGCACAGTGGTCTGGAGGCCCGTTTTCGTGGCCAAAACTATTGTAGCGTTATTTCAAGGTTTAATGTTATACTGTTTAGGTCGTTGGATTCTTCTTGATACCAGTTAGAATAGTATGAAGTAAAAAATATATGTTAATATTTAAAAAATTGCTGTATCTCATCACAGAATTATCTAAAATGTAAATATATAATGTAAATGTATAATATATATGTAATATATGTAAATGTATAATATTTTGGATTTGGGAACTATGAAAGGTTGTTACTTTATAGGAAAAAGATTTTTTCAATATATTAAAGTTGAAAAACTGAATTTTGGCCACGAAAACGGGGTCTCCAGACCACTGTGGGGCGCCCAGCCCTGGCTACCGTAAACAGATATTTTTGCTAAAAGAAAGGGTTATTCAAATCATTTTCACGTTTGAAGAGGCCCTGGATAATACCCTCGGAAATAGTATAATTTGAGGGAACTACATATGTATTCTTTGTTTCAATTTTTCTGAAACTAGAGACCGAGGGAAATTCATTTGCAGGGTGCCCCGAAAATGTCATTCCTTGAAAGAGGACATCCCCGAGGTTATTTCAAGCAACTTTTTCTTTTACCAAAAATGTTCTCCGCGGCTTTGTTCAGGAGTTATTAACGAAAATCGTGGACCAACCAGACCGCGGGTACTGGAAACCGATTCCGGCTCGGCCAATGACAACGCCGAGCTCTGCTGTAGCCGCGTTTCGATTGGTCCGTGTTTTTCGTTAATAACTCCTCAGCAAAGCCGCGGAGAAGATTTTCGTAAAGGAAAGACTTACTTCGAATGACTTGAGGAATGACTTTCAAGGACGTGCAACATGTTTGAGATGATAGTTGTATTAAACTTTTAACACGCTGGTTGCATGTGCAAAATTGCACATACGAAATCATTCCTTCACCTACCAGTACCAGAAACTGATAGACTCGAGTTGGTAAGTTCTTGTCTCAGATATGTACCACTCGGGAACAGATTATGAATCGTTGAAACGAATTATTCTTAGCAGACCTCTTCGTAATTGCATAAATTGAGCTTTCTCGGCAGTTGCCCCCGGAGTCCATTGCTAATTTAAACGGTGCGGACCTCTTCCTTTCTCACGGCTCTCTTCGTTGCTACATTGTTGGCCATAGCTTTTCTTGGAAATAGGCTCCACCATCGCTATGGTGACAGAACTTCGCCGAACGTTTCACATTAGAATTCTCGGTATGCGAAAACGAATCGCTGGTGATTCACATCCCACACTTCGTCCTTTCGAAGGAAATCCGACCACGTGAAAGTTAACTGCTCGTAAATTTCGAGTGGAAAAAGCTTTATGGATCACAGTGCTGTGTCGGTCGATACACTAAATCTCATCCCATAAAAATAAATCTTGCAGCGATGTTTTTTACAAGATGTAACAGAAGAACAGAGGAACTTGACAGACTTATACGTTCGCAATGATTCATCGTCTTCTTCGTTCAATTAAACGTTTCATCGTCTCCAAGTGTATTCTATTCGGTCGGCGAGAAAGTAATTTCGGTATTATAAGGTGAAATAAAACCGAATTTTTTTATGCAAACGATGAACTTTAATCGATAAAATATTTTTCGTATTTATACTTTTTGACAAAAGATCATCGAACCAAAGGGAAAATGTCTTACTCGGTAAAGTTCTTCGCTCGAATAAAAAAATTGAGCTCTCTATTTCACCTTAAAATACCGAAATTATTTTCTTGCCAACCCAATAGGTTCGAGAGAATCGAAGATGGATAAAGATGTTTAAAAATATACATATACGTCGGATGTATACGGTACAGGTGCAAACATCAACATTAATTGATCTCCCATGCAATTTGTTCTACAGGAAGTAATGGCGTCGTAACTTAGACATAACTTTCGAAGTAATTAGAACCGGTACGGAATGGGCACGTACGATGTAAACAACGGAGAATGGTAACGATGTATAAATCGTTACGAGTTTACCTTGTATTTTCGACTGTTATTGTAGGCAGGGACAACTATCATAACGTGAGAAATATTTTTATACGTGAAGTCATTACCCGCGACGTTTTTGCTATTTTCTAGTCCACTGTGTCATCTTGTTTACAAAGTTACTCGCAGACGAATCGGAGCACACTGTTGCTCATAATTGTTATTCTATTATTTTGTTATTTATTTAATATTAATTGTAACAAAAAGAAACGACTTTCGAGATGTTCCCTGCTCGTTACTAAACAAACTGGGAAAAGGTCCTCTTCCAGTTTTATTAAAAATTTTATTTAAAATGAACAGCGAAATCAATTTTCTCTAAGGAAAATTACTATGAACTTCCTCAAAGTTTTCAACAGTCACTAATGGAGACACTAAGACATTAATTTTCACTTTTAATTTCAACAAGGACTCTGGCCTTGTATTTTTGTTTCCTGCTCGTTCTCAAAACGAACTTGGAAAAGGCTCGTTATCTTCCATTTGTATTTAAAATTCATAGTTATAAGAATGGTGAAACCACTCTTCTCAAAGGAAATTGGAAAGTTACTTCGAGCTTCCTCAAAGTTTTCAACAGTCACTAATGGGAACACTAAGACATTAATTTTCACTTTTAATTTCAACAAATATCCTCATTAATGAACCAGGACGTTGGCCGAGTATTTAATGGAAAATTGTCAACTATCTAGTTAGGTGTTACTATGCACGAATTGAGCGCAATGGTATATTAGGTATGTACATAATTCGATTTCAGATTTAGCGACATCGAATCATTTCGCTCGCAACATTGCAGACAATTATGTCAAGTGTTGAATGCAATTTCCATTAGAACGGAAAGCTCATTGTCTTAGAAAGGAGCACCAGATGGTCTTTGTTACCACAGACACAAGTACTTGCAGCGATTGGCGTAAGAGACCGATATTTTCGCGTGAAAGACCAGCGCTTCTACTTTCAATAGCGTAAGTACCTACTTGCCCTCGAATTCTTATCAATATTATTTTGCAGTTCCAAGTGACCAGACGTTCTAAAAGAATCTATGCAGATTTCAAATTATAACGAATCTTGAGACTTTTCCAAAGTGAACTTTTTTTTCAAGGTCAATGTGTGTTACTCCATCTTCATAATGTCTCATGTACAAAAATACCTTTCCGAGTATAAAACAATATTTTTCTATGTTCCACAAAATTATGCTAGAAAAATGACTGAAGTTTCTTTTTTTACAAAACAATTATTATTACATTTTTATATGAATATTTTTTCAAATCCATTTCATTCTACAGCATTTATGGAGTTCATCCCGAAAATTGAATTCTGACAAACTTAAAAAATTGCAAGAATTTTTGATCACCAAAATTTTCCAAGAAATTGTCATAAATATACACGATCGTATGCTATTACTCAAATGCCGTTTACAAAATACGCGTGGGCGTTTTGAACACCTACTGTGTACACTCCCTTGCGACTATCATTCGCACAACTGTATCCTCACATTAATTAACTCGTTTTTAATTTCCCAAGAGAATAATCAGACGGCATAACGTTTCAGCATTCTAGGAGAACGTAATTAAGTTTAGATAGTAATCGGCAATGGTAAAAATTCGTTACGCATGTAAAAGCACAGACGAGAACTAAGTATTTGTTTGGTCATAAAGCATAGTACTTTTCTAAGCAATATTTTGTAGTGATTACTTAAGAAGCAAACTAACTGCTCTTGATTTTATGCTCCGTATAATTAGAATATTTTTAACAAGCAAGATACCACGAAAGTGATAAAAAATTACTAAACAGGACTAATATACATTATCTGAAAAATAACCAGACTGCGCTTATCCAATTTTATAGCGTTGTAATTGCAATCAATTGACGTATTCAATAATTTCATATAAAAACAACGGTGCAATCACGGTAATTGTGAAATAAAAAATTTGGAACCCATTATTTCAGCGAGTTCAGTCATTCTAACGTGACACGCTGTTCGAATTACAGGTTGAAAGCAGATCTACGTAATTCGAGAAAATCGAAGCTGAAATCAAATTCTAAATTTTTATCTACATTTGATTTAAAAAAAAAAGAGACAATTTCTAAAAAATAATGACAATCCTCTCTTGCTCAAATCTGACAAGGGAAACACGACAGTTCTTGTACACAAAAATTTCTATATTTCTGAAGTCAATGATATGTCAAAAGATACAAATAAATATAGCGTTAGTCGACCAAGAAGAATTCACCTCTATTCCTTTGGGTGTTTGTTATGGTGGACCTATGTACCAAAAGGTTTTGATGCTCTGTCAGTGAGTGAGTCAGTCAGTCAATCTGTGACCAATTTCTCAATTTTGGTGGTCCTATATTTCGGAACCTACTAATGTTGGAAGATTAATGTTTCGTCAATATTGAGATCCGATAGCATTTAACAAGTGTACAAAATTCCATCTCTCCATCTGCCTCCAGTTCCGAGTTGCAAAAAACGGCTAAGTTGTTTCGTGTAAAAGGAAGTAGTGCGAGAACATGGCTGGTGCACTACCGTGCACTCAGATTCTTCCTGTCAACTATAACAACATCCGTTTCCACGGTGAAGCCGTAAAACCGAAAACACGAAGACACGACAGGTGTCCGGTAGTGGATGGATAGCATAGAGCGCTCACCTTTCCAAGGAATTGTCCTTTGTGGTAAGCGTTTCCCTGAACCGGGTCGACGACGTAATCCGACTCCTGTTCGGTGGAGTTGTTCCAGGAAGACGTGGATGGTCCCGCGGTGATCACACTAGTGGTCCTTATCAAAGAGGACGCGGTATTGCCGAAGTGGCTGCCACTGGCGGAGGACGTGACGTTGCTGGTGCTGTTGGTCGTGGTAGCTGGTTGTACGCTGGCGACGTTCACCGAGGAGGAAACGTCCTGGCCGTTGCTGGCCGTCCTGGAGGATGGTTGTTGCGCGGAGGATGGGTAGAGTAGCGTGGACGTACGCGTCGTGACACAAGTCTTGTCGTCGTTACGGTAACCGGTGGTAACGTTCTCCTTGGGTGTATCCTGCAGGGGGCATCCGGGATGGGACGAGTAAGAGGAAAGGTCGACCTCCAAGGGTAAAGAGGACGCGCCGTGTTTTCGGATCCGTCGGAGGACCAAGCTCTGCAGGGACGCGGAGTTCTTCGAGAAGCTGTGTCGGGGCCGAGTCGCGGCGTTTGCGTGCCTGTCGCCGCTGCCAGCTGATTCGATCGTCTTTTTGGCGGTGTACTCGGACTCGGGAATGGTCTTGATGGTCTCGTTGACTATCTCCGGACACCGAGCAACGACCCCCGTCTCCAAGAAACGGCAAGCGGCCGTTTCGGTATGCAAGTCGCCGGGCATCGTCTCCAGGACGAAGCTCTTGCCGATCGTCTCGTACTCCCGCGGCGGGGACGAGCCACCGACCTGCAGCTCGACCGTGTTCGAAGACAGCATGTCTAGCTTCATCGGAGCAGAGATACTCGTACCGAGAAATCAATTGTTTAGCGCAGACCCTGTTACACACCGACGTCCCGGTCCCGTTTTCTCGGATCGCTCGCACCGTACGATTCTATGGGCCCTCGTTCCACGGGATGTCATGTTATCGAGGATTACTGCATTCGGCACACGGACGACGCCTACCACTTGACGTACGCGACACACGTGCACACCGTGAGCTCGTTCTCTCGAGGAACGCACAGTGTCACACGCTGATCACGGCCGTACGCGACACGATCGACCGTACCTCGCATCCAGGGCGAAACAGCTGGCGGATCTCGAACGAGTCAAGAGTCAAGGGAAAAGCGTCGTTCCGGGCAACTGCGCGCGATCCTACGATATACGCAAACGCACGCGCTCTCTGTTAAAACCGACGAGCCTGAGACGCTCACACCCCTGCCGCTCCACCAGTCGAATCGCCACTGATCACCACTGATCGCCACTGTTCCGCGCGCACCGACTCAACGACCGACACCCTCCCACGGTTCTGTAGTCCCCCCACCACCTCAACGCCACCTGCGTGCGCAGGGCCGTCGACTGCGGTCGACGACGTCGAGGGTGCCGAGGAAACGCGATCTTCGACCAAGTTCTATCAACTTTTATTTAACGCTAAAACTACCGAACCAGTAGGAGAGACTTCCAGGGGAGATTACGATTTCCGTTGCCCCTCGTTTTAAGGTTACATTTGTGTTCTTGGGATTATTTCAAGAAAAAATGTATATATAACATGGTGTCAAATCGGCCCGGTTTAGCCGGTAAAGTAGATTTCCTGTTTTTTATAAATTTGTAAATATCTCGGTAGCTATGCGAAATGTGGCAAAATATCAAGAGACCTTTTTTGTAGAAAATGAAATTTCCAACAATTTATGTCCTGTGACATTTTTTTATCAGCTGCGCAGTTTTCGAATATATTTATATTTTAGAGCGAGTTGTGGTTAGGTCGTGGGAGGGGGCAACCACGCATACGGAAATCCAGGAGTAGTCTCGAATCTCTCAAAAATTCAAAGAGATCTGCCCATCTCTGAAAAGGAAAAAGTGGTTCAAAATGTTTTTTATAGGAAATTCAATTTCCTACAAAAAATGTCTCTTGATATTTTGCCACATTTTGCATAGCTACCGAGATTTTACAAATTTATAAAAAACAGGAAATTACTTTATCGGCTAAACGGGGCCGATTTGACACCATGTTATATATACATTTTTTTCTTGAAATAATCCCAAGAACACAAATATAACCTTAAAACGAGGGCCACGGAAATCGTAATCGTGCCGACTACCAGCTTATTATTGAAATCCTTAGAGGAACAAATATTTCGGTATTTCGTAAAATTGATGTACCCAATTTTTATTTTGCATGGAGATCCGCAGTCCAATAACGATGGCCGCTTAATTTTTGTTTCTTTTATAATCATTAGTGTTCTGATTATTATTATTAGCGTTTTGTATAATTATTAGTGTTTTCCCACCAGTTTACAATAGTTCAATATTAGTTTTAGAGGCCTTCTGCCGCGAAGCTATACAAAGAACGGTCCTGGATAGTCGCCGTAAGAGGGCAACACGGTCGCGTTTATGTGGCAGACAGTACAAAACGAAATTCTACCTGTAAAACAGTAAGATATTAGAGATTAAGTATTTTAGACAATATGTTAATAGAATTTGTTACCCGACTGAGAAATATTGTGATATCTAGCAAATACTGATATGTGTCTATATTTAGACTACAATTTTATTGCTAATAATATGTATTAATATACGTATACACAGTTAAGTAATTAAATATGTATCTATGTACGTTAGCTTATAAGTCAGAACGGTTTTAAAGCTTTTTGTTTAATAAAAAAATACCGTACAAGAGCAGGTCGCGCTAATACAGGTAGATGCCGGTAAAGTAAATGTCTATTTATTCTGACTGGAGTGAGAAACAGAAGCATCGACGACATTGGACGACATTTCGTCGGTGCAGAAGACCACTGAGGAGAGATTCTCGTCGCGACGCGTCGGTGAGAAAACGAATCATCACGAAACCATATAGATTATCATCAAATGTTATATTCTCCGCCATATTGCAGACTATGTTTTGGTCAGGGCTGTGCAAGTACTCGCAAAATGCGAGCCGAGTCGAATACTCGCACCAACTCGCACGATGCGAGTACGCAGTGATGCCAGATTTGTGGCTCTCGGGATTCTTCCCCTCCGCTCGCTCAGCCGGCTCGATCCCCCACTCTGACGCACCGTCGTTGCTACGTTGCTTCTACTGCGCACGTGCTACACACGACCGTACCTCTACTCTGCCCGTGTGAGTGCCTGTTCGATTGCACGCGCGCTACACCCACCAGTACCTCTACTATGTCGACGACGGTGCGTCAGAGTGGGGGATCGCGCCGGCTGAGCGAGCGGAGGGGAAAAATCCCGAGACCCACGAATCTGGCATTACTGCATATTTGATCTTACCATTTACCGAGCATATTATTCGTTGCGATATATACCAAAATGTTCGCTTTCATTCTAAGATCGTTGGTTGTCCAAGCGGTTAACGATAATCGGTGCTATGATCGGCGATTGGATAATGAGAAAGCGGCACTCTCTGTGTCTTCACCAGACCCAGGTCTGGATCAGAGTTTTGGCAAAGAACAGTTGTGGAACTGACCCCAACTACGCGAATTACATGAGTAATGCGAATAGCGGTGTCCGTGTAAGTCGTTTGGGGACGGTTAGTAGAGGAGCGGTCCAATGACCGTCCCGGGTGTGGTTAGGTTTTTTTTTAACTTTCCCCCACATCATTAAAAAAAAAAAAGGTCTGGACCAGAGTCAAATTGACTCATTGTCAGTCAATCGAAGCAATCGCTTCCCACCACGCGATGGCTCGGTGACTCGGTATTTAACAGTCTTGCCAGACGGGGCGCTTTTTTCACGCATGCGCGAGTTTCGTCAGGTACGAAAAATAGTGGGAGACTATTATTAGCGGGAACGTCTAGCGGAGTCCGTTACGACCGTTACGACACGAGGCACGAAAGAACAGCAGGCTGCGAGAATTTCAGATAAGTTATTACATATTAATATTTAATCAAATAATACATTTTTTGAAATTAGCAGGGCGGCCAAGGTACTCAATTTTTGTACTTGACTACGGCCGTATGGCGTAAAACTCATCGCGCATGCGCGAAAAAAGCGCCCCGTCTGGCAAGACTGCTCGGTAACGCGAAGCAGTGATGTGATATGGGGCGCTTTTCACGCGCATGCACGAGTTTCGTCAGGAACGTATCTGCGTCCGAAGTTTGTGAGGGATTATTGGGGGGAAAATAGTGGGAGCGTCTAGCAGAATCCGTTACGACTGGTTACGACCGTTACGACACGAGGCGCGAAAGAATAGCGGGCTGCGAGAATTTCAGATAAGTCATTGTTAATATTTAATCAAATAATACATTTTTTGAAATTAGCAGGGCGGCCAAGGTACCCGATTTTCGTACTTGACTGAGGCCGTCTGACGTCAGAATATTCGCGCTTGTGCGTGAAAAGCGCCCCATATCACATCACTGCGCGGAAGCGAGGCGTCCCCCACTTTCCTATTTCTTTCCTCCGCGCGACGTTTCGGCCTATCGCTAACCGATTTTCGGACGCTATTTTTCCTGAAACATTGAAAAATAAAATGCAGTGTGTGATAAATTTATTAGAACCACAGTGAGAAAAATATTTTTATTTCCAATGTGACAAATCATGTCGCTTACAGTTTTATCAAACGCGTACATATATTTCAATTTGTAAACGTGAATACATATATTTCGTAATCCTAATTGACCTGAATGTTTTTCGTTTCTAGCTGGCATATTCACATCATGAATATTCGCTTACACGAATTGTCGCGCTTACGTGAAAACAATGAAAATAAAATATCAATAAAATCCTAATTCGTGCAAGTGAATATTCATGATGTGAATAATATGTGATTGAACGAAGAAAGTGTACCAATACACAGTAAAATGAAATACACTTGGTTTTGCATTGTGCCTTCTGTTAGCTGCGTATTACGATGTATTCAAAACAGCATATAGTACGCTATACACCGATGAAGCGTGAGAAAGCTCATTGTTTTTGATATCGTGTAAAAAGGAAGTGCAAGCGACGGTGCATCGTTCCTTTGCATGCAGAACGGAAGTAAACTGACTTGAAATATCTATGTACATGCATTCGCATTCTCACGGATCGTTTAGGTATTAATTAAATCAGAATTTCACTAAATTTTCCCAGACGTTTCCTCAAAAACCAGGTCTTAAAAATCTTTTTATCCTTATATTCAAAAAGAAACTAAAACATACAACTATCAGTTTCAATGCAAATTTTTTCGATTATGTAATGTGAATCATTCAACGTACCAAATTACAGTTTACTACATATATTATATAGAAGTCAAATGTCGTCTTTTGTTTAATTAAAGCGATATTGGCTGGAGAATAATAATATGATATTAACGCAGAATAAACGTTCGAGTTCGAAAATGTAGAAATTAGAAAAGAAATGGTAGATTGTTGTAATTTCGTGTCAAAGCTGGAAGCCTCGAATTTTATGAAGAATTGTTTAGCAAAAGGGGTGGTACGCGTTGGCAATGATCGTACGGCCCTGATTCTACTATTTGCTTCGTTGTCCTCGCGTTCAATCTGCTTGCTCCTTTCCGCTTGTTCGCTTCTGTTGCACTTTCTCTTTCTCTCCTGACTCCCATACCAGAACTCTAGCGCCGTCAAACGGGGAACACGCATCGTCCCATCATGCGTATTCGGTCATTCACACAAGATATACCTGTTTTAACATTTGAGATGCGCTAAGTGCACATCTAAATATAGGAACGGGTATAGGAAGAAAGAACGTGGTTATAGAATCCAAAGCAATGACCGTCATGTGCTTCATGTACCGTTTTACATTTCGTAACCGTTTGACACCCGATCAGAATTCCGAGAGGCTGCTGCTTTCAATGGCAAGGTGTAGCGATACACATAGTAATGGCGAGCACGATCGAACTTTTATGCACGAACAATAGATACGCTAGGCATCATCTAAAAACACATATTTTGTCCGAAAGATTTAGATTCGCTAAAGGCGCTCAAATTGAGAACTTGACTACATTTTTATTTTACAGAGGTAATTCTATTATTGTACTTCATGCACCGTACTGTGAATGTTATAATCAGATTCGAGATATTCCTGCAAAATAAAACATTTCTGCATGAATTTCTTCCGTTAATAATTTTATTCAGTTGAAAATGGTATTTTTGCTGCAAATACAAAATGATAAAATCTATACAGTCTAGTTATAATTATAAATCAGCAGTTTTATAAAAAAGGAAAATGTATGTCGCTCGTTAGAAGATAGCTTGTGGTAAAGACAAAGTAAATGTGCAACGCGTGTCAAGTGCATCACCACCACGCCACCACCTGCTGATGTACTTACCTTGCACAGATATGCATCACAGCGCGATCTATCGTTGATGTCGCAGATAGACGCTTGTGCAATGACGAAAATATTGATAAATCATGTTTCCTGTACATTGAATTAGTGTTTTCCTTGATTAGGAAAGTGCGTGGTTATCAACCTTTTTCCTCGAAAAAAACGAAAAAGGAAAGAAACGTAAATTCGATTCGAAGCCAAAACCAGGAAACAGAAATTCAAGATATGAAGAAGGTCACTTGCAGTGTTTTGTTTTTACATGATGTAATAACCTATTTCTCGAATATACATTGAACAAGAGGGAAGAGATAACACTGGAATGTATTACAACTGGTTCGAAGTTCATCTACTTTTCTTATCACGCTATGATTTATATTGCATTTCTCGGCACTTCCTTGTTTCTTTGTCAGTATAAACGTAATGTTCGGGTCGTACAGATTTAATTTATCTAATATCTGCTACACCGTGTTACTATACGTCACGATTGTCCCACCGAGTTACCTTGGAACATTTAGGTAACTCCTGTTGATTCGAGAAGCGAAGATGCTTGAAAGAATACATTATATTAGTACAACTACATCTTCTGTGTCACGTCAAATTCGAAAAAATGAATTCGTTTTTGAAGACTGTCAACTCTATGACCAACAAGAGGAACGTGATGGTCAAACAATCACTGCAAAAGCAGTTAAACGTCAGCGTGATGGAAATAGAAGGAGCACCAGGTGCAGAGAACGTCGTAATTGGCAACTGCGAAGAAAGCATGACACTTTGTTCTGTGTTGGAAGCGATTTTCTTACACGGCTTAAAGAACAGTCTTTTAAATCGTGTAACAGAAGTTCTAAGTGGTCCAGACCTAGATACAATGCCACAGCCGAGTTTCTGGGGTCCTCTATTAGTTTTCTCCCATCGACAGATCATAGATCAAATACAAACGTTCAGTCAAATCAATACAGAAGTTGGATACTGCAGAGCTTGGATACGATTAGCATTAAACGAAGGTCTGTTAGCTAGCTACTTTTGTTCGATCAGGAGAGACAATTCAGCCTTGAAGCCATATTATAATCCTTACGCGTTCATTAGAGATTTAGATCTTGTGGAAGTAGCGCAAAGATTAATCGAGAATCTTGAACACATTCGCTTTAAAATTGCCTGCAGCGGAAGTATTTTAAATTATTGGTCGTCTACGCCTCTTCTATTAGCGGGTATATGGTCACCCCCGATGAAATCTTGTCCCGTACAGAGTGCGATCGACGTTGCGAAAACAATACCTACAGAAATAAAAGATAACGAAAATTTGGATGAAGTAGAAACAGCTAGTTCTATCGGTAGTTTGGGATCTTTTAATTCGTCACATTACGTTACCGAAGATGAAGCTTTAAAAATTATATTGGCTACTGGAAAGCCAAATAATATCGGTACGGAACATTTTGTAAACAATCTAAGCAACATGACACCTACAAAAGTAGAAGAGGAATCAACTTCAGAAGTATTAGAAGAAGAACAACAAGTTTTAAATACTAGTACCGTAGACACTAACACGATGCCTGATACCGAAGATTCAGGGATTGAAACTACTTTACAAAATCCTGAGACATCACAGGATACTGCTACAAGTACGGTCGGAAATTCATTAATTAGAAAATTAGGTTGGTCAACATCATTCGAAGACTGTGAGTCTTCTTTAACTTCTTCCGTAATATCTCCTGACTCTGCAACAGATGCACCTCGTACACCAGGTGACGGGGCCACATATGAATCGATTGTTCAAAGCTATCAAATCGCTGGTAACACATCAACGCCGGATCTGCAGGAATTTTTAAAAAAATATCCGAAAAAGGAAACAGCTGATAATGGAAGCAAAGCTCAATCAGAAAACAAGGTATAGTTTTATGCAAAATTTATTATCTCTTAAATGGATGAATGTTGTCAATTTCAAAACACAATCTAATTCTTTCGTTGCTTTTAGGTTGAAATCAATTTTGATGAACAATTGGGAAAACTTCCCAGAGAAAAGGGTTTGGATCTACAAAATTATTGTTGTTTCGATTGTGGTCATCCAATTGGTATGACATTTTCAAAAGCACACGTTTGTGCGTATTTAGGACATTACTATTGTTCTAACTGCATGTCACCGAACGATTACATTATTCCATCGAAAATAATTTATAATTGGGATTTAAAACATTATCCTGTATGCAATAAAGCTGCAGCATATTTGCAGGATTGTTCAGTGTTGCTAGACTTGAAAGTCTTGAATCCACGAATTTATATGGCTGTGGATAGTATGGCTCAATTGCAATCATTAAGAATTCAATTGAATTTACTGAGAGCCTATTTGTTCACTTGTCGTGAACCTATAATTGAATCTCTGCAAAAAAAAGTTGCACCAAGAGACTATCTATACGAACATGTTCATCAGTACTCTATTTCTGACCTTCTTGACATACCTAATGGAACCCTTGCACAACAGTTACAGAAAGTTGTGGAATTTGCAAGAAATCACGTTTTAAATTGTTGGCTTTGCAGTCAAAAGGGTTTTATATGCGAAATTTGTACTAATCCAAACGTTATATATCCTTTTAATATGGAGTCTACATATAGAGTAAGTCAATGTTATTTTTCCTGTTCGAAGTTAACGTGAATAGATAAAGTATATTTTATTAATGAAAACTATGTTTTATGTGATTTTAGTGTGGAGCTTGTAATGCAGTATTTCACATTGAATGTTTAAATGCACATAAACCATGTCCAAAATGTGAACGTAGACGCAAACGAATAGATCTGCCACTTTTAGATGTGGGCTGTACAGACTTATTAGTGGATGGTGCATTAAAAGCTAATATAAACGAATAAGTAAAATTTTTAGAAAATTACATGTTTTTATTGTAAAAAAAAATGTGTGCAGTATTGTCTTTTTTTATAAACTGATTATTTAATTGGTTTCTAATGTTATCATAGCTAAATTTTTTTAATTTAATAAAAATTATTTTGTATCTATAATGCATAAGAATCTTATACTTTTTTTAAATAACATTCTATATAACATTAAACAATGAACAATCTGTATACGTGGAGAATTGATAAGAGCTAAATAAGGTAATTTGGACCATATTTAAATGATACACTAATTGCATACCTTTCTTTGTATTTTGCTTAATTTAAAAATTTATCTTTTTTATACTTTACATCAAATTTATTTTATTGTCTTTATTATTTGTTGTTTATGAATGCATTTTGAATGATACTTTTGTCATAATATAGATAGTACTTTACATATAATATAGCAAGTTAAATTTCATATCATAGTTTTTAATTGCTGCTTGTTACAAGAAAAGCTTCTCGTTTTTGAGATACCTCGATTTTGAAATTTACACACAGTTCCAATATTATGTAATATACATTTTATTAAAACATTATGTACAAAAGGTAGTAAAATATATTGGCCATACATTTATGCAATTATTTTGTATTTACTATGCTTAATACTGTTATATTTATGAAATGTAAAAAATCACCGTGCTTTGTAAGCAACATCCTTGTATCATGCATGTATATATACTAAACCTATTGGTTTTAATGTACTAAATTGTAAATAAACATTGTAATTTGTATATACTGACTCTCATTATGTTAAGATAGTAATAGGTTTATCAATTAAACAAATATTTTACATATTGGTTAACAATGAATATTTTTACTTCGTATGCTACTAAATGGTAACCAGTATATGCAAAATGTGTTTTTTCATAATGAAGTACGTCATTGTATTACTGAAGTAAATGAATATGCGTGAAGTACCTTATAGACTAGAAATAATTCATGTGAACAAAACTGTAAGATAAACCATAAAGAGAATACAGTTCTGGTTTATCAATATTACGTGTTTCTAATGTATTTACATTTTCCTTCACATTTTTGGAAACCGTACAGCTTCTGAAGTTCATTTTTTTAGTAATTTCATTTGTACTACGATTTTGATTTAATTAATAAATAATTCTAAATTAATATACTAAGAATACAATACATCATATTAATATGACTGGCAAAGTATAAGATATTTGAACAGAATTATATCATATAGAACATAAATATATAATATTATTTTTATTAATTTCGGGTATTTATATTAACTAATTCAGAATTATAAGGTTTCAATATTTGTTGCGATAGATAAAAGATTACACATAAATTCTAAAAGAATTGTTATGAAATATTTTATATGAAAGAATGAACTTTTCTAGTCTAACTTGCATCATAAGGCACATTGATTTCCTTAATTCTAATTATTTAATACTTTCGCTTATTATATTGAAGTTTAAAACATTTTATAAAAAATAATATTTACAAGATCTCAGTGCCTATACTTAAGGTTTTTCCAGGTACCTATTCACAAAACAAACTTACGATTTTATGCAATATAACAACATTGTGAGCAATGAGACATGTATTGATTTAGAAAAGTTCGAATTGTTATTGGCACTTTGTTCCATTATGATCTAAAATAAATATTACGTAATAATGAAATGTTTATTCGTAATTTACAGTGGTATAAAAACCGATTTTGAAAATGTTTGTAATATGTGTAATACTCTCTGTTCAATGTTTTAGAAACGTTAATATTTTAAGTCTAACGTATATTATGCGTAGAAATGCAGAATACTGTATTATCTCTTAGATGAGATTTTCTGTTGTGAATGGTAATTTACTTATGTAAATATGTTCTCCTCAGTCACACAATTCGATCATTCATTTTCATTCAACACACATAGAAAAAGTCTCAATGAAAATACTTATAGATGCAAATACACTTTTCAGAATTCTTTTTGTAATATAAGAAAATAAATATTCGTATTATTTTCTTATACACACATACATGCAACTTTACAATAGTATTTTTTAACTTGGAATCTGAACCTTCATTTAATAATACTTTTCAGTTGAGTAACTATTTTGTACTGTCTCTTATCATCATGTTTGAAATACTGCCAATTTAATTTGGAATGATGTTTCAACCTGCAGCATTCCTTTTTATGATAATAACACAACTTTGAAGTCTGTTCGAATGTTAGATCAATGTAAGGTTTTTGGAAAATACGCAGATGGCAAAATTGGTTTGTCTGACAAACCAGCTCTTCTTAATCCACCCTGTAACGTAGCACTCGAACTTTTCGCTTTTGTACCATTTGATGGTAAACACGAGTTATTATTTTCTATTACAGCTGGCGTCGAAGAAGAGCCTGCGACATTTCCAGATAACTTATTTAAAGAATTAATCCTTTCCATAGGAGTACTGGTACTTGATATTTGGCCACTTTTGTTAAACGTCGATATACCCATCGTACTGTCAGTAATGCCAACACCCATAGATCGTGCGGACATGCGTGTTGTTTGATTAATATTTGGATTTTGTACAATTGGATTCCTCATCGGTAGCCCAGACAACATGTTTGACTGCATTGTACTAGGTGCGGGAGTACGTGTTTCATATTTATTCGTAATTAATTTATTTGTTCTTGGAAGGGTCAGCTGAACTGAAGAAGGTACAGTAATCGGAGCTGTTATAGTAGCATTTTGTAATGGAGACTGATTGTCTGCTAATCGTCGATTTAACCAACTAATCACTGCAAACATAAATTAGTATAATTAGAATAGAACCGTTTGTACAATTTCTTAAGGAATAATCAACAAAAATAGTGTCTTACCATTATCATTGTTTTTTATTGTCTTTTCTTTTTCTTCTAACTGGTTCTGCAATACTTTAAGTTGCTCCTTTAAATTATCGACCTCAGTTTTTGCGTCTCTTGCTTCTTTAACCGAGTTCTCCATTTTATTTTCTAATTGGCCAACCTCTTTTTGTTTAGTATCTAACAACCGTTCTTGCTCGAGAGCTATACTCGTTCTTAATTTCAATTTTGATTTAGTAGAAGCTAGCTCGTTCTGTAATTTCGTCAATATTTCATTAGCTTTAACTAATTCATCACTTAAGTTCCGTAAAGAATTTTGTTTTCTCTGTAACTGTCCCTCCTTGTCAGCCAAAAGATCCTCCAAGTGTTGTTTCTGTTCTTTCGCTGTTTTCAACATTTCTGTATGCTTGCCAATAAGTATACCTTTGTCTTTTAATTCTTGTTCAAGCACAGCAACTTTAGTTTTCAAACTGTTTACAGTTTTATCTTTTTCATGGTAGTCCGTATCTAATTTAGAGTTTTGCTTCTTCAATAAATTTAAATCTCTTTGCGTAACATTAAGCTCTCTCTCAAGATGTTGCTGCTGCTTTATTTGTTCTATGTTTGTTACTTCTAGAACAGATAACTTATCTTTGTATGTTAAGTTTTGCGTACGCAGTTCTGCAAGTTCTGTATGCAGCTCTTTTACAATATCCGTGTGTCTGCGTTCCGCTTCTAATTTATCTTTCTCGCTTTGACATTGCCATTCTAAGCGAGCTTTAGCAAATCTGTAAAATAACAATAATATTTCACGTACATCCAGTAAACATATTTGACAAAATGACGAGTAGCTTTACATACCTATCTTTTTCTAGACTCATTTGCTCGCTAGATGATAATTGCATCTGACTTCTTTCTGCGTTATATTTCTGTTCTAATTGTTCTAATTCCTTTGTCTTTATTTCTACCTTATTTGTTAAATCAGTTAATCTAGCTTCAAGCGTGACTGTGTTCCTACTTTGCTGCAGAATATTTTCTTTCAATTGTTTAATTTTCATAGCCATATGAGTTTTCAAATCAGAATCGCTCGCAGGCGATATATTTAGGCTCAAATGGCATAGATGCTTGAAATTATTTGTTTCAACCAGTTTTAATATCCATTCTCCACCTTCTTCTGCTAACAGTAATAAAAATTTTGGTGGTGTTTTCGACAAACTTGCCGATGGCATTTGACATTGTTCTAATAAACATATTAATTGAGTCGCAAAATTATCAAAGTCCACCAATAATCCCTGCTGAGATTTCAACACTTTAAAATCGTCTTCCGTAATAAATAACGAGTACAGAAAGCAGGGATCGTCGTCATCTGCTAGCAAAACACACAAGCTCTGCAATGTAAACACACAATGTTATTACACAATATTATTCTACAGATATTTCAGTGAGAGATTTATATAATCGAGAAATCAAATGCGCATATTAAAAAGCACACAATAATAATAATAAACGGCTTTCGTTAGAATTATGAAAGAATACAAACGCACTGAAATTGTATAGATCACTATGTCAGTATAGGTTAACGTGATCGAATGAAATATTTACCTTGCGACAAACTGGACTGAGACCGGCATGAATTTCCACGTTGACGCGAAGTTCTCGTTGCCGTTCTTCTTTATGTTGTGGCTTAATATAAACTCTTTGCACTTTACTATATAATACTTCAACATTGTTCAACTGGAGGCCAGAATCACTAGTCACTCCACCAATTATTGAATTATTCAAATAATTCATCGTATGCCCATACGTTTAGCGGTCATTTGTTAGCCTTTGATCACCCGGTATTTTCGGAAACGGGAATTTGGTTTTCGATTCATTTGTCTATCTTTAATGAATCAAAAAAAATATTTAGGTATCGTAACTTTTAAATCCTGTAATTTACATCCCCAATTGATGCACGCTTAGTTTCCAGTGCTGCCATCTTAGCGTTACGCTTTACCATTACTGCCCCTCCCCACAGGAATTACGCACATTTTTTTCCTTGTTGAGTAATATTGTAACCATTTTTTTTAGTATAATAAGAACCACATGACCGCAGTAGATTCAGTACTGGAACATTTGGTTTGAAACATTTTCAAACGCAAGTAAAAATAGTAAATAATACTGAAACTCTAAACAAAGTAGCAGAGAGGAAATGAGAGTGGTCACGAACGGAGTCTTTTTGCCACCATTTTTGTCCATATAGGGCATAGGGTTCCATTTCGTGCTAAAAATAAAGTAGGTTCTGTTCCATGCTAAAAGTAGGTTCTGTTCTACGGAAAAGGTGAGGACACTAAGAACCCGGACTTGAGAACTCTCATTTCCTCTCTGTGCACAGTGCAGAGATATTGGCCAAGTTTTCTTGCGCATGCACAACGATTTTCGCATCAGAAATTAAAATTCTCAATAAAATAGGGTACTCCTGTAAAATTTATTTTTTTGAACTTAGGCAATTTTCATATAAGGCCGACGATATGGTCTAAGACCCCACTACCTTTTTCTCACAGTTACGAATCTCACATTATAGAGCCGTTACTGTTTTGGACGCGCAAGCGCGAGAAATCTTGGCCAATATTTCAGCACTGTCTGTGCACAGCATAAACAGGTGAGGTAATCGACTGTTTCACAGCGTTTCACCAACAGCTGTATAATCGGGGAGCGTGCCAAATGGGTGAAGCCTCCCCTCATGATGCTCTCCTCGTATAAAGCCATTCATTCGAACTGCGCTTTTTTCAGAATAATTCGAAGAATCGAGTATCTCTTAAAATAAATCCGTAATATTGATCAAGGCCTTCGAAGAATATTTTAACGAGCTATTATATATGCAAAAGCAAAGTTACTTCAATATTCAGTTTGTAAGAAAAAGTGATTTTAATACCGTCTGTTACGTAATGCAACCGACCAATGAGAACGCAGCGCCGTTAACGGCTGCGTACTGCGTGCTTCACATGAATGTTTGAATGCCGTTCCAATCGTTTCAAAATCATGTTTGGTTTTACAATAGAATCATCTCCTGAAAATACCTTGGAACGTTGAGTCACATAACTAACGTAATCGTAGGAAATTTCTACGTGTGTCTCGATTGATGGAACCGCAAGTTGGTGGGGATTGAAAGAAATGGACTAAATCGAGCGAGTACGGCCGAACGTTGCCGATCCACCACTCGAGCGTATTCGGCTTCCAACCTGAACTACATTCGCTGTTCTTCTCGGAAAGTGTCAACGTCGCGTTCGTTTTGTGGTGATTTCTGTTTGTTTCTTTTTATCAGTTTGTTAGACGGTACGCGATCGTTAGATATTCTTTAGTATTTCGACGGTACTGTTAGAAATCGGTATCAAAGGAAAAAGTTAATTATGGCGGTAACGAGCAGTGCTATGTATAATACGAGAGCGGTCGTTCCATCGTTCATGTCGTCAAACACATATTATGGTTACGTGCCGAATTTTAAAAAAGAGAACCAACTGAATCCGGTATTAGAACATGAGGAAGTTAGTGAAACGCCGGTACACAGTCCCTGTACTTATGACACAGCTATGGAAATTGACGAGGACGGATACGATTATTCTATGGCATCACGCTATTTGAATAACGATTCCGTGATTCTAGAAGCATCAGCGCAAAATCGATTGAAGGCTAGCGATCAGCAACAGCAGCGTCAAGAACAGGCGGCCCACAGCTACACGGATACGCTCCGACGGAGAAACCGGAAACGAAGCAACGGTGATCGCTACCCTGTCGACGATCGAAAAAAATTTCGCGAAGGTAGGAGAGAATTCGCAATATCATTATTTCGAATTTTTCCATGCGAGCGGGAGTTCGATAATGTTTCCGTTCTCGATTCGAGTGACCGTTCACACGAAACCTCGACCTCATCAATTCATATTTGTACGTGATTCGACTGAATCTTGTTAGAGGTCGTTGTATTTTCTTCTGTGCACATTTGAGCGGGAAAATACATGTTAAAACAAAAAGAAATGTATGATAAGAGAAATCTAAACGTAGACCATTGGGAGAGTAACAAGTAGAGATCAGTGGATAGGTATAACGAATAAACGATGATAGCGTTGCAAGTTTTACACTCCAAATTCACCCTTTTGCAAATGAACTTCAATTTTTTGCAAATCAATTTCAGCCTTTTACAAATCAATTTCACCCATTGAGAATATTTAAAATTAATTATTCATTTATTTAGATTAAATTATATATTTACTTAGTCACACGTGAACTTTTTCATTACTGCGAGGGAAACGTAAATCTCAATCCAATCTGGATTATTAATCCAAAAAGGACTACAGTGAATATACATATCTGCATACAGTTTTCATACATTATAAAGTTAATGAATTGGCTGTTATTTTTTAATAAGTATTTGATGTACATCTTCGCAATAAATAAAATTTTGAATTTCTTAACAATTCACATTTTATTTGATTTATTTTACAAACACTTACTTAAAAATACTTTATTTGCAAAAGGGTCAGATTGATTTACAAAAAGGTTTATTTGGCTTGTAAAAGGGTGAATTTGAAATGGAAAACCTGTACCACACTTTCGATATTATATTATATTACTTAACATTATAAATGTATGAATATTCGATTTACATCCCTATGGGGATAAGGTTGTGTATTTACGTGTGACCACAGAGATTTTCATCCGATCCTGGCATTAAATTTATTTTGAAGCGTAACGCATCCTGTCATCTTCTGTACCATGGATAATGGTATGCAATGGAAAGCACAGGTGCTAATATTTTTTCATAAACTAATGACACTTAGTAAGTTTGGTCTTTTTTCTATGGTAAGGACATTATTTGCTGACAAAATGGATGACCTAGAATGTATCCAACCAAATTAGTCGATAAGTTTCTGGGTTTCCTTTCAGAGGCGGTGGTAACCACCACACACACCATAGTACAAGAAATTCAGAGGACTATGGATTGGCCGAGGTGTCTTATGAGTCGGAACTATTGCATATAACCACTACTGACAACAAAACCATGGAACAAGTTGCTGTAAGAAACAAGGGCTGCTGTTTAACAGCAGGTAACCATAATCTCTTAAGTAATACAGAACATTTATTGTCAAGCAATACATTGAACTCGCTCGAAAATAATGCTGAGTATGAAACAGCTTTATTCGAAACACATGGGTGCTCTATTTACCATTTCCAACGACTACAAATGCTTGATAATGATTGCACGGAGACAGAATTTTAATTAGGGTACATGACAATCGTTTCTAACATTTATATTTTTTGTATTCACATCAAAAGTTGTATATTTGTTACTCATAAGTATGTCGTTACATTGTACCATAAAGTTAAAAATAAATATTTACTTTTCTTAAGAGCTACAAAGTTTATTATAATTTAAATAATGCATGTTACGATTGAAAAACATTTTTTTGTCGCGTTCTCACTCTTAGGAGAAAGATATTGACGCGCTATAAAGTATTCAAGTAAGTAAAAATATAATACCTAACGCAAAAAAGCTTAGAATTCTATTGTATGTAAAAATGGAATTTAACTATCGAGGATATTAAGGATATCGATTTCACAATCCGATGTTTGAGTAGAAACTAAGGGTCCAATTGCTTCGTCTTGACCTTGGTCATCATCTTCTTCATTATTGGAGATCTACAAAAAAAAATAATATTTTCGTTATGTTTTGTCATACATGTTTCAAAGTCACATTTTACGTACCTGTTTATTGCCAGAAGAAGATTCAGGTATCGATTGATCTGCTTCTGCCAAATCTTCGTTATAAACAGGTTTAATGGAAGATGTTAAAGGCAGAACGCGCGCAGAATCAATTGAAGATGGTCCCTATGGAGAATACATGAAGTATGAAATGAAACACAGTTCCAAATATCTACTTGAATGCTAACAATAAAACTTACTGGCATATCTAAACGATCTAACAAAGTAGGGGACATTGAAGTTCTTGTTTGAGATGTCACAATTAATTCTCCAATGGACGAATGATTTTCTGCACCAACATCCAATACTAGATCTATTTCGGAATCTTCGTCGCTAGATTGACAACTTTCGCTAGCAGTTTGATCAGTCGTTTCATTCTGCAAAAAGAGTATTATGAATATATACCGTGTCTCCAAAATGATAGCACAGATGTAGCACAGATGTGCAAATATATTTGTAAAAATGTGCTAACCAAAGGATTGTTCAAAGGTTGCATATCCTGCAAAGAACGCAGTGATCTCAGTAGACGAGGTCGTAGTCTGTGATCTTCGCTTATGTTTTTAATTTCTCTTAGTACAGTAAGTAAATAATCTGGCTGCTTTTTATTTACTGAAATTAGTAAACTTAGGACTTCCCTCAGTTCCGGACTAGATAATGCATATAAAAATGAATGTTTAGAAGATGAAGCAGTTCATATTTTATTTGTATCGTGAATAATCATACCTTGAGTTTGGAAGTGGATGTTCATCGTTTATAATGGATGGTAGTCGAAACGTTGAATGTGATTCTTCCCATAGATTGTCAACCTGTTGTTGAGATACTTCATTCGTTAAAATATTGCTACGTGTCACAGTATTTTCCCTTTCTTGCTGTTGCAAATTCGATGGCAATTGCAAATTCAAAGAATATTGCGCGTCTGCCACACTCAATGAAGGTAAAGGCAAATTATCAGCGCCTTGCTCTCGATTGCGTTTGTCTTTTCTTTAATTAAAATTTATCATACATGAAAGTCTAGACATTCTAATTAAATAATTTATGTAACTACGTACATGAGAGAGGTATTGACAGTAGACATAGCATGTCCGGTGGACGTTGAATTTGTAACAGCACCTGTTGCAGCGTCGGTCACAGTTTTTGCATTCCCTGAGAGCAAGTTTTGTCTGGAATAACTGAAAATTTCAAACACGAGCAAATATCAATTTCTATGTACGATCATTTCCAGTAAACTCATACCATGCATTGCCAGGTAAAGTGATTAATGTAGAAATATTGTAGAAAATGAAACTTCATGTAGTGTTAAGGATTATATATGAAAAAAGAAACCAATACAAAATCGAAACAAGAAAAAGTGAAGCCTCAGTTATTGTCATTGGAGCATATATTGTTAGTCAGAATTAAAATATTTCAATTCATTGAATTCTTCAACACGTTATTTTACATACCCATAGTTTACGTACCAATATACTATCCTCATTTAGTTTCATATTCACTAACCACTGGACTATAGAATCAAAATCAACGGTGATTTATGTGATATGGTATAAACGAGGGTAGTAATAAGTAAGAACAAAGAGTGCACAGGTAGACTGTGAAGTTTATTATTTTTATGCAATGGTAAAATTAGATTTACACAAAAATGATTGATGGATGTACACGGTCTACTGATTATAATGTACCTAAATGTATTGAGAAAAGTTATGTTCCCTCTTTTTAACAACATCCGATTACAAAAGAAAAGGACATTGATTAAGAACTAAATTTCATAAATGAAAAACCAAATCTTATATTGAATGATTACATGATGTAAAAACTCCAATTGGATATACGATACAATCGTATCGATATAGATTACACTTCCACGGCACTAGGACAAATAATAGAAATCATATCAGGTAACCGTACATGGACATTTCATTACCTTCTAAAATTATCCCAATAGTTGTTCGCTCTATTTCCAGGTGGTACTTGATTATTCAGTTGCTGTTGTTGATGTTGAGAATTAGCAGAAGTTGCTGTAGCATTGTGAGAGAATGCAGGAGAAGAATTTGGTAATGACACCAAATTTGGTAGCGATGAACTTGGTGGCAATGTAGAGTCTAATGTTTCACCAAGGTGATGAGCGTTACGACTTAAATTAGAATATTCATCATTATTTTCACTGTTATTACTTCGCTGTTGCAAGTGTGTTTGTCTCAATTGTGTTTGCAGCTGATTAATAGCTGTGCGCATGGCTTGTAATTCACGCTGTTGAGACCATAATAATTGACAACACTGTTGTATTGTAGTACCCATCATCTGAAGTTGTTGAGCTTGAGATCCTAACACTAATTGCCGATAATATTCAGAGGAACCTGAAAAGTTCGCATACACTTTATTCTTATATACTACAGACTTCTCACGTTCCTTAACACTTTCACCACCAGCCAAAATGACCGGTTACAGATTTTTTATTTCGGAGTGGCAATAGGAGCCACACAAAGTCTAAATAAAATCAACCTTATTTTATTGTTATTTTTACAAGGGAAGATGTACCAGTTACTTTTAAGGCTCGGTAGGTGTAGTGTTAATCTTTCTATCAATATATAACATTGCGAAAATTGTGATTCAACCGATGAAGTATGCACAATCTTAATATTAATTCGATTTATCTTTTTAAGTAGATTAGCCTTTACGATTTATTTAACAGTTTTCAGTGTAGTCTCTAAATCTTACCATGTTGCAATTGATTTAATGGGGGTGGTGGATATGTCCACCAATTCCCATTGAATCCATTCTCAATGGCCGTTGTCTGAGCGTTGTCCATTAAATTTTCTGTCGATACATCATCTACACTTTGCTCATTGGAACCTCCTATATGTTACAAGGCAGAAATTTGAAGTTCAAACGTAATGACGTTTTGCTGTGATATACTTTACCTGTTACAGCAGAAGGAGGCCAAACATTAGCAGGGGTGCTTGTGCTACTAATATGAGAATTGGAACTTCTGTGGCTATTTAAGTCAGTTGGTCCTCCTAAATCACGGTTGACGCTAGACGAATGTGATGAATCCTATTGCGCCATAGAACAAAGCGATAAGAGTTTACATTAGAACTTCAGTTTATCTTCATGCGCAAAAGAAATATTTAGAAAGTACCTTTCGCATACGATCCTCAATTTGACGTATTTTTCCTTGAATTGGCAAGGCCTCTGAAAAACTGTTGTTATCCAATTTTTTATCGGAACTGGTTGATGTTGTAACTGACGGGGGAGGAGTCGGTATGGGAAAAGCAGTTGTAGAATTAGAATGAGCTGTTGTCGTTGATGTTGAATTTGATGGTTGTTTCAATCGTTGTAATTCTATCCTAGTATTTTGCAATAAAGCAGATTGTTCTCGTAACTCTTGCGTAAAAGCCTGTAAAAAGAAAATTACGTGTAAACGCAATTTATTATGCACATGTAAATATTTATAATTTTACCTGAATTTCTTCAACGGTAGGCCTATTCTCTATGTGTCTAGCGTTTTCATGACTCTTCTCGTCAACATCATTCTGTCGTTCAAACGTAATGTTCGTTCCATTTTCTTCTTCATTTGAATTTAAAGCAGATGCTATATCGCCGTTTAAATCTACTTCCGGTTCGGCGTCAGAATTTGTATCGAGACATTCGCGAGCTCGTGTCACTTCATCCATCAATGCTGTTAAATGTGCAAGCTGTGCTTTCATAGCTTCTAGTTCAGCAGATTTATCCCTTATACAGTTTCTTGAACCTTCAAAACTCTAAAATATACAATTGACGGATGATAATGCATTCTATTTCGAATTATGATTGCGTCGTGAGAAATAATATACTAACACAGCTACCCCTATCAGACATTTCCATAGCTTGCAACTCTGCAACAATGTGGTCCATGCGTTTTTTCTTTGTTTGAAGTTCAGCCAACTTAGCTGTTGCAGATTCCAGCTGATCAACATTCACAACAGGTAATGATGGGCTTATAGCGGGAACTTCATTTTGATTATCTTGTAAAAGAGATTGCTGAGCTTGGCGTGCTTCATTTAGCTTCTCTGTAACACTTAACTGCATTCCAACCACACTAGCTTGATGTTTCATTAGCCGCGAAAGTTTCCTTTGCAACTCTTCTGCCTTGCGAAGTTTATTTTCTCTACTAAACTCGTTATTTTCATCCCCGTTTTCACCATTCTGGAACAAAATCTTTAGATAGAATTCACCAAATGACAAATACAACTAAATATACATAGATTTTGTAACAACCTCGAAAAACATTTCATGATTATCATATTGTTCCAGAAGTCTGGTTAACTTTCTTTCGCTATCGTACAGATCTTCCAACATGGTACCCAATTTCTCATTTAGTGCTTGTGCTCTCTGAAATATGAAGCACAGAGCTAGTTACTGATTTATATTATTATAAATTTTGGATGTACTTACAGGATCAGTGGACTGAACAAGCGAATCCATTAATGTTGACGTAACTCTGATACATTCTGTAATTTTATTTAAACGAGCTTCTACTTGACTTCTATCAGGCTGTAATAGATTAATTAAGATTTATTTGTATATTCATTAATATTAAGTCGTTTAATAATTTACCATTCTATCAACATTAGAAGGTTTTCTTCCTTCGAATTGTGAAGGTGATTGAGTTTGAGCATCTGTAGGTGGACCCATCTTTTGGCAATATATAAGTTCCTCTCCACTGTAAGTGTATGGCCGCCCACAGGTATATGATGCTGTGTGATAAAGAAAATATGAATTAATTGAATTGTAGAAACCGGAAGTCGTAAGAGAATTTATATATATACCAAATTCAGATATATCTTGATAAGATGTCGATGGTACTGATGGAACTGATCTTGTATTACTATTCTTTGTAATCCTTAAATGTTTCCTTTCACTAACTGGCTTCCAATCAAGTTGATACTATTACATGTAATTATTAAATTAAAGAAACTTTATTTGGTGTATAGAGAAATGATTTCTAGAAATGGTGAGAGAAATAATGTAACCCTACTGCCTCGAGGTAGAATTGTATCTGGATACGTATTCTTAGAGAGAACTTCCCCACTATTCAGCTATCTATTAATAGATTATCTTCTAAAATGCTATATACAGATGCAGCATAAAGTTTTCATTTACAAAGTTCAAATTACAGTGATTCAAGAAACATATGATATTTAAATTTATAAATGTTTTTTTAATAATATATAAAATATTTTTCACATGTTCACATAATGGTATGCAGATTAAATTCTAATAAAATTCTGCTTCGATACATTTATGTAAGATACAACATTATTTAATTTGTTTTGTTAATTTGAAAATATTGTAACGTACAATAATTTAGATTGCAGTAAATACAATATATATATATATATATGTTATGGAAATAAATATCTTTCATAAGAGAAAAAAAACTAAAAATAACATACTTATTTTTTTTTTAATTTACCAAATTGTTAGTATGTTGAGCACATCCATGATAAGCGGAATGGTTTATGAATTGATTAGCAGCTGACCGTTCCCTATTTCTATCATTTCTTCTATTGCTTTTTGGAAGTGTGCCTGTATTCCGTGGACCATCTTTAAAGCCAGACGACATGGTTTTTCTTTGTGAATGTACTGACACTGTTGGAGATGTGTTTTTCTCGGTTCACTGACTTTTCACAGTTAACCTTGCTCAGCCTTGCTACACAATTGTTACCGCGATATCAATTCAGAATTTAGTTATTGAAAAGAATTATAACGTTATTTACCTGTCTAAATCGATGTACTAACTATGCAAGAAGATGCATGCCAGACAAATATTAAGTTGTAACTGAGTTACTTCTTGTTCCGTCAAATGCTATGAACGGGAAACAGGATAGCATTAAAAGTATAAATCGGTATTCACGAGGCTCTTACGTCAAAATACTTGGCAGGCTAATAAAAAGAATAGGATAAACTATAAATAAGTTAGGGCATTGACGCATTTACCGCAACGATTATAAGAATATATCGATTGTAGTACAATTAAAATCACTTCCAGTCACTCGTATCTACGGCCATTTTTAAATACTGACATGTTTGGTTGCAAAACAAGACATGGGTTACCTTACCATATTCAGGATTTTATTATATTCGATATTCATGTAACGATCAATTATTTTCCTCGCACTTCATTGGAAGAAAAAAGAAAAAAGACTGAACCAATTTTTCCTTACAGTCCCCTATTCATTGTTTTATTAATAATTTGATGATTACTTTTGTTCTGTTATCATCGATATCATACCAGAAAAATTTAAAATAAAATCCTATACAATGTCCTACAAATTTAATTACTACAAAAATATAACCAGAACATCATATATATATAGTAATTTATAATTTCTTTAATTTTAAATTACATATTCGTGCATAATTAATATCGTAGAAATCACGTACGTCAATAATATTTAAAAATTTTCTAAGATATTTTCATTGATACTTTCTTCAACCTATCAAGACAAATGTCAAATCATTTGGGGGTCTTACATTATTATATTCTCTGATTATATATATGTACATGTATATCTATTTAAAATTCCAGTATGACGTTCGCTGTGTATTGGTATACATCTAAGAAATGATGATTACAGAACAGTAAGCCTGAAATGAAATCACAGGCAGGGTATAAAAATAGACACATCTTACAGACTTTCATACTTTCATCACTTCTATACCTCATTCGTGCTTTCACGCTTCAAGATCACTGCATTATCAACTTGCAAATTTCTTCGAATATATCATAGTTCGGTAAGGCAGTCAAAGATTCCGAAATTTCATGAGGTGCTCAATCTGTTCTTCTGTCTCGTTCGTGATAACAATCACGAGTCGGTACGTGGCGTCACCTCACTAGCGATCGGAAGAATTAATCTAAGCGCAACGCTGCATCATACTACTTTGCGTAGAAGGAAGGCTCGTGTTTCGCGCCAATAGTCTGAGGGGTTAATAATAAATAAACCGATTCCGTCATATGTTACGTTACTCCAACATGCTTTACATCGAGCACGTACAATCTAGGCAGTGACTATGATAACACCACGTAGATCTCGATGGTGTATGTACACGCGGCTGGTTGCTCCCTTGTACTGCTCGCGAGAGACATACGTACAACCGACCGCGCAGATCCTTGAATTGTTAAAAAAAAAAGAGAGAGTCAAGTAAAGGTTGAATGCTAAGCGCAACAAGGTATCTGGTATATCGGCGTCGACGATCCTCGCGGATCGCCGTTGTTATCGTTCGCCGTATGTTCATATTGCGTCGGAACGCACAGCTCTGTACAATTTCGTTCGAAACCAGTTTACCCGGGCGCAGCACAGCGGGTATGTACTAGTGGCTACATTTACTGTGTGTGTGCAAGTGCATGCTGTGCAGCTTCCTTCGGGTTTACTTGGATTTATCTACCGACGCCGTGAAATGCTGACAAGCTGGCGACATGAATGCGGCAGTATAGTTTATACGGACACACCGCACGGTCCCTGTGAGTACTATTCTTCTCATATATCTTCCATTATCCTTCCTGTCTAACTAGCGTGTACACAAAACATTGGAGGTTATACCCCGTATGGTCAACGTTTGAAGTTCATCCACGATCGAATAAGTAGAAAGTCGGATACGCAATATATCAGAAGCTACGATGTTTATACTTATTCGTGTCAGTAATTGATTCAGAAAAATACTGTTGTCCTGTTTAAATATTTTTCGCGCGACTGGAATACGCGTATGTGTCGGAATTTTTTTTCGTCTGTTGACATCGGAATTTTTCGGTTACGTGTATACATACCGAAGGACATTTTTTTAATGTATGCCATAATTTGGCACTGTGGCAGCGATTACCGAGAAAATGTGATTTAACAGATATACAAGAGCTCGCAGGATATTCTGTACTTTTATCCGCGAACGTTATGTATTCGAATGAATTTTTAAAAATTGTTTTTCAAAGTGCCTGGATGTTATATGAAAACAGGAATAATCAAAGAGAAGGTCGTTAAAACATCTTGGCAGGACAGAACGAATTTAACGGATACAGGACTTCGCAGGATATTTTGTACTTTTATCCGCGAACGTTATGTATTCGAATGAATTTTTTAAAATTGTTTTTCAAAGTGCCTGGATGTTATATGAAAATAGGAATAATCAAAGAGAAGGTCGTTAAAACATCTTGGCAGATCAGAATGAATTTAACGGATACAGGACCTCGCAGGATATTTTGTATTTTTATTCGCGAACGTTATGCATTGAAATTTTTTAAATTGTTTTTCAAAGCGCTTGGGAGTTATGAAAATAGAAATATTCAAAGAGAAGGTCGTTAAAACGTTGTAATGGAATTTTGTCGGTAGAGATACACAGGGGCGGGAGGGTGAGAAGTAAAATAAATGATTTCAGACCTATGAAGACTGTAATGAAGTTCTGTATACAAGGTGTACCAAAATAAGCGTAACTCCCGGAAATGGGAGATTCCATGGGTCATTTGAAGCGACATTTTCCTTTACAAAAATGGCGTCCACGGCTTTGTATAGGAGTTATTAACGAAAAACACGGACCAATCAGAGCGCGGCTACAGCGGATTGATTCTGGTTCGGCCAATAGCGACACCGCGTTAAGCGTGACCTGTCGTCGAGTTGGACTCCGTTCGCTATAGCCGTGCTCTGATTGGTCCGTGTTTTTCGTTAATAACTCCTAAACAAATCCGCCGACGCCATTTTTGTAAAAGAAAATGTTGCTTCAAATGACCCAGGGAACCTCCCATTTCCGGGAGTTACACTATTTTGGGACACCCTGTGTACAGGCTGAGGCGCCAGAAACGATGCTGCTGGACATTCGTTATAAAAAAAAGTAATAATCTATGTACGTCGAAAAGTTAGTAGTTCAGGACATATTTCAATTTAAATAACTCAAAAATACCATTACTGTTGTACTAAGACGTTACACTAGTAAGTAAACGCTAACGTCTTGGTACGACTGTAATGGTGTTCTAGAGTTACTTAAATTGAAATATTTCCTGAAATACTAACTTTTCGACATACATAGGTTAGTACTTCTTTATAACAAATGTCCAGTTGCATCGATTGATGTATTAAAAAATACCTCATTCCATTTATCCGAACCAGAATCGATCCGCTGTAGCCGCGCTCTGATTGGTCCGTGTTTTTCGTTAATAACTCCTAAACAAAGCCGCCGACGCCATTTTTGTAAAGGAAAATATCGCTACAAATTACCCAAGGAATTTCCCATTTTCCGCTCCTACACTAGTTTTGGGACACCCTGTATAGAGGTGTACTTGCGAGTCGCGAGGAGAGTGAGCGAGTAATTCGAAGTTTAGAATTGAATACGGCGAAGGACTATCAGTGTGTACATGAGTGCGATCGGCCACGAGGGACTGTATGCCGTATCACATAGTAAAGTCTAGAGAAAAGGGAGCCCTGCTTCTTTTCTCTATATACAGGGTATTCGACTACAGGTGGGAGAAAATTTAAGGGGTGATTCTTAACGATGATATAAGACGAAAATGAAGAATAAAAAAATTGCGATTTCGGCTTCGTTATTTAGCTATTAACAATTAAAAATCAACAACGCTTCTAACAAAAGTGTACTTTGTGTACGCCAAAAAGTTCAATGTTGTCCAACGATTTGTTAAACATTTTCACCTCGCTGGGGCCCCAAATGAGAACCAAGTTATGCCTGCATCTGTCACTCGATACGTGACTGTCGCGTTGTTAATAGCTAAATAACGAAGTCGAAATTGCAATTTTTTATTCTTCATTTTCGTCTTATACCATCGTTAAGAACCAACCCTTAAATTTTCTCCCACCTGTAGTCGAACACCCTGTATTGTATACGCTTTATATTATACAGGATGTCCCAAAATAAGTGTAAGTCCCGGAAATGGGAGGTTCCTTGGGTCATTTGAAGCGACATTTTCCTTTACAAAAATGGTGTCCGGGGCTTTGTTTAGGAGTTATTGTCGAAAAACACGAACCAATCAGAGCCCGCCTATAGCGAACGGAGTCCGACTCGGCGACAGGTCTCGCTTAACGTGGTGTCGCTATTGGCCGAACCAGAATCGATCCGCTGTAGCCGCACTCTGATTGGTCCGTGTTTTTCGTTAATAACTCCTAAACAAAGCCGCCGACGCCATTTTTGTAAAGGAAAATGTTGCTTCAAATGACCCAAGGAACCTCCCATTTCCGGGAGTTACACTTATTTTGGGACAGCCTGTATACTCTTTATATTATTTAGTAAATCGTTAATGTCACGAGTATTTGGAACATTCGTACTATGATTTAGCGATCTCCTTTCACTGCGCCAGGTAGAAATGAGTCACTGAAGAAGTATTTACTATACACACGAGCGGTATCTTCCGACGGATAATAAGCAACACGACGATCTTTCAAGAAATTCTGTTCAGCCGAAAATAACTTTCGCTCATAGGAATGGACAAGTTCGCTACACCGTTCTTATATCGCGACCGATTTTAATTGAACGTTCGTTGCGGGCGCCTCGAGAAATTAAGTTAGAGGACTTCGTGCCGGTAAATACGGTAACATGAATTAAAGACAATTGCTCTTGACACGGATCAGATACCGCGGACGTTCCCACGTTGTTTCTAATTTTTGCGATGATATTATTCGGAGGGAACTCGGCGAAATATTATGTTGTTTGTCATAGCTTTACGTTACAACACATTACACACTACCGCGCTAACAGATTACGATACCAACGAAGCATGACATAAGGAAGATGATGCAGTTATTTTTGCTCGTGGTCTCATCCAAATAGTGTACGTTTAGATGCATAATGACCGCTGAATCAATAACCATTATCATCTTATACAATTCAAGCTACTTATTTAACAGAATCAGGCTAGTCAAGAGTTGTACCACGGTGACCACGTCTTCAAACGTTTATTTACAATCGTGATTACAGATCTTCATCTATTAGGGAAAAGTTACCAGTTTCAAAGCATTCTGTCATTTATTTTGCATTATTTGCGATGAACGATTACGAGTCATATTTTTTCTGGAAGATTTTGTCAAAAAGCAAAAGAAATATTAACGAAATTTTGGTCCTATTTACCGGACACAAGAAATTTCTGATAAAAAATTGATTAATTCATGCCGTAGAACAATAAAATAATTATTTTATTATCCTCTGGTTGTCACAGTTTCTTATCACTTTCTATAATCGGAAACGAAAAATTGCGTTGTCCCATGGAATAACATTTTTGATTTATATACGAAGGGGAAACATCAATTTTCTTTTTAAAATAAAATGATACTAGGTGCTTAATGTTATTTTGATTAATTTCTAAAAAGCTTGTTATGTGCAAAATTATGTGTAAAATTTGGTATCTCTATCCCATGTGCGTTGAAAAATCAATTTTCCTCGTGTTGGTATTTGATGGATTCAAAATCTTCTGCAGAGAAAAGTATTCGCGCGAACGTCTTCGTGCTTGGCTACTTGTTGCATAATGCATCGATCATGCTGACCCGATGGAGCCTGTTCTCCATAGCGTCTTCGGTGCGTTCTCTTCCGCGGCGCACGATAAGGACCAAATTTGGTCGGTCTGGCCTGCGAGACACCCGGTATATGCGCCGCGTGTGCCCACACGTGAAAAGTCGATACGTTTCGTTTCTTTCATTCAGCAATATGGACTTGCTGGCCTTGTGATAATTTCACCCCGAATTAATCGATAGCACCGCTGGCGTGTGTAACGTTAAACACGAGGATCGATCTACGCCACCGACCATCCACTTCTCGCCTATATTCGGGCCACGAAAGTGAAATTAAAGTTCAGGAAAGCCGGCTTTCCACTGTTTGCGTAGGATGGACGGCTCTGCTTAATATTAGATGTGACGACGTTTGAACGATTGTTAGAGCTATGTATTGGATTGCCAAGCTGAGCAATGCCATTAAACTTTCATTGCAATATTTAATGAAACGTGCTCTTGTGCTCCCTCGGACGAGGCGATTTCGAATTACAGTGAGTCACAAAATTATTCGCTCATTCTTCGAAAGACGATAAGCTTTTTAATATTGTACTATACGATTTGAACTTTTTTTTGAAAGCTAGGGCAATTAGTTACAAGATGTGAAAAAAAATTTGGCAAAAATTGCAATTAATCGGAATTATAGAAAAAATATTGAACGTTGCATTTTACAACTTTTTATGTGGGCCTATATTGAAGATTAGAAAATTATTCGCTCATTCTTAAAAAGACGATAAGCTTTTTCATATTGTACTATACGATTTGAACTTTTTTTGAAAGCTAGAGCAATTAGTTTGCTGCAGGATGTGAAAAAAATTTTTGGCAAAAATTGCAATTAATCGGAATTATAGAAAAAATATTAAACGTTGCATTTTACAACTTTTTATGTGGGCCTATATTGAAGATTTAAAAAATTCGGTTTGTAGATCTCTGTCAATTAAACATATTCTGAAAATTAGGTCAAAATCGGTCGACGTTGCAATGAGCTATAAACGTTTAAATATGTTCAAAATTGCAAATTTTTACGATTTTCGACCTATAACTGCAGATTCTGAAATCTTTCAATGCCTGTTGTTTTTTTCGCATCAACCGATTTCGATGAAACTTTACCAGTGCATATAAGTGACACAGATTTACAAAATGCATTTTAAAAATTTTCTAAAATAATTTTTCTCTGTGTCAATTATGTGCACTGTGAAAGTTTCATCGAAATTCGTTGACGCGGAAAAAAACGACAGCCATTGAAAGATGCAAGAGCTCTTAGGTTTACTGCAGTTATAGCTCGAAAATCGTGAAAATATGCAATGTTTACCATCTTTAAACGTTTGTAGCTCATTGCAACATCCAGTGTCGGAGTCAGCTAGCTCGGGGTCCGTAGCAAATGTTACCAGGGGGCCCTAGGTTCTGCACGATAATATAATAGAACGCAATGAATGACCATTTTTCTTAGCAAAAATATCTGCAAATTTTATAAGGTCAATTTTCTACCGCATGCACGGGGCCCGTAGCATTTGCTACTTCTGCTACAGGGCTTAATCCGGCACTGGCAACATCGACCGATTTCAACGAAATTTTCAGAATATGTTTACTTGACACAGATCTACAAAACGAATTTTTTAAATTCTCAATATAAGCCCGCATAAAAAAGTTGAAAAATGCAACTTTTAGTATTTTTTCTACAATTCCGATCAATTGCAATATTTAATAAAAATTGTTTCCACATCCTGTAGTAAACTAATTGCTCCAGCTCCCCAAAAAAGTTCGAATCCTATAGTACAATAATAAAAAAGTTATCGTTTTCTTAAGAATGATTGAATAATTTTGTGTCTCGCTGTACATGCCGATTCTGTTCTCCAACAATTTCTACATCCGTTTCGAGTCAACTTGCATAGAATTGAAAATATCTGATTTGGCCTTAGTCTGGTTTTGTGCGAAACAAGACGAGAATACCAAATTCCGTGAAATAATTATACTTCGCCAATTCATTATTGTTATGAACACTTGGAAAGTTTATAATTACATTGGACTAAAAATTTTCCGCTATCGAGTGTTGATAGCAACGATAATGAGCTAGCGGGGTATAATTATTTCATAAAGTTCACTTCTATTGTCTTATTTTCTGGAAAATCATTAATTGTTTTCAAATTATTACATATTTAGTAACAAAAATATTATTAATGCCGTTGATGCGTGATGTACGGTTGCCAGTGACGATTCGCAGTGTTTCTCCAGGAACATATTGTTCTATTATTATAGATTGCTCTGGTAATTGGTGCAAAGACGGAATCAATTGTTCACCATGTGAGCGGCATATGTTGCAGAACGTTGGCCAGCATTTCATTTCGTTGTCCCATTTTCTTCAAGTTATTTCGGTAAAGAATGGGAACGGTTTTTGTTCAGCTCCTGCAAAATTTAGCGGGTACCATTAAAATCCGCTTGGCAAAAATCCTTCGGCACTCGATTATGAATCCGCTTTGCGGCTTTCCACTATTTATCACGTCGCCGCCGTGCCAAAATTGATCCTATCGAGGACTACTTGGAAGAACTCGAGAGGAATATTAACAGAGTACTTCTGTCTCATCGATGATCTTTCACGAAGGAAGCAGTCGTCGATGATCCAATAAATTCCGAAACAGTTGAAGTAATAGTTACGAGGAAATATTATCTTTCGGATCGGGAACAAAATTTATATTGTTCGGAGAAACAATACCCGAAAATTCCGCATACCCGCGGATCAGAATTTTCGAGTCCCGAACCGAACACGAATTACTGAGTACCTGCGCACCCGTAGTTCACTTTTTCGGTTCAAAATCATGCCATTCATGACGCGCAATCCGATTATATAAGCGAATACGCGATTTAGCGATTGATTGCTTGCTTGATATTGATTAATTGCTTAATTTCGCTTTTCAACGCTTACTCATTATCATCGGACCTTGTGTTCTGATAAAGATGACAATATCTCTCAACGAAATTGACGGGACAGTCATGAAACTTTGGAAAGTTGAATTTCTCAATTTCATTATTATAAATTATGATTCGAATACATATTTATTTCTTCTTATCTATTATACATCCCCTCATTTTTGTCACGAGTGCATAAAATTTTAGTTTTCACGTGAATCACGAAAAGTCAACACCAATTAGAAACGCAATTATTAAGAAAAAGTTTCAATAAATCTCGTCGTAACACAGGGGTGTACAATGTTTACGTAACAAAATCTGCAACGAATGCATAAATAAATCAGCAGCTCAATTATAATGTATTGATATACTAATAATAATAAATAATTTGGCTTTAATTAAATGTAATTACCTATACAATATAGGTTCGGTTATATATTTCAATTGAAATACCGAAAGATAATGTATAATCGTATTCATTTAATTGAATCTAGCATCCGCGTCACGGACTTAATTGGTTTCGTTTCTGAGAATTTCGCGCGTGCGATTTTCATTTATATTGTTTCAGTGTCAACTCGAAACATTTTAAAAGAACAATATTCGATATTTAAACGATCGCATCCCGATGAAATTGATTCACGTGCATGAAACGGATCGTGTGTAATCTGTTCCGACGTGATCCGCGCATGTGCATGCCGGCGCAGACAATCGAAATGTTTGAACAGCGTCATTTGAAAAAATACTATTTGGACCGAGACCTACACACGTTTTTAAAATCGAATACACCGATGTCGTTTACTTCCGTCTCGATGTTTACCGTTCATCGAATATTTAACAGCTTGAGAGCAATATTGCAATAACAAATCGATTATCAAATAGCACATCAAAATATACAGTGAATACTATATAGTAATATGCAGTACACGTAGAATGTATAGTTTGAATTGCGAAATTATTCTTTCTACGAATAATACGTGTAACGTACAGTGCTGTATTAAATCGACCCGTTCTATCAGATTCTACAGAAAAATACCAGATCAAAAGATTTCCAGCTAATCGCGCTTGTAATATCGGAGTCCTTTGATTTCGTTCTTCGTACGATATCACTCTTGGTAAATGATTGATAATATAATCTAATTGTTCCTTATCTTGAATTCGTGTATGAACGTCCATAGTTCGTCCGCTTAGCGTGCACCTGTGAAACAAGGGGCCAATTAACGGAATTAGAAAATGGGTTGTAATTTTCCGTATTCACTCTATGATTTCATGTAATAAAGCTTTTTCCGAGAAGGCGCGGCATCGTACGTGTCTTGTCAACCCATCCAACACTGTCCCCGACTGCAAACACGAAACCCTGACCGTAAATACACTACCACACCCTTCGTATGCGCACCCAAGAGGGCCGCTCCTCTTTGTTACACGATTCATCCGACCGATCTGTTTTCAAGCTTGATTCGACATGCGATTTCATCCATATACAAATTACTAGGAAGAAGCAACTTTTTCCAGATTTCTTGTTCTATTTCGTAGGGTGAAATACTACTAAATGCTCCAAAATTCGATTTTTTGCCTTAAGTGACAGTGTGAAGAGTCAAACTGAGACTGGCGGCCGTCGCTCCCTGTCGGCTAATGCGAAAACGCAGATTTTGAGATATGGATATACAGGGTGTCCCAAAACTACCCTAGGAGCCGAAAATGGGAGGTTCATTGAGTCATTTGAAGCGACATTTTCCTTTACAAAAATAGCGTCGGCGGCTTTGTTTAGGAGTTATTAACGAAAAACATGGACCAATCAGAGCGCGACCTAGACACGAGTCAACACAGTCGGCCCGACTCGCCAACTGTCAATTGGCCGAACGTGCCATCGCATGTCTAGTTGGCGCTCTGATTGGTCCGTGTTTTTCGTTAATAACTCCTAAACAAAGCCGTCGACGCCATTTTTGTAAAGGAAAATGTCGTTTCAAATTACCCAAGGAATTTCACATTTTCCGCTCCAACACTAGTTTTGGGACACCCTGTATAGAGGTGTACTTGCGAGTCGCGAGGAGAGTGAGCGAGTAATTCGAAGTTTAGAATTGAATACGGCGAAGGACTGTCAGTGTGTACGTGAGTGCGATCGGCCACGAGGGACTGTATGCCGTATCACATAGTAAAGTATAGAGAAAAGGGAGCCCTGCTTCTTTCCTCTTTATATTGTATACGCTTTATATTATACAGGATGTCCCAAAATAAGTGTAAGTCCCGGAAATGGAAGGTTCCTTGGGTCATTTGAAGCGACATTTTCCTTTACAAAAATGGTGTCCGGGGCTTTGTTTAGGAGTTATTATCAAAAATCACGGACCAATCAGAGCCCGCCTATAGCGAACGGAGTCCGACTCGGCGACAGGTCCCGTTTAACGTGGTGTCGCTATTGGCCGAACTAGAATCGATCCGCTGTAGCCGCGCTCTGATTGGTCCGTGTTTTTCGTTAATAACTCCTAAACAAAGCCGCGGACGTCATTTTTGTAAAGGAAAATGTCGCTTCAAATTACCCAAGGAACCTCCCATTTCTGGGTGTTACACTTATTTTGGGACACCCTGTATACTCTTTATATTATTTTCCCGATGTAACTCGAACTGTTGCGTACAAAAGTTTTAAATGTATATGAATATTATTGAGTTTGCAAATTACCGAGCCAAACGTAGAGTTATGTAGATAGGTATTAGATATGTTCGCGCCACTGCGGACGCGTATATCTTGGAACGACGCATTTCAGAACCGTGTTATCATTATTATATTCTGTAAACTTGAAACCAGTTGAGCAAAGATATAGTTTTGTACGCAGTTTCACATAACGCAAATACACAATTTGCAGACTGGTTATTGTACAAGCACATACAGTGAGTGTGCAAAGTATTCGTTCATCTTTGTAAAACGAATAACTTTTTCAAAAATTGGACCCAACAGCTTGAGGAAAGTAAAATGACTTTTTAAATTTTTTATCTGTGCTTTTATTAAAAATTTTGAAGTTTCAATCAACCAAGGTTGTTATATATAAATTGATTGAAAATAGCAAAAATTGTAAGATTCAAACACTTTTACATCTTACGATGTCCATAGCTTAAACTTTGCACATGTACATAACTGGTTAGATTTACGAGATACATGTTTTAAATTTTAATTACAGGCACAGATAAAAAATGTGAACGTCCTTCGTGTAAACAAAGTTCCTCGAGGTAACAGTAAGTAATAATAAATTATTTTATACGAAATCTTCAGCAGTGGAATAGAATTGTGAAAACAAGAGATTCTTAAGATAACTACGGCTCGAGATTATCGTGTTCGCAAAGCAGTATCGTTTTACTTGTTACTTCTATCGTGATGAAGCCACTCCCTCGAGAATGTTTTCAAAGTCAAAGGAACGGGAATCGATAATTTGTATCTCTTCCTGTCCTTTTACCTTCGGTTATCGGTCGAAATATATTCAAATTACCTATGGAATTTAATACCTATAATATCAGATGGAATCGGAAACAGTGAAAGAAGGGTATACACAAAGGAGGTGTGTCTTTACGTCGATCTTTATCGATGCCTCGTAAGTGTACTCTAGAGGGTTGACATTTTCACTGGTTCTAAAGTGTAACGGCCTTAGAAGTTCCAACAATTTATCACTGTTGAAGGGCAGCATCGAATAGTAAAGGTTTCAGCGCATAAGCTGCTTATACGTATTTTGGCTGTCACGGTAATAGGCGCATCGAACCATCTGAAATCGATAAATTTCAATTACCAGGCGACTGCTTGATCGTTTCCACAAACGATCGATTTCTTTCTGTTGTACATACCCATATAGTATTCCATGCTTTTTGATGTTATAGACCACCATATATTATTCTATATAAGCAATCTTCAACCGATACGTCGATCGAGATTCAATGAATGCCTTATAAAGTTTCCTATTTCATTTTTAATAACCAACGGCGAGGTTGATAGTGCCATCGCAGTAACGTAATAATAACGCTGCTCAACAACTGCGCGGTACGATAACCAATAGAAATTTCGGTAACCGTTACGTTTCGGGGAAGCAGCTCCGATGACCTTGACCTTGACATGTGTTATCGAGGACAACATTCTGAGCAACTTTTGTCATTACGACTACCCGACCCTCGCTCTTAGTTTTCGAGATATTTACGAAAAACTATTGCAAATACTGTATCGAATTTTACGTATTCTTGCATGCTCCGTGGCAACGTAAGCCTGTTTCGGGGCGGCGTCTGTTTATTTTCTGTTTATAAGCACGTTGTGGAGATCAGAACAGAGTGTCACTCTAAGCAGGGTGAGCTTTCAATTTTGAAGACTATTTCTGGATTTTCACGACTATTTCTATTTCTGGAATGTTTACTGTACCTCTTGCGCACTCTTAATTCTTTGAGGCCTGTTTTAAACTACTGTCCTGATATTAATAATCAAAGCAACAGAAGCTCCTTTAAAACCGCAGTACTCTGCAGAGGAAAAATGTGTAAAAAGATGGTTGAGACTCTTCTGGAACTTGGTCTTACTGTGAACCCTGAAGATGTGCATAGCCCTGGTTTACTGAATACTGCAGTTCACAAAGGAAGCCTGAAAATTGTTGAAGATGTACTAAAGTATGGTGCTGATGGTGACATGCTAACCAGTACAAGATGAGGAATCTTTCAAGAATTGTTTCGTACGCCTCTACATAGTGCAGTCCTTGGGGAGCAAGTAGAAATGGTCAAACTATTGATAAACTATGGAGCTAACGTTAATGCTAAAGATAGTAAGGGAATGACTCCAATAGTTTCATAACAAGCACACAGGAATGATCAAACTAGTTTTAAGTAATAGAGCTGATATGAAAGATCCTCGGGCACTATGTACTGCTGTTGATTGTGGAAGTCTGAAAATTGTTGAAGATCTAGTGAAGGATGGTGCTGATCATAATATATTAGACAATTCAAACATGTATAAAAGTCTGACGACTCTACACATTGCAGTCCATTGTAGTCAATTGGAAATGGCCAAGCTATTGATAAGCTATTGAGCTTATGTTAATGTTAAAACTGATAAGGGATGTACTCCAATACTTTCCGCTTTTCGAAGTGGGGATACAGAAATGGTCAAACTGCTTTTAACTAATGGAGCTGATATAAAAGAAGATGTGAACACTGCCTTACTACCTGCGAATTCTCAAACTGCTAAGATAAGTAAGCTACTTAAACAGCACATAGCTAAGACGAAAACTGCAGGTTTCCATGCAAGTGAAAGAAATCTGCTGCGAATTAGTAGTGATTATGAGATTAATATTTTTCGGAACGTATGTGAAACCGAAATACAAATCATGAAGAGCGAGAAGATTGATAATATCTGCGCTTCTTTTTACGATATTTTGACAAATAGAGTTGTTTGCGCTGATTATGAATCTGCCCTTATTTTGTCTGATACACGCACAGTTTTTGACATTACTTTGAAAAAAGCGTGTTTTTCAAAAATCATAACATATTAATAATGGATATTCCTGGATTCGGGAAAGTCTACAGAATCTTTTGCTGTAAAGAACAATTCAATATCTTTTATAACAACATCACAATATTTGTTTAAAGTTGAAAAATACGATTTTTTCTCAAAGTCATGTTTTTCAAAAACTGTGCGTGTAGGAGAAAAATTAAGGGCGGATTCGGAATCATTCGCAAAAGTCTCTATAAGATCCACTAAAAAGTTATTTGGAAACATGAGAAAAATTGAAATTTGTTGGACAGTGTTATTAGACACTTCACGCTTTATCATTTATTTTGTAGATTTTGAACATGGTCCTGGAAAATATCAAAAAGTCTGAATCACCGACAGATTACAGCAATGATACTCATGATTTGTTTCACAGGTACAATGATTAAAACGTTCTTTCAAGGTTTGCATGTAACTTCTCTAAATCGAAATAGACCCAGATCCCGCCACCCGTTAGTAAAGTATCGCGGTCTGAAATTCAAACCTGCGTTTAGGATTAGTCTTTCTTTCCGTGAGAAGCAACACGAGAAAGAGAGGACGGTCACAATAGCACCGGCACACTCTAATTACTCCGGGCTGACGCGCATTTCGGTGAACGTAGTTAGGTTGGGCAGCAATTGTGACGGTTCCTGCACTTCGAATTTTACATATCGTAAAACGGACTTGTACGTATGTATAGTGTAATCCATAGACACGGTTAATTCGACCAACTCGATCCCACCTATTGTGCCTAGCGGCGTAGGATTATTAACGGTACGTGTATCGCCTGTACACCATTAATTATTATGTACGCGGGACGAGTAGAAACTGACGACGCATTACGGCCGAATATCTCGAACCAATCGCGGACGAGATACGCGCAAAGGATTGTGACTGATTTTCTATCATTACTGAGGAATTGCGAACGGGTGCGACCGCGTTTGTCAATGAAGAAGGTATGCTGCATCATTTCGACCAGAATTGGGCAAAAATTTAATCAACGATTGACGAATACTACCTCAATTATTAATCGCAATTAACAATTAAACTCCTACTTTAGTCGTTAATTGCGATTAACGATTACAATCTCTTCAATTGTAATCGTCAATCGGCAAATTAATGTTTAACTGCTGAAATTTCGAAATTAAATACGAAATCAAAACTGTATGCATACTGAAACAAATGTAAACTGAGTTTTTCTTGAAATATATTTCTATCAGTTCTCCACATTTCCGCTCTTTGTCTCTTTCTCCCTTCCTATTACAATTTATGGACAGACCGTGTGGCGATTAACTTCAACAATTGATTAAATCAGTCTCCGATTTTTTTACGATTTCTTTGTTTAATCAACGATTGACGATAAACTTCATCATTCGATTGAATCATTCGACGATTTTTCAATGATTACTTTTTAAATCGTACACATTAATCAATCAATCCTGATTACAATTTTAATCGATTAATGCCCAACTCTGCTTTCGACCTGTGTCGGGTAAAATTTAATTAACGGTCGACGATTAAATTCCTTCTTTAATCCCTAATAGAACGGCGCGGAGTCTATATATTTTTATTTTTGTGAAATATTTGATTAATGCCCAAATTACGCGGGGTCATTCCTTTCGAATGAAAACGTCATAGAGCTATCTGTCTAGTAGACGTGCGTTGGTCGAACAAGCATCGCGAAAACATTAGGAAACCCGATCTTCCCGCCTCGAGGAAACGTTACCCGGGTTGTAATCTAATCACGAATTAGTTATCGTTATCTAGCACCGTGCTTGCCGTGCAATCATTTTCGACACGGCTTCGTTTGCGAGAGCATCCTTCCTTCACCGATGGTGTTGTGACGGTGTTCTGACTTCAGTGGATTAACTCTGCACCGCGTGGGTTAGGTCAGTGAGATCCACGAATCGAATCTCTGTTTTCATTTTCTTTGAGTTATGTTGGAATTCTTCGATCAGAAGTTACTTTACTCGCAGTAGTTTTATAGGGTACGCGTACAATGTAATCGCGCACTGGCAAGTTTCGCGTGACTGATTATTTAAAAAAAGAACAGTTTCTCACGTCGAGCGTAATAACACATTGCTGGAAAAGTGTGCCGAGATCATTTTCACGATCTGCCGTTCCAGAGTTTCCGTGCGTAACGTATTATGTCCGTAAAAACAAAGGTGACTAAAGGTAACGCGACACGTGAAAGCTTATCAGCGGAAAATTTTCCTAATGCACCGCGGCCTCTTTCGCCGGCGATTTCTATCTGAAACAAGGATTTTACGAGAACAACCACGCCAACGGTAATTTCCCGAGGCCTTCGTCCTTCGAAAATGTCCTGCCTCGTTTGATCTTTTTCACCGCTGATACAAATCCTCCTGACCTCGTTTCTACTATCCGAACTTTCCCAGCCTGAACGACATCGTGTTCTCGTTGAAAAATAAAAACACACAACGTCCCGTGCCATTTGAAAATTAAAATTCATTCGCAATTTTCGCAATTCCGTGCACGCGTGCACCACAATTGCCTCGGATCTTGATTACGTTCGTTGAAATATGCTACCTGCGTCATCAATTACTTGGTTCATTACGATTAATAAGCAACAAAGGTTGGTATTAGGCGGCTACTACCACCATCGAACGATTTTCTAGTGATACGGTATGCTTGATCGAACGTGAAGCGAATTAAATAGACGACGCGCGCTTAAATAGATTGATAACCATTTTTACGGTATATAATTATGCTTTTAGTTACTATTAATTTGTTGCGCGGGATCCTTTGTCGTAGTACCATACGAATTTCGATAGAAAGAGGAAAGAAAAGGAGAAGGGGAGTACAACAGTATGGTAGGAGGTCATAAAAACCAAAGAAAATGGGAGACAAAGAAAAGAAATTGGTAGACGCAAAGATAACTATACGATAAGAGAAGCAATGTAGAAACAGATAGTAGCTATAGGTTTAGACAGAAGTATAAATGGAAATAGTAGATAAGCATACATATACAGGGTATCGCAAAAATGTTGTACTTTATTGAAAGGGGTGATGCCTGAGATTATTTGAAGTGACTTTTTCCTTCGCGAAAATGTTCTCCCTGGTTTTGTTAAGGAGTTATTAACGTAAATCACGGGCCAATCAGGTCACTGGAATCCGTCCGCTGTAGCCGCGCTGTGATTGGTCCGTGTTTTTTGTTAACAGTAAACTCACCACGGTCAAATGACCGATTTTATATGTTTTCCAATTATCGAAATTGTAAAAATCCAATTATGTTAAATAATGGAATAAATTTCCTTGTCCAAGTTTCTATTATATCGCAAAGTTACAGACGGTCTATATGAATTTAACGTTGCCATTTTTATACGGCAATATTTATCAGACACTTTTAATGCTTGGTAGGTTTAGCGTTAATGAATCCGTAACAAAGTCACGGAGAACATTTTCGCAAACGAAAATGCTACTTCGAATAATCTCAGGAATCACCCCCTTCGAGGAAGTATATTTTTGGGACACTCTCGTATAACGCATAACGCATTTCAATTTATAATAAAAACATGAATGTTTTGCTTGTCTTCAAAAAAAATTTAGAGGAGTTTATTAATCGGTGTTTCGAAAAATCAACACGTTCCATTCCGGAACGGTCAACATTGAATCGGAGCGACACGCTTTCATATACAGTCGGTCGCGAAAATATTGGGACACGATATAATTTTGAATTCTAAGCTGTGCATTCTTTAGATTTTTCTTTTATACCAACGCAGTTATTAATAAGAAACCAGCCGTTTCTTAGGAATACATAGTTTATATTGTAATTTTACATAATTCAACTCGGTTTTGTACATAATTGTACACGAATACATAGAAAGGACGCTCGAAAGAATTAAAGTTTCTGCAGCAACTCTTGCACTAGTTTTCAATTATCTATAATTTTTTATGATTGTTTCGCATCTGGCGCTTATTCGGAGTCTGTTCAACTGCTATGCAAAGTTTCTGTTAGGTGCAGTTTCTCTTAGGAGACTTCTTCAGAACGTATAGATACAAGAAATGCAATTACCATGGTTGCGCGAAGTTTCGCTGGAAAACGAGGCAACGAGCATTCAAAGGTAAAAACACTAATTCAACTTGCAATGAATTTCGTGACGAAGAGGAAGGTGAATTTTATAACTCTAGAATGAACGATCGACGGCAAAAATAATATTTCCACACTCGTATTCTCTTTTTAAAGATTTTTTAAAGAACCGACTTTGTAGTTTATTTTGTTAAATACAGGTATAGTTTTCGACAATGTGAGATTTTTAAGAGTAGCTAGCTTTTATCCTAAATGCCGCCATCTATTTTTTCAATACCGTTTTATTTCTTCTCGTAGCAGCGATGGCCACAGGCATGTCAATTAAAAACGTTTCAATTTATCCTTTTTTAATAACGTGAATGCCTGATATATCTCGGCAACCATCGAGATAGATTTTTGGCGCGTTTTCGTAACATAGTTATGACTTTTAATATGCACTATATCTTTATCAAAAAAATTTGTATATGTAGTAAATCGATTCATTTGTATGCATTCTCAATTGAAAATGAATCTTAAGTCAAGTACGGAATTTCATCTAATTTTTGAGTTGTGACACTACGAAGACACGTTTGAAATAGTTCGTTTATTTCTATAAAATGATTTAAAAAAAAGAAGTTCTAATTACTGTAGCCGTAAAGGTTGCAGTTGACATCTCAAGTATGAGAAGACTAACAACACGTGTTCTCTGAATGGCCATTGAAGTGACAGGCTACAATTAACTTCTTGCCGTATTTTAACGAGTTAAACTCGCGATGAAAACTTGAACAGAGTGTAACAAATACGAATGTTACACGTTTCTTCTTAGATGAAATAAATTTAGATTCGTTCGTAATCAATATTTAAACATTCAAATAAATGTAACCGTGAAAAAATACAAACTATTTATAATGAAAAGCCAAACCGTCGTAAGGAAAAGGCGTATTTAATTTTAAACCAATCGTTGACAGACGTGATTGTCGCAGCGGTTGCTCGTTTTGATCTGATCTTTTTGCAATTCGTTGACGTTCGTATTTCTGCAACTCTTCTGTTAACGACAATTCTTTGTTATTACAAATTCGGTCATATATAGGGCAGCCTATTAACACGCACACGTACTTTCACATATTTTCTCTTCTACGACATTTTCGGGAACAAAGACGACCTTTAATCACTGTAAAGAAAATGTTATGTCAAGGAGTCAACAAGTTTCATTCACGAAGGTGACATATAACGAACATATAAAGTCAATAATACATTATTTCACGTGTATCAGTGAGCAGAGTTAATCAAAGTTAATTCGCGGAATGATACATATAATTGGGCGAAGTACAATCTATGCGGCGAATCGAGGATCTGATTTTAGCGATTTCCGATTAGCTTGGTAGTTGGGGGGTTCGGCCGTCGAATCAATGAGATCGGGAGTATCGATTGCAGTGAATAGTAGCTTCTGGCCATTGATCAGTTCCTCGGAGTCCGCCAGTCGAGTTTTCACGGGCGCGAAAGTGCGTACGCGATGACTTGCCCGTCCGCGCGGTAAACGGACGTTCTCCACTCCGGTACGCGTTGCCAGGTGATCTCGGTATCCAGTAACGTCGCCGATACCATCGCACGAGTTCTGCTCGCATATTCGGTAATATCATCGCGGCGTCGATTGATCGTTGCTCGCGGAAGAAACGGACTCTCGCGTGGTCGGGGACCATATGGAGCGGCGGACCTGTTTTGCATTCAGTGTTCGCTATGTCGCGTTGTTGAAAAGGTGTCCCCTTAGCGCCGCTAAGGAAGCAGCACTCTTTTGTTTTTCGTTTTCGTTTCCTTCTTCATCGATTAATTTCCTTGCTGGAGGAAAGGATCGGTGCGTTCGGTTCACCTCACGACCAACCAAGGGAGCAACACGCGAAGACAACTGTGGAAGACTCGATCAGTCTCGGGAGTTGTGCCGGTTCTGAATCTCGTCTGACCATGTACGGAATTCACTACTTGAGAATTTTCATCGTCGATCGACCGAAAGTGAACGGTTTCGACGGATTTTGAGTGTTTGGAGTGGTACGGTCGTCTGATAGATATTTCGTTCCGTGGAAGGGGAAGCAGCGTGGATTTACTCGATCCTCGTGTTATCGAAGCGTCTTTGCCGAGACCAGTTGAGCAGGCGACTACACGGCAGCAGGTGTTTCGAGCACGCCGTTTTTGACAGAGATAATAGAACATAATAGCGCGACGGTAATATTTCTCGACGAGTGCGACAATCAATCGAAAGACGGCCGCCAGAAATCCGCCTTGGCCGACCCGGTTGAAAGTAGTGAGTAGAGACGTGCCTGATCTTATCTCTGACTTGAAACGTGTGCTTACTATTCAAGGCCTCTTTTTCTTGAATAATACTGCCGAGCAAACTATTCCACAACTTCGCCGTTCGCTTCGAACTACCTGTTCGTACTTCGCGTTAACGCGGAAGATAATGGAAAATACATTCGACGGATAATAGTCGGGTTAACGCGAAACATGGTCGCGACTTAACGAAAATAGGATTTGAGAGACAGCTAGTATTCGTGTCAAGGGAAGTTTTACACAAATTTACACGGTACACGCAACCCAACGATGACGAATGACTTAACGGCATCCACTATAAATATCATTTTTCCTTTCTCCAACTAGCTTTTCCAAGAACGCTGCATTGATTTTCACCGTTTCATCGTTGAAACCCGACCAGGTTTTATAGGTTACATTGTTCGGTTTATTTTATTTTTCCTATCGACGAGCTTCGACGTTCAAAGCGAGCAGGAGTCACCTGTATATCAGCCATAAAAATGCAACGAGTTATCGTCGCGTAACTGTTAATTATCAAGAAGTATAACGGTGCCATCGCCGTGAGTCATACCGCCTGCGTCTAGATCATTAGTATTCACCTTCGATTTTCAGTATCGGCCAATTTATGGAGTTGACGTTTCTGCGAATCGGGTTTGACCATTAATCGATTAAAACATTTAGCTTGATCGATCGGTTCCTGTAACTGATAAAAATTCATCTCATCAATTGTCAATTAACGAAAATGATCTTTCGCGCGGTGAAAAGTCGTGAATCAAATATCCAATTGAAGGCTGCGATTGGAACAAATTTTAAAGTTAATCACTAGACTGCGCGTCTTTATGCATTTATAGAAAAATCGAGTAGATAAAATTCAAGACTGTAGGAAATTTAAAAGACTTGAAGATGTCAATATATGATTTGTCCTCTATTAAAATTATTAAGGTACGAAAGAACGTTCTATATACATGTTTGGTTTTTATTTCTTGCAATCGACGCAACCAACTTTTATTCTGCATAAAGATCTGCAGTCTATTAATCGCAAACGACAAACCAAACAGTAGGAATCTAACTGTTAATGTCAATATACGCGATTAAAATAGAAAAATCAATAGTTGCAGCTGGTTAAAATGTTCTTCGACATTCGCATTGATAAACGAGTGTGTTCCGGAAAATCGATTCCTAGAGATTCTGAGAAACACGAACCGATGCGCGTACACGTTCTTCCGATGATTCTTGTTCCTAGATCCATAAGCCAAGTATAACCGACAAAAATCGCTGATGGTATGTATACATACTTACTTACGCGCGTGTATTCTTAACTAGAACGTTGCATCATCGCAGGTTCCTCGAGCGATCCTCGCAACACCGAGCTGTTACATTTTACGAAGCGATCGTAATCTCGCGCGCTAATTCACCCGCGCGTAGTCCGGTCGCGGCGGAAATCTATCCAACTTTGTGTTGACGTTGCATGCTTTGAATAACTTCTCCGAGCACGTTTAAACTGCCCTGTAACACTTAATCAGGGAGAGCACAGGGAATTGAATTGTCTTATTAGTCCTACTTTGAAATTGCGACCGTAGGTGACGGATCTTGTTAGATTTTTTACTAGTGGCTAACAACACGATGACGTTTCCTTCGGGTAAATCATTGAATAAATTCATTCATTTATTCGTCGGCACAGTAAAAAGATGTTTTAAAAACTGCTCGTCTATCACTCCGTTCAAAGAGCACAAGAATGAAGTTGCATGTGGAACTCTAATAAATACTAATGAAATCAAGTTCAATATCCATTCATGAATACTAAATAACATGATAGCCATGACTCGTTTCGTTCGCTTTAATGGGTTCTCGTGAAACTGAAACAGTCCATTACGAGTATTAATGAAGTGCTTTGTTGTCGTTCACTTGTTCCGAAATCAATTAACCATCGACTCGATCTTCCCCGGAAAAATTTGCTTCGATCGAAATCGAATGTATACATCAAGTGAGTAGTCGAAGCTCGACCTGCTTATTTCGACTCAATTCGGCTTCCAACGGATCAAGTTTATCGACCGGGCCAAATAGAAAACTCCTCGAAATCCCACCACCACGTACACGGTCAGCGTATGATATTGTTCGCAATATGTACATGTGCTTGGCCGCGTCACAAAGAGTAACTATTTTGTCGAGAAACTTCAAGCAGTTGATAACACACAGGCCTGATATCAGCGAGCATGGTACTGATAGGACAGGTCAGAATGGGGATACCTAGTTCAGTCAATCGATTTCTTGAATGGAATCGATCCAACAGGTGACGATGGCGCATGTTAAATTGTTATGTTTTATAACAAGCTATCCTAGACATAATTACTAGAGAATTCTCGCACACCTCTGGGAATAATTTTAAAGGGGTAGACATTACAAAGATGTTATGATAAGATAATACAAAGATGGGATCTTTCAGTAATTAAACGCGCTAGATAAAAGAACAATCTGTGCCGCGATTGCCCTCAAAAATCCTATTTTTACGATTATGAGGCGTTATTTCCATTATGTGGCTTGAAAATAGCTACATGCGCAGTTGTACGCTTCCGAATAATGCAAATTATGCTTCGCAAACGAAAAAATTGGACTTTCGAGTGCGATCGCAGCCTAGATTGATCCTTTATCTAGCGCTTTTGACTCATACAAACTCCTATCTTTGCATTATAGAGAAATGAGAAGGCGCGTCCCTTATCCTCGCAATCCTAGAAACGAGTCTACCCCGTTAACCCACATGTGCTTCTCAGACGTAGTTGCATAAAAGGTCTTAAAATAACATTTCACTCCTTCTCACTTCACATTTCAAATCTACGAATTATGCTTCGACACAGACGAAAAGAAATCAATCGTTTTACGATACGTGAAAAAGGTAAACGAGTGAATTGTCACCCTGAGGAACGTACGAATCCATTAAAGTTTCAGAAATCATCGCATTCCGACGTTACGCACGCGTAAGCTAGAGAGCTTTTAGAGACCTTCCAATTATCGCAGCAAATGTGGCTGTTGCCTATTAGACGCACAATCAAAGCAATTACACCAGAACCGAAGCCTCGAATGTTACGATACAGATCATGACGTATTACCGAAGCAATCGACTCTGAATCGACTAGATAATTAGTTGCACTTTGACGGACGAAGTGTGCCAGGATAGACTCGTCCATAGTTAGCGTCAGAAATCAATATGACCGACACAGACGTCTCTATATGAAACAATTCTTTCTGATTCAGGCTCCGCTGCATTCAATGCAACCAGCTGCCAGGGGGAACCCTCGGGTTCCCAGTCCTGGCTCGTTGCGCCCCTTCACACCTCCGGATCTCTCTTCTATACCGCATATGGACGGTACACCACTGCATGGCAGCGGCGTTCGTAGCAATTCCTCATCCGTGAGCGGACGTGCGAACGAAAGCGGGGCACAAGAGCAAACCGGGCCCTACATCATCGGCAGTCCTATTAACCTGGGGAGCATCGACAACGTTGATAACATCGGCCTACGTCTAGATCGTTTGCCAAGCAGACGACGAAGTACACGGCGGGAGCATATCGAGCTGCAGGAGGCTGCGCCACCCGAGACCAGTTCCGAAGGTGAGACATCATCCACGATGCGGTAATGTTCACTTTTTTCTTGTTCACTTATCCGCCACATAATCCTCGGCGCTTTAACCCTTGGCCGTATCGTTTTCTTGGCGGTTACAGCGATTAACACATTTTTATTCTTAACTAGTGGCGCATACAGCTCTTAATGGTTTTTTTATTTATTTTGTGTGTGACTCTCCACGAGCCACAAAAAGAACTTCCCGATTCGATAGTTGTAAGTGGTAACATTAGCATTAGTTGCATAATTAAAAAAAAATGAAATATATATAATTACATTTGTTTATTCGGTGGAAATTTTCCATCCTCTCGTATAAATTGCATTCTTGAATGAACTTCTTTCGAAAAAAACTAAAAAAATCTAAAAAACTACTTGACCAATATGGACCAAAATCTAATCAGCTCTAAGTTACGACGGGGCACATCGATTGCATCATTCATCATTCTGATCGCGTTGTTACTTTTTCAGAAAACGTTAACGAAAAATTTGATAACATAAAAACGGCCATACGCACGCGCGCGCGCGCGCACACACACCCACATACTAACAATTTGATAAAAATAGTCTAAAATGACTTCAATAACCATGAAACGTGAAGATCTGCTAAAAAATCGATTTTCGATTTTCGGGGTAATTACAGTAACTTCCCTATGAATCGGGAAGTTAACAATGTAGAAGAGAAAAGAAAATTTACATTTTTTGAAAGCTTAAATATTGATTACAAACGTTCATTAATTTTTATTATTATTATTTTATTACGAAGACCGTGACTCTTTAAAATACGGCAAAGGGTTGACGAGGTACACTCGTTTCTAGAACTGCAATTGTGCGGAATGCCCCTTCTCATTTCTCGATAATGCAAAGATGGGGTTTTCACTAGTCAACACGCTAGATAAAAGATCAATCTATTTGCGATCGATCTCAAAAGTCCTAATTTTTACGCTTATGAGGCGTATTTTGCATTATTAGGCAGGAAATTTGAAGATTCGTAAACGTAAAAATAGGACTTTTAACGTAAAAATAGGACTTGCTCTAACTCTTTTCGCTACTGAAAAACCCCATTTTTGCATTATCGATAAACGAGAAGGCGCATCCCGCAGATTTGCAATCCTGGAAAAACGAGTCTGCCCTCTTAATTCCTCTCCCCTCTCTACCCACACTGCAGTAGTCTCGACATATGCGATAACTTCCGGACCAAAATAACAACGGCTATTCCTTGATCTCTTGGCACTAACTTGACCCTCTAAAGGATAACGAGTCAAACATGGATAGCAGCATCGATGAGACAGTATTAATACAATGATGGAACTTCTTTACGAAACTTTTACCAACGTATTTGTGGCGTTTTCCTGATTGAAATGACACCAAACACGACACAAATGTGGTTATATTTATTGATTTAATCTGATACTGTGGAAAATCCATTATCCAAATTAATCAGTTACCTAGCTACAGTACTAGATTAAATCTTAACTAGTTTATACGTATGTATGTATATCGAATCGTGTCACACGTAAGTTTCGCTTGATTGAACTGTTAGATAATGCAAGATTCAGATGTCGTAGGTTCGGATAGTCGAGGCTCTACCGAATCATTGATTAAACGAGCGAAAATAATGAAAAATAAAAAAGTTTGAAATTCAGAATAGTATCCCTGGCGTATAAATGGCCCCTGCGCAGACCCGTGTTGAGGACTTGTATCGATAAAATACTGTAATTATATGTTTATACAAAAGTCAAAATGTCAGTGGAGAATAATTAAAGAAAAGTATCGGTATCATTTTTAGAAACGGTGTTACTATCGGATAATACTATTGTCAACTAAAACCGTTGTCGGTTAAATTCGTCGATGGTCAAAGTTATTGTAGATGAAATATTGTCGGTGAAAACCGTAAGCCTTTCACAGCAGAGTCAGCTGACAAGTGTATTGTAGAATAATCACCGAATCGAATGTTTTAACAGTAGCAGCCGGTAAGCAGGAACGGTACAATGATCGAAGATTGACGCAAGCCGCATAAAATGGAATTGTAATGTGTTTAGTCTGCAAACGTAAACATTGAATTATTGCACCAAGGCTAGTCAATAACATCGAGATAAAAACATTTTTCACTGTCATGAAAGCAATAAAAAAAAGTTATAAACATCAATATATGATGATAATGTGGCACGCGATATTCAAGGTCGGACATGCAATATTGTAATACGTTCTCGCAATGTTAGTTCTAGATAAAAGATTTCACGTCTATTGCCGACGTCATCGGTACGGTTTCTTGCTTATTTCATTCAATTGGTCGTGAATCGTGAGTGATACGGATCAGTCCTTAATAAGTAACTGTCTAATATTAGCACTTATCAGCAAGAAATGTATGCGTTTGCCATTTCGTACGAATTAACATGGAAGTCGTTACGTTACGTTAATGGGCTTATCTGATTGGCTCACGCGTGTAATTAGATTACGGATCTCTCTAAATTCTTCGAAATTTATTTTAACCCTCAACAGTTTTCCAATCGTAGAAAGATAAATTTCAATATCGTCCAGCTCGTGGTAGGCCATTTCTTATTCGATTCAATTAATAATTTAAATGACACATAATGCCTTTTCAAACAAGTTTAACCTGATGGCTGCTATCGCTTAGAATCATTTCACTGATACAAACATGAATTACGTATTCCGAGCTAAAAAATTAATTTCCTGGTGTTTTCTCGGAACGTGTTGCGAAGTACCGTTACCATCAACTGATGTTATTATTATTGCAAGTGAACACACAGTAATTTAAAAATAATAAGGCACGATGTTAGATGTACGTATTCTGAATATATTATTACTGAAAAATTTAATTCAACCTCGTTAGATTATTTGTGAAGGGGTTACGACTCAATTAAGATGTTTTTACAAATATTTTTATTTACGTAGAAACAGTCTTCAATTTTTTAATAAAGGAATTACTTGCAGTCATCTTGTAAAAGGGACAAAATGCACTTTTTGAATAGAATAATGCACGTAATTATAGAGACAATTATAGACAATAGGTCTTTCTAATACAACCAATATGCCAATGTGTACAACCAGAATGTTTTGTTAATTATTTTGCAGTCTCGTTCCAAACAAAACTTTCTCTTTTGCCCCATCTTACCCCTAAGCAGAGATAAAGCGTGGTGTATTATGTGAACCAACATTGTTTTCCCATGTTGTCGCTAGATGGTCGACAGCTCGAGAGATAACCGGCGCGGCGGCTGTAATTATTAATACAAACTACGATCTCATTTTTCTTCCGCAATTAAACTAATTAAAATGTAAGTGTGCGCGCCCTGCAATTCCGCTATATCGCATTGAGAAATATCTGTGGTTGTCACGAAGATACGAACATACTAAGAAAATAAAAATTCTATTTCACTCCAGTTTGTTGCAATCCACGTGGAAAATTTTTATTTTGCACAAAGATTCGCTGTCTAATGATCACTAATGCTTTGACAAATTCAATTAGTTTTTCGAGCCTTTCGAATTTATTTTCGTGACTTCTGGTAAAGATGTAAATCCAATCCTATAGAGCTCAATTAACCCCTTCCCCTACAATATCGTGTCTGACTCGCGATAAAGATTCTGAACAAAGTCTAATAAATATTGTATATTCTTTTAAACCGAAATAAAATTCTGCTTTGGTTTTGTTAATGTACAACTATTGGAGAATATACAGGGTCATCCGTTTTTAAACGGACAAACGTAAACCAGCTATAAAGAACCCCAAATGGAACAAGTTTTACCCCTGCCAGTTTTTTTGTTTCGGCCTTGATTTCTAGAAAATTGCAAAAAACCATAATTTTTTAGTTCACATAAACTTGAATATCTCGGGACTCCAGTGATGAATCTTGATGATTTCTTCTTTGTTGTGTTGAAAATAAACAGGAGCATCTTTTTTTGTTCCCAAAATTTTTTTGTATGACCTTCGAATCTTGGTTTTTTCTGGATCGGATAGCTATCTGAACGGTTCCAGGATGCGTGACTTCAATGGATGATATTTTCTTGGAATAAACGTGCTAAAAAAACAAAAATATTTTGTTAACAAAAAAGATGCCCCTATTTATTTTAAACCAAACAAAGGAAAAATCATCAAGATTCATCACTGGAGTCCCGAGATATTCAAGTTTATGTGAACTAAAAAAATCATGGTTTTTTGTAATTTTCTAGAAATCAAGGCCGAAACAAAAAAAGTGGCAGGGGTAAAACTTGTTCCATTTGGGGTTCTTTATAGCTGGTTTACGTTTGTCCGTTTAAAAACGGATGACCCTGTATAAGCATAAAATAGATATAAAGGTTCCCCTAGTTTGGAAAATTATACGAACTACAAAAAAGTTCTAGTCGCTGAAACCGTTAAATAAATAGTAGGGCAAGGGGTTAGTGTATAAACTCGAACTTTTTGAAATGATGGCACGCGTCGTTTTTCCTGGCAACCACAGAAACATTATATTGACGGGACTTAGCGGTCAGAGCCGGTTTGAAAAGAACCGATTAAGTGACCCGCGGTCACGATATAAATTGCCCAAGTCAAGAGATCGTTGAGATTTTATAAGATTTCCCGACGCGCATTTCAAACGCATCGAGCTTCGGTTGTGTCGGCGTAGCGTGAGCGGATTGTCCAATAAGGTTTGATATCCCTCGTGTGGAGCCACCCCAGCGGAGGTGTCCTTGGCCCATAGTCTACAAGCGTCGAGGTTGTTTATTGACGCAACCTTACCGTCCACGGCCTGATAGTCGCAGTAAGTGCTGGTGGAGGACAGCACGGTGCTGACGCCAACTTGTTGCCGTTGGCGAGCGCATGCGTTTTCGGGGTAACACGTGTGCAGGGCTGTCGCATTTCATGAAAATCCCCTCCACAGTGTTGTACCGGGCTCTTTTAGAACCCGTGTCTTCTTTTACAGCATATTCTTCACCATTTCTAACATACCGCTTCGACGAAACCGTTTTCTCATCGCCAAACGCAACACGATTCGTCGATTAATACAACGACAACGTTCGATGTCGATCTTCTCATCGTTGATAGAGCGATTTTGTTTTCTCCCTCGATTGTCATTTCCCGACAACCACTTACCAATCGAATATTTCATTCCGAAGAGGACATCGATTCGACGAGATCAACAGAATTTATAAATTATTCGATCGTTCACGATGTACAGGGTCACATATACCGCGATAACAATGTCACTGGTGACCAGTGCCACCTACGTACTTGGCGTAGAGCGTCTGTCGAGTGAATTCGCAGACGCGATATGATCGCGGAAATTTTTAGCTCCGGAGAGTTCCACGAGAACAGTTCGGTTTCGGTTGATGTTGGTTTGTGAACATTCATCCGGGGCGAGTCCACTTTTCACACGCATAATAACGTTTCCGTTGGCTTGTCAGGGGTGTGGCGACATACGTGATCCTCTTCCGGCACGATGACGCAGATACGTAGTTTGTTTAACCGATCGTTATCTCTGGCAGAAAACTGTGCGATTCACGTACGTTGATCACTGTTTTCGCAAGTAAAGTGCGTGTGCTACCGTATATACCACCGAAGTGTTGACAATCGGTGCATCGGATCGTCACCGTCATCATGTGGGCGTAAACAATTCGATGTCGCCTGTAAACTGTCAAAACAAATAATCGAGGATCCCGTGCGGTCATTACTATTTGATCGATAGCAGCTTGGAGTACAAACCGTATGACAATCAATCCCTTCGTTTCGTTGTTGTCTCATAATTCCCTCTCACGTTCCACACGTTTTAATTGTGGCTACTTTGATATTGGACAGGTTGTCGTTTCTTTTATCCGCACGTTACACAACTGGTCTGAATAACGGTGGTATACGAACGTAACTAGCAATACGTCGTCGAAAGTAATTATTACCCGTGGTTGTTGGAAACTGGAATAAAATAGCTGAAATATTTTACGCGAAACGTGTGTCGCGGAATCATGTATAATGGTAAGAGTTGACTATCCGACATCCACCCGGCTCGATGTTACGCAATTTTTGCTTCCCGTTATATGACACAACACTGTGTACAGTGTCAGTTATCACTGTTACTTGTGTTAGTATCGAGATCCACTAGCGCGATCAACATGTAAAAGAGAAACTATCAAATTTGTATCGTTTTAATATCAGTGACCTCTTCGTGCCCTTGAGAAATTATTGATTGGAAGAACAGTAAATACTCATGTCGGAATCGTTTGTTTTGACAACAGATCGTAACAACATTATGAATACGGTCATTATGCATGTATGAATACGTAATACAGTTGAAAAATATAATTGTTTATAGACTCGATGCTATTATTAGAATGTATATGACAATTCTTTTAAACGGACGTTAGTGACTTCCGTTAATGTTTCCCGGAATTGCATGTATACTGATCACGATAAAAATCCTATTATGGAATTCCCCGGATATGTGACTATAACCTCGAAAATATCATTTGGTAGAACTGAACCTGTTGTAACTTGTTTGTCTTACGAATCCTATTCCTGAGGAAAGAAATTTACCGCTATAACTTGGATTCACGAATTCGTACTGTGAGTATCGGCATCACGAATCGTGACATGTTACTGTGTGTGGTCTGCGTGTGTCTGTACAGTGTTTACCCCTTTATCACTGGTTATAAATATGAATCGAATGAGCGAAGACAAGTGATGTGAAAGACATTTGATTTAACAAAACAGCAACATGGATGTAGCGAGTGCAAAAGTGATACAATGGTTCAACGAACTCAGATCCCGTATTCATCTCTATTTGCACGCTCAAAATCGTAAGTTTGTGTGCGTTCAGAATATTAAATAGAAAGCCGTCGGTTTAGACACGTGACCTGTGCTTTGACCATTGTAGTCCAATAAAGATTGCATTTGAAAAATTCTACCGGCTGCTATCAATAAATTACAATACGCATTGGGCGCTTATTTGTTTATTTCGCGATAGAAAGTTTGGCTATGCGGTACTGCATTTTATTGCATGGAGTTGGAAAAAGATTACGGGGAAAAAAGAAATGAAATAATTACAGAAACTTTACAATACGGTTAAGTGTAACCGCAAATTGATAAATAGTTTCGAAATAGTGTAATTGTTACTTTATTTCGGACTTTATTTCGCAGTTGGTCCAATAAGGGCGGAAAATGGCGGGTCCCGAGGTGACGATCAGCGATCTTCGCATCAACATGACAGTAGCGAGGAGCGGGTGGTTTTTATTAATGCCCCGCATCAGCCTGTGAAATATAAGAATAACCGCATCACCACCGCGAAGTACTCAATTCTTTCATTTGTGCCCATGTTCCTTTTTGAACAGTTTCGTCGATATAGTAATTGTTTCTTCCTCTTCATCGCCCTTATGCAGGTATTTTGAAAATGCAACATATATTACTATATTATTTTACTTATTGCATCTATTTCTCAATTTTCTATTAAAGGAATAGACTTGTTTCCAGGATTTCAAGAGTGCGGGATGCGCCTTCTCTCTTTATCAGTAGTCAAAAGCGCAAGATAACAATTTAGGTCAAAGTCCCACTTTTATGTTTACGAGGCATAACTTTCATTATTCTGAAGCATAAACCTATTTTCATAAAGCTGCATGCTGCTAAATAATGCAAATTACTTTGTAAACGTAAAAATTTTACTTTTGATAGCAATTGGGGCCTAGATTGATGTTTTATCTAGCGCTTTTGATTACTGGACAGCAGATCATTATGCAAAATAAAGGTTTTCTTCCTTAATATGTTTAATGGTTTGAAAATAATATAACAATATTATTAAATTGTTTTAATATTATGTTTACTCATTTTTGTCATAAATGTACTCTTGCAATCCTGGAAACGAGACTGCTTCCCTAAAAAGGTATTATATATATATATATATATATATATATATATATATATTTATATATATTAAAAGGAGTATTATATATATTTTTTTAAATCCTTACAGCAAATACCAGATGTGTCACCAACAGGACGATACACAACTTTGGTTCCATTAATTTTTATTCTTAGCGTGTCTGCGTTGAAAGAGATAGTTGAGGATATTGTAGGTATTACCAATTCCTAGGAATGATTTAATTTAATATTGTGATCATAATTTTTATTGTTTTCTTTGCAGAAAAGACATAGAGCAGATGATGAAATAAATATGCGTGAGGTAGAGGTTTTGAGAGAAGGACACTGGCAGTGGATCCAGTGGCGATGTATCACTGTTGGAGATGTGGTTAAGGTTGTGCTATTCTTTTGTCATGTTTATCAATACGTTAATTATTAGTAATTCACACAATTTTTCTTGAATATGCGTAGGTTCGCAACAACAATTTCTTCCCCGCTGATTTGATCTTATTGTCGTCATCGGAGCCACAGGGTATGTCTTTTATAGAGACTGCCAATTTGGATGGAGAAACGAATTTAAAGATCCGACAAGCCCATCCTGACACTGCCAGTCTCTTGGATACTGCAGAATTAATGACGTATCGTGCAAATATTCAATGCGAACCACCAAATAGGCATCTATATGAATTTAATGGCGTGCTACGTGAAACTAATAAACAGTATGTCTATTCTCTATTAAAATTCAATTATGTGTTAATTGTATTTACACAAAATCTATATTTATATTTTTTAGAAGCGTAGTTGTGGGACCTGATCAAGTATTACTCAGAGGTGCAATGTTAAGAAACACACGCTGGGTGTTCGGTGTAGTAATCTATACTGGTCATGATACAAAACTTATGCAGAATAATACTACTACTGCACCTTTGAAAAGATCCACTTTAGATCGAATGACCAATACACAAATACTCATGTTGTTCTTTATTCTTCTTTTACTGTGTCTTCTATCTGCAATATTTAATGTTGTTTGGACGAAGGCAAACGGTGAAGGATTATGGTATTTAGGTCTAGAAGGTGATTAATCAATTTATATTTCTCTTAGATTACATTTACACAGTTCTGAATAATTATGTTTTTCTTTCAGGGGAAATAAAGAAGAATTTTGGTTTTAATCTTCTAACTTTCATCATTTTGTTTAATAATTTAATACCGATTTCATTACAAGTAACACTAGAAGTTGTAAGATTTGTTCAAGCTACATTCATTAATATGGACATTGAGATGTATCACGCAGAAACAGATACACCTGCAATGGCACGTACAAGTAACCTTAACGAAGAACTCGGTTTGGTCAGTTATGTTTTTACTGATAAAACTGGTACACTTACAAAGAATGTAATGGAGTTTAAAAGATGTTCGATTGGTGGCAAGGTGTACGAGTAAGTTCTTCAAACTGTATCCATCGATATCTATTGCACCACAATATGCATATTATATAGACTGAAACAGTAATATCTTACAGCCTGCCTATTCTTGTAAACGGCGATGAAGGTGGTAGTACTACCAATTGCGAATTAATTAGAGATATTGTTGAAGGAAGATCACTACAAGATTCTTCTCGTACTGCTGATAAGAAAGTCGCGAATCATTCAAAAGTAGCGGATGAATTTATGGTCATGCTTTCAGTGTGTCATACCGTTATTCCCGAAAAGATAGATGAAACTATTATTTATCATGCTGCGTCTCCCGGTAATTAGTTTCTAAGTCATAAGTAGACTGCGGATCTTTAAAAATTTTCAAAAAATGCTGGAGCCTCAAATTCGACAGAATGCAGTACGATTTTGATTTATTTTAGATCTACAAATGAAAATAGGATTTTATTGGTACCACTTTCTTAAAATTTGTCTACGAAAATTGAAAATTGGATAAACATCCGCAGTCTAATCATAAATTAAATATTATACTAGAATTAGTTAGTTAGTAGTAAATATTATATTTTTTTTATGTTTTTGAACAGATGAAAGAGCATTGGTGGATGGAGCACGTAATTTTGATTACGTGTTTGACACCAGAACCCCAGCCTACGTGGAAATAATAGCTCTGGGTGAAAGACTACGATATGAAATATTGAATGTGATAGAGTTCACATCAGCTAGAAAAAGAATGTCAGTTATTGTAAAGGCACCTGATGGAAAAATTAAACTTTTTTGTAAAGGGGCTGATTCTGTTATTTACGAGAGATTGTGTCCAGCGCCTGTAGAAAACACAGACCCGGATCAGATCAGTTTAGATGACTTTCGAGATGTAACATTGGAGCATTTGGAAATGTTTGCAACGGAGGGGTTAAGAACGCTTTGTTTTGCTGTCGCTGATATACCTGATAATTTTTACCAAGTAATTCACTCTTCACTCTTACTCTATTCACCATATGTTGTATTAAAAGTAATCTGTTTGTGTCCTTTTTAACAGTGGTGGCGTGAAACCTACCATAATGCAATAATCAGTTTAGGGAACCGTGAAAAAATGGTAGAAAATGCTGCTAATCTCATTGAGACAAAATTACGATTATTAGGAGCTACAGCTATCGAGGATCAATTGCAAGATCAGGTATGCCATTTTCATGGAATTATACGTTTGTAAAAACGGTCATATTAATACAGAATTAATTCTCCAGGTGCCAGAAACACTACAATCTCTTTTACAAGCTGATATTAATGTGTGGGTATTAACTGGAGATAAGCAAGAAACTGCTATCAATATTGGATACTCTTGTAAATTAATTACTCATGGAATGCCATTGTATATTATTAATGAACAATCTTTAGATGTAAGGAAGCCAATATTTGTTTTCGATTATGCGCGTATTTGGAGATGTTTTGTTCTAATCGATATTAATTTTTAGAAAACGAGAGAGGTGATAATACAACGTTGTCTCGATTTTGGAATTGATTTAAAATGTCAAAATGAGGTAGCGCTTGTCATAGATGGAAGTACTTTAGAATACGCGTTATCCTGTGATATTAGAATGGACTTTTTGGATTTATGTTCTTCTTGCAAAGTTGTTATTTGCTGTAGAGTTACGCCAATGCAGAAGGCTGAGGTAATTCTTCCGTTCCGTAAAAATTTTAATTATTATGGTTATTCACTCTAATGTATTTATGTACGGTATATAGGTGGTTGAATTAATTACACATAATAAAAAAGCTGTAACTCTTGCAATCGGAGACGGTGCAAATGATGTAGCTATGATTCAGAAAGCCCATATCGGTGTTGGTAAGATTACATAATTATGATTACAGAAGATTATGATTGATTACATAAGGTTTATATCACGAAAGAACGATTATACGATATTCAACACTGGTTTGTTTTATATCTAGGCATTTCTGGCGTTGAAGGTCTTCAAGCAGCCTGTGCTTCTGACTATTCTATTGCACAGTTTCGTTTTCTGAAACGTTTGTTGTTTGTTCACGGTTCTTGGAACTACAGTAGAATGTGTAAACTGATATTATATTCATTTTACAAGAATATTTGTCTATATGTCATTGAACTGTGGTTCGCTATTTATTCCGGCTGGTCCGGGCAGATCCTTTTTGAAAGGTGGTCTATTGGACTTTACAATGTTGTAAGTGACATATATAGTCATTATTAGATAGCAGATCTTTATGCAAAACAAAAATTTTCTACTCGAATCGCAACGAACTGGAATGAGATAGAATTGCTTATTATATTATAAATAGGTATTAAAATTTACGTAACATGAAAATATTGTTTGTATAAGGTATTCACAGCTGCGCCTCCATTAGTTATGGGACTTTTTGATAGAGTATGTTCCGCAGAGACTCATTTAGCTCACCCTGGATTGTATGCTACTAAAAATTCTGGGCTATCGTCATTTAATATTAAGGTAATATATATTATTAATCGATATTTAACTACATTTGATAATCTATTATTTTATGCGAAAGATCCTTTAACGCTATCCTCTCCTTGTTTTTAAAGGTTTTCTGGGTATGGATTGCGAATGCTTTAATTCACTCATCTTTACTTTATTGGTTATCGTTGATGGCTCTAAGGGAGGGCGTGGTGTGGTCGAACGGTAGAGATGGTGGGTACATCGTTCTGGGAAACTTCGTGTACACTGTAAGTTCCAAACTATATGATTAATTGTGCACAACTACGTTGTTTCATATTATACGTTAGCAATCATTGTTTAGATGTACTACGACTAGTCCAATGTTTTCTATTGTGTCCTTGTTAACAGTATGTTGTAGTGACCGTTTGTGCGAAGGCAGGATTGATCATAAACTCTTGGACGTGGGTCACTCATTTAGCAACATGGGGATCTATTTTACTTTGGTTTTTATTTATTTTTATATACAGGTAAATCACACGACTTCTTTCACTTGTTTTAAAAATATAAAAATATTCGTGATAACTATATCGTTTCAGTAACTTTTGGCCTGCATTGAATGTGGGCGCTGTAATGCTAGGCAATGATAAGATGTTGTTTTCCACGCCTGTATTCTGGCTGGGTTTGGTACTTATACCGTTAGCAGTATTGTTACTGGATGTCACTGCTAAAGCGTAAGTATACCTCGTTTAAAATGGTTCGTTAAACTTCAAATACAAAACTTCAAATAAAGGTGTCGACTACACCAGCAAAAATGTATATTGCATTAAAGTAGTTATTGTACGGACATAAACATTTATCTATGTTGGTGTCGTATAAGATTCCATGCAACCAGTTATACAGAAAGTGGTGTGCGCGAGTAACTAAAGATTAACAAAGTACTAAACTCTAGGTGATCTTTGAGACTGTTTTAATATCATAAACATTTTTATGAAGTTTCCGTTATTTAGAAGAGAATGTACATGCTATTATATTTGCGTGTTTCGTGAACGTAACGTTGAACATGTTTTGCGACAGTGTGAAAAATACGGTTTGGAAGTCGCTGACTACAGCAGCTAGAGAAAACGAGATCAGGAAATCAGACCCTGGGGACATATTCAACGGCCAGGAGTATAGAAGCTCGTAAGTTTTGATTATCTTATAAAACAAACTAAACATTTTTACTGTACGATACGAATCAAGTTATCGGTTCAAGCCGTGGAACTAGCATTGGAAACGATACCTTCGTAATAGAGAAAGTGTTAAGCTTTAATGTTTAACATATTACGCATGCAGTGACATACCACTATCTATCGGTAGCTAACTACTGGCAATAGCAAACTAGAGATAACGGTTCAGTCGTTATCAATAACGATTCAACAATAATGCAGAAGGATAAGCCGTACACATTGCATGAAATATTAGTAGATAAATTGTCGAGGAGCCATTCATTATCGTTTAACGTGCATGACTTATTGGATGTAGTTCTTTAGAAATAAGAAGCTCATATGTTCATAACAAAATTCATTTTCATTTCGTAGAATAATCGTTGTACAAAAATGCTCACTAATCTCGAAATTCAACGTCAACTAACACATGCATGCATACAGCGATATATTGTTTTGGTCTTGATGAAAATGGTATTCATAAATGCTTATTTTCATGGATTGGTTCCGCGGGACGTTCAATCGTGCTACGTCAATTAACGTTGTGCTAACGATAATTATAGAATTAATGTTTACCGCATTTCCATTGAGTGGAATATTAAAAATTGCAACAGGAGGCCATATTCAAGGAGGCGATGGTTATTGTGGTGTTGGTCTTCGGTGTGGTCGCCACGAAGACGAAATAAAATCAGAATGTTCCCATTTAAGATCGCGGCACGTAATTTGTGGTTCACTCACGATACAGAGCACTTGCCTTCTCCATATCGAGTTCCATGATTCTAAACAATCCATACTATCCTACCGAACCACAGGATTCCGTAAGCATTCCACGATTTTACTCCGCCCACTTATTTCCTACAAACTTCCGCGTCTGCCACGTGTTAATAACTTTTCTACATATGATATTATACGTACTTACTGCAAAGTATTGCGATCGTATTGTTTTTGTACACGTGTAGTACAAAATCTATTACATGTTTGTTATAAAAACGAGACGAAAAATGTTTTCTTCTCTTCCTACCTACTAGAAGTAGAATCATTTTGTAAAGTTAAATAATCAACAACGACAGTTGAGAATTTTTTCTTTTTTTTCGGTTGTATCGTTTATGTTGCTAATATTTGATTGGTTTATGGTAATGTTGTAGTTCGTAGCGATATCCCCAGCACACCGTGCACGCTCCTTCCTCCTACAGTTTATTTAGGATTGTTTTGCAGTGTGAGCGATAGTGTAGAGCAATTTATAGGTAGAGATGTACATAATCATTCGGAGACCAAGGCTTCCATGAGAAATATAGCGCATTATGCTCGCATAGAAGACAGTTTTGTTCGTAGAATTATTTTATTTATTACATCATTGCATGTTAATACTAATTTTGTTCAAAAATAGATCGAGTAAATGGAATTGTTGATAATATTGTACATAGCACAAGCTTTGTTTATTTCAACGATTAACTGTTCATTTGTTTAACATTGACTACAACATCTGTTGGTATTTAAAATGGTATTTGTTTGTTAATGCGGTTTTCTGGTATGTTTTATTCGCGGTATCCCGTGAAGGCCTGTGCATGCCATCGCCGACCTCGCGAGGTGTAAGTATCCCCCAGTAGTACGTAACACGTACCGCTCCTGTAATTTTACACTTTCAGGTGTTAGCAATGCGCCTAGCTAGACCGCATGGTCGTGTTCAACGCTACGCTTGCGAGGGCACCGCAATACGACCAGATACTAACACACTTATTACACCCGCAAACATTTCACGCTAATTTGATACTCTTTTTGTGTCAAGGTGTGCGGGGCATCAGGTTCTCACTGCTAGAAGGACGGCGATCACGTTCTTCGCAAAATAATTTTAAATGTTTTGTCAACGCTGCAATCACCACCAGAAAATTTTTTAACGCTTATCAAACCTCATTTCATAAGGAATTGACCTACAAAATTTCAGATTTTATATTTAAGATCACACGTATTTCAAAATTACACGCAATGCTGATCTTTATTAAATTCACATTACCTTTCAAGTTAATGTTAATCAAGGTCTGAGATCATCGGATCTGCTAGTGACGTTCTAGAAAGTAAAAACATTTGTTGTGTAACTAGTCGTATTGTTTCATTTAACGAAAAAAAGTACTTATTGTCTATACTATCCATAGCGATTAACAGAACTGCAAGTACTCGAATGAATCCTCAATTCTGTAAGTAAGTCAGCAGCGTTGACGGAACATATGATTTATTAAGAGAGAGGGTAGCTAATCGAATCACTGTAGAACATTGATGTTGTATGTTGTCTTATTTCTAAGTGAGCAATGCAACCAGCAAGAAATTGCACAGCATACTGTTCGTCAACAATTGCACCGCATGCATCACTATAGACCAGTGGTCGTCCGATAGATTTATCAAGAGACGTGATAATTGCTCGCCGTCGAATTGACGAAATTCTCAAGGCGATTGAATACATTCGATTCAGAATAGCACGCTTGCGTTCCTCGGCGTCTACGATTTAAAACGGTTGCGAATGAGGACAATTGGTGGCCATTCGAAGGTTTAAAAAAATGTTTGAATGCACGGCTTTACAGATTGACGGAGACGGCGCGGCTACTGAAAAACGTTAAAAGCGTTTTCTCCAGGCGATCGAACGCCGCCTCCTCCAGTGTTAATGTCGAGGTGGAGCTATCACGTAAGTTGTTTTCGATCCCAGCGACGGGCTGGGATCGAAAAATTCTTCGTTTCAATCCTCCATCGGAATAGAACAGTACTATTTTCGGGAGTCGATCTATAGAAATCCTGTCTGCTTTCTAAGCTCGTCGCGTGGTACCCTTTTGGTTTGTCTCTCTAACAAAATACAGCCATTAGCACGCGCTTTGATGTTCACGGCTTTCGCCTTCTTTCAACTAAGAATAAATTCGTCGACAAGCTAATGACTCTTCACGATAATCGCACTTGCACTATTTTACTCTGTGCCTTATAGTCTATATTATACGTGTATAATATATTATAGCTTACCACATTAAGGGGGTAGACTCTCGTTTTCAGGATTGCGAGGGTGCGGGATGCCCCTTCTCATTTCTTGATAATGCAAAATGGCGTTTTTTCCAGTACTCAAAAGTGCTAGATAAAAGATCAATCTAGGCCGCAGTCGGTCTCAAAAGCAGTGGCGGCTCAAGTTAAGCGGATGCATCAGGCGGTAAAAATTTTAGTCTTTAACGTAGTAGCCTATAACGTTCGTGGTACTAAAGAATAAGCATAATTCACTATTGAAAATCGAAAAAGGTGTTTTAATTCGTTGTAAAAAATGTAATGCTGCGAAATTTAGGGCCCTATGGTATTCCGGGGCCCCACGCAGCTGCTTAGTACGCTTACTGTTAAACCCACCACTGCTCAAAAGTCCTATTTTTCCGTTTACGAGGCGTAATTTGCATCATTCAGAGAGATAAGCTGCGCATGTAGCTATTTTCATAAACCTGCGACAGCTACATGCTGCTGAATAATGCAAATTACGCTTCGTAAACGGAAAAAATTTTTGTGGATGACTACAGCTTAGATTGATTTTTAATGTAGGGTTTTTGACTACTGCAAACTCCCATCTTTTCATGATCGAGAAACGAGAAGACGCACACCCTTGCAATTCTAGAAACGAGTCTACCCCCTTCACAATCTGTTCGTACAGTCCTAGTAGATAGATCCTCGTACTTTAGCTTTGGAAAGTATAACTAACAGTCTTCTCCTTTCGATTCTACGTTTTCCTGAAGAGAAACTTCTTCAGGCTGTCAGCATCAGAGACTGGCGCATTTTTATACAACCGAAAGAAGATTCTTATGGAGACGAATATTATTCGAGTAATTGGATAAAAATGACGCCCGTGTTCAGTGATCTTGTCTAAAAACTATTCTAACCCATCTATTAACTCTATTGTAGATTGTGCATGCATACTGATCCTTTCATGTTATGATAACAGATACTAATCGGTTGCGATCTTTCTTATTGCACATGCTACACGAAACAGACGGATTTGCGTTCTCTCAAGAGGAAGGAGGCTCGGTGACACAGACGGACGTGATCAGAGCTTACGACACAAATCTTCCGAAACCCGGCGGCATGTGATCTTAACGATAATTATACTACGTGTACTATAAGCCACAGGTACCTTCACTGAAGCCGATCAAAAAAACGAAAGATAAAAGAAAACCAGAAAAAAAAGGAATATAGTACACACACACAAAAAAAAGAGAAGAGGAAAAAGAAGAAAATTGGTAATCGCCAAGCCCTACGTAACGCCTGTCTATGTTTCACGACTGACTCGATGTATCGCCTCGTTCTCCGCTAATTGAGAGGTCATCATTCTCGATCGATAATGGGCCTCGGAAACCTATAGTATTAGCATGACTATCAGAAAACGATGATCCATTCGTTTTTTAAATCATTACAAACGGAGGAATGGGGCCTCTGTTCTTAGATACTTCTTTTTGATACTCTACGAGAATTTATTGTATTTATGGTACATAGAACACTTCGGACCTCGACTACCGAGACCTTATATGTATATTATATTGTACTGGTCGTGACAATTGTCGTCGCCGTTCGGGCAATTTTAACGCAGTGCATTTGTGATCGCATTTCACTTTTGCCTTCGAAGTTTAGGAAGCTCCGCAGTTTGTCCACGGTTTTTCTTCGGGTGCATAGCGCAACAGGAACCGCACGTTCAACCGAATACGTTATCCATTAGTTGTACAGAGTGTTTCAAAGCTCGAAACCCGAAGACGCGAAGTTGCACGAGTTGCTGGAACTCATTCGGGAAACAAGACGCTTTTTAGAAACTGTATAAGTTTTGAAATTAATCGTTTCAGACATAATCTTACATATTAATGTTAAACGTTACCCCACTTAGACATTAGTCATTGTACCTTCTCGCTTATAAGAAAAGATCAAGAGCCCGTTTTTACGTGGGTCGGGCCTAAGCAGATAGTCATCGAGTGCTGCTTTACTTTAGAACGGAAGTTAGACGGTACTAGTCTTTGTAGAGATTGCTGGAACTTCTTGTCTCGCTTACTGCTTCGACGAACAGTACACTCGTATGATTTATTGTTATCATAAAATGTTAGAATCTTTCTAAGAAGGGGACAGGTATTTCTAAAACGATATTATTTCTGAAGCTGATGATTTGACTTTTTCTTGTTTCTTTCAATGAATTTCATCGGTTTGTACAGTTTGCATCGACGCCTTTGAAACATTCTGCGTATTTGGTAAATACCGAAATTCTATTTGTCTGTCGATCATAAAACGAACGATTTGTCAGCAATGTATCTGTATATTTTCTACACAGTTGTATAACTTTTGTTCATCGTTCTCTCGACTATTGAATTTATCCGGAAAGACTCTCGAATATCGCAATCTAGAGAACCATGGGTACGTTGCTGCGGCTGCTCTTCGCTGATAATGTTCGGCCACTTAACAATTCTGCAATCGTGTTAACGGAAGAGCATCGATAGGGAATCGAATAGTTGACAGAAGGACGGAAGAAACTACGAACACAGGCATAATAAATAGAAATGCTAGTCCCTAATATTTTGTTACCCTAAAACCAACGGAACCATTGTGAAATATTCTTCATAACGAGTTCTCCGAATAATACTTGTAAATATAGTAGCTAAAGAAATTCGTTTGTGCGACTGGCGATACGTAAGGCGATCACAGAACTATACTTTTGATCGGCGAACAAATACGCTCGTTCTAAAATACGTATTGAGAAAAAAAATAAAAGTCGACGTGCTATACGAGAAAAGGCTGTCGTCATGCACACGTCGCAACATAGCCTCTCCCCAGAAAGTAGTAGATTATATTTTTGAGAAGAATAACGTTAACGAAAACTTCACACGCTCCTGTTGACCATAATTACCGATCATCGGAGGATCATGTTCAGCATCGTGCCAGAAAAAGACTGTTCCCAACTTGTTCTACGCTGTTCGATTACTTCGCTCGTTGTTTCATTCGTCTTTTTCGTTTTTCTTTTTTACCGTTGACTATTACCTTATTACTGTAAATACGATGAATATTGCGTGTTATCTAGTCACGGATTCGATATGGATCTTTCCGTTCAAGATTCACTCTTCCGCCCATCACGAACATTCATTTTTAAGTTGATGACTGATTGAATTTTATTCGAGAGAAAGTGAGAAAGAGCGTGTATGCTTGCGAATCAGAGAAAAAGATTTATGTGTATATGTATGTATAGAAAACCATTATATATACACGATACATTATGTTCGGAATAAAACGATGATGAAGAAACCTGCTATCTTTTTGTAACTATGGATGTGCGTACAGTGATCCGCTTGTGCGAGTGGATAGGAAACTTTTATTAAGAAGATAATAAGTATGTGGGTACAAAGCACATGTAGATACAATTGTTCCAGCAAGCGATCGATGTATATAAAGTATATACATATATATGTGTATACATATCTATATAAATTTATTTAATTTATACAATTGTTTTATGTCTCTTTTATTTACTCGTCGGTTCGTAACTACACTTTCTTGTTGATGTAGTGACGTGGTGTATGTCTGACTAACTGCCAGCGTTTTGCTTGTAATCATGTAAAAGTTATGTAAGGAGCTACTTTCTTTTGTCCTCTGTCTTTCCATTAACGATAATATATTGCCACCTGTTTGATAACCGTTTCGTTCAAGTTATCTTCGACGGTTCCAGTTTGAGACTAATTAAAAAATTCTCCTTGTCTTCCCTGTATCTAGACTTCAGCAGAAACTCCCTCGTAAACGAGTGTCCCGGGAAATCGTATGCTCGAGCCCATTTCTGACACTCTATCAACCAGGACACCACCTCGAGGACCCGTTTCATCCTTGGATCCATATTCCTAAATCTTTCCTGCTCCTTGGCGAACGCTCTGCGCTTCAGGATGGTGTTACGCCACTGGTAAAAATACTTCCAAGCCAAATTTTGCTCTCTGGACGTCCACGGCAACTCCGACTGTTCCATACGGTTCGTATCTGGATCTTTCCTGTGCTTCATTCTTGTCAACACCGTAAGAATACGTTTTCCTACGTTTGGTTTCTCCTTCGTGGCCTGATTATCTTGCGGATTTGATGAGTTTTTAACTGTGTCCAACCTGTTTGCTTCGATTGGACGTTGCTGAAGTATTCTATACTTGGAAGATGAAATGTTGTTGTTGCATTCTCGACGAGTGTCCACGTCATTAAGGCCTAGAAGCTTTATTAGAAGATCACCGACGAATGGCATCGACGGTGGATTTCTCTCGGCTCTAGCCCAGGCTCGACGGTACAACATGGCGCAGGAACTTTTGTAGATCTTGCAGAGACGCTTCATAGTCTCGTACCTGAAGAATTAATAAGAAGGTAATTTTCGATCTTTCTTAAAATTTGAGAGTGTTTTTTGCTGGACTGCTGATTTTATGCATTTGTTACAGACACGAATAGATCGAATGTAAAACAGCTAAAACATTTTTGAAATTTCCAAGCATTGTATGAAGATGATTAAAATAGGAAATGAACATGTGTACGTAGCAATATACACTGTATTTCAAATTGGAAAATGAACATGTGAAAGTCTTTTTGTATATCATTTCACAAACCAATGCTTCTAATTAATTATAAAAAGTCAGGTCGTTTGGTACAATTATAAAAAAGTTATTCCATTTTAAACAGTGTACGAATACTTTGTATACCCACTCTACCTGCTCGCATGATGAACGCGCAGGTACGTCCAGCTACTTCGCATCCTGTAAATCGCAGGAGCCTGTAGACCGGTTAAAATGGACCTGCACGAATGAAAATTTCCCATGGCGAAACACTTGCTGGCAGCGTTCACAAGTCTCGCGATAATTCTACATCTGACGCCTAATTTTTTAATTGCAAGAATCTCGCTGGCGACTATACAAGAGATCCTGTGACCGAAGGCTATCCAGGCCGCCAGATTAGGCGCATTTTTCGAGCTCCGTTGATACACAACGATCTCGATCTCTTCCGCGGGAATTCGTACAAAGAGATCGCGATCTATGAGGGTGATCTGCGCGGCCAATGTCGTGCTATCTATGTCCCAAATGGTAATCCTGAAATCCATCCTTAACAATCTTCTTAATCGTGTCGTGTCATTGTTCTCCAGGTCATCGTGTCTCCTTTTCTTCTTGGAAGATCCATTCCCGGAGAAGATTCTTTCTAGGAAGCTAGGTTTCTCTTCGGCAACGATGACGGAATCTTCTTCGCATTGGTATTTCTTCCTTCTTGTAAAGAAGTTCCGTTTCGCTGGTTTCTCTTTCACTTGCCGGTAGGTCTTCAGGTGGTTCAAGTGCTGCCTCAGCTCTCTGTTACAAATACATTGTTTAACTTTTAATTCCGGTTTGGATACACTAAAGTCGCGACCTAGCTGCCATCGCCTGTTCCGAGCAAGGACAGAGATCGTGTAACAAAATTATATGTCGCGGACACCATAGAGCGATTCTACACTCTCGATTTGGTCGAGAATGACAAAGAGACCTCTCATAAAATTAACCTTGAACGTGAAAATCAAAGTAAAAAATTATTTTTAATTTCAATGATTTATTTTAAAATTTTTAATCGTTTCATGCGACTAAATCTGGGGTGTAGAATCACGCTACGGTGTCCGCGACATATAACTTTGTGACACCCTGAACAAAGGATGCCAAACAGAGAAAATAACAGTATGTAAACCCTCGCGGGGATGCCCCCAGTGGAAGGGGTAGGCGAAGGGACAGTGATCGTGGAGATCCTCAGGGAGCTAGATCGCGACTTTACTGTATTATGTTTTATCGCTACCTGTAAGCAGCAGAGGCTGGTCTAGGACGGTACCAATACTCTGGCGTCCAGAATAGTACTACGCGTCCTTTGGCGGTGGTTCCAATGGATCCGAGTCTACCTGTCTGCAGGGATGTGTAAGAAATACTAGCAGATAGTTGACGGCGCGATACAGGAAGCTTCAACTCTGTGTCCGCAGGTTGTCTACGAATGGTAACCAAACTGAAGGATCTCCGTCCCTGAAGAGAACATCGTTCTCCAGGTTGAACGGTCCAGGGTCCGAGGGAGTGGAGAAAATGAGCTGCCGTACATAAACCGTATCGTCTAAAGTGTCTGGGACGTTTCGATGACGTGGAACGACGTTTCCCTCCGTTTTCCCAGAGTTTCACCGCGTTCTCCATCAGCAAACAAAAATCCTGGCCGCCATGTTTTACGGGATAGCATTCTGTGAGCACTAAATTCGAGTGACATTTCTCCGATACGCCGAAACCGAACCGCGATATTCTTCCTGTCAAGCATTTCTTAGGAAGCTTCGACTCTTCTTCATCTTCTTCATCCCCCTCGTTCTTGTACCATACGTTTCGCTTCTCTAGTTTGTCTGCCACGATCACACTCTGGCAAGGACAACTCGGACAGTTTGTGTATAGCATCTTCGTGTTGCAGTATCTACGATTGTGGTCCCTGATGAACAACACGTCGCAGAGGCCACCGTTTCGGGTTTTCTGGTCGAGGCAGGTACACGTTGGCCAGCTGAAGCTGACTTTATCGAATTTAGTCGGCGACAGATCCTTCAGCTCGGTTGTTACGTCGTCCAAGCTAGCACCCGCGAATCGCACGGGGACAGGCGCGTATTCGCCGTTGGATAGATCATTGTAACCAGGACCAAGGTATAGATCCTTCTGCGGCCAAGTCGGTGGTACATAGTCCCCTGCTCCTCCATAGTGCGCCCAGACCCTGCATTTGTTAACACAATAATTAATTTGAGAATACAGTAAACTCCCATTCTATGTCAATTCTGTGTTGTGACATAGATCGGAACAAATCGCTATTATTGTAGCTTATATTGTACATTATTAACTTTCCGATTCATAGAAGAATTTACTGTACTTACCCCGAAAATCGATTTTTTAACAGATCTTCACGTTTCATGGTCATTGAAGTCATTTTAGACTATTTTTATCAAATTGTTAGTGTGTGTGTGTTTAATTTAAAAAAAAAATTTGTTTTAATTAAAAAAAAATTTTTTTTTAATTATGCAACTAATGCTAATGTTACCGCTTACAACTAACGAATCGGGAAGTTTCTTTGCGTGGCTCGTGGAGAGTCACACACAAAATTAAAAAAAACCATTAATAGCTGTATGCCCCACTAGCAATGCGTACCACTAACCCTCTCGTAGCGAGCAACAATAACCAGCTAGTTTATACATATTTAATGTTATTTTCATCAGAAAAATGTCACAAATAAGATAGTGAAAGTCCCATAAAAAATAATGAAAAATAAAGAAGTTTTGCAATTGGATTAGTAGTGGTTCACACCGAGGCAGCTCGAGCTTCTTGGTCTCTTCTGATCTTCTTCTCGGAAATTTTTCGAGAAATTTTATGTTTGGTTATTTCTTATTTCTCAAAAAATTAAAAACGCTGAGAAATCAGGAACACTAGGTATGCCCCCCCCCCCAGCGGAATGGGTAGGCGAACTAACTTAGAACGGTCTCCTCCGTCGGACTTAGAATGGAGCATTACTGTAGTTACCTGCAAATTGCTTTTTTCCCCCTCTTCCTGAGTTTCTTCTGAATCTCAATCTCCGACGACAGTAAATAGAAAGTAGTAGTACTCGATGAACTCGCAGCAGTCGTTTCAGATAGGGAACTTCTTTCCCGTCTCTTTGCCAGTTGCTTCTCCACTTCTTCGCGCCATTTGCTCCAAAAAATCTTTCTCCTTTGAATACCACCGAGTTCGTAGTACTGTACTCTTCCGTCGGCGAATCTGATGATGATAGCATCGCTCAGACTGGATACATCAGTGTCAAATTGTTATTTACGAAGAAAGTTTTATTAACGAACCTCTACCTTGCCTTTAAAGTATTGCGACGCCGTCTGTTGAACACGCTTAGAGTAACGTATCGAAGAGGATACACGGATATCAGCTCAAAGCTCTCGATACTAGGATCAAGACCACGCGGGCAATAATATCTCACGCCTTTGAAAACATCTGCGGCTATAATCAATTTAGTTGGTGTAAGACCAACAGAAACTTGACGAATTCCTCGACCGCTTCTCGTGGTCTCTGCGAATGGAGATTCTACGAGGATAGTGTCTGCAAAGTCAGAGTATTCGGAGTTCAACAGCTTCTGAATCCTATTATGCTCCACGTCGTTGCTTTTCGTTCGACGACGAGGAGTTTGCATCGTTTTACACGACGACCGCATAATGTATAAATTTTGTTTGAATCAGGACATCTCTGAGATGAGTTCGTCATTTACAAGATTTTATGTAACCGGAGAATTTTACAACAAACCCTGAACGACTGATCTTTGCAGGTTGTCCGTTCGGAATAGGTTAACAAAGTTTTTAATGAATTTGCGATTGGGTGCTGCAGAATGAATTTAGGTTTTAATCACTTCTCGATGGTCGCGCGAGAGCACTCAACGTTTTAGACATTCTGAATTTTTTTATAATTTCACGATTTCACCGAACAACCTGATTTTTTTAAATTTATTAGAAGCATTGATTTACAAAATGATATAACGATAGGCGGTTAAACAAAATTTAAAATATATGTTTTGTAGGCCTATAATAGTTATACGTATACTGAAAATTACGAGCTGCAAGCGATCAAAAATGGTGAAAATTGTAGTTTTACACGACTTTCGATCAGCTTCTGCTTACCATAGATATACAAAACATAAATTTTCGTACAATTCTTAAATATTTAGTAATTGATTAGATACCAGCATATTTACTGATGCGAACAATATTGTGAATAATGTTACAGCAATATTTACCGGTGACTCTGAGCCTCCACTGGAGTGTTAAGGGATAAGGAATAAGGTTATTAGGTAAGGAAAGAAAGTAGAGGTGAATACTCGAAATCCATTAGGTATCATTGTCTTTATTTTTCAGTTCGATGCCTCCATCGAGTTTCACGGCTCGCGTACATAGCCGGCGACGGAGGGGACTAAGTTTAAAGACACGGGCTTACGTGGTAAAAGGTTTCGCAGTGCCTTGTCTCGGTTAATAAGGGTATCAGCCGTTTTTTTTGTTTAATAACTCCTTACTCGCTATAATACGATAATAAATAACATATAAAAAAAGACGTACGGGTAAAAGACGTAAAAAAGAAGCTCGCCAATAGGGTGAGCGGTTTTTCGTCTACAATAAAGTCGATGTAGGTTTCCGAAAGAGCGTGCAAAAATGTACATTGTGGCAGAGGTACAAGGTGGACTCCTAATCGATCCGTTCGACTTATACGACATAGCTACGTAGCTTTCTATCGGTTATTCTGCTCTGGATTCACTTTAATCGTGACTTTGTTGCTGAGAGCTGACGCAAGCTTCTCGACGCTGCTCTGCGGCAGTTTTCCTGGCTCTGAATTCGTTGTCTCGTTGTTGCACGTTGACGCGTTTTCGGGGATCGCCTTGATCGCTGATTGTCCCTCCTAAGAAAGAAAAAAGACATGAGAACTCTCACGATCATAATTTGCTACTACAGTTCCAACGTTTTCCATGAAACCTGCTTATTATACTTAATTCCTAGTTCTGTCATTTTTACTCACATAAACGGGTCTATTACTCGGTAGCAACTTCAGCCGAAACTAAGTTTGTTTACTGTTCGAGGATATCATAGAGCTATCCGAAATACTCGAACAGCTGAATCATTCTCACCGGAAGACGTGTAATTCAGTAATTACTAGAACGTTGGTTGGCCTATGTCATTAGTATACTGCAATTTTCGTAGACGAATTTTAAAAAAATCAAATCGGATCTTATTTTCTGCGGTAGACTTTTCACATTCGAAATAAATTCAAATCGCACTAAATTCCGTCGAATTTTATACTCTGGCATGTTTTGAATGCGGATTTTTATGTAGAATAACATTGTTCTAAGTCGATCATTCATTCATTTCGTTCATTTTAATCAACCTACATCCAGACACACATTCTCTATTTTCTCAACTGTTTCGAATGAAGCCAACACCTGTGAAAAATTACAGGGAACGTACCCCATCAGTCTTTCTTCTTAGGTTCGATCTCTGCAGCGTGGCAGCCAGTTCGTTCTGCAATCTGGACACAACTGGCCCGTTCGCTATTTCATTGGTACCGTTTTTCTCTGGTCGTGTCTGCTGCGACAGGAAGTCCAGTTTTGAGGGTTGCTTAGCCTCTCCTTCGTAAGCCCCTATTCTAATGGCGACTTTTCCCGCCGCAGGCTTGGGTATCTGTCCGTTCATAGCGGCTGATGGGACAGCAGGAGGTTTCGGGATTTCTGACACGGGACTGGTCGTGTCTTTCCCATTAACCTGCGGCTTGTTCCCGGTGCCGTTTCCAATGGCGGCGCCAGTGCCGGTGTGTCGAGGACTTCCGTTTGTGGTTACTGGCGTGTTCTGTAGAGGGAAGTACGTCGGCGGTGGCTTTGGGATCACTGGATTTGGTGTTTCCTTCAGTTTGAACGACTCGATGCTTTGCATCTCGACGGCGTCCTCGCTGCTCTTGCTCTTCGAAAGGAGAGGAAGTGGCGGCGGTGCCGGAGGCGCAGGTGGCGCAGGTGGAACTGGAGGTGCTGCGACCTGTGCAGGAGGTGCTGGGGGTGCTGGAGGAGCTGGTGGCGCTGGCGGGATGTTTGGCGTAGTAGAATTGTTCAGCACTCTCTTCTCCTGCTCCTAAGAACCACAGAAAATCTGAACTATAATAAACTGGAATTATTTGGATCTTTAGTTAAGAGAAAACTGGTGTCTACTAGAAATCCCTGTTTCACGCGTATACAGGGTGAGCCACGAATCGTGACCCGTAGAGATTACTCTGTTATTAGCAGTCCAATCCCAGATAGCACGGACATCTATTGGACGTCCTATGTACGTCCAATTTACGTCAATACGTCCATTGGACGTACATCGGACGTCCGGGTGCTATCTGGGATGGATAATGTTTTTATTGGATATAGTTCAAGAAAGCTTTCACGTGATTATAGCAATTTTTTTGTAACCTCTTTTTTCTCATGATGGTCAATGTCACCTTCAATTTGTTGCAAATACACCTACGACTTTTTACGCTTATTTGTTAGAGGATTTCAAGGTGAATCCGTCCAGCACGTTCGAGTCCGACAATTGATGCGCTATTGTTTTCCTATCGAATACTATGTATTTCGATCCATGTACACGGATCCTTAAGGGGGTAGACTCGTTTATCCAGGATTGCAAGGGTGCGAGATGCATCTTCTCATTTCTCGGCAATGCAAAGCGCTAGATAAAAGATCAATCTAGGCCGAAATTGCTCTCAAAAGTCCTATTTTCAGAAATATCACTTGTATTATTCGAAAACATAAAGCTGCGGCAGCCACATGCTGCCGAATAATGCAAATTATGCCTCGTAAACGTAAAAACAGGAATTTCTGAGGACGGCTGACCCAAGCTTGATCTTTTATCTAGCGCTCTTTACCACAGAAAAACTCCATCTTTGTATTACCGAGAAATGAGAAGGCGCATTCCGCATCCTTGCACTTCTAAAAACGAGTTTACCCCCTTAAATTCGTACTTACATGGTTCACGCACCATGCGTACACGTGTATTGTGGTACACATTCAAAACCGCGATCTCTAGTGTCTACCGGCGCTGGATACATTTTCAAGATAGCGTATTTACTCGCGGAATGCAAACAGTTTTGAAACGATACTGCGCGATAAGGTAAGACCTTGCAAAGCTAATAACGACGACGTGAAAAATAGAAGGAATTAGAATACTTATCACAGTCGGTTCTAAACATATTTTCATACCTCGCAGGCTTTATCGCATTTAAGCAATTGAACCAATTGTAAAGAGATGATAATGCCGACAGTATCTTTCCGCGTCTTATTGAAATTTTTGTGTTATCGGTACAAGGACTATAGAGCAGTTACACCGAGCGCGCCGTGCAGGTAGGCGTTATTTTCCACAGCGCAGCGTCCCCTTTTAGACGTTATCGCAAAAATACGTTCGTTCTATGAAATTACAATACATTCGAAAAAGCTAGACACATACGCACTAGTACAAGCACGTCGGGTTCCATCAACGCGAATGACATGTTCGCAACACGCATCTGTTCCGTTATCGGTGGTTTTACCTAAGCGTTGTTAATTGCCCTTTACCATGCACAAATGACTTCAAATCGTCGATAGCATGTCGAACAGACAAAATTTGACAACTAGAACCCGTGTTCGATTAAATATTGTAAGGAAAAGCCGTATTTATTATAATCATTGACAGACGTGTTTGTCACGGGCGCGTTCGTTTCGATCTGATCTTCTTTTTACAATTCGTTGGCAATTACAATTTTAGAATTCTTCTGTTCCGATTCTCTATTTTATAAATTTAACTGTATATAGGGTTGTCTGTTAATACACACACGTTCATTCGTACAATACACACACATCATTCGTACTTCAACCCTATAATATTGTTCAAAAACTCAATAAATCTTATTTAACGACACACGTTTCGATGAAGTATTGTTTTATCCTCTACGTTCTTATTAGACTGCGGATCTTTATGCAATATAAAAAATGTTGGCACCGTTTGCAGGCCACAGGAGCCAAATAAAAATTGTATATTCTTTTTTTAATTATCCGACTAAGCTGAGACTAATACACCGATGTCCTTTTGACGTGTCCACTGTTTTCTATTGTACGTGCCCATTTTTGTCGTAAATGCATAAAATCCGCAGTCTCTCGATAACTAACACCGTAAGGAGTGATGGTAACCAACACCCGGCTTCTCCGTTTCCCATTGCTCACTGAACCGTCCATCCTCTGTGCTTCAAACTCCTATCATTCGTTAATTAACTTTCCCTTCCATCGTCGATACGATCTCCTTTTCCAGCGGATTGGCAAATTTCAAGCACCCGCTTTGCGTTCGGCGCGCTCCTTATAAAATCACGGGTCCGGCCGCTCGTTAATTAACAGTTCAAGGAAAAGCTCGCCGCCAATTAAAAGTTAACTGTGTTTCACTGTTCCTGTGATTGCGCCTGGAAACAACAACCGAGGACACGGAACGCCGCCATTTCCGAATTACACTGCTGCCGGCACCGTCTCTAAGGACGTCGTGATTTCGTTAATCATAGTTCGTGGTCTCCCGGTGTTTTGCGGTGTTCCTGCGACCCACCTTGAACACCGATCGCGCACCAAGTACACTGACAACAGTCACGAGCGTTGCCTCCAGCTCTTATGTAAGCTCTATTATTTTGCGCGTCTGCCACGGTTTGCAAGAAACCGACAGGTTGCGTTAACCAAGGTGGAATCGACCGCGGCGGCGGGCACTCGCGCGTATTTAAAGCGGTATCGACCTGCCGATCGCCGACGACTACCGACTGATAGCAGATCGTGTAATTGCAGAATCGTCACATACGAAGAAATTGTTCAGATAATCTGGAAAAGCAGATCTGTGATTGTAGAATCGTCACATGCGAAGAAATTGTTCAGATAATCTGGTTAAAGCGGATCATGTAATTGTAGAATCATCACATGCGAAGAAATTATTCAAATAATCTGCACAAAGCATATCGTGTAATTGTAGAATTGTTACATGCGAAGAAATTGTTCAAATAATCTGCATAAAGCAGATTGTGTAGTTGTAGATTTGTCTCATGCGCAGAAATTGTTCAAATAATCTGCACAAAGCAGATCGTATAATTGTAGAATTGTTACATGCGAAGAAATTGTTCAAATAATCTGCACAAAGCAGATCGTATAATTATAGAATTGTTACGTGCGAAGAAATTGTTCAAATAAACTGCACAAAGCAGATCGTATAATTGTAGAATTGTTACGTGCGAAGAAATTGTTCAAATAATCTGATCAAAGCAGATTATGTAGTTGTAGATTTGTCTCATGCGAAGAAATTGTTCAGACAATCTGCAAAAGCAGATCGTATAATTGTAGAATTGTTACATGCGAAGAAATTGTTCAAATAATCTGCAAAAGCAGATCGTATAATTGTAGAATTGTTACATGCGAAGAAATTGTTCAAATAATCTGATCAAAGCAGATTGTGTAGTTGTAGATTTGTCACATGCGAAGAAATTGTTCAGACAATCTGCAAAAGCAGATCGTGTAATTGTAGAACCGTCACATACAATAAAATTGTTCAGGTAATCTGGAAAAGCAGATCGTTTAATTGTAGAATGGTCACAGGTGTAAAAATTGTTCAGATAAACTGGTCATCTCTGGTTTTATGTTCTACTCGGAATTCCCGCTGGGGACTATTCCAATTGCCCGAGGAGTTCCGAAGACTATTTCCTCCAGCGATTAAATGCTGACTGCGCGTGGTTATGTAAATTAAAGTGTGTACGCGGTGGGAGACAATTGTAGAAAATGTTGGTAACTACAGTGACTGCCATTCATATTCTAGACTATACAATTTGATCAATTAGTTTACTACAGAATGTGAAAAGAAATGTTTTCAATAATTGCACATAAAAAAGTTGCGAAATAACGGTATTCTTATTATTTTCTCAGCAATTTCGACAACTTGACATTTCTGTCAACATTTTTTTCACATTGTGTATCAAACGAATTGTTCTAACTACTCGGAAAGTTCAAATCGTATGGTTTAATATTAACGAATCATTGTCTTTTTAAGAACGTCTGAATATTAGAGGGAGTCACTGGACAAGAAAGTAATTTCAGTATTTTAAAGTGAAATTAAAATCGAATTTTCCATTTTGTTCGATGATCTACTATGAATCTATGATGAATCTATGATCTACTGATGAAGCTTCTAGAGAAAGCTGGCAAAAGATCATTGAACAAAATGGAAAACTTTTTCTTGATCAAAGTTTATTGCTTGGATTAAAAAATGCTTGCCAACCCAATATATAATTGTCGAACGAATTGAACTCTCTAATGCTTCGTGTAACTTTGAAGTGGATCACTGATTAATATTTTTGAGTCTAGTGTTATTTTTATCCACACACACTGTTGTGTCTCCTTGTTCACACATATGGCTAAATTCAATTCTTTCTTTTAAACCGTGATCCGGAATTACTTTAATTCTTTCGAATATTCTGGCGATTGCAACTTTCCAATGAACACGGTTAAACATAAAATCCACAGTCTAATCTCTATCCCTTCAATCCGTATTAACATTTGCATTTCATGATTGGTGCACAAAACGTTATCCATTACTGTGTCGATAATGAGTGCAAGGATCGAGTCTCTCGATACCGATCTCGGAAAACTTACAGTAATCGCTCGACCATATTTCTCGAAAAAATTTCCATACGCGCTCCGATAAATCAAAAACCTTTCACTGGTTTCCGCGGTATCGCGATAATTAAATGCACTTCGTTAGCGATTTGTTGTCCCCCGCGGCAGTCGATCTTCTCGAGTGCGAGGGTGCTGCAATACTGAGGCGAGACAGTGAAATGTACGTGGCTATAAGCGGCCGGATCTATCCGAACAGAGCTCGTGTATAACAGTTAATAAGACGGTTCTTCATAAAATCAGGTGCACTTGAGCGTACACGTTCGCATACATGCAGGCGTAACGCGCGATTCTTACGGGCTACTATTACCCGCGTTATCTCTGTTCAAAGCGTTATCGTTTGCATTGGTAGATCTCGCCAGTTGTGTAATTAACTGTGTAAGAATGTCCATATCACCGACGTATGCTCCCGGTCTCATGTTTGCCTTGCTCTTCTCTTTTTCTTTCTCCCTTTTTCTCTCCTTTTTTCCAGATATCAGTATTTCATACACGCTGGTTACTATGCATAATCCTCACTGGGAAACGTCTTGGCCGCGCGTAATAACTCCAACTCGGTTGCTAATAGGATTTTTAATTGGCTTACGGCGTACCCCTAGTTCCGCTTTTTCCACAGGGCGTTCTCATATCGCCGATTGATCTAACGAGGAATTTTACCTTTGCTCGGTGGTCAGAGGCTGTAACGTCTTCGCCGGAGAAAGAAACCAGTGAAAGTCACCGCTGAACGATGTCATTGCTCGTTGCTGGCGCGATGTACGACGTCTTCGCTTTCCGCGGAATTCGCGGAACGAAACTCGGTGTTTGAACGAGATAACAGCGTCGAGGGACACGCGCTTCCGGAATTTTACGAACGTGACAAAACCACGGCGATTCGAGGACGCTGGCAGATAATGTAGGATTAGGGATTGCAATCCGGCAAAGTATAGAGTTGGGTATCGATCAATTAAAATTTTAATCAAGATTGATTAATGTGTACGATTAAAATAGTTAATCATTGGAAAATGGACAATTGATTCAATCGACTGATGAAGTTGATCGTCAATCGTTATTATAGTATTGTAGCTTCGTTATTGATATAACAATTTTTTATTTGAACACCTTTCACAGAAATTATTAGATATAATGAATAATTATATATACGTATAGTAATATACATATATACACATATTTCAAGTACAGTTTATTTTCCGAAAAAAGATTTATTTAAATTTATGTAGATCTAGATTTTGTTAATGAATTTAAAATCTCGTTAAGTGAAATTTGTTTCTTGATTAAATATATATTAATCATCTTCAATCGTAGTTGATTTCAATTCATTAACAAAATACAAACAAACTGTAGATTTTTTTGGAAAACAAACATTAAATCACGAAGTATAATTTGTTTCTTCATTAAATGTATATGAGATTGAAGAGCAAAATACTTAGTTTGGTGGGACGGTAATAAATGCCAGATCTATCCCGCGGGATTGCAAACCCTATATAGAATTACGTACCTGCTGCTAGGACGCTGACAGATAATGTAAGATTAGGGATTGCAATCCGGCAAAGTATAGAGTTGGGTATCAATTAATTAAAATTTTAACCAAGATTGATTAATGTGTACGAATAAAATAGTTAATCATTGGAAAATGGACAATTAATTCAATCGACTGATGAAGTTGATCGTCAATCGTTATTATAGTATTGTAGCTGCGTTATTGATATAACAATTTTTTATTTGAACACCTTTCATAAAAATTATTAGATATAACGAATTATTATATATACGTATAGTAATATACATATGTGCACATATTTCAAGTACAGTTTATTTTCCGAAAAAAGATTTATTTAAATTTATGTAGATCTAGACTTTGTTTGTATTTTGTTAATGATTTTAAAATCTCGTTAAGTGAAATTTGTTTCTTCATTAAATATATATTAATCATCTTCAATCATAGTTGATTTCAATTCATTAACAAAATACAAACAAACTGTAGATTTTTTTGGAAAACAAACATTAAATCACGAAGTATAATTTGTTTCTTCGTTACATGTATATGAGATTGAAGAGCAAAATACTTAGTTTGGTGGGACGGTAATAAATCCCAGATCTATCCCGCGGGATTGCAAACCCTATATAGGATTACGTACCTGCTCGATCGGCTGATCGGAGAAATGAACTTTCTGCTGGTTGGAGTTGAACATCTTCCGGTGAGCACGCTTGAACTCCTCCATTAGCTGCAACAGAACGAAACGTTGGAAGTAGTCGAAGCGAGAGCGCGCAATTCTGAGAAATTATCGGCAGCCGACTCGTTCGAATGTGGCTTGATTATCGTCGCCTTAATGTTACTTTTACTTCTCGATTTAGAGGCGAGGAACGAAATTGATCGGAGACGCAGCGAGAACACGGTGAAATTGCAAGTGCATCGGCCGCCGCGTCCACGCACGGTTATAAACAGCACGAGCATCTCTCAGCTCGAGCCCACCTGTGAATATCGTCGTTTGCAAGGTTCATACACGAAAGTTTGATCGTTTGCAACATCACGGCAATAATTTTTAATTAGATCGACTCTCTCTCTCTCGACTCATTATTTCCGCGGATCTTTAGAGCCTCGAGGCCGCGCGATGTTTCTGGTCGTACCAATTAATAAATAGCTGATGAATCTGTACGCGATAAACGAGATTAGTAATTGAACGCTGATCAAGCTCCTTTGGAATTGAATTTACCGTGTAGTCGTTTCGCGATCGTATAAACGGGTTTATGTACACAATTAAAAAGTAAAGACGACGGTTCGAAAGTGCTTAACAACTTAATTCTCACGATTGAATGATTGTCAATTATTGTAATCGTTAGACCGCGGATGTTCATGCAATTTTCAATTTTTATAGACAAATTTGAAAAAAGTGGCACGAAGAAAATCCTATTTTTAATGGGAACAGGTTTTGTAGATTTATACAAATCGAAATCTTACTAAATTTTTGTAAACCGTAAATTGTAAATGTTTGTTAGGATGACTTTAGTTCTGTTTCAACTGCAGCGGCTACATTCCAGAATATTTTCACAACGCGAGGATGTTTTTCAGAAAGAGTTCTACGATTCAACTTTTTGAAAATAATTGTATTATTCAAATTTTATAGACAGTTTTGAACGGTGGATAAATTGAAAATGTTTAAGAACATCAAAATGTATTAGTTGCAGCTTATGGACATTCTCAAAGAATGTAAGAAAACATTACTTAGCCCTTTTTTGTTGCAGTTGATGCAACCAATTTTTATATTACATAAAGCACCGCAGTCCAACGATGACTATAACAATATTTAGATTTGTAGGCAAATAAAATTCAAAGATTTTGCATGTTTTCTGAAAGTCATCTTCATTAATCCTCCAAGTCATTATGTTCATAACAAAATACAATTACGTTTAAAAATGACGCGAGTTATGAAAATAATCAAAAAGTTGTACGATTTAAAAGAAGTTAATAGTTTCTCGGTTTGTTTGTATTCTAAATTAGTATGAGAAACTATATTTATCTATCGCGCCTTTTCCCAGAGATTAATACATCCAGAAACATTGTTTTTCACGTTTCCCTGAAAAATGGTCAACTACCGGTACAAGGTGAATCGACAGGTGCCTTCACCTGGAATGAGATATTACAAGTGGTGATTTTGATAAGATTGAAAAATGCGAATACCTTATCATGGGTAACCTTCTGTTCTTGCGCCCTCAGTGCTTCTGGGTTTTGTGATTTGCGTGCGTCTTGCGTCTTCTCCTTCATAGCTTCTGCTTTCGCGAGGTTCATGCTCCTCTGAAAGCACACGAACAAGTGACGTGTATCGATGACGGATGAATGTCGACTGCACTACTAAAACAATTTGTTATTGGTACGTCGTTATCACGCCCTCGTTGACAGGGCTGTACTATGTCACAACTGTTACTATCGACTACGTGTACAGTCAGACTATACCGCGACAATGAGCGAAGTAAGATTTCGCGATGACTCTATCTTCTTGGAAGACAATATCTATTTAAGGGAACGTTATCTCGAAATATGACGTAAAAAGATACCGTAAACAGAGGCAGAGATCCCATTGTTTCACGCGTTCTTCGTGCGACTTCCCAAACTCACAGTATCGCAGATGAAAGCTAAGACTATGTTTTTTGTTTCTGCATCATCGATGCATGCACTCTGTGGTTTTGACTAATTTACAGAACATGATTCTTGAAGAGATAGACAGACGGCGTAGGCGCGTTTAACACTACCGAAGAAAGCGTGACTAAGTTGGTAAATGACTGATAATTTCACTTTTCAAACTATAGTACTCTAAGTATCGAGATAGCGATGATTCAGATACCGCGTCCAAGTGAAACAGATTAATGAAAGTATATGGTGCTAATCATTGCGAGAAGATAAAACAGACTTTGCGCTGTTCATTGAACGGAGAGGTCGTCGTACAAATTGCCTACGCAACGTTCGTTTCGTTTATCTTGTAGAAAGTCCCATTTACGATTCGTTGATTCGTTGATAGCGAATAAGACTGACGGGGACTAATTCGTCTGGAAAATACAGTAGACTGATATTAATTGAGGAAGAGATTCGAAGATACACATGTCCTAACTCTTTGATGACGACTATCTGTATCTATATTTCCTACAATTTAAAAAATAATTAGTTACTTAAATAATGCAAGTCCCACGAAGAAAATTTACATTTTGCATAAAGATCCGCAGTCTAATGATAATTGAGTTGGTAAAGCCTTTATCTAAGAAGTGAGGTCACAAAAAATAGAACTACACGATCTAAGAACCAGCAGGGATCCGCCGATTTTTCGTAGATCAAAGCTTCACCGTATCCGAGTTTGCAATATACGATCTCGTTCTCTGAGAAAAGTATTGGGTTGGCAAGAAAATAATTTCGGTACTTCTTCAGAATTTCTTTATTCAAGCGATGAACTTTAATCGATAAAATATTTTCTTCTTTATTCTATTTGGCAAATGATCATCGAACAATAGGCAAATATCTTATTCGTTAAAGTTCATTGGTTGAATAAAAAAATTGGGCTGTATTTCACCTTAAAGTACTGAAATTACTTTCTTGCCAACCGAATATTATAATTATTGCTTAAGTGAGACCGGCATTACCTTATTCTACACCTGTTGCAATTGTTTTATCGTTTCCTCTGGATTAAAAGAAATTCAAGTTTGCACGAAGAACGGTAATTTATTCTGTGGAATTGTTGTGACTATTTGTTGGTAACTGCTGCACTCCTACCTGCTGCGCCCGCCTCTGCAGTTCTTGCGTTATGGCAGTGCTCAAGTCGGTGCAGGCGATCGGCGACGTCCTTGTGGCGCAATTGCGGGGTGCGGGATGCGTTGTAGTTGGCGTGTCATTGGGTTTATTGGTCCCGGTTGTGGCTGCCGTCACCGAACCATAAGAGACTGTCGACGGTGGCTCGCAGGAGGACGTTGACAATGACGACGAGGTCGAGGCGGAGTCCTTGCTGCAGGACGACTCCAAACTCGACTCGGTTTCCGTTGAGCCTGTGCTGCCCATTGACATCGTGCTGCCCATTTGCATACCCATGGCGTTCATTGGTTTCGTCTCTGCGTGCACATCGTTTCACCGTCACTTTATTATTCGTATTTTCAAAAGTTTGCGAAACGGCAAGCTTGTCTGATACATAGTACACAGAGTTTCAAACCCGGCTGAATCGAATGTTAAAAAATGATTGCAGTCCGCGGCATAAAGTGTGAAGCATATCTGGCGAACTTTAGAAACATACATACTTCTAACATAACTCTTTGTATAATGTTTTAGCTTGACTTTTGTTATTAACGGGGTATTTTCGTTTCCGGGACGGCAAGGGTGAGGGATAAGCTTCTCATTTCTCGATAATGCAGAGACAGGGTTTTTCAGTACACAAAAGGGCTAGATAAAAGATCAATCTAGACTGCTGTCTCCCTCGAAAGTCCTACTTTTACGTTTACGAGGCGCAATTTGCATTATTGAATGGAAGCATAAGACTGCGCATGTAAACGTTAAAATAGGACTTTTGAGGGCGACTGCTGCCTAGATTGATGATTCCATGAAATTTTCCAATTTCACTTTTAACAGGGTAGACTCTTGTTTCCAGGAATGTAAGGGTACAAATAAGTTTACGAGGCATAATTTATATTATTCGGGAGCACGTAACTGTCGCAGCTTTATGAACCTAGCTGCATGCGCAGTTTTATGGTAGCTACACGCTGGCGAATAATGCACATTACACCTCGTAAACGTAAAAGTAGGACTTTTGTAGGATCTTTTATGCAGCGCTTATGACGACTGAAAAACTCCATCTTTGCATTATCCTTATAGTCCTGGGAAGGAGAATACCCCCTTAATAATTGATGTCGGACAAGTAAAGAACTGACTACACGACACGCTCGATTTTTAATCTAAATTGACGTATAAAGTTAAATTATCGTCCTCGAGGAACAAATACATTGATCCGTTTACGTAACCAGTCACGATAAGGTTTGCTCGGTTGAATAAACAGTTCCGATAAATCCAGACGATCTTAATCTACTTGTGTATCTGTAACCGTTCTGATTTCATTAAACAGAGTTGACCGTATTTTCGTTTTACCTTACATTTGGCAAATCAATTCTTTTAATTGTAAATTAAACCATGTGGTCGCTAATGACCTAGCTGTTAATGCGATCACATTAAAATAAACTCTAAATAATTCTTCTAATTGTTCAAACAAAGTCAGGCCATTCGGCCCGATTTTAAAAAGGTTATACTGTTTTAAAGAGCGTTCTTGAACATTGCAGCGAAATCGACAAGAGCTGGTCAGTAAAGTTCCCGACTTCGAGACAAACCTGCTGGCCATTTGTAAGACAATGGTGGTGGTGGTGCTGGTGGGCAAACAGACTGATGCACCTCTACCGTGGTCACCGTCTTCCTGTCTCCTTCGTTCTGCATGCCGTTTTCCTACGAAAACCAAAAGAAAAGTCATGAAACTTCTGTAGCGGAAAGGATCAACAACCTCATGATCGTTTCTCTTTTTAATTAAATCGTTTCGAAGGTGTATCGTACATCGATCATCACGTTAATCCGATTCGATGATCGATGCTGATTATGAGGGCACTAGAAAGTGCCGGTTAAGCTTCCATTACTTATCAATAGACTGCGGATCTTTATGCAAAATAAGAACTTTGGTAATTATATAGAAAAGGTTTACCTACAGTATAGCAACAGTATTTTGCGAATATCTTGAAAACTAAAAGCGACCCCCCTATATTGGAAAAGGAAAAAGTTGTTCAGAATCTGTTGCTGCATAATATATTAAAATTTCATCAAAATCGGAGTAGGCAGACCTTTTCTATATAATTATCAAAACTTTCCACCTGTATTCCAACAAACTAGAGTATAAGTTAATATTGAATTTCTTGCTGAATATGTTTTTAATAGGTTGGAAATTATATAATAATATATTTAAATTCTTCAAATATTTTTACTGTCAGAAATTAGATCCACCCGTTTTTATCATAAATTCATCAAATCCGCAGTCTAATATCAAACAACGAGTTTCTTTTCCATTCCGTGAGTTCCCGAAACGTTGTTTACATTCGCGAAAAAGGTTCACGGTTGAAGGACCAGCGAGAATTAGAAAGCTGCTTCCTTACTTTGGATCCGTGATACGGAGGAATGTCATCGGCCGGTCCGTCGTAAATGTACTCTTGTTGTCTACAATTGTCCCTGCGATAAGCTAATCGACGATTCGCCTCGTCCCGCGGATTGGCGTCGAAATCGTGGACCTCGTAATCAATTCGAGGAGCCACGGGATCGTAGAGAGGCTCGTTGTCGATCTCTTCGTCGTAGCTGCGCGAATTCGGGTGACCTGGCCCGGCCATGTGCCTGTGGTTTTGGTTCTGGTTTTGATTGATACGGATTACTGTGGTATTGTTCGGCTTGCGGGTCCATTCCTGCGGCTGCAACATTGAAACGATCGATAAGTATGATTGAAAAAGGAAGACTGTATAATACGGTGGTCCTTAGCTATAGGGGTCAAGCCATTTTGTGATCTTACCCCTCTAAATAATATCATAAGGGTAAGAAGTGCAAAAGAAACCATAAGTCAAAACTCAGACTTCCTCTTGAAAAATTATGATACGGCTTCTTCACTATCAAACTGATTTGATTTATGTTATACATATGTAAATCATGGTTCCTTTTGCACATTTTATCCGTCTGATGAATGGAATACGATGCAATAAAAAAACCTGTAATAAAATATCTTGTGCTCGATACATAGGACCAAAGCTTCGTTAATATTTCACTTGTTTTTTAAGAAAATCGACCAGCAAAATTTTACGTTACAGTGAAAAGGTTGACAGTCAATCTTTTATCACAAATAATTCAAAATAAATTACAGAGTGCCTTCAAATGAATAAAAAAAGGTTCCAAGTCGTCAGTAAATATCTATGAATTAATTTAGTTGGTGTGGTTGTTATTGGAACTTAGAAATACATGAATTCTATGCGAATGCATAATGAAAAACTCGTTAGCGAGTCTCGACCGTCACAGAGTGGTGCGCGTTATCATCTTTACCTGGTCGTTGTGTGGCCATTCCGACGAACTGCAACTGCTCGTGGACAAGGCAAGCGGGCAGCAGATCCTAGAAAATGCGAAGACACATGGTCGAATGAGTTTTCATCGGCGATTACACGCGCTACTTTCTAATTTCCAATTAAACGACGCCGCGAGGAAGCACGATTAACCGCGGCGGCTTAAGCACAGGATGCAACGTTCGTGAGCCTGCGAAGAATTCGTCGTGCTCGATACTCCGAGATTATTATCGCGAAATGTCCTATTAATAGAACGACTTTCTCCCGAAGTAAATCCATCGATGCCACTCGATAACAGCGTGTAACGAGAAAGATATGTATCCGGAGTCGTAAAGCCGCGGCGGCTGATACTTTACGCCGACCCTCTGGTCTCGCTTCCATACCGAGCGAACGTTTAATCGATCGTTCTCAACGAGAATTACGTACAATGCCTCCCAGTTTTATGATCCTGCAACTGTTCGCTACCTTATATTATATTTCGTCATTCTACGTCCCCAGTTAATTAGCGTTCTCCCGATCGGAAGCTCATTAACAAAGATTATCAAATTTTCCATGCATTCCGATGAATAGCATTATATCGTTGCGCAGTCCAACCATTATTTCCAATGTTTTCGACATAATCGCATCGGAAGAAGGTACACACCCGCCCATCAGCCACCGGATACTTATTCAAATTTTGATGCGGACGATTTTTCGTTTTCAAGTTGTATTATTAAATAAAAACGGTACTTACTCATTTTTTTTTTAATATAGAGAACATGTAAATCAAATCCGACCAAAATATTGTAATATTTTCTTTAAGTAGTGTAACTGTACTACATTTATTCAAATCGTATATGTATATAATTTAATTTTGAATTCGAAGATTATCGTAAAATAGCTACATCTAATCAGAATAAAACAATCAAATCAAGCTGAAAGTTTGTATTCTTTAATTACCATTTTGTAGAAGACAATTATAAGTGTCCGGTGATTTATGGACTTCATTGACGAGGATTTTTCGAAACAGTAAGAATATTTTTCTCGGGAACTAGAACGTGTAACAAAGTTTGAAATAACGGATGATCTTTCCTTGCGCATACGATTAAATGATATGTTCGCAAACTCCAGAAGGACGAAGTATTAAAACGCGAAAGTTCTGGCAACAGTCCTGCTGGTTCCCTTGTGGTTGGCAGCATTACTGCCGATCGAAGCGATAGAATATTAAACCGGGAGTACTTTGGATATTTGCATTGGCAGGCTCGTATCTTTTTCGCGACTAACCTGCCGTTTCGGTTGCAGGTATCTTCGCGAGGATATCGATGGTGCATTCTGGCGTCATGCTGATGCTGCGGCGAGTAGGAAGAATTCTGCTGAGGTTGTGGACTGGCCGCGGCTACGCTGGACGTTTCCGAGTCGTAGCCACTGGAGCCTCGGGTCCACAGCGGCTCGGGACAGTCGTAAAGGTGATTTGGCGTGGGTCGTTGCACTATTAGGTCGAGAATGGCGGAGCTTCTCATTACCTCGATGGCTCTTTCGAACGGAAGATCGGTGAGTCGTTGCCCGTTGCACCAAACGATCACGTCGCCGGCTTTAAGACCGGCAGCTCTGGCTGGCCCGTCGTCTCTGGTACCCTGAATCAATTTTCGTTACGTCAACTCGGCTGATCAATTACTAGTCTTTCATCCGATATACAGTGGGTGTACAAAGTGCTCGTACACTTCTTAAAATCGAATAACTTGTAACTGGTTACTTATAATTGATTATAACCATTGGTTTATGAAATGATATGCGCAACAGATTTTCAAAAAAATTATTATTTACAAGGTTACATGCGAAAATAAAAAAGGCATTTCTTAAAACTTGTTTATTCGGGGCCTTAATGAAAATTTAAAATTTATGTTTTGCAGATTTATGGTAGTTATACGCATATTAAGCAGAAACTGATCGGAAATCGTGTAACACTACGATTTTCACAATTTTTAACCGTTTGCAGCTCGTGTGTATGTTAATCGATTTTGATGAAATTTTCAGCATACGTGTAACAAACATAGATCTACAAAACATATATTTTAAATTTTCATTGAGGGTCCTAATAAAAAAATTAAAACAAATGCTGCTTTTACTTTTGCATGCAACCTTGTCAATTGTAATTTTTGGAAAATCTTTTTTGCAGATCATTTAGTAAACCAATGCTTCTAGTTGATGATACAAAAATCAGGTCGTGTAGTATAATTATAAAAAAGTTATTCTATTCTAAAAGGTGTAATTCGAGTTAGTTCCCTTTGTCGAAAACCACCAATGGGAACGTTCTACACCTTTATGTTTAATAGATTAAACCAGGGGTGGCCAATCTGCGGCGCATTCGCATTATTCTTTTGAAGTAGGCGCCATAACTGAATCCATTGCTGCATCTCTTTAACGCTTACACGTAGTACATGATTCCAATTGTAACTGTGGCAATGAGGTTCAAGATCTCAATTATATTATTTGGCAATGTAACTTGTTGGAATCAGAAAGAATTTATCTTATGGAAAGATTAGGCAAGCTTAATTTGTTCCCACTCTTAACATCTTATCGTTACTTTGCGAGTCGAATATTTAGGCATGTCATGTTCTTTCAAATTTTGTCAAGCAATGTAATTTAAAGATTTGAAGCTATATACTTAATGCGTTATATTCTGTTGTACCTACACTACTATGACTAATGTACACTGCTAATTTGTGGCTTTATAACCCCGTATAAAGAGTTCCACTTAAGCTTCCAAATAAAAGAAGAAAGAAACTGAATCCATCTTCATATTTTCAACACCTGAGTGCTCTCAATTAAATTCATACTGCCTTCTCACTCTTCAGCTCGTCGGAATTTTTCGCCCTTTCGTTCAAGAGATCATTTCTCGTTATTGTAGATTGGCGCTCCAGCAAACGTGTGTCTTTCGAACTGACATAAATTGATTAATTACTTGCGTGTTTAAGCTATCTCTTTTCTCCCCCTAAGCGAGGCAGATCCTACCCCTATCCCTATTTTCCAACCCCAACAACGAACGCAAGACGGTAGAAAAGTGCTTGAGTTGCATTTCTGATCTGAAGTCGTATGCGAAAAATATTGACGCATAGTATGTAAAATGTTGGTCACCCCTGGGTAAAATTGTTCATAGAATCTTTGACTACCTGGACAGTGAGGCCAGGCACGATGCCTCTGCATACACCGCAGCCTAATCGTCCCTTCTCTCCGACGAGAATTCGAATCCTAACTTCGGTGCTAGGCACAGCTCCCACACCGGTCTCGTTGTACTGCAATTGCTGCTGTTGTTGTTGTACCATGTGCCAGGTCACCGGATCGTTTGGATTGCTTTGCGAATCATAAAGTACTCTTTATAACGAGGGAAGGATCGTCGGAGCGAATCGTTTAGTAACGGCACTGTTTTGATGACTGATTGGTACTTACTCTTTCACAGGTATCATGCCCACGCCTGAAACAGAGAAAACAGGATCAATCAGCGTCCGAAGTATGCGGACAAATGCTTAACGACGAGCTTTAGAAACGTGATAATTACTTCGAATCTTGAGGACGAGTACTTGCTGGTTTTTTGCCAGAAGCGCAACTTCCTGATGGACGGCGTCCTCCACCGGATACCCGTTCACCCTTATAATTTGATCGCCGACCTGAAAAGCAACAGACAGCTGGTGAAACTATGCGAAATAGAGCGGAGATCGGTTGCTTAATGGAACAATCGATTCTCCACGGTTCATGTAAATTGAATTGTTTACAGTCCGCCAAAAAGGCGGGCTGGTACAATTTTTCGACAACCGCAGGAACTTCTTTTTTTCACATTTCAGAACGGTCGCGGTCGCAAAAATTTGCCATGTAAAGTGGCAGGACGTTCGATCAAATCCGCTGAAAAGTTCGGACTTGAAATTTAGTTTTCATTGTTTCTCATTCAACGATCGCTGTTTAAAAGATGGGATACTATACATATGTATACCTGATATAAATACCAAAAAATGTACTGTTAAACTAAATGAATTCAATGTAATTTTTACGACATTGTCAAAAATGAACCGTTAGCTAGCACGTGTTATTTCAACATTATACAGAATTCATTTAGTGTTAATACCCTTTTCCTTTAAATATCTTGTAAAAATTAACATGTAGATGGAACGTTCGTAACCCTGACTCAAAGATGTTGCGTATAAATAAATTGAAAATCTACGATTCCGAACGACACCGTAAGGTTCAAGAGAATCTATTAAAAATTGCATTGGAGATGAGACGCTTTCAGCACTCCGGAGCCCGTGCTGAAACCCTTCGAATTCAAATTCTCCGAAGTGGACCGCTCGGAGGTGTGCGGAGCACTTTTTTGGTGACCAAAAAAAGATTTACGAGTTGGCCGTATATTTTTTACAGTCTGTAATAACGACCGCGGGGATATTACGAGCAGACCCACCCTTAATCCATTCCGATGGGCTTCTCCTCCTGGCTGCACGTCGCTCACGTAAAATCCAGCGGCGTATTCACGACCACCGCGTAGAGAGAAGCCGAATCCTGATGCTCCACGTCGTCTTAGCCTTACGTTCCTGGTCACACCGATGACGGCCATCCTGCCGCCTCCTGTCGGGTTCCCAGGACCGCCACCGGTCGATGGTACCATGACGGCACTGGGCGTGCCGGAAGAACCACCGGACCTGAGGGAATTCAAAGACCATTCGATAAAATTCTGCTTTCGTTCTAGGACAGTGGTCGGCAAACTTATTAGCCAAAGAGCCAAATATGAACATTACAACAATTAAATTACAGTAACTTCCCTATGAATCAGGAAGTTAAAAAAAATTGGGAGCCAAATCTGCTTGTTTGGCAAACTTTTATTACGCTAAATAAGTAGTACACTAAATAAAACTAAATTTCATACTTAATAAATATTTATTAATGCGAACAATGTGCTTGCATCTCCTTGGAAAGTTTGAGTAAGTCAGGTTTGTACGTTGCTTTTTTAAATGAAAATATTATTGCGCCTTCCGTGGATATTTGTGCCAGAGCTGCACTTAAGGAGCCAAAAAACCACCTACGGCTCTGGAGCCGCACTTTGCCAACCACTGGTCTAGGATAACAGCACCTAACACGAAACACGTGATTTTAAGGGGGTAGACACGTCTCTTCCAGGATTGCAAGGGCGTGGGATGCGCCTTCTCGTTTCTCGATAGTGCAGAGATGGGGGTTTTCAGTAGTCAAAACACGCTAGATAAATTTTCATAAGTCTGCGAGAGCTACGTGCTGCCAAATAATACAAATTACGCCTCGCAAAAGTAAAAATAGGACTTTTGAGGACGATCGCGGCCTAGGTTGATCTTTTATCTAGCAGTTTTGACTACTGGCGCATCCTGCACTCTTGCAATCCTGGAAACGAGTCCATCCCCTTAATAGTTTTATCCCCTTAGTTTTCATGGGTAAACGTTGAATATATTTTTGGACTCCAGTATATATTATAGCAAAAATCGCTCAAAATATAAATAAATTTAATCTTGTTGTGTTTATAATACTATATACATCGGTAACTTTTGGTAGTCGGTGGGTTTAGCGTTAAGCAGTATGATATCGACTTTCCCTACTTGTTACTGTAATATTCATTTCACTTTTAATGTGACACGCATACACAACCGGGACGGACATTGCAGTGAGTCGCACAATCGCCGTAATTTTACGCACGGTGAAGAATTTGATGCTTTTAGCTCTGGAGCAGCTATTGTTTCGCGATTCGGTATTGCCAGTCCGGGCAGAAAGTGGAGCGCGATTCATTTGCCCGGAATGGAGACGCGAGTACCAGAGTACATATGTATGTGCTCGCGATGCAATGTTTACCCTGGATTCAGTGGCGTTAATAAGCCTCTTCTTTTCCGTTACGTAAAGCGGGCAGCATTACTTTCTCGTCGTGATTCCCGCGCCGCGAAATCACTCGAAATCGTGCCTGCCCCTAATAACGACAATTATTTGTACAACAGGAAAGCCTACAGCGAAAGGTACTCGAGACGAAGCAGTCTTCGCGCTGTTTCCGGTGCGCATGCATATGGAACAAGTTTTACGATTTCGAAAATTCTTTGAGACGCGTTTATACGAGGTGTCTCAAAATTCCTTCAACATACGGAAACGGGAGGTTCCTGAGATCATTTGTAGCGATATTTTTCTTTGCAAAAATTGCGACCGCGGCTTTGTTTAGGATTCGTGAACGAAAAACGCGGACCAATCGTTGCGCAACCCTTTTTTTTAAGGAAGGTGGTAAAGTCGAAAACGTCCACCTCCCGGGACAACCCATAGGTTGCCCCTCTACTATTCTAATTAGCTTGGACTAGCTTCCCCGGGGACCTACGATCAGTATTACTCCCGGGTAACTATTTCCGAGCCCTTAATCCTTTTCCTGTTCTTTTCTTTAAAATCATTGCGCAACCTAGACGCGTGTTGGCACAGCCGGCCAATTGGCAGTTAGTGCGCCGGATTGCACTGTGATTGGTCCGTGTTTTTTGTTAACAACTCCTTAACGAAGCCGTAGACGCTATTTTTGCAAAAAAATGTTGCTTCAAATGATCTCAGGAACCTCCCATTTCCGGACGTTGAAGGAATTTTGAGACACCCTGTATACCATTACAGATTACAACACATCGAAATTTGAACAAAATCCGAAAAGTATTCTGAAGCAATGGATCGACAATCGCGTGGCTCTGCGTCTGGCCAATCTAAGCAATACGTATATTCTTTGTATTCATTTTTACAATTAATTCTTTAAATTCTGTTGTCTTAAAATTAAATAAAAAATTGTTCATTTATTGATCTATATCTTGATATCTCTTTTAGCAAAGGTTCTCATAAGTTTTGCTCTTTTCCCTGTGTATATAGGACAGTTCCATATGATGTGATCTATATCTTCATTATTGTAACCACATTCACATGTCGTGTAGTTTATGTAGTTTTTCCTGGCTAGAGACAGCAGTGATACGTACTGCAATCGATATTTTGTCGCGTACGCGTATATGACGCGACGCTCCGCGGACATAGGGCCTGAGGATAACAAAACGCTGCGTCTAGACGCGCAGAGGAGATCCCACCTGTACTGTGGCGAGACGGTCGCACCCTATGAATTACCCTGCGGGGGCGGCGGTGATGGCGGTTTCGGTATTTCCGATTGATTTCCGTCTCCTCTAGACCACACTACTATTAGAGTAATTATACGGGGTAACTGCGTTGTCTATAGTTCCGTTAAATCAATTTATATCCACGCTAGGAGCCTAATCCTTTCACTGATTCACTCGATCGATGAATCCGTGATGTCCATTGTTATTGGTTATATTTAGACTGCCGATGTTTATGCAGTTTGCAATTTCCGTAGACGAATTTGAAGAAAATCAAATCAGATCTTATTCCGTATGTAAATTCCGTCGAATTTTATACCCTAGCGTTTTTTGATCATTTTTACTAGCCATAATTGTATGAAGATCCGCGGTTTAGTTATACAGGATGTCCCAAAACTACCCTAGGAGCCGAAAATGGGAGGTTCCTTGGGTCATTTGAAGCGACATTTTCCTTTACAAAAATGGCGTCCGTGGCTTTGTGTAGGAGTTATTAACGAAAAACACGGATCAATCAGAGCGCGATCTAGACATGCGATGGCACGTTCGGCCAATTGACGGTTGGCGCGTCGCACAGTGGGCCAGAATCGCTCGCTAGCTGTTCATGAGCTAAAAAATGAAAGTCGTCATATCGATTTTTAACCAATGCACAGTGATTCTTAAATGTCCATTACATTCGAAAACGATAATATTAATTAAAGTTATTAAAAACTCTCGTTACTATAAGCGTTCAAAGATCAAACTTTTTCAGATACGATTTATCACCGAAAAAATTCCGTTTCTTCATGACGATGTCCTGGAAAACCTACTGAGGATTAAGTGCCCACATTTTTTTTTAATGAATAATGTATATCTATGTTGAGAACGCCCCAGGAACTAAACGTTAATGTTCATAATTTATTATTTAAAAAAATGTTTAGTCAGCTAAGGAAAATTGTCATAGTCTTTCACCTTTGACAAGGAATAAGTTAAAAGTTTGGAAGAATTTGGTGCTCTAACAAAGTGGAGCATTTTCAGCAAAGTTTCCTCTAAAAGATCCCGTAAAATTCACGTCCCCCCTCGGCCCACCCCGGAAATTATGACGGTTTGAAGCGTCGCGTGACACGCGCTCAGTGATGAGTTCGATCGAAATCGTGGCCAAAATAGGAAGGAGTACGGTGGTGTGACAAAAAAATGTTTCCTACAAAAAATAATCAGTAATCTGTACTCTACAAATCTCAATACAAAAAATTTAAAGAATTTTTTTTTTTAAATAAAAAATTGAGGTCGCGTTGATTATTTATTTATCACGATATATTTTTTATTTAATAACATTATAGCTGACGTCAAGACGAATCCAACGACCTATTTATTGTGGCCTTTAAGTTTTGAAATAATGGTGAAATAGGCGTGAACAGCCAGTTTTCAATTATTATTTATTATTCACACGATTTTTCAGACATTTCCGGTGGTGTGACAAAAAAATGTTTCGTACAAAAAGTAATCAGTAGTTAGTTTTCTACAAATTCCAATATAAAAAATTTAAAGAATTTTTTTTTTTAAATAAAAAATGGAGGTCGCGTTGATTATTTATTTATCACGATATATTTTTTATTTAATAACATTATAGCTGACGTCAAGACGAATCCAACGACCTATTTATTGTGGCCTTTAAGTTTTGAAATAATGGTGAAATAGGCGTGAACAGCTACCGAGCCATTCTGGCCCACTGTGCGTCGGGCCGACTGTGCTAACTCGCGTCTAGGTCGCGCTTTGATTGGTCCGTGTTTTTCGTAATAACTCCTAAACAAAGCCGCGGACGCCATTTTTGTAAAGGAAAATGTCGCTTCAAATGACCCAAGGAACCTCCCATTTTGCGATCTACACTAGTTTTAGGACAGCCTGTAGAGTGAGACCCTGTTTTCCCTCTTATCCCCACAAAGTGTTTACAAAACAAAAGTAAACAGACGACGCGCCGTGTAAGAACACCGAAAATTCAATACAGATTTTTGCAAGTATCTCGAAAACTAAAAGCAAATAGAATAAGTTGTGGTTAGGGCGTGAAGGGGACGGAGAGGACCACGCGTACGAAATCCAAGAGTAATTTCACAACGTGTTTACAAAAAAAAAGTAAACAGACGCCGCGTGGCTCAGCGCTCCGTTGCCACGAAGCGTACAAGATTATGGAAAATTTAATACAGTAAATTTAATACGAATTAGCACAGTCGGCCTGACGCGCCAACCGTCAATTAGCAGAACGTGTCATCGCATGTCTAGATCGCGCTCTGATTGGTCCGTGTTTTTGGTTAATAACTCCTAAACAAATCCGCGGACGCCATTTTTGTAAAGGAAAATGTCGCTTCAAATCACCCAAGGAACCTCCCATTTTCGGCACTTAGGGTAATTTTGGGACACCCTGTATGTATAAAATGGTCGACTTGGTCCCTCAAGTTTTTCATTTCACAATTATGGATCTAATGGAGATACTTTCCTTAAAAATACTTAAATATGTTCACAGTTGAAACGTTATTATTAGACTGCGGATTTTACGCATTTATGATAAAAATTGAGTCGGTCTAGTTTCTGACAATAATCAAATTTGAAGAATTTAAATATACTACTATATTATCTTTAACCTTCTAAATATATTCAACAAGAAATCAAATATTTATTTCACATCAGCTTGTCGCAGTTCAGATAGAAAGTTTTTATTTTGCATAAAGATCCACAGTCTACTTATTAGTATATTATTATACCGGATGGTATTGGCAAAGCGGTTCCACAAAGTTTGACGAGCCGGTAAATCTTGTATCTGATGTAGTACAGTGAAGTCGTGTGGAAAATATCATTGCACCGAAATGCATTACACTTAATTTCACAGTTGTAACTGACAGTTACTTCGAAGATGAATTCAATGATCCTCTACACGGGAACGCCGAGGTTTGGATACGCGAAGAAAAGACATTCACGGTTCATCCCGTGTGCGTTCACTTTTCACAATAGCCTCTCAAAGTTCTGACCTTCAGCTCCTCGACAAGTTGTACTCACAAGATCAAGTTTTTATATGCTTCAGACGCTGAATAACCTTGTGTAATAGGTCATTGCATTCCTTTCAAAAATGATCGCTCGCGGAGCGAAGATAAATCGTGATCAATATTGTGTACATACTTCGATTTTAGAACTGTGTGCGTAATTATATCCCTTCTCCTGTGAGAATCATCCCTAGACTGCGGATCTTTATGCGTTTTTAGGAAAATTGAATAGATGAAATTAAAAACTGTTGGAAAATTAAAAAAATTGAAGATGTCGATACATGATTCCTCGTCTTCTAAAATCATTAACGCGAACCGTACCACGATCGGTTTCACATTTTCATTTTTTAATTATGGAAATTATGAAGGTGCTTCAATCCAGAAATTATTCAATAAATTTCTTCGTTTAATCACGCATTATTATGAAAATTGTGAAAAATATAAAGAAATTCAGTCTTGTAATTTTTATAAAACGACACATTTTGTAGCTGTAGAGAAACAACGTTCAATTTAGTTTCTATTTTAGCAATCGATGCAGACAATTTTTATTTTGCAGAAAGATCCGTAACAGTCTAATGATCGTATACAGTCTGGTTTATATAAAATGATTGGACGCGTTTATTTGAAATTAGAACGGGCCATCCTTCGTTCACTTTCACGGTAGACAGTGCAAACAGAATCACACTGATTGCGAAATGATAGCGCGGTTAAAGCTCGTTTAGAAATTCTTCAGTAGTACATGGGTCTGTCGATCCAACAACTGCATTTGTCTTGTTGTATCTTGTGTTACATGCAATTATTAATGTGGATCGTAGAAAAAGTTAAGTGAAACGGGGATCATGAGAATTACAGAGGCGAATAATCGAAATTTAACTATGCTTGGAATTTCAAGCAGGACACGAAGAGGAAGTCGCAAAGTGATTTATAATGTGTTGAAATACCCAGAAAATTATGAAAGGAAGACAAGCCGTGAGAGACGCCAGCAACATTAACCGAAGGTGAAAAACGTGAATAGCTAGCGAACGAGATGTTACTACAAATGCTCGGTATTTTCTAAAAATGCAGAACCATTAAAATGATTGAAAATAAAGCAGAGGCCACTGCTGACAAAGCAATGTAACCAGCAACAGAGAACTGCAGCTGTGCAGTGTACAGAATGGAAAGTACTGCCGAAAGCTAACAAAAACCGTCACAGTCGAATGCAATAATTTACCAAAGCGAATGATGGAGGTCGTTAAAACCAGAGGGAGCTCATTATCAATATCAACATAATTAGTACGTTTCTTTTTAATCAAATATAACATTGTAACATATCGGAATTGTGCTATCATTTCATTACAGTTATTATTATTTATTTATTACTTTCATATAAGGTTTATACGAATTTATTATGAATTACGTTACAATATAACTTCGCGTGTAATTTACAATTATTTTTCATTCATTTTGCTAGGGTACAACTATCTCATTGATGTTAACCCTTTGCACTCGGTTGTCCCCTCTGAGGCACCACTAAAAATTGCTGTAACGATATTCAAAATATATATATCGTTTACATTATTCAATATATCGATATATAATCTGTTACTAAACATTTAGGTATTATACCAATTTCGTATCGATAAAATTTCAAAAATCATAGAGAATGGGAGTATTCTAGATCAGAAGAAATGTTTAATTTTCTAGTTACAATAACTCCGAGTGCAAAAGGTTAAATTTTTATTTGCACCCAGAGCTATTTCAACTCGAAAATTAAACATTTCTTCCGATCTAGATATTTCTATTCCCCGCGATTTTTTAAATTTTGTGAATATGATATAACACCTAGGACAATACCTAAATGTTTAGTAGTTGATTAGATACCGACACATTGAATAATGTAAACAATTACTTTGAATAATGCTACAGCAAATTTAAGTGCGTGTTGCATAAAATTAAAATTTCTAAGTTTTTGAGAAAATGTAAACTACAAATTTGATTTGGTGTAGTATGTACTGGATAAGTGTAAATGTGTAAAATATGTACCGTGTGGCGTTATCATATTTTCATCATAATGTTTTTTGTACTTTCAATTTTCTACAATGTAAAAATTTTTTTTTTTCATCAGTTTGTAATTTTCGCATTGTATTTTCAGCATGTTGAAATAAATCTCGTATAAGATTTTCTATAATAAAAAAAAATTTAAGTGCGTCTCAGAGTCGCAATTATAGTGTGGAAGGTTAATTAAATCAAAAAGAATTTTTAGATTTTTAAATTTTGTACATTACGAGTCGCAATGAGTCACAATTTATGACTTGTACACATCCATAGTGTGCGACGCATTTTCTTCTTTTATTGATCACGTTCATTTGCATAGTACTTGCTAGAAAATATGACAGCGTCCTTGTGAAAATAAAGACAGCATAAATTTGGTATGATTTTGTCCAGGACTGTATATTCAACTTCGAGGATGTTGCACCGGGGCCTGCTGTAATTCAGTATTTCGAAGTACGAGGGACTTAAGTCTTGTTCCCCGGTAATAGCCACTTTCCTGCTCCAATAACGTTCAGCTGCCAGCCTTTACAGAATAGCCGTCTCCGGCCTGAATTACAAGCAATAAAGATCGTCAATCTTTAAAGTTTCAACCGCGTGGAGTGAAAATTTCCGATTAAACATTTTCTTCGAATATCAGAGCTACTTAAGAACATTCTAATTAATTATACGTTCCATCGAATCAGGGACGGTTAGTGTGGTTTCCAAGTAATCGCTACAAGCTTCTGCTTAGAAAACACGATGTTGTGGCTTTTGAAAATTTTTTAAAAATGTTAGGATACAAAACACGCCAGAATTTAGTATGATTTTCATTTACTTCAGATCTACAATGGCTACTACCACAGAAAGTAAGATTCTATTCTGTTCCAGTTCCTTTAAATCCGTCCACAAAAATTGAAAATCGTTATACTCTCAGTTCCACGCACAACCGAGAATACATACTAAAAAAAAATCTACCGCACGGCCCTGAAAGCTCACATCGGGAAGGCAACAAAGACTGGCACGGTCGAGATGCAATAAATAGAAAAACAATGCGCGTGTGCAGAGCGAATAAGGATAATCGTAGTAAAAAGTGCAAAGTGTAAAGTAAACTCTCGGATCGTCGAAGCGTGATCGACATTCGCATAATAAGACACCGCGGACGCTGGAAATTCTAACCCGTAAGCGGAATCGCGGTTAGCATTTCTTGCCGCGGTGGGAGGAGTCTGGCCGCGCGATCAAAAAGCAAAACGCTCGGAAAATTTGACCACGCTCGTCGCCGGGAAAGAATTACAGTAATTCTAGCGCCGACGCGGCGGCTCACCTTCGCGAATAATTGTACCGCAAAAATCCTGCGTTTCAGTCTCCGGCCGGGGCAACGAGCAGCGCGAGCGAGCGCTCTCGGTACCTTTGTTCGGTTCCCGCGAACTTTTTCCGCCGCGCTGCGAAATTAATGACTACACCTGGCGCACCATTGCCGACGGAGAACCGGGAACACCGAGAAGACAGCGAGACCGAGGGAGACAGAGGCGGATGGAGAGAAAGAGAGAGAAGAGAACGGCGCGGAGGAGTCGAAGCAAATTCCACGAGCAGACGGAAAAGACGAAAGGGAGAAAGGGGCGGGGAAGTGGACGAGCAAGGAAAGAAAGACACTTTATGCTCCCTAATGACGCCGGGAATCCATCTTGCCCCGGACATTGAAAAGATTACGTGCAGTATGAAGGCCCGTCCGTAGATTGCCGGATGCTGCAGGACACGAGGATGACACCAGGTAAATGACAGTCATTAGAAAGAACGAGACACTAGTTTAGAATGACTCCGCCGTGGCCGGAGGGCTTGACGTCTTTGCTCCCCCTCTGTATTTCCCAGCTTCCACTCGCTCTTTTTGCTTGTCGAACGTTACCGAAGGCAAAAGGGAATTCCACAGTCTGCGCTCGTTCTACCAGACCTACGCCGCCGCCGCCGCACAGGCCGTTTGCCTTTTCCTCCGGGGGATGTCTGCGATCGGACCGCTGCTTTTCGGATGAAACCGGCCGGAGAACGCAAGCGACGCTACCTATCGGCTTGGAATATTAGCTGCTAATAATTCGACAGTGTCACACGCTAGGGTAGTTCTTATTTCTCAACCGTGATATCCTTTGCAAGAATTATTTTCGCAATCGATCACAATTTTAGGGGGCGGCGTGAACAACATCTCTAGTGGGACTTAACAGTAAACAGTCAATTGATGTAATATAAATAATTTTATAAGAAATGATTATATAGATATCTTTAGTGGAGCGTATGTTACAATAGGAGCTGCACAAAGTCTAAATAAAATCAATCTATCTATCAATAAATAATCTAAATAAAACCAGTCAAACTCACTGGTTCCAGATTTTATATTTTACGATAATTGATGTAATAAGAATAATTTTATAAGAAACGGTTGTATAGACATCTTTAGTGGAGCATATGTAACAATAGGAGCTGCACAAAGTCTAAATAAAATCAATCTATCTATCAATAAATAATCTAAATAAAACCAGTCAAACTCACTGGTTCCAGATTTTATATTTTACGATAATTGATGTAATAAAAATAATTCTATAAGAAACGGTTGTATAGACATCTTTAGTGGAGTATATGTAACAATAGGAGTTGCACAAAGTCTAAATAAAATCAATATATCTATCAATAAATAATCTAAATAAAACCAGTCAAGCTCACTGGTTCCAGATTTTATATTTTACGATGATCGATGTAATAAAAATAATTTTATAAGAAACGGTTGTATAGACATCTTTAGTGGGGCATATGTAACAATAGGAGCTGCACAACGTCTAAATAAAATCAGTCTCGTCATTTCTCGTCAGTTGCACGTTTCAGGCAAAGAATCTAATACTAATGTATAGAATACTAATGTATTGATGTCCTTAGACATTTTCAATTCGTCAACTTTTTGTTATAAATGCTTAAAATCCGCAATCTGGTCTAGTCACTACGATTACGTAGTACGGAAAATTGTTTTTGCGCGATGACGATGAAAGCGTACCGAGGAGAGAACGTGAACACAAGTAAGTCGAAGAGGTTCGCGAGAGTTCTCGCTTGCATTCCCATGGAAGTAAATTCGCAGTCGTAAAAATAATCGGGATAAGACGATATCCTTGATTATTATTATCGTTATTTCTGGGACTATAAGATAGGTTATAGAAAATCTATCTCGGAGGAATGCAGACTTTCCTCTGTGAAGTACCGAACCATTATCGTAAGTACTACTATTAGGTGTAGCAATAGATAATCCGCTGCGGATTACCAAAACGAGCAAATATTTGTATGTGTGCTCTGTGTCGTTACACGCTGTCGAAGATGCGTAGTATCGTCGTAACCACGGTAATTTCCAATTTCAATAAGAATGACTCCAGGGTAGTGAAACATCGAAACACAAAGCAGAATAAACTTATATGAACCACTTATACGAATCGCAATTATAAACACCAGTTAAAAATAACAGTAGCCCATCTTCCACTGAAAGAAGGGTGAAAACGAAGACATTTTTTACGGTTTCTTGCATTAAACGTCAAAGCAAAATAAGCTCCCAATAGCGCTGCTATAAATTTTAAAAAACCTGTATGCTCTTGCTCACCCATTCGTATGTACTATATTGGAGCTCCTGCGGAACACAGGTACACCTGGCAATGGTACCCAGTGTTCAGTCTTATGAGTTCGTTCTCGGAAGGAATGGCGGTCAATATTGTATTATTTTCCACGGTGGTTGGTCCCTGAACCAGATTTCGCGTAAAAAGGGTTCACTGGACTGCCTTTTGGAGCAGATACAACGTTCGGCCGGCGAAGGTTAGGGAGCTTTCTATTCGAAGCAATTTACATGTAACTATTTACGGGGGTAATTACCATTTTATGGTAATATCTGTGCGGCGAACGTATTCGCAATTATCGGAAAATTACAAATTTCCTTAACCGGCTGGTAATGGGGAAAAAGAAACTGGTATCGGTAGGGACGGATGGTTCGCGAGGAGGATAGCAGCTACTGCTGAGCCTTCTACCATCTCGGTCGGTCCGTTCTTGAAAGACTGGTCCCACGGATCGGCGATCCGCCAGATAAGACAAGAGCACCGCGAAGAAGAGGCTCTCCTCTCTATATTTCTCTCTCTCTCTCTCTCTCTCTCCTTCCCCTTTCTTCCCGTCGCGCCGCGAAGGTGAAATACCTGTCGACGACACCTACCAAGATCCCCGAGATCTCTCGGGCCAGGGATCACTGACACGACCGGCTACTCGTTACAAGCTGTTAACGCATTTTTAACGTGTACCCCCGCGACGACGACGGTCTTACTACCGTAGCCGCTTTATTAAAGAGCCGGTGCTTTTCAGTCGCGTCGGAAAATGGTCGGGCCGCGCGCGAGATGCCGCGTCGCGTTTTCAACAACTTCGCTGACACTTGTGCCACTTCTCGACAGCTTGGCAAACGACTGGCCTGTGCATTTGCGAGGGCCACTCGAAAAAACGTTTACCCGTCAGCCCCGGCAAATCCCGAAGATTCATTTCACGCCAGCGACGCGACGTTTCGTTTGTCTTGACCGTCGCGATCAAATGCACAGGCGATTAACCCTTTGCTGTCGGAGCTATTTTAACTTTAAAATTAAACATTTCTACCGAGCTAAACTTAATTTCATTGTATATGATTCTTTTCGTTTTATCGATACGAAATTGATATAATACATCGTTCAATACTTAAATGTGTAATAATTGATTAAATACCAACATGATTAATAACGTAAACAATATTGTGAATATTGATGCAGCAATTTTTAAGACCTTATGGTCTCTGCATCAATATATTCATTTTTAAGTTCGTGTAATCCATGTCGATCAAAATGAAGAGCTGAATGTAGGTTGTATGTACAGATACACGTCGAGTGACTGGATGGAATGTCAGCCACTTTAACAAATAGTCAATTATAGAGTTATCTAAACTTCTACAACTATGTGACCATAGTCATTTGAATACTTTCAAAGAAGTGTAAATTCATTAATTTGTAGCTAATATTCTATCAACTCGACATCAACAGGTTTTCCTTCCTTATCGATGATTTAGACGATGTACCCTAATTGGAGCGAGTGTATAATTAATAGATTATTAGTTTACCCTATTAAGGAATCATTGTTTCCATTAGTAACACGGAAGACCATTATTATAGCGGTACTATATTGTTATGCTAATCAAGTGAAGAAATTAAAAACTCCCAAAGCAGTACTACGCTGCTTTCCAATTAACTTATATTTAAAATTATTATTTTCATCTGTGTTCATTATTTATTTGTGAGAAGGTCTAATACATTTCTGTTGGCACATTTTAAACCATCTAAGTCGCTACAAACGCGAGGATTCAATGCGTTGTCATCAATTCCTTTGTTGACACTGGAATGGTTTATTGTCAATGCTGAACGGAATTTGAAAAATGATCATTTCCTAGCTTTATATGTTAATGTTGGGGATTTAGCATTGCGAGGAACGAGAAATGATCATATCGAGCGTCCATTGTGCCGTTAACAATTTTTCCATAAATCATACCATGGCTTCGTATAATACGTGTCGATTGCAGCGATAGAAGCATCCTTCGGCCGATACTGAAACTTAGGCACGCTGATAAGTTTCAAGATCTGCGCGTAATCTCTTATGTAATCTCGAGGACAATGAACGCGTGTAGTTTTCAAGGAGGTTCGCGTGACAAGGAGCCGGCTCGTCGATATAGACTGATATACCGTTATTGTCATCGGTATCGCCGCTTAACGATCAAGCCATGAAAGTGTTACGAACTGTTACGCATCTCTTCCACACCTTCGCAACCATTCCACTAGCCTCGAAGAGCGTGGACAGCGTGTCTAAACTAGCGTAACGATGCAACCATTACCGTCCTGCGCAGAAACTGCGGGCCCATGACAACAGTACAAACTCTTTCAATTCGATGATTGAATCCCTTCGAGTCGTTCTCGATATATTGCATAAAAATATTTTTTAAACGAATGTGGGTTTACTTCTCAGTAGATTTAATGAAACTTCAGCACCATTGTAGTTTCACGAACATACATAAAGGTATTACATAAAAATAAAAATGCCTAATTTCATAATCAAATAATTGACTTTTTAATTAATCCCCCTAAAAACACACGAATTGCTTTGTAAACGATGCAAACGATTTTTATTTTGCATAAAGATCCGCAGTCTATTCATGAGATACCCGGGTACTCGGGTAATTTTTGTTTACCCGAATACTCGGGTATCTAGGTAACGCTGTATGATGAACTGCTGATGAACTGATGAACTGCTCGATACTTGCAGGATTAAAAAGAAACAGGTTGTTCTACTCGTTACTATTCGAATATTGTGTAAATTATGAACGCATCAAATGTGACGCCTACTTGTATTTGAGTTGCTGTTGTTTCTTCATGCAAACGACATGAAGGCACCCAGAAGATTGAGACGAGGAAATAATTGAAAGATCGGAGAGTGGCGTTTCTCGCAACTCTTTTGAATCTATTGAAACCACGCGGTTGCCACATGCGCGCGTTGTTACAGCAACGCGGGTATTAAGAAACGAAATAATTTCGTCGAACCGCGTTCGTTAATTGTACAACAAGAGTTCTCCACTTTCCCTCCGAAAACAGAGTAGCGTGCACGGGGAATATTGGGGCTCTGGCTCATTGACCCTTCCGACTTGTTCGACCGAGGATTCTTGGGCTCAAGTCACCGATTACCATAATATGTGAATGGAATAAGGAATTCCGTGTTAACGCGTCGCGTCGGCTGCCACGTAGCTCATTTTCTTCGTCAATCTATTGAACACGCGTTGGTTGTCTCGGTGAAGACATTCTTTGATGTTATAATACGCACCTTTGTGCTGTCCCGTGAAATATATGTCGCTGGACGTGGCAATAACAATTCTGCGACAATTAAAGGTGGGATCTCCTTTGCGCGTCTGGACGCAGCGTTTTGTTATACGTACTCCATTCGTTGTAGCTCCCTGCTGTGCCTCTGGACGCACAAGATTATTGCGTTCTTATGATGAAATTTGATATGTGTTTTCTTGTTTTTCACTTGCCAAGAAGAGCGAAAGAGCATCGTCTAAACTAGAGCTGTGACTTATGAGATACCCGGGTAAACAAAAATTACTCGCGTACCCGGGTAAACAAAAATTACTCGCGTACCCGAGTAAACAAAAATTACTCGCGTACCCGGGTAAACAAAAATTACTTGGGTACCCGGGTACTCGGGTAAACAGCGTTACCCGGATACCCGAGTATTCGGGTGAACAAAAATTACCCGAGTACCCGGGTATCTCATGAATAGACTGCGGATCTTTATGCAAAATAAAAATCGTTTGCATCGTTTACAAAGCAATTCGTGTGTTTTTAGGGGGAATAATTAAAAAGTCAATTATTTGATTATGAAATTAGGCATTTTTATTTTTATGTAAAAATACCAACAAGTCTACATTTTCCGGCAATAGACACGTACGTTTCGAACTAACGATATTGTGAGCTGTGGAAAATACTCTCTCAGAGTAGTTCTCGTAACCAGTTGTGAGACCTCATGAGATACTCGGGTACCCGGGAACACGGCTGTCTTATGAGATACCCGTGTACCCGGATACTCGGCTATCTCATGAGATATCCGGGTATTTCATGGGTACTCGTATACCCGGGTAAAAGTTCGAGCTCTAGTATTTATTTATTGAACCGTGCCAGTTATCATATTGAAATGGATAAATATACATATAATGGATGAAATTACAAGTATTTATATTATATAAAATTACAAGTTCTAATCATTTCAGCAATTGTAAACTAATGTAGTACTAGTCTCACCTGGACGTTTTATTGTGGCAACACGCATCAAATGCTCGCACCTGCGGATCAACGATTTTCAGCGAGGTAATGGTTACCGCACGATCGAACGAAAACACTCGGGCTTCTCGATGCACTTCAATTTATACCGGCCGCAAAAAGGAAAACAATAAAATGCTTAAATAATTGCGATTCGTCGCATAGCCCCTATTGAGCATCTGCGGACCAATCGCAATTATCGGAGCGCGCCGCGTTTGAATACCGATCGTTCCGGTTCGGTGTGTTTCAATAAATTCGAAGGGCTTGCAAAATAAAGCGTGGCCGCTAGTAAATACAAATGAGAAGTTCCATCGGCAAAAGCTGCAATAATTGCGATTCGTTGCATTGCCTCGATCGGCCACCTGTACCCACGAACTGCCTGCGTTTATCGAGGTAAGCCACGCTCGAATACCGATCATTCCCGTCCGCATACTGACAGCGTACTCGAGAAAGTTGCACAGCGGACAATTTCACGTTAAAACGTAAACATTTTAATCTCTCAATTCGCTCGCTTCAAATCAAGCGTTCTCGTGTGAGCGAAAAAGAGTAACCCCCTCTCTGCCAGTAGTCACGTGACATTTTCGGGGAATAGCGTCGTGGAAGGGGAAGGTAGAGCGGGGACACCAGTTCCAATCCGACGATTCTGGTTCGCGCGAACGAAAAATAATATAATTCCGATTCATCGCGTGACCTCCGTTGAACAGGTGTATCCGCGGATCAATTACAATGCTCGCAGCACACCGGGCTCGAATACCGATCATTCGTGCCCGCGTAGACGTAATGAGCTAACAGGATCACCGGATCATCGACTCGAGATATGTATTCCGTTCACGTTTTCGTATGATCGCGGACCGTTAAGGGACAAGAAATCCACGCGCAATAAAGGGCTTGTTAGCAAAAATGTCCACATTCATTATCCGGACAAATAGTTTCTAATAACATGTACAAGATAACATCGATAACCGGTTTCACGCGCGACACACGCGAGAATTTTGATTAAGAAATTAAGCGATATCTCTCCACCGACAGCTACGCTCCGGAACAACAGCTTAACTATCGGCTCGTTGCGTAAGTCTCGTCGCTTATGTTTTAACCATGATTTTAATACAGAGATGATCATTTGTCGCGCGCGAGATCTATATTATATTAAAAGTCTATTTCTTTTCCAAATGCATTGAATAGTTTATTTTAACAAGAGATTTATTTGTTTCCAATTAAAAATGACTGTAGAGAAATTTTGCAAGCTGATAGATTGATTGACTACTAAATAAAAAACCGAATGCGCTAACTACTAACAGATCCACGATTAAAATCGTTCGATACAATATCTCGGTTATGTTACTGGAATGGAGCTGTTTCCGTCTCAGGATCTACGTCCTCGAGGGTCCACGCGTTCGAGCAATTCTCCAGTTATTCGCTCGCTCGTGGTTTCGCCTGTTTTTCCGTGGCTCGCTCGTGACACGGGTTTCTCGAATAATTTATTCGAACTCGGATTAGTCGTATGCGGTTCGAAGGGATGCCCGGAACGTCCAGCTCGCTAACAATGCAGAGAAAGTCGATGCAGGCTGCAGGGAACATGGAAAGACACGCCCTGACGAGTATTCTCGTCCTCTCGAACCTCGTGGTCTCGCGATAGATGGCAAATAGAAGACGCCAGGTCACGACTGCGCTCGAAAGCCACGATACTTTCCTTTTTATGGGGGATGTTTGAAGATCCTATCTAGCTCTGCGGTCGATATATCCACTGCGTTTCTTGCTCGAGTATGGAACGCCACTGTTTTATATGAAATAGGTGGCTCTAACCAACAGGTCCCATTGATTCTTTTATCTTTCCGCATGAAGTTTATTTTCTCTGCCGTTATACCGGTCATTTTGTAGAGATTCACCTCACAGTGAACACTAAACCTATCAGGACCGGTCTAGTGACCGGTTCTAGATTTTCTATTTTGCAATTATTGAAATTATAACCACACGTTCGTAAGAAACGATTTAGTAAATATCTTTGTTACAGCACATATCACAATAACAAGCGTGCAAAGTCTAAATTAATTAGATCCTGTCGTTTTTATAAGGCAACACGTGCCTGTTACTTTTATAGCTCGATACGTTCAGAGTTAAACGTGTTCGATACTAGTCTGCCTTTTCTTTAGTAAACGAAAACTGTGATAATGCTTGGCGACCGAAGCAGCTTAAGGGTGTGGATCCGCTCTCTAGTGTGCGTGACGCACACAGCGCTAGACACATAAACGTACACGAGAGTTGTAAGGGTTCCGTAGTTTTCGATTCCTGACTCTATAATACACATTTTAGTGTTCTAGGTCTGTAGTCACAATCGCTAGATAAAAGATTAATCTATGGGAGACGTATCCCAAGAATGGCTACATTTTACGTTTTCCTTAGATCGTACAGTTCCCGTTTTCGACCGAGTATTTACTGCAATATCGATAAATAAGTGATCTGAGAAGTTGAGAACCGATGGAAGTTCTAGAATATCGTATTTATGGATCGTCAGATACATTAAATACTATGAACGGTCGAAGACTACAATATGAATATTAATTAGTAGGCAGGGGAACGGTTCTTCCTCGGTTTTTATCGCTGACCGCGTTTCGTCCCCGGCCAAAGGAAACAGTTATAATTCGACGAATTGAATAGTGACTGGCCGGATCGATCGAGGAGCTTTATTAAAGACACGATTTGTCGCTGGTCGAAGTTTCGTTCAACCGGAGGCACTGCTTGTAAACCGGCTATAAAACCGATATCGGTGATCCTCGGAGGAATTCCTTGAGACCACAAAAGCTGTTTTGTGAATGAAGAGGCCAGTTATGCAACGACTGGATAAACGTCACGTAAAAGATGGAGACGATGCCCGACCCGAAGGAATCATGGGAATATTCCGCGGCCTCTAATTGATGTTTCGTGTTCCGCAGTTCTTCGTCTCCGTTACGCGAGAACTTTATTCGGTGTTTGCCCGTGCGTCTGGTATCGCGTACACGCGCGCGCGGTTAATGTAGAACGTTGGTTAATTGTAAGGCGAGCTCGTAATTCGAAGGAGTTGATCGCGAATGCATATGCCATTCGATATTTCCTTTCGATTCGCTTGTTTTCGATTATTCCTACGGAAAACGAAACACGGCATCGTGATTTTTAGAATACGCATTTCATACTCATTCGAGAAGCATAAGTAGGTCAAATTACGACAACTAATTCGAGAACGGGTCGAACACTCTTTTTTAGTAATTTCACGTACAGAATACATCGGTATCCTGTGTAGTCTTCTCGTATTATAAAACATTTGCAAAATGCTGAAACAATGGAGCTCCTCAAACGCTTGCTCTCTTCTTTGCTCGCATTGGTTTTATCGATGATCCTGAGTGCAGTTGCAAGGAGCGGGACGAATCGCTGAACCATGTTTTGTAACAGTGTAACTCGTACAAGGAGGAAAGGCTCAAATTAATTAATAAACTGTGTTCAATTAACTTGCAGCTTCCAATGGATATCTCCGGTTATAATTTTTGAAGAGCCGTGGCCTTACAGTATAAGTGTTTGGTCTATACCGTTTCTACCATTCATATGTCTTATTACAATATTTATGTATCTTCGGTATCCTATTCTGTTTTGTAATTTTTATATTCTGTACTGTATGTATTGTATTCTGTATTATAATTACGTTGAAATAAACCTCATACGTCTCATCCGTCCCGTGTCTTTGTGTTGTCTCGTGTTCTGCCTCGATTGAGGCAAAGCCAAACTGGCAAACGAGCCGAGAAAATATGATTGAACAAAGATCGAGTGTACCGCCGGTTAAATGCGAAAAGGGCATCCACGAGGTGGTCCGAGCAGGTAAAAGTCGTTCGCAGTTTCGTCCAATCCGTAGTATATTCATACGTTCCATTTGGCGTATTCGGGAAAATTGAATTCGACCGGGAACAAGAAGCGGTCGCGATAAATCAGGTAACGGCATGTTTACAATAGCGCCGGGAGGATAAATAATTCGAATGTAGCTAGATTGTACTCGCTAATTGGTGGCGGCCGATATCCGTGTATCATCGGCGGCAGCGTAATTGATATCAGCAGAAAATTGCGGCCGTTTCGGTGCGCGGTTGCGCGCCTCGTCCTCCCTGGAACCTGTTATCGTGGATCGCGCGGCGTCGTCGTCGTCGCGTTACCATTTCTAAAGTAAAATTCGTTTCCGTCACGGCCGAATTGCTCGGTTAACTATGCTCGAGCCGAGTCCGTGCACCCCGAGGGCACACGACTAGAAAGAGAGAAAGAAAAGGTCAACGCTTCGGAATCGGGCGTGTTCCGCGTTTCTTCCCTTCACGCGCAACTGAACCCGGCTCTGCTACGATCTTCTCGCGGCGGATCGAGGCTCCGTGATCCACGCGTGCCTCCATCGTTCCTGGAAGATCTATTAACCCTCGGATGACGGAAAATTTACATAACTACGCGATTGGTAATCCTCGACGCTATTTGCAGCGTTATTAGTCAATATTTTAAAAAAATTTTTCAACGTAGCGTGACTCGTTCAGGGTCCCAAAAAAGAAAAAATTTTGGGTAATTATATGTATAGAAAAGGTCTACCTACTTCGATTTTTATGAAATTTTAATATACTATAGATTTCGACATTTTGAACAACTTTTTCCTTTTTCAATGTAGCGGGGTCGCTTTTAGTTTTCGAGATATTCGCAAAAAACTATTGCTAATACTGTATTAAATTTTCCATAATCTTGTACGCTTCGTGGCAAGGTAGCGCTGAGCCACGCTGCGTCTGTTTACATTTTTTTGTAAACACGCTGTGAAATTACTCCTGGACTTTCGTACGCGTGGTCCTCTCCGTCCCCTTCACGACCAAAACACAACTTATTCTATTCGTTCTTATTTTTCGAGATATTCGCAAAAAACTATTGCTAATACTGTATTAAATTTTCCATGATATTGTACGCTTCGTGGCAACGTAGCGCTGAGCCACGCGGCGTCTGTTTACTTTTTTTGTAAACACGCTGTGAAATTACTCCTGGACTTTCGTACGCGTGGTCCTCTCCGTCCCCTTCACCACATAAGCACAACTTATTCTATTCGCTTTTAGTTTTCGAGATATTCGCAAAAAACTATTGCTCATACTGTATTAAATTTTCCATAATCTTGTACGCTTCGTGGCAACGTAGCGCTGAGCCACGCGGCGTCTGTTTACTTTTTTTTTGTAAACACGCTGTGAAATTACTCCTGGACTTTCGTACGCGTGGTCCTCTCCGTCCCCTTCACGACTTAATCACAACTTATTGTATTCACTTTTAGTTTTCGAGATATTCGCAAAAAACTATTGCTAATAGTGTATTAAATTTTCCATAATCTTGTACGCTTCGTGGCAACGCAACGTAGCGCTGAGCCACGCGGCGTCTGTTTACTTTTTTTTGTAAACACGCTGTGAAATTACTCCTGGACTTTCGTACGCGTGGTCCTCTCCGTCCCCTTCACGACTTAATCACAACTTATTGTATTCACTTTTAGTTTTCGAGATATTCGCAAAAAACTATTGCTAATAGTGTATTAAATTTTCCATAATCTTGTACGCTTCGTGGCAACGCAACGTAGCGCTGAGCCACGCGGCGTCTGTTTACTTTTTTTTGTAAACACGCTGTGAAATTACTCCTGGACTTTCGTACGCGTGGTCCTCTCCGTCCCCTTCACGACCTAACCACAACTTATTCTATTTGCTTTTAGTTTTCGAGATACTTACAAAAATCTGTATTGAATTTTCGGTGTTCTTACACGGCGCGTCGTCTGTTTACTTTTGTTTTGTAAACGCGTTGTGGGGATAAGAGAGAAAACAGGGTCTCACTCTACAGGCTGTCCTAAAACAAGTGTAGATCGGAAAATGAGAGGTTCCTTGGGTCATTTGAAGCGACATTTTCCTTTACAAAAATGGCGTCCGCGGCTTTGTTTAGGAGTTATTAACGTAAAACACGGACCAATCAGAGCACGATCTTGACATGCGTTGGCACGTTCGGCCAATTGACAGTTGGCGCGTCGGGCCGACTGTGGTTAGGTCGTGAAGGGGACGGAGAGGACCACGCATACGAAAGTCCAGGAGGAATTTCAGAGCGTGTTTACAAAAAAATGTAAACAGACGCCGCGTGGCTCAGCGCTACCTTGCCACGAAGCGTACAAGATTATGGAAAATTTAATACAGTATTAGCAATAGTTTCTTGCGAATATCTCGAAAACTAAAAGCGACCCCCCTATACGAATAAAATTAAATCTGTTTGTTCACGTTTTATCCTGTGTTATTCTTTATCCCAACTTTATTAAAAACGAGGCTATTTATAAAATTCATTTGTTCTTGACCTTGAATTTTAAGGGCAAATTTTTATATTATTGCATTTTATTCTATGCATCATGAGAACAAAAAGTGTCAAGAGAACTGAGTTGTGAGTTGAGTTTTGACCCATCGTTCCCTCGACACTTTTTGTCTCCACGATGCGTAGAATAAAATGCGATAATACAAAAATTTGCCCTTAAAATTCAAGGTCAAGAACAATTTTGCGGCAAATTTTTTCACAGATCTTCACCGATCCGAAGATGTAGAATACGCCTATGGCAGCCAGGACCAAACATTTCTTTACACCCTGTACATGAGATTCGTTTGTCGGTGACTAAGAGACTCCATTTTACTATTTACGCGTTATTAGACCTTACCCTGCGAGGGTTAACTTTACGCTCCCGGTAAAACAAATGTAACGCAACACTCCTCTGTGGCATCGTGACTGGAAAGTCCTCGGCACAGTCGGCCAACATCTTCGCGGGCAATTTCTTCATTCCATGGTTTTTTGCTAATCGTCTGCGAAGTGAGTGAAAAATTACATAGCGCCTCGGCCGGCTGGCAGACTCGATGAACCGGATACCGTTGATCAAAGAATGGAATTACTGTAATCAAGTTTCCCCCGCGATCCTTTATTTTCCGTTAACTCGATATCGAACAACTGGTGCTGCCCTTGAGATATTTCCGATATTCTCGTTTATTGGATCCAGCCCAGCGTGGCGGCGGAGAAGCCAAGGGCCGAGAAATCGCGAGAAGAGGGAACGTCGCCAACGACGCGACGGAGAACCGTGATCGTGAACGTTCAGCCAGGGTTCACTGGATCATTGTCCCGTCGAGCGACTTTAATGAGCGCGTAGGACATGCGCCGGAATCCGAGGGAGTCCGTTCTTAACGAACGAGATTGAATCGGTGTTCAGAATCTCTCTCAACTCTGCAGTCGTGTGCGTAGCTGCACGATTCCTGTCCGACGTTATCATCCTTCATTTTCCAGGTAAGGCAACAGGAAGAAATAGGGACGGAGCGCAGACGCGGTGATCGTGTGTTTGAAACGCGTCCAACGTTCGATCATGATAAACGACGCGACGCGACGTATCGATCAAAGGCCGCAGACTCCTTTCTGTATCTTTCTCTCTCCTTTCCTCTCTCGGTCGATCGATCGATCGATCGTTCTCCCGACGGAGCCAAAGAGCCACGGTTTTGTTTCCGCAATTCTTTCCGACCGTTTCACAAGTTACGGGCCTCGTTACCGCCGTTCGTTTCCTCGTTCACGTCGATTATGAAAAAGATAAAAAAATGAAACGGAACGAACGGCTAGAAAAACGACAGAATATCGAAAGAACGCGGATCGAGGAACCGCGACACCGCTCGTTTCGTGTTCTGCGGTGAACGGTAACGGTGATCAACGGCGGACAGTAAAGTCTCTCCAGTTCGTCGCTAGGCATCCGATTATGGGATTTAATGCCGGCACAATGCCGACGGAATGGTAAATAATTTCTCTGGCGGGTGTCTAACGGGAATGCGAGGCCGGCCGATAATTTCGCGAATACGAGGCTCGCGGCATCGCCTCTCTTCGGTTTCCTTCGGAACGTCATGAAATGCAAATGTATTCCAGGCGCAGGCCAGCCCTTCGCATCGCCACCCCTCGTTAACGTCGACCCTCGTTCTTAACCAATTTCTGCTTATTACGCGAAAAGCGAGCGAGGCTCGAGTAGCTTTCGCAAGCGACGTGCGCGCCCTTGTGTGTGTGTGTGTTTCTATGCGTTGTCGTGTGTTAGCCGAGCGCTCACGCTCGTACACGTACCTCGTTAGCAAAACTATTTTTGTTATCCCGTTCCGCGTTCCGGAAACGACGCTTTCTCGTCGTCGAAACGGCAGTATCGATCGCTGCGTTCGATCCGCCCAGTAAATCTCGATGCATCAAGTGCAACTCGGTTCAACTGCACCAGGAATGAAGTCGTGATTATCGAGAAACATAACGTCGACGCAGCGAGGCTTCGTCTTGGATATGAGACACAGAACAGCCTGCATTCTTGAATATACCTCCTGTTTTGCTTGCTGGGAAAATAATATGATGGGCCTCGTTTGGATTTTGTTTTTACGCTTTTGTTTGTTGCGTATTGTTTTTTTGAGGTACCATTCAGCTCCTTTAATATCCTTTCTTATTCTAGTCATTCTCCATCATCTTTCTTTTTGCTTGACTATTTTATTTTTATTTAATTATACATTGTCATGGGTTGATTTAAGAAGACATTAAGGGTGCCGTCGTAGTCCAAAGCAAATGAAAATCTCAGGAAATTATTCAGAAATACCATAAAAGCATATAAAATCTATTAATTCGTCTATTCGTCTATACGCGGAACTTTATGCAAAATAAAATGTTTACACATCGATCCCAATCTGTAGAGGCCAAGTAACAATTTATTTTTCTTATTAATAATTTTTATATGGTAAAAATAGTGTATCGACACTGTTAAATTCGTTTAATTCTTTGGTAATTATATGTATACAAAAGGTCTGTGTACTCCGATTTTGATGAAATTTTAATATGTTATGCAGCAACACATTCTGAACAACTGTTTCCTTTTCCAATTTAGGGGGGTCGCTTTTAGTTTTCGAGATATTCGCAAAAAACTATTGCTAACTCTGTATTGAATTTTCCGTATTCTTGCGTCTGTTTACTTTTCTTTGTAAACACGCTGTGAAATTACTCCTGAATTTTCGTATGCGTGGTCCTCCTCGCCCCCTTCAGGACCTAACTACAACTCATTCTATTTGCATAATCTTTGTATTGTAGCTGTTATCTAGAATTTAAACTACTAATGGAAAAATCGTGCGATTATAATGAATTGTGATTAGGTCGTGAAGGTGGGCCAGCCCGACCACGTATACAAAAATCCAGGAGTAGTGTTTCCAAATTGAAAGCTTACCCTATATATATGTCACCCTATGTAGAGTGAGAACTTGTTTTCTCTCTCATCCCCACAACGTGTTTACAAAACAAATGTAAACAGACGACGCGCCGTGCAAGAATACCGAAAATTCAATACAGTATTAGCAATAGTGTTTTGCGAATAACTCGAAAACTAAAAGCGAATAGAATAAGTTGTGCTTAGGTCGTGAAGGGGACGGAGAGGACCACGCGTACGAAAGTCCAAGAGTAATTTCACAGCGTGTTTACAAAAAAAAGTAAACAGACGCCGCGTGGCTCAGCGCTACGTTGCCACGAAGCGTACAAGATTATGGAAAATATTAGCAATAGCTTCTTGCGAATATCTCGAAAACTAACGGCGAATAGAATAAGTTGTGATTATGTGGTGAAGGGGACGGAGAGGACCATGCGTACGAAAGTCCAGGAGTAATTTCAAACCGTGTTTACAATAAAATGTAAACAGACGCCGCGTGGCTCAGCGCTACGTTGCCACGAAGCGTACAAGATTATGGAAAATTTAATACAGTATTAGCAATAGCTTTTTGCGAATAACTCGAAAACTAAAAGCGAATAGAATAAGTTGTGCTTAGGTCGTGAAGGGGACGGAGAGGACCACGCGTACGAAAGTCCAGGAGGAATTTCACAGCGTGTTTACAAAAAAAAGTAAACAGACGCCGCGTGGCTCAGCGCTACGTTGCCACGAAGCGTACAAGATTATGGAAAATTTAATACAGTATTAGCAATAGTTTTTTGCGAATAACTCGGAAACTAAAAGCGACCCCCTACATTGGAACAGGAAAAAGTTGTTCAAAATGTCGAAATCTATAGCATATTAAAATTTCGCTTCACACATATTTATTTTTGTCAGAAATGCATAAAACCCGCGGTCTATTGGTAACAGAGAATCAGATAGATCAAATTTTACTCAAACATCGAGAATGTCGAAAATTTAGTCTGCCGATAATTTTCGAAGTCAGAGGTACTGTATGTATAAGGCTGAAGGTTACGAAATCGCGGATCGTGTGCTCCCTTCAGGAGAACAGATTTATCCCAAAGTGTAGCGAAGTGATTATTTGGAACAGTTCTCGTTAGCGATGCCCAGGAATGGCGTTAACTTTCTCGACCACCGAATAAAATGCGGATCAACGAGGATCGATTTCCCCTCGGTGGTTGAGAAATTAATCGAGGCAAAAATCGGCGCGTTTTGTCCGGTTTCACCTCGCTCGGCCATCCGTACACGTCTCGGCGATTATCGCGTGCCACGCTCGATTCCACTCCAGCCGGGTCGGGCCGGGCCAGCTGGCGAGAAAGAATCGCAATGTAACGGGGCTATCGCTGTGTCATTGACCATTCCTGTCTTTCGGCTTATGAAACAGAGAAGATTCACTTTCACGCGGTGGAAAGTAACGCGTCACGATGGGTCCTTATCTCCGTGTTAATTTTTATTACGCCGTCGCCACTTAAATAATTAAGAGCGAGACCCGCGCGCCGTTAAAACGACGCGACGTAACGCGACCAAGATCATTTATTACGTGCGAAATTGTCGTGCGTGTCGCTTGGCGTTCCTCGGATTTCATTCCGAGATTCAAAGTCATACGCTTACCAGCCAACAAGTTGAAAGAAAGTTTGAACCGGTCCCATAAAAATTGCAAAATTAGACACTTCCTTCCGCCTTTGAAAGGATCACTTTTCTATTGTCCGAGCGGTAATTTGAGTGGAGAGTAGAGCGTTAAGATATAGAGCCACCGGAGAGAACACAGTGGACGTATGCAAACCCGAATTGAGCTTAAGCTACATTGGACAAAAGTGTCTTGAAATATTGTTTATATCGTTTTACAATTAGACTTTGCACTTTGAAACGATCAGAACTTCAAGATGAATCGTGAACCACTAAAGAAAAAGTTTTTAATAATAATTATCTCATTCGAAACACAATCTCGAACGATTGATTACGAAGTATGTAGCGGATCGACTAATTTCCAGTCGTAATTTATCATTAATTTTCCGCAACGGACGGTTTTTTGATGCGAGCAACCCCGTGGTAGGTCTCATTACTCACATCTCGATGTTTCGAGCCCTTGTTCCCACTGCCACGCGTACACGATATAATTTTGCAGATACTGTCAAAAGCCATAAATCTTCGGGCGACAGAGCCGAACGCCCTCGTATATACAGGGTGTCCCAAAACTAGTGTAGGAGCGGAAAATGGGAGGTTCCTTGGGTCATTTGAAGCGACATTTTCCTTTACAAATATGGCATCCGCGGTTTTGTTTAGAAGTTATTAACGAAAAACACGGCCCAATCGGAGCGCGATCTAGACATGCGACGGCACGTTCGGCCAATTGACAGTTGGCGCGTCGGGCCGACTGTGGTTAGGTCGTGAAGGGGACGGAGAGGACCTCGTATACGACAGTCCTGGAGTAATTTCACAGCGTGTTTACAAAAAAAAAGTAAACAGACGCCGCGTGGCTCAGCGCTACGTTGCCACGAAGCGTACGAGATTATGGAAAATTTAATACAGTATTAGCAATAGCTTTTTGCGAATATCTCGAAAACTAAAAGCGACCCCCTATATTGGAAAAGGAAAAAGTTGTTCAAAATGTCGAAATCATATTAAAATTTCATCAAAATCGGAGTAGGCAGACCTTTTCTATATAATTACCAAATTTTGTTCTTAACCTTCGCAAGGTACTGTTAGGCGCGTTGGGTAGACTGTGCTGACTCGCGACTAGGTCGCACTCTGATTGGTCCGTGTTTTTCGTTAATAACTCCTAAACAAAACCGCGGACGCTATATTTGTAAAGGAAAATGTCGCTTCAAATGACCCAAGGAACCTCCCATTTCCCGCTCCTACACTAGTTTTGGGACACCCTGTATATTTTTCCTACACATCAGCGAGAATCAGAAGTATCGCGGCGGAGATAAGATCGGCGGCGGTCGCCGGTGATCAATTAGACCAGAAAACCAATAAATCCTTCGAGAGTCCATCCTCCGGCTAGAAATTCTCTTATTTTCGTTCTTTTTTTCGCTCTCTCTCTCTCATCGCCGCCGCCGGCCATCATTGGTGAGAATACGGACCGGTGTGCGGCGATCATTGACATATGGTAGTCCGCCGTAAAAGTATCCGCGAGGAAGCACGTGAGCTAGCAAGAAACGCGCGTGCACTTCATCGAGGACGATGTGTGTCAGCGGGTCAGTGACATCCATTAGCCGGCGAGCAAACTTCGGTGCTTAGCTACCAGTTCGCGGCCTTGCAACGTTCACCTAATTGAGGTACAACCATGCCGTGACTCGAGAGTCGCCCTTATCGATTAATCCCAGCCGCCGCGGCGATTAACATTCATTTCTTTTCCGCGAGGTAACAACTTCTTCCCGGGAAAGATCGACCGAGTTAACCCCTCCGACCGACACTTTCTTCCCATCTGTTCCGCGGACACAGAAATGTCTCGGTACACAGTGACGAGCGAAACTGTACGCACAAACTGCTCGTGAAACTAAAGTTAACAATTAGACTGCGGATCTTTATGCAAAATAATTGTCCGCATCCATTGCAGGAAGTAGAAACCACATCGAGTGTTATTTCTTCCCTGAATGGTTTTGATAATAGTTTTTTCTTAATTTCTCAACAATTTTCAATTTTATCTACTCGATTCTGTTCAAGTTGTTTTTCATATATTTTTTATATCATAAGTGATTATTTTTCGCGATCGTAAATTGTTTTTAGACAAATAGGAAATTATGTTACCGGCGCACAGATTCGATCATGATTCTACAAACATAATTTGAATGGTACTTAAACGTGGATTCGGGTTTGAATCAATTTCTTGGTCTTAAGACCACACGTTTGAGCTATTCCGAATGTTTGGAAAAGGAATTCCTTTTCATCTATTATTCCAAACATTCGGAATAGCTCAAACGTGTGGTCTTAAGACCAAGAAATTGATTCAAACCCGAATCAACGTTTGCAGTACCATTCAAATTACGTTTGTAGAATCATGATCGAACCTGTGCGCCGATAACATCATTTCCTATTTTTTATTTCAGCCTCTAACGAATATTTAAAAAAATATATGTTTTGTACCTTCATATAAAAATTGGACAATTGGTTTGCGTGTTATAAACAGATGGTAGATTTTATGCAATCATGGCAAAAGCGAGTAGGCGTAATTTAAAATGGTTATTATTGTAAATTTAGGGTGAAAAATTAATTCAATTTTTATTTCGCATCAAGATCCGCAGTCTATTCGTAACCGACGAAAATTACAATTTTCCACGATTTTCACTATTTTCAATAGTTCACAAAAAAAGCATTCCATCGGTTCCGATGAAATTTCCAGCAGGTGCATAAGGTATAGGAATCTGCAAAACACATTTCCCAATGAAAGAAGTAAAAATCGAACCGCACGCAGTAAACGTACAGAAAAGGTTTCCAAAGCGAATAGCAAAAACGGATCCTATTGATCGGACGTGAACAAAAGTGATAGAATATTCTGATCGACCAAGCGGATACAGAGTCCATTGCGAAAAATGAGAAGGATACAGCACCGGTAGCCTAAGCGTAAAGTTCGTAAAATATGCCGATCGTCCGAACAGATACGAATTTCAATGCGAGAAGAAAAAAGAACAAAAGGAAACGCTGTCAGCGCCGTTCGCAGGTTATTCGAATCGGACAGATACAGAGGCCACTGCGCGACCGTTAACGATCGAAGGCGCACTTTCGTTTAAATACGGACCACGTGCGCTTTCGCAAAGCATATGGCGGGCGCGACAGTCCGCGACGACATGACAGTTGGCGGCGGCAACGAATACGCTCGACTTTCCACGTTAATGGCGTGTCATTAGAAGCCGGCAAAGAACCGCCCGGCTTGAAATCGGCGCTATCGGGCCATACCGATGTTTCTTGCCCGATAAGTCCACGGGAAAAGGCAGAAAGAAAAAAATCCCGGCTTAATTACTTCGGGCCGATCCGATCGCGCGAACTGACTATCTACGTAGTCGCGCTGCTAATTGCGATCGTTTTGCTGGCGGTCCGCTCGCGCACCGCTTTCTAAATCGGCTCGAGCCGATCGAAACGTCGCATCTCGCGGCTGACTGGCAAATTATGGATGGCTTGTAAGCAGAACGATCGGGAAACCCGCGATCGATCGATCGATTCCACGTCCAATCAGCTGCGGACACAGAGATACCTTCCCGCTCGGAGTTTCACCGGCGAGCCAGAAATTGTGGTCGAAACAGTCTGACCGAGTTATTTGCAAGGTTTTCCGCAAAACCACAAATGATCTCCGTCATAACGCTTTCTATCATTCGTCTCCCTCCGTCTGTCCGTGTCTCTGTCTCTCTCGACTCGCTCGTGTCTTCTGCAGCTATCGGACAATTACTCCTATCGGCGTTTTCGACGGGCAAAAAGTCATTGCCGAGTGAAAGTTCGGACCTGCGGACGTTTTGTACGAGCCGCAACGACCGCCATGGAAGAAGCTCGCGACCGTCGTTACCATTCAGTGTCTCCGGAATGAATCAACCGCCGCGGCAACCGCGATCTTTTATTTTTGTTCGACATATTATACGCGTTGCTCCGGCGCGCGCCGCACATCCGACGCGGTCGGAGGTGCCCGCTGGAATTAATTGTTCGGAACTACAGTTACCAGCGGAATCTGTGTCAGAACGCGGCATAATTTTTAACGCTCTAATATGGATCCTAGAACGACACTTATACGTGGGATCCTTGACCGATGGAACTACCAGAGAAAATATTTGGGGTTATTGGCACTAAACCTACCGAGCACTAGAAGCGATGAAAATGTTTTAACTTGCACAAATTACGAGGCTCTATTTATTTAGACTTCGCGCAATTTTTATTGCAATATGTGCTTGGATAAAGAAATTCATCGAATTACATGCAAGTAACTTCATCGTGTCATTAATTGCAAGAGTCATTTGATCGGCTGTGATAGGTTTAGTGTTAGAATCAGTTATTAGGTAATTCATAAAAGTAGTTAATGGAGAATAAACATTGGTTAAAATTTCCAAAGGAAAAGGTAATGGTTATAAATTTCAACTCTTTCATCTGCGCCTATAATAAACATTTTTAAGTTTGTAGATCTAAGTAAGACGTATACCTATACAGAGTTTCGTCGACATCGATTAAGCTTGTGCTGTGAGCTATAAATAATTGAAATTCAAAATTATTTACGCGACAACCGATTTCGGAGAAACTTGACTTGTATATTAAGGAAGCGTGAAAATTTTAACGTGCTAAAAACGGTAGAGTACGAATTCCTTCTAACGGTTCAACGTTAAGAACAAGTATTCGTTAGCGCTATTCATTTGTGTGGTCTCGCTATCTCCTTAGTTGCTGTATTTATGCGCACTAAAGAATTCGGTAATCGTGTATAAATGAATAAATTATTTCTATCACTGACCAGTTTTATGAATGCAGTAGAACTACATTTCACTGCGCACAGTTCACCAGCTGTTTCCACCAGCTGCTCTAATTAGTTTTGATATTAGAAACCGCGACGTCCGGAAAATTAGGATCACCAATAAATTAAGCTTCTTTGCGTGGTTCACTGTGCAAATAAAACAGTGTGTATTAGATAAAATCACATAGAGGTGTACAGTGGCTCGCGAAAGGTATAGTTCGGACACTCTTAAAAAGACGATAATTTTTTAAATATTGTACTATACGATTTGAACATTTTTGGGAAGCTAGACGAATTTTTTACTACAGGATGTGAAAAGAAATTTTGTCAAAAATTGCAATTGATCGGAATTGTAGAAAAATTACTAAAAGTTGCATTTTACAAATTTTTTATGCGAGCCTATATTGAAAATTTAAAAAGTACGTTTTGTAGATCTGTGTCAATTAAACATATTCTGAAAATTTCGTCAAAAGCGGCTGACGTTGCAATGAGTTACAAACGTTTAATGATGGTAAAAAATGCAGCTTTTCGGGCTATAACTGCAGTAAGGATTCTTACATCCTTCAATACCTGTGGCTTTTTTCCGCATCGACCAATTTCGATGAAACTATCACAGTGCATATAATTGAAACTGATCAACAAATCGTATTTTTTAAATTTTCAATATAGAGCGACATAAAAAAGTTGTAAAATGCAACTTTTAATATTTTTTCTACAATTCCGATGAATTGCAATTTTTGAAAAAATTTCTTTTCACATCCTGTAGTAAACTATTTGCTCTAGCTTAAAAAAAATAAAAATCCTATAGTTCAATGTTAAAACAGTTATCGTTTTTCGTAGAGCGTTCGAATATTAATGGGAGTCACTGTATGTAACTTCTCGGCGGGTGTGATATGCGACGCAACAAAATATGTTGACGCCACGATCCCCGCAAATGAAGAAATACGTGGATCGTTATTTTCTTCGGGACGTTAATTAAAGCGTATATTACGCACACGGAGAGCGGTGAATATTTGCCAGCGGATCGAATGGCTTACTGGAAATGATCCTCGACTATGTTATAAAATGAACGGGAACTAGAGTCTCCTTTTACGCCTAACGGCAGACGGATCTTAATTTAAGCACGACCAGCTCTGTTTTCTCTAGGTCCTCTTATATGGAGAGGAAAGTTCCAGGCGTCAATTCGTTAATCCAACTTCTTCAGCTAGAATGTGTATACGTAATCCAAACGAGTAGACATTCACGTACCCCGAAGAGGTTGCATAACAACGTGTGTTACGCGAAACGACGCGGCGGTGCTCGGTAATAATCGAGAGGAGGGATCGTTAATACGCGATGCAATCGCGAGAATTCGATTGAACATCGAGTTCCAGGCCCGTTCTCAAGATCAACGACCTCGTTTCGTGACATAACTTCACCTTGCAGGCTCGCCTTATATATCGATAATCATTAATCTAGTAAACAGACCGCGCTCCTCGATCATAAGCAGGTATCTAGTCAAACGAAATGTCAACGATCGTTCGTCTAACTCTATCCGATCATCGACTATTTAACGATCAATCAACCTCAAAATTATTCGAACTATTCATTGCTTAGAATTCCTAGATTTCCAATTCTTTTCACTGGAAGAAAATTGTAGAGCCAGATAGGCGTTATTACATTTATTATACACATCAAACATTTTTGTATAATTACTGGCTTCCGGTCTTGGTGTTAACCACAAATTTCTGGTGGCCAACTTTCATCAATTGTATTGCAGAAGACTGTGTTAGAAAAATGAATTTAATCTAGATTCGATTAATGGATGCTGGTCGTAACAAAAATAAAATTGGTTCGATGTATAATGTCTCACAAATATAAATTACGATCGATAAACTTATTAAACTTATTTATATCGATCGTATTATTGTTAAACACAATTGTTGAAAGATATCGGCGCTACGGTTCGATCGTTGAAAACAAAAATAAAAATTAACAAAGCAATTTTGCTAATTATCAAAAAATCGACGTTTCGGTCACCAATTAGATGTTCACGTTCCTGAGCCATTTGTATAATGTATAATGTATCACAAATATAAATTACGATGTTCATGTTCCTGAGCCATTTGCAAAGAATTTATTAAGCTCGTATTCGTTGCAGAATCTGTTGCATCTTATTAGATCATCGCGAATAGAGACGTACAAATAAATAGAAAAGTCGATTGACAGTTACGAAGCAAACCAGTGATCAGGATCACTTAATCGGGTAATCTTCTCAGTGCATCTTGTACTACGTACGCCTTACCGTTCAGCATCGAGAGAGACCGCGAGCGCTAATGTTACGACGTCATTGACACGTAAAGATCGCGGGTACCTGCGACTTTCTCGTAAAAGAGAACACGGCTGTTTACACTCGTGGATCATAAACAGTTAGCGTAGGAAAGGTGCGAGCCGACCTTTGCCAACGCTGATTGCGACGAAAACATAGGCAGGCACTCCACTTCGGTAAATTCAGCGAACCGTGTGACCGTCGACCTCCTTTTCCGTTCCTTTAATTACCGAAGGCCTTTAACTCTGTCAGCAATAAGATAGCTCCATTTTTTTTGCTGCTGTTGTCGAGGATGGCGGGAACAAAAGAGATCACGAGATTCTTCGCGATTCATAATAGACCCAGCCCCTTGGGTCGCTTTCTACTCGCCGCGATTTTAGCCATCGATCGCGGTTAGGCGAACGGGTGAGCGGCGGTGACGGCTAACGATGCGTTATCATCGACAGATTGGCCCATCGCATCGATGAAATAACCGACGAGCTGCTGCTGCCTCATCCGTACGTGCAAACGACAATTCTATTCCGCTAATGTTGGTTGTGGCAACGTAACGAGCGAGCGAACATTTTTAAATGACCTTTCCCATGACACAAGTGCGCGTACCTTGCATCAACCTGTGGATAAATGATCGAAGCCTGTGTCGGTGTGTGCACTCTCACTCACGTTCCAGGGCAAGAGACAGGATCGTGGCTAGCCTCGAAAACAATTTCGGTCTCCGGTCGATGATTATTACCATTTCTTATCGACAAACATTTCTCCTTGGACTATTATCAAGTCGACAAACATGCCACTTGGTTGGTTAACCGAGAAAGATTTGGATTCGAGTCACACTTTTCTTCACTTTTATAGAACCAACTTATTCCATTCACTTTCTGCTTTCTCTTCATTCTTTGATCCTGGGCGTAATTCGTTACCACTTCGATCATTCGTTACACCTCACTGTTCTATTTAGTCTGCATTCTTGCTCGCGCTGCTAACTCATTCTCGTTTACAATCATTTTGCATATTTTCCACTTTCCTTACTCAACATTCTGCCCATTCTTCTATCTTCCCACCATTTCTTGCACGTGCAACTTGCTTACTCTCTCACTGCTGTCTCTTATCAAATTTCGTTCGAAACTTCGCACGAACACCTAACACGACCCATTTTATAAGCCGAACAAAATAAACTGTTTATATTCACAGTTGGGCAAAAATTTCATTTATATAAAAATTTCGCATACAGTGGCTTTTAAACCAACTTTATTCGAAATTCTATTTATATCAAACTAGCAGTGAGAAGAATTTAGATTTTTGATCTTAAGTATATTAATATATAAATATATAGGGTGTCCCAAAATTCCTCCGACACCCGAAAATGGGAGGTTCCTTGGGTCATTTGAAGTGACATTTTCCTTTACAAAAATGGCGTCCGTGGCTTTGTTTAGGAGTTATTAAAAAAAAACACGGACCAATCAGAGCGCGATCTAGACATGCGATGACACGTTCGGCCAATTGACAGTTGGCGCGTTGGGCCGACTGTGCTAACTATTTATATATATATATAAATGTTTGCCCAACTCTGTTTATATTGAATACGAGTTTACAACCGAGAAGGGAAAATACTGCGTGTCCTATCATATTGCCCCGCTCGAGGACTGCGATGTTTACGTTCTCCTTCGTACCATTTCCGAGAATCAGATACTACGCGTAACCTTCCAGATATTTACGTGTACAATATCTATAATTGATTTAATAAACTGTGCATATTCTTACGAAATCATCTACAACGAATACAACGGAGCGTACGATGTCCCATCTTTGTTTTCCCAGACTGCATTTCTTTCCTCTCTCCTGTAGCAGGGACTGTCCTCCATGTTGGATTTCTGAGAAGGGTTCGCGGCGATGCCGAAACGAACAGCGATAGGAATCGAAGAATTGATGACTATATTGTGGCAGAGTTAGAAACGGAAAAATGTTGCGGCATTCGCTTGGGAATAGTTGATACACTCCGACTCTGTGGAAAAGGGACGCGTATAGAAAGGACGATGAGGCGGGAAGAGGGGGCGTGCGCGCGCGAGCGTATTTTGCTTCACTTCCACGAGAGGTTGGCCGCGACGTAACCGGCATCGCAATCCCTAATTATGCAACCTTCTTCTTCGTCTTCGTCCCTCATCCACTCTCGTATCTCCGCGATATTCTCTCGCCTCGCTCGCGGCAGCGTGAGGTTTCTCACGCACCTGAGTTTCCGAATGCCGAGCCCGACCGATTCGCGGTGCCACGCCGCGGTATTTCCAACGTTTTGCGCGCTGTTTAGCGCCTCGTTGCGGCGCCCGTCGCAATCTAACTGCGAAGGACATTATTTCACAGCTTGTTACATGCTTTCCATTCCACCGTTTGTCATCCCCCAAGCCCGCACCACGCTTCTTCGGAAGAAACCAGGTGGCACCGGAAGCGCTGGATGCTGCGACTATGCGGGACATGAATCGTACCTTATCATTCGCATCTTCTCATACAGTGGATGTACTAAGTGTTCGTACACTCTTTAAAATGGAATCACTTTTTTATAATTGTACCAAACGACCTGATATTTTATAATTAGGAGCATTGGTTTATGAAGTGATCTATAGAAAATGTTTTCCAAAAAATTATTATTTACTAGGTTGCATGTAAAAATAAAAAAGGCATTTTTAAAAAATTTTTTGAAATCGTTTTGAAATTGTTTTAAATATCCAATATAGGGCCACATACAACATTTGAAAAATGCAACTTTTAGTATTTTTTCTACAATTCCGATTAATTTGCAAGTTTTGAAAAAATTTCTTTCCACATCCTGTAGCAAACTATTTGCTCCATATTTGTATAAAGTTACATTTTATTACAGACGCAAAAATCTCTTGAGAATGATCCTGGCCCCTCTCACGACCTAACTCTAACTCACTCTGTTTACATAATCTTCCCATTGTAGATGTCTTCCAGAATTTGATCTTTTCAGAACGAAGCGTTTACGTTCCACCGATTACATATTATTTCAGGGGGAGAGGCAGTTTACAAATTCACCGAAATATAAATATACTCGGAAACTGCGCAGCTGATAGAAAAATGTCATAGGACATAAACTATTGGAAATTTAATTTTCTACAAAAAAGGTCTCTTGATAATTTGCCATATCTCGTATAGTTTTCGAGATATTTGCAGTTTTATGAAAAACAAGAAATCTACTTTACCGGCTAAGCGGAGCCCATTGGATACCTGTTATATACACATGTTTTTCTTGAGATGATCCGAGGAACACAAATATAACCTTCAAAGTAGGGGCCACGGTTGTCGTAATCTCCCCATGATCCTCATCAGGATCGAAACGTCGAGGTTTCAATTTGCAAAATTGTTATAAAATAAGGTTCTTTATTTTTTGATCGAACCTGTGCGCCGAAATCATCATACATCTATTATTAATGGGAGTAGCTCGCGGTCGCGTAAGATTAACACTAACCTGACTCACGGATTAAGACGTTGACCAATCAAGTGACCCGCGGCCCTCCGATTTGTCTTCGGCGAAACAGTTTTCCGGCATTCGTTTACGAGTCGGCTTACGCGCGTGCAGGAACGAGCCGATAACGATCGCTGCCTCGTGTCTCGAGTTTCCACGTCCCGATTGCCATTGAAACGCGCGCAAGGACGACGCGACGCGGTCTTCGGAATTTCTTCTGCACGCGTTTGCCTTTTTTCGATCGCGTTACGCACGGTGTTCCGTTTCCGATCGAAGCTCATGCGCAATGTGTATACGCAGCTACACTCTCTCGCGACCGTGTCATTGGCACAAAGGGGACAAGTTCAAGCAGCAGTGTTGTGTTTTCAAACGCCATGTTGACTACAGTCGTGAATGCTTTTGAGAATCGAGAGAAAGAATCGTATGCAACGGAAATGCTATGAAAATGCAGGTAAATTTTATAAATGAATTGTTATGAATACAGGCTCAATATAAGTAAAATGTTGTTAGTAAAATAATTATGTAAAAGTATGTTGTTTAACGATCAGCTTTAAATATCTATTTGGAAATAATTTATTATTCGACGAGCCACTATCATTTTGAATTATTTATACACTGGTGTATAAATATTGGTTTATACGCAGGTGAATTTTATAAATGAATTGTTACAAATAAGTGAGGCTCAATATAAGTAAAATATTGTTAGTAAAATAATTATGTAAAAGTATGTTGTTTAACGATCAGCTTTAAATATCTATTTGGAAATAATTTATTATTCGACGAGCCACTATCATTTTGAATAATTTATACACTGGTGTGTCAATATTCAAGTAATATTTGCCACGAAAAAAGATCATGTTTCATGGGAAAGTCACGCGCAATGTTTTCACGCGGGAGGACGCCATGCGTAGATTGTTTCGCCATTTAGTTTGCAACATTTCGAATGTTCGCGATATTTACTGCTTGTTTAAGTGGTCAGCCGTCGTTCAGACGTTGCGTTCGCGGATACAAATTACAGCGGCAATGACTCAGTATTTATGGATGGTTTATTAAACGTTCCTTAAACGCTTCACGAGAAAATCATTTTCCTCATCCGTTCCGAACGCACAGGTGAAACACGAAAAACGTGCATATGTTTCCTTTGTTTTTTTTTAGGTGCGCCGTTTCTTGCGAACAAATGGGTCGACCTCGAGCAGGGAAATGTAAATAGAGTGGGGTGGTTGAACCCTGTGAGAGCTACGAAAGTTAGTGAAACTCTCGATATTTGAATACCTCCCGAAATGATCCAAGAACAGGAAGTAAAGATGGCGACGCTTCCGGATAATTTCGTCGGCCTTTAAACGTGCCTTCCGGCTTACGGAACAAAAGATACTTGTCTTATCCTTTTGCGTGAATATTGTTAACATTACATACACGTAAGTAGACCGCAGATTTTTTCGTATGCTAAACTTCAAGTTAGAAGCTTAGAAATGATGTTATAGAGTCTGAATAAATTGAATAAAACATTATTCATCAGTTCATTTAGGAATATTAAAGTATTTACAAGCGGTTCATGCACGGACGAGAAAATCGGAAACTTTGCTCTCAACGATATGCGACATTTCTAACATTCGTTGGAGACTTTTTCTGCACCTATTACGTCTCGCTCGCATTGTCGTTAAAAACCGGAGACAATGGTTGTGTTGCATAAGTCGCGACACGATTGTCGGAAAAATTTCGCGGCAGAAAAGTGTCGGAGATCTAGCCTCGCAACAAGAATCCCAGAATTGTGCTAGCTGGAGCATTCTGCCGTGAAAACTCTCGAGCGTTGCCGAGCAGGAAATTTTATTCAGAGGAAAAGAAATCAAGGATTTTCGCTCGTTTAAGAATAAAAAGTATTATCCATACTATACACTGCAATAATACTATTCATACAGAATGTAAACATCCGATACGGGGTCAGCTATATCGGTGTGAACCACTACAAAGGCAGCAAGTTATATAATTAAAGTTTTAAATGATATCGACGCCAGGTTCGATCATTTTTAGAACAAACAAATGTGCAATTAGTACATGTTTCTAACGTTTCGATCCCGATGTGGATCTTTTTCAAAGAATCATTATTGCGTCAGTAAGTTATATGCATGCGCTGTCCTCCAAAAAAATAGTAAAAACACACAATCGAAGAAACAGCAGGGGCCCGAGGTTTTCCTTGAAGTATAAAAGAAATAAAGCATAAAGGCCTAGTGATAACTATGCCACCAAAAATGAAAAGAAAACGATTGAATGCCACGAAGAAGATATAAATCGACGACGAACGGTGGGAGAAGCGAACCCGTCGTAAATCTCGTGTGCCATGCGTGTCCAAAGATCTAGTAGGTAGTGCAAACGAGAAAGTCGTCCTTGAAATGCTGTTTGCTTATGATAAGCCCGGATAAACTCGTTCGGTCGGAATCCGCGCGCAAATTCCGAGGGATATCCCGCGAATCCGTAGAAAACGACAGTTCTCGTAATCCGAGTGCTGTGGGGATAGTCCTGTTCGCGACGCGACGATAGTTGCGTGTTTCACAGCGAAATGCATCCCGCTTTCGATAATCGTCTCGGCGTAAAATTCGAGACGTTTTTCCGGTGATCGAAGCTCACCGGCCGCTGCGCCGTGCAAACATAAAAGAGAAATTGCGCGTGCCGCGCGCGACCTGTCTATGCAATTTGCGACAGTAAACTATATAAACTTTCACTCGGACTTTCATTGCCCCTTGTCGAAAGAGCGCGGGCGCCCTGTTAGTTCGTCCGCGCTGCGAAGTTACACGCGCGACCGTATATACATTGTTATTCGCGACGGCAAAAGCGAGAGTTGTATCGTAATTATCCGCGAATGAAGTCGGCCGTATTGCTCGACTCCTTGCCTCGCACACGTGCGCGTTCACCGAGGAAAACGGTTATAAAACCCGCTCGGGAACCGTTGTTGCCATTCGGAAACACCGCAACAGTCTCGTAAACTTAATGAATAATTTGGACCGTTGCTCGATATGGTATCGCCAAGTGTCCGTCGTAGAAAAACGGTAAATCGCTCGGTGTTTGCGCGTTTGCAATAATAGATTCCACGCTGATCCCGACCGATCTCGATGCAACGAAACAAACACGTTGAATGAAATTTTGTTTTATGGAGTATCGGTTTCGAGAGCGGCATTTGCGATAGAGAGAAATGGTTTACGCAGATCAGTAACAGAGCTGTTTATGATTTCCAGAAGCGTCGAGGCATATCATCGAGCGTTGATGCTGATCTTATTTATTTTCATATAGCTGGAGCACTATGGCTGACGTTCACTCTTTACTTTCTCTTTCTAATTTCAATTTATCAATTTATTCTGTTCAATTATGTCTCAATTATTTGCTACAATTCCGATGAATTGCTATTCTTGACAAAATTTTTTTTCGCATCCTGTGGCAAACTAATTGCTCTAGCTTCCCAAAAAAATTCAAATTGTATAATACGATATTTAAAAAGTTATCGCCTTTTTAAGAGTGTGCTAATACTTTTTTATCCACTGTAGATGCGGCGCGTAACGGAAGTATGAGCACGAGAGAAGAAGACACAAAGGTCCCGAAGGCTCGCCATAAGGTCCCGACAGTCCCGATGCATCGGTATGATTGTTATTCCTTGTAAGGGAAATTCAGCGCCGAATGTCGAAGGTAGAATGTTCGATCGAGTAACATGATGTCTCGAATCGCGCATACCGCGAGGAGGACGGTCCTGCCCAGTCTTGTATAGGCGAGCATCAAGAACGGTCGAGATAATCGCGCGGCAAGTTCTTAAAGGACGACGTATCTCCTCTACTAAGCCAATTTAAATACCTCTCCGCGGCGCGGTGACTTCTTTTCCTAGGCCGCCTTGGCTGGAAGCTACCGGGCCTCGGCGCGGCGCTGCCGGGACTGTATAATTATACGCGGGTTAATAATGACTTACGAACTGCAACAGGCCTTCCGTCCGTTTGTTTAGTGGCACCGATACGTATGCACGGCGAGGCCGGCCGCGGCGACGTTATTGCATTAAATTGCATCTCGCTAATCTACCCGCTGCGCCGCGCAATGCACCGTCGTTCGTGGCCGCGGATCTTTGCGAGCCACCGCGAGAGCCGGATTTTCTCACGTCACGAAACGGTAAACAGAGTCGTCGATCGTTGATAGTCACGTCGAACGAACTTCTCGATTTTTCACTTTTCACCGGCGAAAGGAATTCCCGGGCTCTCCTTCGGATTCAGAGACACGCGGAAGCTCGATTATTACGGAATTGTAATTACTGAAAACGAGGCGAGTACATAAGCCACTCGTGATTAGCTTGCTTAATCTTCTGACTGAACTTCTATGGTCATTCCTTATTATTGGACTGCAGATTCCATAACGTGTCTCTATGTGGAATGATATAAGGCTCGGATGACGTTAGGGTCGAAGGACGTCGATGATTACTTCCCCGAATTGTTTGTTACTTGAAAAACATTTCCGGTCAGTCAATATTTTTTAAGAATTCTCTTCTTTTGTCAGTTTTGAATAGTACGATTCATATCGTGATTGAAAAATCTCGTCTATCAAATAAACGTCGTTATTTAATGTATATTACACAGTTGCAGGTATACAACTATAGTGATGATTACTTTCGTGGTGAAAATTGCATTGGAATTTAATTAATATGGATTATCGAAATTTCACGTGAAGGAAAGTCTAGTGTGATTTGATTTCTAGTGAGTAATGAACGGATATTTCTCCTACGAAGAAAGTATGAATAATACCTGGTATTCTAACATTTTCGAAAATATTTTTGAAGCCCACGATTTCGTGTTCAGCCTCGGGGCAGCAATTATCCGAGACATAAATAATTTTTCCCCAGGTACGCCAAGTGGAAACGTGACGATAAACTCAGCGTCGGGTAACGAGATATGCAAATACGCATTGTGGACGTTAACGAGCCAGCGAATCGTATGGCACGTGCTCAGTTATTGCGTTACTTCGTAGTGCATCACAAAAGCAGTTTGAACCTGAGGCGTGTACCCCGAATATTTAATATTTCTTAAAAGTGTGGAAACATTACCGACGATAAAGCCGGTTTGTCTTCAAAATGTATTATATAAGATAAGGACAAATTAACTACAACGTTATCGTACATCGTTCGTTGTCGGTCAAAATCGTTGTCGATCAAAGTCCCATGGGACCCGTTGGGACTTTTATCGATGAATCTTTGAGAACCGAATGTGTAGTGGTCAAGTAATTTTTGGAGCCACTGTAATTTTGAACGTGGTCTAACGATCCTGAAATGTCCAGCAGTTTGGCGCTCGTAATGCCGAGTATGAATACCGGGAATCGCTATAAGGAAGCGAGTTATTAAGAAAACCATCTCATTTTTTCCGTCGATGTCTGCAATTCCGTGCGCGCTCGCGTCTCACCATTACTATCGCTCTCGCGTTCGAGTTTTTCCTCGAAATCGGCGCAAGTAGGACACCGTGCCTCCTTTATTCTTCCTTCCCCAGGTGGAATCCGCCGACGGATAGCGGATATTCGACGCGTGTAAACACGGGGAATTGCGTCTACCTTTTATATCCGGCATTTCTATGAAAAGAATATCCAGGGGGAATATCTGGCACGGTGAAATCCCCATTCAGCACATCCGTCAACTCGTGTTTCGTTCAGTGGTTTAAAAGCATCACGAAAATCGTCTATCCGCTCCCATTGTCGAGTAAACCTACTGACTTTCTTGGAACCTCATTTGTTTATTTCATAGTACAGTGTCGGTCGAAAAGATAACACACTTTTAAAAATTCTAGAAATATAATATTCTAGGAAGAATAATAGTTTTGATAGCTTTCAAGTTCTTATCCATTTGTCATGCAAGAAGTTAATCGTTTGCAACTAACTCGAGCATTCGAGTAGACACAGCATTTTCTAATTTGTTCTCATAGTACAGCGCCGGATAACACACTTTTAAAAATTTTAAAAATATAATATTCCAAGAAGAATAATAGTTTTGATAGCTTTCAAGTTCTTATCCATTTGTCATGGAAGAAGTTAATCGTTTGAAACTAACTCGAGCATTCGAGTAGATACATAATTTTCTAATTCGTTCTACAGCGCTCGAACGAAAACCGAGACCGAGCAAAAACTGTGCGAGCAGAATCCTACCGGAAGCATCTGTAAAAGTGGAAAGTCGGTTGATCGGCGCAAACTTGCTCAGCGCCGCGGTTTTCTACCAATGGCTTTTCCATAACGAGGAAAAAGACCGAACAATATGGTCAACATTCGCTCGATCGTAAAACGAGGCTACCTATGTCTCTCGTCTCCAGTCGTTCGCTCCATAGACCCGGAAGATCTACATCGCTTCAGAAAACCACGAGAGAAGACTCGACTAGTTTTACAACCGCCAGGTAATATCGGCGGAAGTAGCTCTTTAAAATAATTTCAATCATTCGTTGTTTAGATTTACGCACGGGTGAAAGCTGTAATTTTCTACAAAATCCAAGCAACTCGAACAAATCAAAACCTTGAACATCAAAAGCTTTCATAAAACGTTATATCTCTTAATTATGGACTGTTTGGTGATTTTAGTATCAGGGAGGAAACTTCTCTCTTTTGCGATTTAATAACAGATATGGATTATTTAACATATCTTACACAAAACAAATTAAATTCATTACAAAATATGTTACATTTTTTTCAGAATTTTGGAACGCATTTGAGACCGGAAAATGCTCAGAAAAGCGCAAAATCTAATTTATCCTGTAACTATCCTCACGAGCAAGCTAGAGGGTTGAAATTTTACTCGGAGGGGTTTCTCTTGGTTACACTTACATTTGGGGTTATCGATGATGCCATTGCATCGATTAATTGTAACAATGCATTGTGGAGTTAACTTTATATGCCTGAACCAAGGTGAACGAACGTCTTTAAAGAAACGTTGAAAATAAGCTGTACCCTTATATGAACCTTGATCTTTTATTATTGAAACTGTATTTAGAATCGCTGTTTTCCTAAAAGTGAGATTGGTTTTGGGTAGTGTTATGAAAGCTACGAAATGCACGTGTTTAGCGAAGCAGTTCTGTCCGTTCACCTATTTTTTAAAGCTCTATTTCATCATCTCATTGGGTTGCAGGAGGGTTAGAGCTTGTTCCGAGTTCGAGCACGCCGTGCAGGGAGCGCACGACACGTATCTCCACTTGCATACGAGAGCGCTTTCAGCGCACAATGGATGGTCCGTGGTTGGGTTTAACTCGAGGGAAACGATATCGGTTGCGAGCATTTACCGTACGAACCCGGAAGATCGATCGAGAGGAAGTCGTTCGCGGGCATTAAAGCCCACTTGCCCCCCTTTTTTCATAAAGGATTTTTCACCGGCTCTTCCCGTGGCCTCCCACCCCGGGCTACTCTATAGAAGTCACGACACTCGTTTTCGAGGAACTGATTAATCGCCGGCCTGGAGCTAAAACGTTTCCAGACATTCAGCGGAAATCGCTCCTTTCTAAAGCGTCGCGCTCGCCCTCGCGGGCTCTTCTTATTAGTTTGAACCGTTTCGCTGGGGATGTGCGTCATCGTGCTCGCCGCCACATTCTCTTGAAATTGCCGCGAACCTTGTGTGTGCACAGACGTTAATTAATTTTCATACAGCTTTCCGAGAAAACATTCATCCCCGGACGTATTCATACTTTTCTACTGAACAGCCCCCCACAGTAGAAAAGAAGTCTTTGTCCATCCATTGAACCAATTGGGATTATCCCAGTTTTATTGAAATTTTATTTGGATGGATTTCATTTGAATTCGTCAATTACCTTTAATAACAAATTCTCTATTTAAGCTAGCTTAAAGCATGATTTTATTATTATTGTTATATCAGATCGCTTCGTGTAAATAGAATAAATAAGTGAAATGTAAACACAAACATCCATTCGCGTTGATTTCCTTCAAAAGTTCAGGTTCATCATTAATAAATTTGAATTTCAGATCATTATACTGGATTTCTATCTACACATCGTACATATTAGGTTCATGGTAGTACATACGCTGTAAATGTACTAGATGGGATTTAAAATAACAGCTACATTTTAAGCGAACTTCTGGTACGCTTTGTATACTCCGTTAAAACAGAAATTACTTATACGGATGCCGCACTCAAGATTACGAACCACCATTACGAAGAATATTCCGACTCCCCTTTATCGCAACCGGTGGATTTAAATTTGTTTCTTCATCATGTAGCACGAATGATTTATGGGAAGTTTTTTTATCTTCGCGCAGACTTCTCTTCACATTCGATTTCTCCGCCTCGAAGATCTTCAGGTACCTTTTTTGGGATTCTTCAACATTCGCAATCTACCTGGTGGTATCCGACAGCTAGCCATCTCTCTTGTTCTTACAATAAACGTTTGACAATATTATTTATGGGACTGGCCGGTGTTTTTCAAACTTGAATTACCATTCATTCGACTTCGGAGAATCTCTGCACGCTTATCCCATGGTGTCGTGTAAAACGATCAAGGCGATCCTCGTCATAAACAAACTTACCAGATTTCCTACAGAGATTCTAGTATTATTCGCCCATCTTAATATATCCGTATTTATTCTTTGTCAAATTAAATTTCGTATACCCTAGCATCACAGAGATACAGAAATGGATATTCTGAATTTATCCTCATTTCATTCAGAAATGTAATCAATTAATAATACATAAAATTGTTGTAAAAATAAAATTAGACATCTTTAAAATTCAAGATAGGGGAGTTCTCCAAAACCATGGACCAATCGAAACGCGACTGCAGCAGAGCGTGGCGTTGGCATTGGCCAAGCCGGAATCAGTCTGTAGTACCCGTCCTCTGATTGGTCCGCGTTTCTCGTAATAACTACTTCATAAAGCTGCGGCGAACATTTTCGCAAAGGGAAAAGTTCCTTGAAATGATCTCGTGCAATATTTTTGGGATTTTGAAAGATTCGCCCCCTGTTTGTTCACGATGCAATACACAGCTTTCTGTTGAACACTTCATCTTGCAATGCCCCCTTTTATGTATCCTTCCAGAGAAGACGATTGACTATTCCTAATAATTTAAGTGAATGTTTCAACATTAGTAAGAACACAGTTCAAGTATTAAAATTTCTTAAATCAACAAAAATTTACCATACTTTGTAATCTTGCTTACAACTTCTTTAAATTTTTTCTCTCCCCTTTATACCTATAAATGTTTATAAATATAAGGACATAATATTGTATTCATGCGTAATAAAAAATTGTTGGACAGGTAAAAACACGTCTTATAAGATTTTAACTCACTTCAATATAATTTCTGATGTTTCCATGAAAAGTGTGTCAACACTGGCTGAATTCTACATAGTAGTTGTTATTCGAATGCAATATAACTCTCGTAACTGCGCCAAAGGGTCGATATCAAAGATTTGTAACTGTGACACATTGCACGTTGGAGGACTAGATTCTTCTGAATATTCCTTTGGGTGGAATCGCCGGGAAAACAATTCCGCCCATGCATATTGAGTGCAGTTTCACCACCAATTACTGGGGGGAACTTGGTATTCTTATTTCGCGGTGTATCCTTTCGGATTCATTCGCTATCGAGACGTCGTTGGCCTCGTCGATCCAATTACCCGGTGGCAGAGGAAACGCCTGTCCCGCGTCAGTCCGCGAAACGGTGGAACGCTTCCGCGCTAAGCGCTCTTCGACGCGAATTAACATTCATCGATTCGAGTATCCTAGTGTTTCTGAGGCTGCACCGACGACAAAGGGAGGAGCGAGCGCGGGATTATACGCCGAGGGCACGGTCATTATGCCCGAGACCGTGTATACGATACACGGCAATAACAGTGCATTAACCATACCGTCATGCATTGAGGAAGACAATAATGAGAGAGGCGAGCGAAACCCGGGGGTACGACGTTTCCTCGCAACGCGCGCGACGTACGAATTCGTGACGGCCTTAATTTCACCTTCGACTTTGTTTTTGCCTTCGTCTTCCTCGGCGATCAACGAGGCCGTGTACGGCCATTCTTTCTTTCTGGCGAATTTCGTGGGCCTTTGCGTCGAGAGAGATCGTCCCCGTCGTGAACGCACAAAAATAACAAGGTGCAAAGGCACGTCTCTATGGTGCACGGTTCGCCGCGCATGGCCGTCATGTCGCTGAACAATATGTTTCCGCCTGAAGGGGATTTTTCTTCTAAACGTTGTTTTTCAAACGTATTTTTATGATGCGTTGTTTTAGATACTCGTATTAATACGCGTGCGCTCGTTAGACGACGATTACTCAATACTGGACCATACGACTGGGACTTCTAGTTCCGAAGAAATCTTTAAAAAGAATTACAAGTGGTTGGAATTACTGAGAAAATATCGAAAGTTGATGTTTACAAGCTTTTATGTGGGTCTACATTGAAAATTTAAAAAACACAATTTTTAGATCTGTGTCGATTATACGATTTAATGAAATTTTCGTTAAGGGTCCTAATACAATAATTAAATGAAAATCTTTTTCCCAGATCATTTAGAAAACAATGCTTCTATTCGATGATCAAGGAATCAGTTCGTTTGGTACAATTAAGAAAAATGTCATTCTATTTTAAAAGTTGTACGAGTACTCTTAAAAGTCATCAAGAGACTGACTCGAAACGGTTGCTAGAAATTGGATTTGCTCTTCGGGATTAACAGTGAAAAATGACGCGGAAGACTGCGTACATTTTAATTCAGGGTAACAAACTGTATTGAACCCTCTTTCGCGTTTCGCTAAGGCCTCTAGTATAACAACCCCTACTCGACTTCATCGACCCATCGTCTCTCTTGGTCATATTTCTGCGTCCCTTTTAGCAACCGTTATGTAGGCTATGTGTACGCCACATGTGCACCGTCAGCTGAAACAAACAGGTCCTTAATGGGGAAACACAATAATTGGTGATGCAACGTATGTGTCACCTGGTGGAGAAGACACTCGACCATCCCTGTCGCGAGCAACGAGATATTTTTTAGCGGCGGTAATACATTGTCGGATGGGAGCTTCGAGGGAAAGTTAATTTGCTGACGGACCGGGTAGCATAGTAACAATAGGCGATTGGTATACTGTTATACAGGATGTTTAGGTTCCTCGAGAAAATCGAGGAGTCATCTGTTAGTCGCGGTAAGTGGAGGCGATGAGCGATGAGCAGTCGTTATTCTACAAATCTTGGCGACGCGTGTATGTATTGTAAACGCTAACGTATCATTTGTCGTCAAATTACAGCACCCCTACAGAAGCGTCATGACTAGACAGCGGATCTCTATGCACAATAAAAATGTTCTACCTGAATAACCACAGACTGTAGTGATTATTTTTCGCGATCGTAAATTGTTTTTAGACAAATAGGAAATGATGTTATGGGCGCACAGGTTCGATCATGATTCTACAAACATAATTTTGAATGGTACTATCTATTCTAGATATATTCTATATTTTTCCTTTAATCTATTCCAAACATTCGGAATAGCTCAAAATTGATTCAAACCCGAATCAAAATTTGTAGTACCATTCAAAATTGTGTTTGTAGAATCATGATCGAACCTGTGCGCCGATAACATCATTTCCTATTTGTCTAAAGACTGTAGTGAAGTGGAAATTTATTCGAAAATGTTAATATATAATATTAAAATATTTAAAAAATATAAAATGTTTAATATATAATAGGAATCTTGAAATTCTTAAAAAATCGGAGCTACTCATTTTAATCAAATGCAACGAAAAACTTCGTGGATGGTCTCGAAAATAACTTTTGGAGCGTGGGTATCTAGAGGAGTAGATCTGGGCGTTCTGTTGAGTGATCAAAGAGGTCAATTCTCGATCAAGTGAGTGAATTATTTCGATTCTGATTATATCGTAGGATCGTTTACGTTAAAATTGGAAACCCAGCGGATGCCTGGCTAGACGCAAACATGAAATCAATGAGGTACACGGTTGACACAATTAATTACTGTCCCAGCGTTTATCAGGAAAGGGTTCGATGTTACATGCACCAGTTCCGTCCAATCGATCTTCCGGGTTCCACGTAAGTAGCGAACGGCTCGATTCACCGGTATTCCATAACGACCGACTAGTAGAACAAGTTTCGATTCGGTACGAGACGCAAAACCGATATATCGCCACGCGTTCCCCATCTCTCTCTCCCGGATAATCGAGACGACGCTATTGAAAAAGTTTTCTCAATGCGAGCATCCTCTCTCGTTCACGTGTCTCGGCCATTCACGAGTCCGTTCATTCTGCGAACAATTAAAAAAAATTGCTGCGAGGACACTCGTCGCGAAGTTACCCCATTATAATAATTGCTAGGCGCAGTTAAAATTGAACCATCTTTCCCTTTTTAACGAGTTGATAGACCATTGTAAGTTTAAAAACATTTTTGCTCTTCTCAAGAGGCTACGTAACTTCGGTGAAGCCAAAAGACTCGAGTTTCAAAAAATGTATATCTTTTGTAGAAATGGCTGTCCTGGTTTAAGAATTTTGCCGAATAAGATGCATATACTGATTTTTGAAACTAAATTATTTTTCAACGGTTTAAAGCTGTGCTACTTTAAAGCACGATGGTGATTTTTGTAAACAGTATATATTAATATAATTTCAAGATTTTCCAAGAGGGTGATGGGTCGATTGTTCGATCGTTGATCGAGGGGAGAAACATAACAATTTAGTTTAAGAGAATTCTACCTAGCCGTTGGAACGAGTGAAAGAGGTCGAGCAAGTAGGTCTGAAAATTTACTTTGATAGAGCAGATCTAGTTCCTGTGTAATTAACTCGCTTCTACATCGATTTCTTACCTTTAATCAAGCCTGTACACTCTTGTACGAATTATTATGCTCGTTATCGTGACCGTTATTATGCTTAATAATATATTATGCGCTTTCTTAGCAATTCCACGGGATTCATTGAATCATTCATAAGTAATAAATATAACGATCTTTTTACAGATTAGCATAAGAAAAGTTCTTGAGAATTTCACTCCTACTCTCAGTCGTTTTATATTACTGTTTTGCAATGGAAACTCCATCTCACCGGATAGTTACGGAACCTAGAGAAATTGTTCCAAATATGTCGAAAATGAATGAACATACTTTCATGCGCCCATATATTTTATTCTCGATATTTGTCGCTGCTTTCAGAGCCTTCTGATTGGTCCATGTTTTGCGTCAATAAAAAGTTATTTAAAATGATTTCAGGAATCATCCCTTTCAAGGACGTGCAACATATCTGGGACAGAAAATGTGTTATGTTTTCCAGGGACAGGTTCGATCAATTGTTAAAAACAAGCAATTTTGCAATCCAAAAAATTCTCGACGTTTCGATCCACATCCGGATCGAATTTGAATTGCAAAATTGCTTGTTTGTAACAATTGATCGAACCTGTGCGCCGAAAACAGCATACATTTTCCATAAAATTGTTAGGATCGACAAAATTTAATATACATATATCTGGGACACCCTTATATGAATTTTTCATACAGAAAATTCAAGTTTCGATAGAAACTGCCGGCCCTCTAAAGGATAATGGACCTTAGGTAATTAAAGTGTCAGCACAAATAATGTAATTTAACCAAGCTGCTAGAAAATTAGAATTTTTATTAGGATTAAAAGTCAAAACAGCCCCACTTCCTGGCATTACAGTGTTAAAACATTTATTTTCAGAGTCACTGCCAGCTGTCCATGACCAAAATGCTGCGAGCTAAAAAGATTTCAGTAAAATCGATCGTCCGAGTCCCGTCGAGTACGAAGGCGGGATCCGAGGGGTCCATCCAGCGTGACACGGTTCAAGTTCGTGGGCCACTTCCGTTCGATCGATCTTCCGGGTTCCATGTGAGTAATAAATGCTCGACTTGCCGGTAACCGATATCGTGCAACGAGTAAAACTCGTTTCGGTGTGGCGTAAAAGGGGGCAGGCAAGAAGAGAAGCAGGCAGGGGCAGGCACGGGCACGGGCAGTCAGCAAAGCAGGCACAAGCAGCAGACAAGAGTCAGGCCAGGGGCAGGCGGACAGGGCAGTGGAAACACTCTCTTATGGATGGTCGTGTAACCCTATAGGAAACCTTCGACGAGTTTCACTTTGCAGCTCTCCGTTACCGGGCACGTCCCGTGGCTCCCTGTCACGGATACGGTGGAACGGAGGACTCTCTGCCAGCGCTAACCGTCTAGTCTGCACGCACCTATCGAGCGCATCCCGCTCCACTCGCAACGCAGCCAGCGCAGCACTGCGCAGCCGATCGCATGGTCGCGTGTGAATGCACTTCTAACAACGCGAGCAACGCACCGGCCTAAAACGACCAGTCGCGCGCGGCTATGGCCTTATTCTTTCTCGCAAAGTGTCACGCTTATCTTGGAGAAGTAGAGAGGACGACCGGTTGCCGAGCTATTCTCGTTCCCTTTTCGTTTTTTCTGCATCGACTGCTCCAGTTAGACAATGCTCTTCAGCCGTCGATCAGACTTTGACGTTCAGTCTACTATCCGAAGGTACACTCCAACTTATTCTCCAACTTGCGTACCTTTTCACTTACTTTTTTTTTTTTTTCCTTATTTAACGTCGCTCTGAACTCTTAGCTAAGGTTATTTCGCGACGGGACCTACAGTTTATATGGTGGGCTCCGAACCACCATTTCACTTACTTTGTTTTCAAGTCTGTGCTGTTACCGTACTTCCTCGCTTCGGCCTCTAGCAACTTGGTAAATATAAATTATTCCTCCAGTTCAGCTTCTCTCTATACAGGGTGTCCCAAAATAAATGTAACTCCCGGAAATGGGAGGTTCCTTGGGTCATTTGAAGCGACATTTTCCTTTACAAAAATGGCGTCCGCGACTTTGTTTAGGAGTTATTATCGAAAAACACGGACCAGTCAGAGCGCGGCTACAGCGAATTGATTCTGGTTCGGCCAATAGCGACACCACGTTAAGCGGGACCTGTCGCAGAGTCGGACACCGTTCGCTATAGCCGGGCTCTGATTGGTCCGTGTTTTTCAAATGGCAATGTCGCTTCAAGTGACCCAAGGAACCTCCTATTGCCGGGAGTTGCACTTATTTTGGGACACCGTGTATACAGGGTGAGGCGCCAGACATTCGTTATAAAAAAAGTAATAATCTATGTACGTCGAAAAGTTAGTAGTTCAGGACATATTTCAATTTAAATAACTCAAAAATACCATTACTGTTGTACTAAGACGTTACACTGGTAAGTAAACGCTAACGTCTTAGTACGACTGTAATGTGTTTTAGAGTTCTTTAAATTGAAATATCTCCTGAACTATTAACTTTTCGACATACATAGGTTAGTACTTCTTTATAACAAATGTCCAGTTGCATCGATTGATGTATTAAAAAATACCTCATTCCATTTATTGTAAAACAATGAAGTTGACCTTCATATGTCCTTTACGCGTCCACCTACAGAAAAGCTACTAACATCGGATTAACGTTCCCTCGAAACCAAGCAAGTTCCATCTGATGCATTTCTTCCTAACATCAATAGCAGTCGAGTTATTCAGGTGGCCTGTTTCCGGCGCCTCGCCCTGTATAATTGATAACGCTAAAGTTGAACAGCGACCTTATCTCCGGAATGAAAATTCGCCATCCACATTCATACTTCTCCCATGTCTCATTTCGACTTCCTGTAGATCCCGGTTATTCGAGAATCAGTATACTACTCGAGATTTTCCGGCTCTGGTAAAGATTAAAAATTGCCAAACGAAATTTGTACTTTCACTTAGATATTCTTCTCCTTGAAATTAAATTTCTCGAACATCGTACTCGTCAAGTTTATAATTAGTTCTCATAATTATGCAGCTTCTGAACGTTCGTGAATGGTTCCGGTAACAAGGAAAATCATATTTCTGAATTTCAACGAGATCTTCCTCTTCGGCCTACCTGTCGACGAAATTCCAAAGGGTCCGAACCATGAAATTTTTCTTTGACGCGGTGTCTTTTTAAATGAAGCCTCGAAAGCGCTCATGCATGATTCATTAGCCGGAGGATCTCGGATGTAGGTCGACGCGGTACGGCCCAAGCCCCTTCGAAATCCATTGTCATCGAAAGGTAACTGTCCCTCCGCATGGCAAAGGCGGAACACGGTTTTCCCTGATGTAACGTTCCCCGTTCGGACCACGAACGGTCGGAACACCGTTTTTAGTTTCCCGTTTTTAGCCGTTTTTCCCCGTCAGCTGTCCGCGTCCGTGGAATTCGACGTGACACACGATCGCCGCACGACGATACGCGCGGAAGCGCGCGAAACGAACGTCGATAAATTCCTGGTAATCGCGTTTTCTAGAGAGAAACACTCGCACCACCTCGCCACATCCGCTGTTTTTCTTCTTTTCATTGCGCGAAATACCAGCGCCCGTTCGAACGCTCGTATCGGAGGCTCGATCACGGCCAAAGCTGCCTCTGTTAGCTCTGTAGCATCGCGCGAAGAAGACATAAAACAACGGGTCCGCACGTGGATTGCATTCGAAATCACCGCCGAACAGATCCACGCCGTGACGAATCGTCAATCTAGCTGCATAAAATCACAGATCAACGGTTTTATTAGGTTTATCGGTTGGCGCGCTTAGGATCGCGTCGAGTAGGTCTGTGGTACTTTTGGAACATTGCATGGTAGGTCTTACAATACAATAATTAATTTTTTTAATCTTCACCGAAGGTGGGGCATTTTGTAAATTGAGGCGTATCGTCTAGTTTTACCCTACGAATAGAAGTCGCAATTTTTATCAATCTTTGATCCACCATTACATGGCTGAATTTTGAAAAATTCTCTACATTATACTAAAATATTAAAAAATCATGAATATATAGTACAGTAATGTATCACAATTTAAATACGAATAAAAATCATATATTTGTCAAAATTGACCTCCTGGCTACGTAGCTCGATTTTGAAAAATATTCAAAATTCGTCTTGGATTAAAACATTTGACGATCACAAATATGGTTTATCTCCTGCAAAAATTCTAACGTGATTAGCAGTTAATAATAAATAATCATTATTAGAGCACATATTATAATAAAATTATCATTTTTATAAGGCAACCACGTGCCCGTTGCTTTTATAGCTTGGTACGTTTAGTGTTAATGTTATTCAATGACGAATATATACTTGTCAAACAAAACCAAGAGGTGGGTTACGCGGTGTAACAAGTGATCCAGGATGGCTGGCCAGAGATTTTCGCGATCGCGAGCCAGGATGGTAATCGGATAACAACGTACGCGTATCCTGGCAGATGAATTGATTCCGCGGTTCGCTTTTGCACGACACGCGATGATGCAGCGTTCCCGTCGTGCCATTCTCCACTCGTTCAAACACGAACTTGCACTTCCAATAAAGTAGGGAGGGGTGAGAGATAAGGGAGTCCTGGCTAGGCATGTTCGTGCCTCTATACGTATAGAAAACCCCGTCCACGGGAATTGGATTTTTTGTTGGTGTTAGTGTCGCATAGTTTACCGATGACTCACACGGTGTATATGAGAAAGTAAGAGCTTAATTAATTATATCGCTTCCTACTCTCGAGAGATTCACTGCAACGAGTCTCTCGCACTTTTACTTGATTCTGTTAGATTAATCTGCACTATGGTGCGCGAATATTTTAACAAGTTTCATGAGGTTTTGTCAGGTTTTATTTGGAACTCGAAGGTTTGTGCAAACTGGGAAAGTTTCTACTTCGTTCCAGTTGTCGAAATTAAAGAACAGAGATGAGGATTTACTAGTTCAAAAACAATTTCCAGAATCGTTGAACCTAGTAACTTTTCTCTTAAAATTGTCATTACCTACCTGAGAATGTGGCACATTAATCAAGCTTCTAAAACCTGTATCCGAGAACTAAACCGACTAAGCCTGTTTTTCACGAGATCATTATCATACATCAGGATTACTGGACTGTGGATTAGGTGAGTTTATAGACTTGCCCAGCATATGAAACTGTGATTCGTACATAGTTTAACATAATTTTTATAGAAAGGAAGAATACGATCTTCATATAATAGCATTACATCTTCTCTGGCATGGGATCTAACAAAACAAAGAAAATAGTAAGACAATCCAGCTAAAATTAACGAGGTTACCCGTTTCACGAACTTGACAAAATCGATTCTTTTTCTCACTTTAACCAATAGCAGCGCAGCCATGATCAAAGAAGCAAGCAACCAAGAAGAAAATTTCACTCTAATTCTCAAGCTCAAAAAACGCGACTTCTGTTGACCGTAATAACATTTCATCAGCCAGGCGCACCGCGCTCAAGTATTCCATTCCGGTTGATTATATTCGGCGTTGTTAGGTTCTCATGAAGTAGCGTACCAACCCGAAACTGTAATAAACGTGTGCTAGACTAGGTTCGCCGAAAGGAATTCGCCAGGCAGGAGACCAGAAGCAAAACAGTCGCCACGTCAACCGCGTGGACTAACTAAAATCTGGTTCTGGGTTCTAGATCGAACAACGCAACAACCCAGTAGTAGAACTCGATCCCGTTTCCCCCAAGAGGGGTAACGCGACTGGAATTAATGTCGAATGACTAAGCAGGCACAGGCCGGCCACCGGAACCAAGGAGCGCAAGCGTTTCGCGTTATCGATAAAATATTCCTCACGGTTGTCTCTCTGCGTGCAACCCTCCGCCATCTATTCCCAATGTCTCTCCCGCTCGTTATATAATACACGGCCTTTTAGAGAAAGATAGAGAGAGAGAGCTCGGGATTTTAGCGTGTTGCTCGAAGCGGTCGGAGAAGGCACGATCCGAGCCGAACGTTAGCAGGGCGTGTTCTCCTCTCGCTCGAATGTGTTCCCTCGCGAGTTTTAATGCTGCTCGCGCGATTCTTCTCTTTGTTCGGTCCCGCGACTTCGCTCTATCGCGTTATCGCATCCGTTCCAAGGGGTTTCTCGTTCGTTAGAGACCCCGAAGATTTGTCTGTGACGTATCTCTCTTGTTTCGCCACCATGTTCCCTTTATTTCCCGGTCGCAAAATTGCCACAGCTTTTTCGGAATCTGCTTTCCACGGCGCAGCAGATCGATAACCGAACTCTCTCTCTCTCTCTCTTGCACGAAGTCGTCGAAACTTCTTTGTTGAGGGTAACAATTTTCTGATGTAACGGAAGTCCATGTGACGGAAGTCGAATGTCGAGTGGCGCGAAAATTTAAACTGAGAATGAACGGAGAAAAATAATTTCTTACCCCGACGGGATTCGAACCCCGGTCTACCGATTGGTAGTCCAACTGCTTAACCGCTTGGACAACCAATGATCTTAGAATTACAGCGAAGATTTTGGTAGTAGTATCAAACGAAATGGTTAGAAATACATGGTTATGTTACGCCTATAGACTTAATTAGCCGGGATTTACAGTTCTCTCTCTCACTCTTTGTAACCCGCGCCGCCATTGAGGGCTTCAGCGCTTCGTACAGGCCGCGCAGTAGCCACGTTTTTATTTTTATTTTATTGAAGTGTTTTATTGAAGTGATTATTTTATTATTATACTAATGCGTGTTTTTATTATATATATTAGATATATATTTAAAAAGCAAGAGGTATGTATATAAATTACAAAATTACATGTAAAATAAAAAATCATGTGCGTGGAAACTACGCGCGGCAGAAGTGAAACTTATTCCTTATTAAGTATACATAGATACAGATAACTTATTATACCTTTTTTTGTGAGAGGATGAGAAAATTCTCAAAAACTCACCCTCGAGGGACTTAAACCCGTTCTTCAACTAAAAATACCTAGTATTATGCGAATATAGGGGCCCGCTTTTCGCATTTCGCACTATATTCGCTCGACGCATCTTACTAGACCTCGCCGGCGCAGTGGCCATATTCAATTCCGAAAGATAACTTATTATACCTAATAAGCAATAAGTTTCACTACTGCCGCGCGTGGTTTCCACGCACACGAATTTTTTTGTATACGGTGAATAGAACTAACATGGGGAACTTCGTAGCACAATTTTTCCTATTTTTGTTTCGACGAATCCGCTTTAGGTTTCATTGCAACGGGATATTCGGCCGGACCGTGAATGTTCGCTGAAAAGACTCTTGAAAGTTTCGAGCACGGATTTGTCTGCGGTGGAGAGCCTCCGACGATGTAATTGATGAAGAGCAACAACTTCATAGCACAGTTTCGGGAACCTTCTAGGTCTAACTGTCGACTTATCGGATGAACTGGGTCGTTTCTGGTTCTCTTAAGATGAAGAGAATCTCCTACTAGTCGGTTGACGGGAGACGTTTAAATGCAAATTGAAAATGCTGTTAATGCATAAATTCCAGTTTCGTTGATTTCTCGGAGAGGAAAGAACTTCTGACAGCGACTTCAACTTGCGTTTTCGTGATTCTATCCTTGATTGAATAGCGTCTCTTGTTAGTTGGCTCGGATTGACACATTTATACATTTGTAACTTCGGTCCTCTCGAAGTATGTTCGATATCAGGTTCTTTTACGATCGCGTAAAATCGCGAAGATCAATTTTAAGACTGGATCTACAAAGCATTAACAATAACCGTTCTATATTATTTACTTACACGATAATGAATTTACGACCAAAGAAATTAATTGATTGAACGATTCCCTGTAAACGCATTTCACGGTTTAAATTAACACGATTAGATTACAAGTTATGGTACAATCGAGCGAGACGGAAAGAACGTATTAACGCTAATATTCTGTGTCTGATGAGACCATTTGATAAAGTAACAAGTTCCTCTAAATTTCCTGTACTCGTAATCGTGTCCATGTAAACCATGTTTTTTGTACCTGCTGCAGAGTTAACGAAACTCGCTAACGACGAAAGGAAGCAATTCATCCTGCAGCTCCCAGGAATCGTGTAGTAATTTACGAAGTACTAATTTTTGCTTTCGTAATCTTCGAAATGGTAATTGCGGCGTGGAGCTTTACACATTTGCGGCTAGTAACTATAATCGAAGAAGCACGTAATTCCACTAGAACCATAGACAAAGGAAACCGAATTTCACTTGGCAAAAACTTCTTCGAATAAGCCGAATAAGAACGTAAACATTCACGAAGTCCCACAGCCAGCTTAATTCCTCGGTGAGACGACAGCCACAATACAACTTAATCATCTCGCTTTATTTCCACTCAAACAAAGTCATTAAAGAAACGAGTTTCGGTTCTTGCGGGTTCGGTCTCCGAGAGACGCGACTTTTCGCGAACGTTCGCAGCGCGATAGTTAAATACAAAGACACCGGGGCGATCTCTCGCAAAGTTGTACGCGTAACACGACGCATAACTTCCATAACGGTGTGCGAGGGGGTTGTAGAAAAACAAGTGGGAATTTCTAGTAAAAAGGAGATAGATAAACTGCAATGAAATGTGGCATGGTCGTTGGGAACGAAGCCCGATAACCTAAGACATACGGGTTCCAGCGGGTTTATTCGTAATGATTTTTCATGGCCTTCGATAAATCGAGTGCGTCATTCTGATATTCAAATGAGCCAGGGACACCGACCGCGAAGATAGGCACGAAGAGTCAGCGCAGGGGGAGATGGAAAGGGAGAGAGCGCGCGAGAGAGGACGAGCAGAGGGGAGAAAGAGAGAGGGAGGAGAAATAGAGAATGACTGCACTCAGGTCCTTTCGTTACGGAGCAGAGCCGCGGTCAATGGCTGCGGTATCCGCAGGTTCAAGGAAAGCGGGCTGGTCCGATTCGACACCGTGTCGTTCTGGGGGAGCTGAACAGGTGACGCGCTCGTGAAAATGCAGGTTAATAGAGTACCGTCTAGAAAAGTCTCGGCATTACCGGCATGCGTCCTCCTCCTGTACTGAAATCTTCCACAACGTTCGAAAACGTTCTTCCCACTCGGCCGCCCATCGACTAGCCTGCGGAGTTGTACCCATTACACTGGACAACTACGATTCTTTTCGAGCACGGTGAACATGTTCCTCGAAACACCGTGTAAAAAAGCTCGTGCCAAAAAAGTAACGAAGAACTCATTTTATTCATTTTACTCGAACGCGAAACTTCAACGAAATATGTTGTAATTGATGTATGATGATTTCGGCGCACAGGTTCGATCAATAATATTATATCAACATATTTTATATTTAGATAATTTTGCGATCGAAAAGAATCGATAATAGATGTTGATAAAAGAACCTGTGCGCCGAAATCATCATACATCTATTTATTCTTTTCGATCGCAAAACTATCTAAATATAAAATATGTTGTAATTTCGCGAACAACGATCGTATAGCACTAAACTTAGACTCATTTTAAAGTTTCGATATTCTATTTTCGCACGACGTTATTCATTTTTCTCTACGATATTTTTACACGACGAAGCACATGTTGGAAACCCATTTCCCAAAAAATTGCTGTACACTGAAACCTCGGTGGAAACGTTGAAACATTTTCTTTGTGATTTTCGAACTTCTACAGATTTGAGGATCGAAACCAGCTTACAACACCTTGTAAATCGATGTACGACATTTTTTTCATGATTTTATGGGACTAAAATGAGGACCACGTTCGGTGTCTAAATTGTTTTAGGCAAAAATCGATAATGATTAGTAAAAGTAGAAGTCTGAAGGGTTAAAATAAGACCAGTATTATTGTTATACTATTTGTCTTAACGAAATCACTGTTTAAGCATGAACTTTGGATCCATATAACGTTTCCTTTTTTCTTGGACCATGTTGTTCATTGAATACTAGTTCATTTAATTTGTTTTAACCCACTATACCGAGATAAATAAATTTGTTAAATAATTCCTTGTATCATTACAATCTCGATAATCGCGGATGGAAAAGATTAGAACCCAGTGTTAAATATACGATTATTCCAAAACGCGGATCAATATCTCGAAGCAGCAGAGTGGAGTGGGTAACAAAATTCAGCTGAAAGACGATGGCAGGTACTAATTTCCTCGGCGAAAGGTAAAATTTTGCGATGGAGAATGTACGAAAGGCGGTGTCAACAGCCGACGAGATTCCGTTCAGCAAAGTGCTTCGAAATTTGGGCGTCGTGGCGGCGGTGCAGATGGAAACGCCTGGCGCGATGAGTTCGGAGCGGTCAAGGATGCCTGGCCGGTGTTCGAAACGGGGACGATAACCGCGGGACATGGAATCGTACTCTAGAAGCGAATTGTTTCGTGGCAGCCGGGGCGTCTATTGCCGCAACGAATTTCATTGTTGCCGGCTCTTTCATAAGCGTGTAAACGTGTTCGGAACGCAATTTACGCTGGAGAAGCCTTATCGATCACACGCAACGAGTCGGTAATTCTTCCGTTCTCCGCGGACTCGAAGATTCGATCAATTTTCCCGTCCCCGGGACACCGTAGCGTCGTGCGGTCTCTGCTCCTTCGACAAAGACGAGAAGATAATTCCATTTCGCAGCCATTTATCGGTGCTGAAATACTTCCACAAAGTGGTCAGGCGTGTTTGATCATCTTTTTTAACGGAGTTGCACGCGGCCGGGAGAGCCAGAGAGACGGTCGATTGCACGGAAGCAATTTTGAAAGCCCGTGAAATCGATTCGAGGCACAGGAAGTGGCCGCCGGGTTTCTTTGCCGGCGCAGCGCGGTGCGGCGCGGTGCGGCGTTCCGTGAACAAACATTCGACAAAAACCAAACACGGTTAGGCGCGTATCTGCCGATCGGGCACGGTGCACCAGCCCATGGGAGAGCCACCGCGACATCGACGTCCCTCGCGCGATATACGAACCCCAAGGTGGTCCGCTGCATAGCAACAAACCGGCCGATCGATCGGCACCCGCGAGCGGTTTCGGGCAGATTTTCGAAGAGCGAATACGTCGTCGTGGAAGAGAACGAAAAGAAAACAGCGTGTACGAGGCGTGGAAATCCGTGGACGAACGGTCGAAGAGGGGTGGGCCAGGCTAACAATCTACGGGGTAGAGGAGTATCGATCTTAAAAGTGTTTGTTCCCATACCGGTGCATGAAGGCGGCAGTCGACATGTTATTATCCATGGGGTGGTTCCATAAATCGCAGCGCTTCTGTGGCAGCACGGCTTTTTAACACTCGCCCGTTTTCCCGCCGTGATCCTCGAACCGCTGTAACCCGTTTCCAACCCTTTTTCCACGCGGAAAACGCACAAACAAGGCCGCGCGAACGATCCACCTCGCGCGGAGGGAGAGGAGACCCTCCTTTCGACTCTGCTCCACCAGATCTACCAAGCACCCGTGCGAACCTCTCGAGCGACGAAGCCCGACGACCGTGTATCACCCGACCCGTGCCGTGGGAGGAATACCCGCGGAGAACCCGTCCGTGGATGCCGACAACCGTTCGCCAACACCTGCACAACTTGGCAGGTTGAAACCGACGGCTGAACTGAAGTCAGAATGCGCATTCGTCGGTTTCCATGGTAGTGGCCCGACGATGATGGTGGTGGAGTCGCCGGTGGTGGTGGTGGCGGCGGCGGGTACGTGGTAGTGGTGACGGTGCAAGGAGAGAGACTCTCGCTGTTGCCGGTGGTGCCAGTGCCAGTGGTAGAGCTGGCGGTGGTGGTGGTGGTGGTGCACTGGCGGAGCTCCAGTAGCTACGAGCCATGGTGGGGATTGACAGAACAGACGGTCTACCCGGCTTTGGCGCGTTTACAACCAGGTGCTGCCAGGGTACCTAAGGTTCCATTCACATGGCCCCGGTCGATGAGCTCTTCGAGATCGATCGCGACCGTGCGACCTGTACATCCGTCCCTACGCTCTCGATTTTCCGAAATTTTTCTTACGCGAATCCGCGCGAACTCTCCGGCCCCATGCGGATTGATTGTGCAGCTTGGGCGTGGCAGGATTTTCGAGCGTCGCTTGGGAGGGGTTATTCGGTGTTTAGCTTTTCTTCTTCCCGACAGTGGTTGTAGATTTTTATTTTCCTAGATGATTCAATAAATTCGCATATTTTGATTACTGTCGGCTACACCTACTCACTTTTCTCATAAAAGCGTGAATTCCGCAGTCCAGTCGTTAGGTACCAAGTTATTTTACAAATGGGAATATTCGATTGACATTTGCCTTTTTAGATTCGAAACCATCGATGGTTGAATGGAAATTCTCTTTTATAGATTGCATCGATCCACTCGTGGCATTAATATTTTACAATTCCCTGCAATTTAAAAGCATATCGTTGACCTGGGTAATAACGAAGTCTGCTGGACGGAGAATACTGATCGAATTAAAAAACGCATTAAGCAATTTATTATAAGCAACAGATTTATTGTTTTCGAATGCCAATATAGCAGGTTGAAAAACAAATGTTATCTCTCCGTAGCCCTCGAATGATTAATTCGAATACTATTAATAGCAGAACGTTATTAAGATTTATAACCGTGATGTACCTCGTAGCGACGATTCAAGCGATTTTTTTCCTTTCACCATTTTTCTCTTTCATCGTCGCCTCTCGTTTTGGCGACGAGACGCCCGCTCGCGCGCGAGCGCTGAACTTTAATAACTTTCTTGTAGGCGTCGGACGCGGTTACAGCATCGCGATACAGCGAAACCACGCAAATATGTTTTCCTCCCGGCGTGTCTGCCGTCTATCATGTAATCAGTTATAAAACGATCCGCCCTTTTCCTCTGGCTTTTCACCTGTGCGGTAACCTGGTCGAGCGTGAGCCAACACTTCGCGCACCGTGCCGATACGCTCGTCAAATCGGCAAACGAATCTCGGCGCAGGTTGCTCCCATCCAAAATATTTCCTTCGACCGTGTTTGTTCGGCTCGAATCGCGTAGCTGAATCGTGGCTAGATAAATCTATCCACCCATGGCTCGGTCCTTAATTGAAAACGAGATTGCGATCTCTCCGACCAATGATTTATTTCTATTCCAATCTCGACCGAGCTCGAAGATTCCTTCGAGTAAAAACCTCGAATAAAAATTCGTCAATTTTATTTCACCCTTAGCACTGTAGTGACGACTCTGAGGCCCCGCTAAACATTGCTAGAACAATAATGTAAAATAATTGTTACATTGCTAACGCTAACCGTACCGAGTACATAATTAAATTACAAGCCTGAATTTATTTAGATATTTCACAATTTTTATAATAATTCCCGCCCGAATAAAGATAATTGAATAATTTCTAGTGGAAGCATCATTATAATTTTAATAATTAATAAATAAACAATGGGAAAGCGGTCATTCGACCGGTTTCGGTACGGTTAATGTTAAATTATTTTATATCAAATAAATTAATAAATATTTGAGTATTGCGCGAGTAAATTGCATCAGTTTAATACGCAATGAAAGAAATCATGTAGAATGAAAATATGCTTGGTCAGAAGAAATGTTTCGTTTTCGTGTTAAAATAGTTGCGAGTGCGAAGGTTGAATTATTTTCTGACCCACTTCTTTGACATCAACTATCCTGAGATCATATCTTCAGATTCTACTTATTGATCTTCCTATTGGGCTTAATACACGTGACTAATGGTATGAACTGGATTCGTAATTCTGGGTCAAAATGGACCCAAATTCCGTGAATGAACATTTAAAATGTAGTCTTGAAATTTTATACATTAATTCACGCAACTAACAAAGGTACAACATTTTAAGAATATGACTCACTATTAGCCAAGTGTGCATCACATCTGTATTATCATAATCACACACAACTTTAACACGTTCTTCTCGAAGAAGCGTTTCGGAAACTGGTTCCCACAATTTCCGAGTATACGCTTTTTTTCTATAATATTTTACATATGTAGATACAGGATAGGTTTTTTTATTCTTTGTAGAAGTTAAAATTTCCATGGCGAATAACGTTTCTGTTTCATTCGAGAACAGAAGAGAACCATACTCTAATAAATTAATGGAGACACGTAAAATGATGCACCACGGGAAACACGTATCATAATTTTTTGTTTAAGTTTCTTAAAAGCATTGCCTACACAGCAGAACAACCCTTGAGAGTTAAATCGTTTGCAAGTTAAACGAAGATCGTTAAAATAACAATTGAAACTAATACAAATAATAAGATGAACTTTTATCGAAATTAAATCGAGAGCTTGAAAACAGTCAAAATCATTTTCTATATGGTTACATCATTTGCAGATCAATTGCAAATGATTAATTGCGAGAACAACGACTTTATTTTTACACTGATCTAAATGTACATCAAATTCGGATCGAACTTATATCGATATAAACATCAAGTACAAGAACTAATGTCTAAAGGTGGAATCTCCTCTGCGTATCGGAAACAGTAAACTAGAAAACTCGTTAATCCGTCCCGGTGAACAAGTGAATCACAATTTCCTCAGAAACTACTGCTTCAGATGATCCCGATAACAGTCGAAGCTCAGGTTCTCAATGCTCTCCAATTTCCTCCCAACTTCTTCGCTGTCTCCTTCGCGTAACAGCTTGTTCACTTAAAAATGGAAGTTCATCCTCGAACGGTATCATTTTCTCAATCTTCTACTTCTCCGTCCTTGCGTATAAATAATTCCGCCGTTGCTAGGCTCCTCTTTGTCCGAATTCCAGTTGACGTAACAAGGAACCGAATGAAAAGATGGAGTCCGTGTGTTCAAAGAACCCCGCTGCACTCGGCCCCGCGTAATCCCAGATTTTTCCGTGCGATGACATATGTCCTCAGGATTCATTCATCAAGCGAATCGCCCTTCGTGGCTCCGGTAAGAAGATCGACAGAAAGAGAGAGGGAGATGGAGAGGAATTGAGAGAGGTCACAGAGACGGTTTCCTCCGAGCCAACCAGACCCCTCGTTATTACTTCCTTTTCCATTTAATCCCGTCATCTCCGTTGTTCTTCGGTCTTTGCTTTTCCCGGTCAGTCTCCGACTCTTGTGGAGCCTCCAGACGAGCTCTGCTCCACTTTCCGCCCCGCGAGACGAACGTTCCATCGAACGGGAACGCACCACCGGACGATGCATGTTGATCCCAAATCACCAAAACCTCAAACGAAGTCGAATAGTGAAATCAATAAAGTTCGAGCATTACGGAATGTTCAGACCAAATTTTGGCATAGATAAGTTACAGATCTGTTTGAGAAAAAGTTCCGACCAAAGTGGGAGATTGCTACACTGCGTCTGTTTATGCAGTTTTCAATTTTTCATAGGCAAATTTGAAAGCTGAAGCATATGTAACCTTATTTTCAATAGGCAGTAGTCTTTGTAGATCTGAAATATATGAGAATCGTATTAAATTCAGTGGAATTTTATATTTTGGCATTTTTTGAAAATTTTTAGAGAATGGAAACAATTATAACCTTATTTTATCGTATCTATTTACAATTGTACTACCTTCGGTGGAATTTTATGTTCTGGCATTTTTTGAAAATTTTTAGAAAATGGAAACAATTATAACCTTATTTTATCGCATCTATTTAAACTTGTACTAAATTCGGTGGAATTTTATGTTCTGGCATTTTTTGAAAATTTTTAGAAAATGGAAATAATTATGACCTTATTTTATCGTACCTATTTAAACTTGTACTAAATTCGGTGGAATTTTATGTTCTGGTATTTTTTGAAAATTTTTAGAATACTAAAAATCGTACTAAAATAACTTAAAATCGTACTAAATTCGATGGAATTTTAAATTCTAGCATTTTTTGAACATTTTCGGAAGCCATAAATGGCCTCTTTATTATTTTCAGCCTATTAAACATATATTAGAAAAGAAAATAACATTCTATTTCAGTTTGTTGGCCTTGAAGTAGGAAATCTTTATTTTGACCGAATATTCGTAATCTAGTTGTATTGTCCGCACGGCGAGAGTTGGCACAGAATCGCGTCAGTGGGGTGCAGGGGGAACGGCGAGTCCCACTCTTAACGCACAGGGAGTACCACGTGGTACCTACAAGTTCTCGTGCCAACTCTCGCCGTGCGGACTATAACAATAAACATGTAACCACCGAAATTTCAGAAATGAAAAATTGATTTGCAAGTTTTCGGACACGTTTTGGAGGTTTGTAACCATCGGACAACGGACTCGAATGCATTTTTGTTGTGTTCCGCGGTTTTTCACCGGCAAGTAACGGCTCGTCGCAAATATTTGGCAAGACTGCCGCTTTCGTAAAAACATTTTGTCCGGATTCGCTCGATTAATTGATAGGCCGAGCCGACCGTAGCCCAAAACTGGTCACAGCGAATTAAATCTCGCTGTTTGCTCCGGGACTCGACTCTCCCTTCATCCGGTCGATTAACTCATTGATTTGCTTGTGATGTTTGCACTGTCGAGAAACTATGATGTTCGACTTTCATACTTTGTTCGAGCATCGTATATTGTTAATGCAATGCTCGTGGTGTGTAATTTTTTTATTATTCCTCGTTACATGTCGACGTTATGTCGTGTTTTCCTTGTTTTTCAAGCATATAATTTTGATGGAACAACCACGATACCCGCATGTAGCTCCTGGTGGTGCTCGTGGCACCCAGTGCACACACCCCTGTGTACTATTCAGATCAATTTTGCTCTCCACAATTCGCTTTTCCAGCCTTTCTACGCTACGAAAGTTTACAAATAAATTTTACACGTGTCCTCTATTGGGATTTACCTCTACATCCATCGAGAGATACATTTACCTAACTCTTGAACTTAGTTGTCGTGTATTAAACAAAACTGGTAAATTCTTTTTATACATTATACATCATTGATTTGTGTTGAAAATTTACATTTCTACAACAATTACGTTCTACCAATTGAACCAGATAAAGAAAACCAATTTAAAACGAAGTAAACAAGACATGTCATTTATGCTGTCGACTAAATCATAATTAACAAATCAATAGGGTGCCCTATTGTTTTACCCCTGACTGTGTTACTTGCATATCGTTGAACCAGGAAAAAAGTGACATAGGTCACAAAAAATGAACATATAACCAACTCAGAAATGTAAAATAATTTGTCGTTATTCAGAAACTAATAGCAGAACTGAAAGCACAATTTTTCTGCCTGAATTGCAACAAAATGTTACAACAGTATACTTAAACTCTTCTAATGTTACTGTTCTAAATTCCACCTGTTTATTTGTGTTTATAACACAATTTATATAACACAATTATAACACCTGTTTATTTGTGTTTATAACACAATGCATTTATAATGCATGGAATCCGCTGTGTAGTTATAAAGTGCACCACAATTTATAGATTTATTACTATACTTGTTTGTGAATTAACGATATTTTCTTGTACGCTAGAGAGACAGAGAGAGCGAATTGAAACACGAAGGCACAAAGCTTGGGCGGATTCGAGAGGGCGAAGACACCGAGGCGACCGAATTGGAACGAGAATCTGTAATCCTCGGTGTCGGCCGGCTCGTTTAAAAAGACATAATTGCTTCTGTTTAACCCACCTGATCTCCGCCCATCGGCGCATTATTCCGGTGTAAAATGTCGGTGCGACGCGTATTGCAAAGCGGCGCGGCGCGGCGCGTACACCGGAGCGTCTCGTCGCCAACAATGGCTACATGATGCAAACGTGGCGACGATATTAGCGTTGCATAATAGTTCGGTCTCAGGGCAATTGCATTGGCCTACTCGTGGCCGGCTCCCGAGTTCGAGTACAATTTAATTTGCAAGCGGAGCGCCTCGGCTGACAGCCCCGGCTCAAAGTGCTCGGTGTTCCCTCGGTTTCACCTGGACGACTCCCCCAAGTTCCGGCCTATTCGGATTTAATGCTCGAGACGAAATCAATACGTAGATATCTCCTCTGCTCTCGGTATTTCCCTACACCGCTCGTAGCTGTGTATCCCTGTGCCTCGCATTTCCGTTTCTCTCTCCACCGTCGCACCGTCTTCGACGAACCGATGTCAGCGGCGCGGAAACTGTGCCAATAAAACCAAAAAAAAGTCACGTCGCCGCCGCTGAAAACGTCGAAAAGTCCAACGACGTACGAAATCCAATTTTCAAGGTACTCAGACATGCAAATCTCTTCAGGAAACGGTGCCTAATTAAAAATTCTTGTTTCTACAGCCCGAGAAAGATTCACCAGGAACGCGTTTCTCGCCGTGTGTTCTCAACGAGCATCGTTGCTGTTTCTCGTTCCTGTTTTAAGAATGTTGTCCTTCAGATCGATATTCTGACAGAGAATCTTTGGTTTCTGACTATGGGAAATCGGGAGAACGACGGCTGTCGCGTTTCTGACTGGAGAGTCACTTCGAAACATCCTATTAGTGTAGGGGGTTGTAACTCTTGCAGAAGCCACTTGTCACAATGGTTGCAGAAGAGGCAGCACTCGAATCACTGGGTTCCATATTTTCCATCAGTATAAACAACTGACTCTCGGCAGTCGGTGGAATCGAATCTCTACAACTATCGAATTCGATTATGTTTGCTACGTTTCTATGTGTTAGGCCGGAGGGACAGTTCTGCCGTATTTTCGGCAATTTTGCTTGTAGATCAAAAAGTTGCTGGCGAGGGATTTTTACATGTAAATAGTAGAAATTATATGATTGAATAATATTGAACATATATTTTTGTTCGTTGATACAAATGTTTTCTTATGAATAATTTTTCAAGTAGTATTTGTTCGTTCTTTAAGTGTTGCGATGAAAACGTTCCGCCATCTTTGACGCCGGAACTACCGAGCCTGTTAAAATGGCGAATTTCAGGTTATCTCTTCTATAATTTGTGAAGTTACGAAAATGTTTTTGTTCTTGTAAAATGATCTAACTATTTGTTATCTTGTTGGATAAATTCTGTGTTTATTGTTATGGATGAAAATGTTCTTCTTGTAAAATGATCTAAGTATTTGTTATCTTGTTGGATAGGATACATCGTTAGGATCAAATAACGATGAACATTTTTATAAAAGAATTCTGTGTTCATTATTATGAAAGAATCGTGACGAATTTTCAATGACTGGAATCAATTATTTTAACAAGATCGTTAAATAGTGTGACAAACGACTGCCGAATTTATATGGAGACTTATATTTTTGCTGCATTCGACAAGAAGCACCAGCCGAGATTTTGTTTTCGTATTTTATGACCGGGTTTCGCAAATCGTGCTTCTACGTGCTGCTTTGGGTATGGAATTGCTCCCACTCGCACATCAGTGGGTATAACGACCTTTCCGGTGGAAAAAGGGGTTGCTTCGCTTAACCGTTCTCATTACTCTCGTGATTCGACTCTGGCCGCGTTTTTCTTTCTTTGAAAATTAAACTGAAATTAAAGGGTCAACGTTTTTCATCCGTAACGAACATCCAGCAGATATCAAAGTAGAATAATTTTTCTGCATTTCGGACAGATTTGTGTAATTCCGAGGATAACAATAATAATGATCAGACAGCGGATTTTATGCATTTATAACAAATATGGGTAAGTGTAATTAAAAACAGTAAAAACATGAAAATAATTGTAAAATACTGTAATATTATTTTCCGTAAGAAGAAAATAAATTTCTATTTCACTCCAGTTTGTTAGAATTCAGCAAGAAAATGTTGATTTCGTGTAGTAAATATAGTTGGATCGTCTAAATGATGTTTTCGTTTCAGAAAAATTCATTTTTATTGAATTTCTATTTCTCACAATTAACGGAGGCAGATTTTGTATTACGTAAAAAACATAGTAATCTTCGAAGCAGTATCGTTTTAGCAAAGGCTGTCTTTTCCTAGCTTCCGGGTGTAGATCATGGCAATGCAGTCTTCATCACGCGCCTGAAAAATATATCATTACCTTACCCGAGGACACGTTAGTTACGAAACGTCGGAACAATTTTTCAAAAGGCTGCAACCCATATTCTGTCTACACCCCGAAGCTATGTACCAGCAGTTTCACTCTCGGGATCACAGTTCTTCGAATACGCAGAAATCTGCGTGAAAACAACGATCCTGGCTGACAAAATATCTGTGTTAAAGGAAATAATTCTTATCGATCGAAAGTTGAAATATAAAATATGTTAACGATATCGGCGCCAGGTTCGATCATTTCAAGAGGAACAACAAATATGCAATTTAAATATTTAAGTTTCTCAACGTTTCGATCCCAATGTGGATCATTATCAAGAGACAAAATTTTTGCGTCTGAAAAAGAAATTAGTAATATAAATTTTCGAAATTAAATATACTGTTTTCATATAACACAGCCACGTAATTTACCAAAATTGGTAAACCAGAAAAAGAAAAAGAAAAAATTTAATACATACTTGCTGTGAAAAGTGGGACGAATACTTTTTAAGACACATAATTGTGAGTTACACTATTTAAACCTTAACCCATGCTGGCGATCTGTGTTAAAATGCGAATCAGAATGTCAGCGGACTAGATTTTTCGCGGGTATTATTGCACGTTGTTGATAACGATAACGATAATGGTAACAAAATGATCTACATAGAAATATCTTTTCTCATTAAGTTACTCTTCGAAATTACAAAGATGCTTTCACAAGGAACGATTTAACAAATATTTTCATTAAAGCACATGTTACAATAACAACCACGCAGAGACTAAATCAATTAAATCTTGTCATTTTTATAGCTCGATACGTTCAGTGCTGATGAAACAGCGAATATTTTCTATAACTATTTCTCGAAAATGTTTTTATTCAAGAACCGAGAAGAATCTATTCGTGCACCTAATAAGATGAACGCACTAAAGTTGACCAGTTAAGAAAAATTCTCTGCGTGAATAATAGCAAATACCTTTATCCAATAATTAAATAGAGAGACTATTGTGTAACGAAACTAACATTTTTTTAAAATAATTGTATTATTCAAATTTTATTGGCAGAAACACCGAAGGTGGTTACTTTGATATCGTTTACTTGCAAGGATTACCACGAATCCCAAGTAGAACAGAAAATACAAATGAAAAGAAATTAACACCGTATAAAATCTAATTTAGAAACAGAGTAGGAAAATGTTTCGTGGCTCTCATGTTGGCTAATGAGCTAATCCTTTTCAGCAAGTTTTTTGAAATTTTTCTTGCTATAAATAAGCCGCTAAAATGACAATAATTATCATGCAGAAAAATAAATCAAAATGATGATAAAGGTGTAGGGAGCAGCAGCTTCAGGAAATCTTTACCAACCTAACGATTTCAATCCCAGGTGTTTACCTGTAAAAAAAAAAGAGTAGGAAAATGTTTCGTGGCTCTCATGTTGGCTAATGAGCTAATAATAAATTTTTCTTGCTATAAATAAGCCGCTAAAATGACAATAATTATCATGCAGGAAAATAAATCAAAATGATGATAAAGGTGTAGGGAACAGCAGCTTCAGGAAATCTTTACCAACCTAACAATTTAAATCCCAGGTGTTTACCTGTAAAAAAAAAAAAAGAGTAGGAAAATGTTTCGTGGCTTGCTTGTAATTAATATGGGAAAATACATTACGAGAAATATTATTTCTCACGTTTTCCTGAAAAATGATCAACTACTGAGGTCAATTTTACTGGTGTCTTTACCATAATAGAAATCATTTGGACAATTTAGTACGCGATCGTGCTTCTAACCGGATTTTCTAGCGTGCACACCTAGAGCATCAGTTTGCGGAGTCGCAGCGAATCTGTTGATCGCGTTTCCTGATGGAAAAGGTAATATCGCGTCGGGCGGGTCGGTTAGACGCACACGGAGTGATACAAGGAAGACGGTTTTACGAATGACGGTGGCGCGCAGCAGCGGGCCGCGTTCGTGGCTGAATAACGAAGACGAGGTTCAGTTTTTCCCGAAGTAGGATCGCGTGTGGAAGACACACGGGGAAAAAGAATGGAGGGAAGCAGACTGTACGTGGGTACTCGTGGAGATCGGACCGCGGGACGAGTGGCATTATCCCCGATGGTGTGTTGCGATTCATTCGTCATTGTCCGAGGGGGCCCTTTGTGGCAACGCGCGGGAATGGTTCACGGTGTGCGCATATACCCAGCTTATTCGGCGGAGAAAATAGTCGCGGACGAGTATCATGAACGCACGCATGCAGCACAAGCGCGTGGGATTACGACACCCGCTCGCACTCACCGCGCGATGCCGCACTCGCTGCACCGTGAAAACTCGTCGCGGATCGAGTGCGCATGTGGGCCGGCATACCATCCATCCCGTCGCAAACTAATATCGAATAAACAATATACACTGACTCCCACTAACATCCGAACACTCTTGAGAAGACGATAACATTTTTACTAACGTACTATACGATTTGAACTTGTTCTTGGCAAAAGTTAGAGCAATTAGTTTGCTACAGGATTTGAGAAAGAATTCTTTCAAGAAGTGCAATTGATCGGAATTGTAGAAAGAAATACTAAAAGTAGCATTTTACAAGTTTTTTGTGTGAGCCTATATTGGCAATTTAAAAAATTACGTTTTGTAGGTCTGTGTTGATTAAAGATATTCTGATAATTTTAGTCACGTCGTACTGCAAATCAATTCGTTATAACTTCCCGAAACATTTCAAATCGTATGGTCCAATTTTTTAAAATTCTTGTCTTCTTTTTAGAAGGTCTCTGAATATTAGAAAATCTATATTGTGGAATATATTTATAATAGAATATATAATAGATATTTATAATTGAAAATATAATAATGAATATGAATATGAATATAATATTGAATATATAATAGATATATATACCATAATAGAATATAATATTGAATATATAATAGATATATATATATATATAATAGAATATAATATTGAATATATAATAGATATATATATATATATATATATATATATATATATATATATATATATGTATAATAGAATATATTATAGAATATATCTATATTATAGAAAATCTCACAAAAGATTTATTTCTTTTTACTATGCAACGTTGATATCGCTCTATTACACACTTAATTAGCACGGCGAAGAAGAATGAATAAACGGACGATGCTCTCTTTAGGGGTCGTTGCTTCTTTATCAAGATTTTACGCTATTACTGAGATTAAGCAAGGCAAATAAAAACACACGGAAGATGCATTTGTCGGTAAACGATGTATATTAACTAATTATTTTATTTAGACCATAACAGTGAGATAATAGTTTCAGCGACAAAAACTCGGTCGGCTACCATTGAGACAAGGGGATGCCGAATAAACGAAGCCACCGCTTTACAAATACTTCGTTCACGCAAGTTACGTCCCACTGTATCCGAAAAAGTAATTAAGAGGCCGTGAGAATACTCTCACGCAAGCGGTTAAAAACTAAAGCTCTTCAAACAAGAAATTCTATTCAGTAGTCGCTCCCTTTGAAGGATTCGTTTAGGAGACTCTTTACAAAGGTTTCGCCCTCTCCTCACGCCTTACTTGTCGACAACCCCGAAGGGTAACCCTAAGAACCACTCTATACGCCTTGAAACATCCCCACAGAAATCTACATACGTTTCTCTGACAACCGGACTCGTTCTCAGCGGGACCCTTTTTCAATATCTAAGAGCGAAGCACGTACCACGAGTGTTGTCATGCTATTGAACTAGTATGACAGTTATTTTCAACCCTTCGACTTCTGCACATCATACTGACCCAGACGAATATGCTGGAGTATACAATAGAATATGCTAGAATGTAGTAAAACATCATAGAATATGCTCGAATATACAACAATATAGTAGAACATATTAGAACATGATTGAATATAGAAGAATATATACTAGAACATATTAGAACATGCTTGAATATACAAGAATATAGTAGAACATACTAGAACATGCTTGAATATAGAAGATTGTACTAGAACATACTAGAATATGCTTGAATATAGAAGATTGTACTAGAACATACTAGAATATGCTTGAATATACAAGAATATAGTAGAACACACTAGAATATGATTGAGTATACAAGAATATAATAGAACATACTAGAATATGCTTGAATATAGAAGATTGTACTAGAACATACTACAATATGCTTGAATACACAAGAATATACTAGAACATTCTAGAATATACTTGAATATAGAAGACTATACTAGAACATACCAGAATATACATGAATATATAAAAATATAGTAGAACATACTAGAATATGCTTGAATATAGAAGATTGTACTAGAACATACTAGAATATGCTTGAATATAGAAGATTGTACTAGAACATACTAGAATATGCTTGAATACACAAGAATATAGTAGAACATTCTAGAATATACTTGAATATAGAAGACTGTACTAGAACATACCAGAATATACATGAATATATAAAAATATAGTAGGACATACTAGAATATGCTTGAATACACAAGAATATAGTAGAACATACAAGAATATGATTGAATATACAAGAATGTACTAGAACATACCAGAATATACTTGAATATATAAGAATATAGTAGAACATTCTAGAATATGATTGAATATACAAGAATGTACTAGAACATACTAGAATATTATTGAATATACAAGAATATAGTAGAACATACCAGAATATGCTTGAATATAGAAGATTGTACTAGAACACATCAGAATATACTTGAATATATAAGAATATAGTAGAACATACTAGAATATGATTAAATGTACAAGAATATAGTAAAACATACTAGAATATAATTGAATATACAAAATTCAAATGGAAGATGCAAGAATATACTAGAATATGCTAGAGTATACTTGAACATGGTATAATATATTAGTACTAGAATTGTCTGGAACATGCTAGACAATACGAAAATAAGTCAGAACAATTTTGAATAGAATAGAATATGCTTGAATATACAACAAGAAACGAACTAGAATAGAGCTACACGAGATATATCGAAAACTCCAAATGTGCAATCTTCGCGCAAGGGCGTAGTCCGGTTTCTCTTCGGTGTCACCTCCAGAGGCGGATTAAGCCAGCGCAGGGCCTGTAGCAAATGTTACCAAGAGGCACTAGGTTTTGCGTGATAATAAAATGGTTCGCGTATACGTTCATGCGAATTGCTGCGCTACCGAGTCCGCGTGACCGGAGCTCTGGTGTTGGCGTTCGATTTGAAACACGACTTAAAATTCAAACGGCACGGTTGTTTGCTCACATTGGCCCCTGTCCAACTGTTACAAACAGCCAGGAGGATTGATAGATCGGAAGCAGATGAGGGAAAGGCTGATAACAACGGTTGGATAGAGATAATCATGCGGCACGCACGAGTTGTCGGAACGCCTTTTGAATGGCAGCCAGTCACGCCTTGAAGCAAAGACGCGCGCACGGTGACGCACGCCGGGGTGAATAAACTGAAAGGGAAGAAAGGTCGTCGAGACGCGGAACGATGACACATGCGAGAGCGGAAAGTAACGAACGCGACCGAGCACCCGAGGGAAAGTTGTTAATGGAATAATTATTACGTGGCTCGATAAGTAGGCTGCGGGATTTCATGGAAACTTACATTTTTCCCGCAGACTAATTTACGAGCAAGAACACCGAGAAGTGGCTCCTCGGTTCCGGATGCTGTTAGGCACGGGATCGAATCAAATCCTTCGATAAAATATTTAAAATATCGCTAGACTAATTTACGAGGCAGAAGGCTGAAGTAGCTCCTTCATTCCGGATGCTGTCAGGCAAGGGATAAAATCAAATCCTTATTACTCTTCATTGAGAGATTTGAAATTTCTCTAGACAGATTCACGAGGGTGAAAACTGAAGTGGCTCCGCCATTCCGGATGCTGTTGGCAAGGGATAAAATCAAATCCTTATTAATCTTTATTAAAAGGTCTGAAATATCTTTTGTGTCTTTTGTTCAGTTAATATCACGTTTCGAAAGCTAGCGGGAGGTGAAAAAATCATTAGTGCAAATTTTACAAGTGATTTAGGCAATTTTTTCAAGATTGAAACAGTACGTGTCAAGAAAGATCTTCGATTTCCTCTCACAAGAGCGACGCTGAAGTAATTTTTACAGACAAATTAATCAAAGCAAGGAACTTTTCTGCAGGATTTAAAGGATGAATAACGATTCTGTACTCGGCAAAATTTTGAGGGGTGTTGTACACGCTGTCTGGGGTGCGGAAAGTTTTCCCTGTGACTGTACAGCTTGCCCTCGAGGGGTGGAAAATTTGGCAGGAACCACCTTACACATGTGGTCTCCTGCATCTTTCAGAGTGTGCTTGTGTGACGTGAATCGAACGTATTGTTTCACAAAATGACGAATACGGTGCAGACAGGGGGAAACTTTAGAAGTTAAAGATGACGTATAGAAGCATAATGGATTATCGTTCGAACAACTAAGTAAATACCATTAAATCCATTTCTGTCGCAATTTTTATAATTGAAATTTTCGTTTGCCTTCCATAAGTGATGAATGATCAGATATTTCCCTTTATCCTTTAATATTGCATAGAACATTGCGCACTTCGAATTTCGCTGCTTATGCCGCCCCTGATTTTGTTACATTTTGATCCCAATTTGATCTCAATTTTTATATACACTCATGATTTAACGAACGTATTCTTACGTTTTACTTTTCGTGAAGTGATAAGCCGGTTATTTGGCCGTGGTAAGTGCAGTGTTTATTTATTTATGTCATTGTTTATAGCCACGCTGTGATGTGCACCGATTGACGGTTTCGAGTATGACTGTACCGTCGCTTGATAAGTAATCGGAAAATAAAAAGGAACCAGATAAAGTGCGACGGAGGTTTATTTTGACGAGGCGCCTGAATTACTGGAACCCGTCGTGCTTTAATGCAAGGAGGTGTGTAGCCCGAGCGACAAAGGGGTGAATAAGCCGTGGGCAAACATATAGCTGGGGATCGTTGTTTGACTCACGAAGTTTGAAATGGTAAACTGTAGTTCGAACGTCAGACAATCACTCGATGTATGTACATTATATTTTCTGATATATGTAGATACTTTCGGGACTAGACAATGGTATTAAAAACAAAACATCCGTAAAAAGTGACGCTGTCGCTTCAACTATCACTGACTTCACTACATGGTACTTTTGGTACGAATTTCACCAATATTTTCATTTCTACGTACCATGGAGATTGCGGTCAAATATACAGCGGATCTTTATGCAAAATAAAATTATTCTAATCAATTGCAACAAACTGGAGTGAAATATAAATTAATTTTCTTTCTTAATATGTTTAGTATATTGAAAATAATATAACAATATTTTTTAATTCTTCTAATGTTTCAACTGCTTTAAATTAGATCTACTCATTTATTTTCAAATGGTAGCTTTATTGAAAATTTTGCCAATGTTGAAAAGTGGGGGGCTACTCAAAAAATCGTTTTTCTCAATTTTTCATCTCAATTTTCATATTATGGTTATAATATTCGAGCACAATATAGCACAATTCAGCAGCTGTCGAAATTGTTTAATTCACCAAGTGGGGGGCTAACTTCTATGAGGCTGATTTCTACGGCAGTACCATCATGTTCAAATATTTGACATAGTAGACTATGCTCGTTGCCAACAACTAGACAGCGGATCTTTATGCAAGATAAAATTATTCTACTTGAATTGCAGCAAACTGGAGTGAAATATAAATTAATTTTCTTTCTTAATATGTTTACTAGATTGAAAATAACACAAAAATATTTTTTATTCTTCTAATGTTTCGATCTCTTTCAAATTAGATCTACTCGTTTTTGTTATAAATGCATAAAATCCGCTGTCTACAACAAATTATACTTTTGGTGCGAAATTCGTCAATATTGATATCTACGGCAGTACCGGCAAGATTGTGGTCAAATATTTACATCGTCGGCTGTGTTCGTTTTCAATAACAAATAGTTGGTTCGAATCTTTTTTCATCGAATTGTTGGTTGCGATCGTTTTTGCTGTTTATCGATTAAAGGAAGGACTATATCCAATGGTGTCGGGAAATATTTCTCGTTCCCGCTGTACTATCAATGACCGTCTGGAATATCGACGCGCACCGTTGTCTGTATGGGGCTCGGATTGGTCCACCCTGTCTTTGTATCGGGGGCTTGCAGCATGCTGGCTGTTTCCGAAACAATGCTATGTACGCCCTCTCATTACTGAAGATTGTGGCCACGTTCCTAGACTTTTATTCTTGTTTTTTCTTTGCGTTTCTGTTTTGTCCATTTCAAACGGAACACGAGACAACGCCGAAGAAAGGATAAGTAATAAGAATGGCACTGCGAGCCGCTATTAATGTCGAACACCAGCAATGGCCCCGTTAATAAGCGCCATTTTGGCGAAGCTTGTTTGAAACTGCTCATAGAATTGCTTCTCTTCGCGACACATAATTTATACATTTTGTATTAATCAGATCAACGACTAAAAACAAAAATAGAGTATGCAATTAAAATTGTAATTAGAGACCACAAGCTTCCACTTTGATTAGATTGTTTTATTTTAATTCGATGTGGCTGCTATGCGATAAGATGTGAATTCAAAATTAAATGTATATATATTTTATTTCAATAAATGTTGGATAAAAGAGATTGAAAAATTGTGGGATAATTATGGACAGCTATAAAAGTCAAATTGTTTGTTGAAAAAAATTAGAAAATATAGGATATTTTAGTCAAATTTGATTTACACGTGTTCTCTACATTAGAAGAAATTAGTAATTAACATTTTTATTTAATAATATAGGTTCTTTCGTAACAAAAAATCTGCATCCAAATTAGAGTAAGTGTCGGGTTTATGGAAGGGGGTGTAGAAGCTAATAACTACACTGCTGAAATAATTTAAGAATTCGGAGAATGTGAAAATACTGTTACATTAAGTTTTAAGCGAAGAAATTAATTTCTGTTCGACTCCTGTTTCTTGCAATTGACGCAGGTAATTTTTATCTTGCGTACAAATCCATCTAGAAGAAAGATTTTTGTATTTTATCAAGAATGCAGCATGTGCATCAACATTGGACAAGCAGTGTACATAGTAAACGCAGACGGGTTGTCCGAACAGGGTTTTCAATGGGGAATCACCCAGGGAACGCGTCCCGCCTCACCCGCGTTTCGTAAACGAAATTAAAGGCCGCTGGGATTGAATATCTGTCAGGGATGAACAAACCTTTATGAGAAACGGAATTTGATAGACCTCTCGTTACCGAGTCGGAAATTCCGAATCGATTGGTTTAAACATGGGGAAACTGCACGGACCCTGTGAATGGGAAAGTGAAATCCTTTATCTACCGAGTTCGAGAATAATCTATTTTGAAAGTTTGTAGTCCTTGGGGTATGAACGATGGATAAAGCGACGATGGAAAATGTTGAAAAATATAGATTTTTCTGCATAAACTTCAGAAGCATTTCGTAGTCGAATAAAAATCTATGTAAAGTGGATTCTTCTGGGATTAAGACAAAGAAATGGATCGTTTGATAAAAAGCATATTTTATACACGTCGATGAGAAACAACATTTCATTTTCAACTTGCAACATCATGTAGATAGAACCAATAGGCTACGCTTTAATTTCCATAGGAAAGTAAACTTTGCAAAGAAATACAACCACCGCAAGAAGAAACATAAATGTAAATAACAAGCCGCTGCTAATGACCAGAACCTCGATGCGACGCCGTAAAGAATAGAAAAATGAGAAAAAGACTTCGTAGCGAAATCTGTTTGTTAATCTACAATTTATATTGGAAAATATCAATATCGGTAAACTGGTGGAATTTCCGACGAAATCCTCGAGCATATTGGGTTACTTCGTACACGTTTTATTCATTTCGCGCGGAAAGGTACACAAAGTATTAACCACAATAATTATATACGTATATATAATACATCGTACACTTAAAGAAGAACGCTTACCTTATGTATCTCTATAAATTACAAGAAAGATAAAAAGACAGTAAATAAAGGTACATTGAGTAATGCTAAATGTAACAAAACGATGAGAACTGTACATTGAAAGTGTAGATGCGCGTGGAGATGCATTTTGATTTTCATACTTCAGCTAGGTACACTCAATGACGATGATGACGTTGATTATGAGTTCGTATGAGTCGCTCGAGGACGGTTGACATCCACTTGGTCTTCATTAGCTACGCCTCGAAGTACCGAGGTGTCTTTAGACCACATCACCCTCTCGTCATTCTATCATCTTGAAGAGCGCGCACGAGAATATCATTCCGAAGAACTGCAATCAAATCGTTGCCAATTAAAATATATTTAATCCACTCCGGTCACCTGCTAAACATTTTCAGTATCCACTCGATTTCTCGAAACGATACTTCATTGATCTGAACGTGTGTTGTTAAACAATATTTATGGGGTCTGTGGACAACATTTGATCGAGGGGTGAGAAAGAAATAATCGAGTTTATAATAACTAGACTGCGGATTTGATCCATTTAAAAATGGGTACACACAATTTAAAGTCGTAGACATGTTAAAAATATTCAAGGGCATCAATGTAGTCTCTGCTTAATAGGATAATTAAAAGAACAATACAATTTTTATTTAGCTCTAGTGGCCTGGAACCAAACATTTTTCAGGTTGCATAAAGATCCTCGGTTCAATAATAACATAGATGATAAAACGATATTCCATTGAATTGAAATGCGTGTAGTTAAATAATAGTTTTGGAGTTTTTAGACAATATTCTTCTCGAATAAGGGATGAGAAAAAAATAATTCTGTTTCTGATAACATAGAGTGGGAAACGATACTTCATTTCATTTAAATGCGTGTAGTTAAATACTATTTATGTCGTTTTTAGACATTGTTCTTCTGGAACAAGGGATGAGAAACAAATAATTCAGCTTATGATAAGATATAGAGGCTCTAATGATAATTACATTACTTCCACAGTGAAACTTCGGGTGTTTAGATATTTCTCAGGACAGAAACGAATGACTACGTAGCTTCTTACAGACAATTGTTCTATTGCATGAAGATCCGCAGTCTAGTTATGCTAAACCGCGACCAGAGAAAGTTATTTCCTACCATCAGACACGCGACAGCAATACCGGCGCCACCCATGATCGTCGCGTGCTTCCGCATGTAAATTTGCGTTCCGTTGATGCAACCTTCCAGATAGGCATTCGAGGGATTCACCGTGTCTGGTCCAGCGTTGCAGTTGAACAGCTGCAACAGATCGATGAGAAACCGCATGAGAAACGGTTCGGCTTGGGAAAGTCGATCGAGCTGGTGAAAGCGTGAGAGGCGAAACAGTGCCGAGGTTGACCGAGAGATTGCGATAGAGCGGAGGCTTTTCTGAACGTAATCAATAGGTCGTCGATGTTTCGAAATTCGCTCCTGGATCGTTTCGATCAAATTACGCGGGAGCGATCATTCTTGAAAGAAAATTCGAATTGGAAATTCCTTACCGTTCGTCGATACGAATACAGAGACCTGTTTAACCGACCGTGGGTAATCGAACCGACAATGTTCCGTAAAACCGCGAAATCTGAATTACAAGGATGTCATAATCGTAAATCATCCACAATTACCAGCTTACCTCGTGCACCATTTTGCTACCCACTTAATTCAGCAACTACTCGATTAATTATACAGGGTGCACCACTTAATTGTACCGTCTAAATTTATTCATGAACTACTTGTTGCGCAAAGAAATGTTTCAAACGAAAATTGCTTGTTTCATCTCCTTAAAAATTCTACGAGTGAAATGCACTTTTAGACCACGATGCATTCTTATTGTTTCTCCTAACAGAACAGTTAGTATATTGATCGTGATCGCAAATCATCCACAATTACAAGCTTTCCTCGAGCACCATTTTGCTGTCCACTTAATTCAGCAACTACTCGATTAATTCTACAGAATGAACCACATAATTCAGCAACTACTCGATTAATTCTACAGAATGAACCACATAATTGCATCACCTAAAGTTATTCATAAACTACTTGATCCGCAAAGAAATGTTACAAACGAAATTTGACTGTTTCATCTTAAAAATTCTACGAGTGAAATGCACTCTTAGACCACGATGCATTCTTATTGTTTCTCCAAACAGAACAGTTAGTATATTGATCGTGATCGTAAATCATCCACAATTACGAGCTTTCCTCGAGCACCATTTTGCTACCCACTTAATTCAGCAACTACTCGATTAATTATACAGGGTGAACCACTTAATTGTACCGTCTAAATTTATTCATGAACTACTTGTTGCGCAAAGAAATGTTTCAAACGAAAATTGCTTGTTTCATCTCCTTAAAAATTCTACGAGTGAAATGCACTTTTCGACCACGATGCATTCTTAATGTTGCTCCTAACTGGACAGTTAGCATAGTGCGTGAGATTTCATTGTAATCTGAAATCACAGTGTCTTACAGTACACTGAAATAGAAATGTGCCTCGCAAATATTAATTACGACTTATTAATTACAAGGAGCAGATGCGATAGAGGCAATTATTCCACGTGAAGGCGGATAATTTATCGTTCTGCCACTCTAAAGATTATAATTGATCCAGACGAGGCTCCAGACGCGAGCACCGGCTATATCACTAATTACTGCAATCCCGTATGCTCGGATCCGTAGACGACTAACTTTTCCATCCGCTGGAACAAGTTCGCCTAGCAAAATGATCTTTACCTGACCAGGTTGAATCTCGCGACAGCAACTCTGCGGCACATTCAGACCCAGACTTCCCCAGTCTCTCCATCCAGTTACGCCACAGCAGTGGAGCTAAAGACCAAGGGGAAAATGTCGATTAAAGTCAGACAGATATTAAAGTCAGAGAGATAGCTACTTACGCGCAAACAAATTGAAATGGCTACTACTTAAACGCAAACGGATTTTGATAAACGTTCGGAGTATATACATGTTAGTAGGCTCATTACTTCCTCACTAACGTAAAATAATTAACAAAAATTGTTGGTTGTTACACAGTTGCAGCGGTATTCTTCGAACACACTGTTTTACTGTAATTAATACTAACTCTCTTTAATTACCTAGATGTCGTAAACACAGTGAAACGTGAAAACAAGATTTCTCGTGGGCCGTTTCTAGTGTGTTAACGAGCTGTACTGTACTAAACAGACTGTTAGCGATTCGGCGTGATCCTTCCCAAACGGTTGAGAAACAAATTCTGACGCTAACAAATGTGTAAAGTAGACTTTCAAATTCTCTAACATCGTTATGAATAATTACATTATTATGTAATATGTTCGCCTATTGGGTAAAGGTACCAGTTACCGGACATTCTGCAATTTATGAACGATTGGTTATCTACCTTTCTTCTGTATCGTTAAATTTTTCTGGACGATTTTGTTAAGAAGCAAAAGAAATATTAATGAAGTTTTCATCCGAAGTTTTGGTCCTATTTACCGAACACTTTGTGATAACTAGACCGATGCGATTTAAAACAGTGAAAATATTAAAAGACTAAGAGAATTAATATGTTATTTTCACCACATTAAAATTATTAATGAATAATATCAATTTATATTCAGCTCCTGCGTCTTGCAATCGATGCGCAAACTTTTTATTTTGCGTAAACATTCGGAGTCTAGTGATAACAAATTAATTAATCGTTTTTTATACCGTGGCACAATAAAATCATCATTTTATTATCCATATCTACAACGGGAAACGGAAGATTGCGTTGTCTCGGGAAACAAGGTTGTTAACTAATATTTTCTACATCTTAAACAAAAAATATTGCAATAGTTTCAATTTATATACGAAAGAGAAACAGCAATTTTATCAAGTTATTTTTATCAATTTCTGAAAAGTTCGTTTTGTGTAACCGGATGTAACTCGGTAACTGGTACCTTTACCCTATAAGATAATATGATAAATGAGGAACAACGTTTGAACATTTGTACCGATGAACCCCGAGGATCGTTTTTAAATGATCGGCGTGTTCGAATGCTCACCGTAGATTGCGTCGTGTCCCATGCATCCCTGACAGACTTGCGGCTATCGTAAACTCTCATCGAACTCGACATTTCCCTCTGCAGCGTGTTCACCAACTTCTCACGGAACACGTACGCGAGGACTCCGCCAATTAGCATCGTCACGAACAGCAGGAACACGATGATAAAGTACTGAAATCGTTCAGAATTCGGTCGTTTAGAGTTCTCGCGGCGAACGGCGACACTCGGCTACGAGCGAAAGGGAGCTTTACCGTGAGAAGCATGCACTTGACTTCTCGTGACGCGCCGATGCATCCGAAAAACGAGATAATAGCGACGATGATACCGCCAGCCAGTAAAACGTAGATCGCACCTGTCAACTGATCGTTGCCCACCAATTCGCCGATCCATGGCACTTTGTCCACCAAAGCCCACACCGCTAGACCAACTATGCCCACTCCGCCGAGCTGAAACGATCCGAGAAACATTTTAATTAATTTTATTCGTTATTTTACGATCAAGAAATATAGAGTTTTTAGTAGAAGATGTATATAGGGTAACTGCACCAGTGAATGAACGGGCACCAGTAAATGAACGCTTTTATATATTCCAACAAATTTTAACCCGGACGGTATACTAGCGATAAAATTGTGATTAAAGAGTTAAATAAATAGGAGAATATTGTTTAGTAATTTTGTTCATTGATTGGACTAGCATTATTCAATTACTAGAATGTAGTGTTCATTCACTGGTATTTTTCATATTTTTGATTTAACGTTTAATAAAGAAGAATAATAATAATTTCATTGTATTTGTGTTCATTTATTTTTGACAAATGAAGTATAGGGAGGTATTTGGCATATATGAGATTCCTTTAATTTACATAATGTTTTTTTTAAAATAAAATATTTTCCTGAACAATTTCTTAAATGTTCATTCACTGGTGCAGTTACCCTACGAAAAGAAGACGATTTTTATGCATTCGCGAATAAATTGGTTGGGTGAAATATAAAACAGTAACAGATCAGAAACATTCAAGAACATTGCAATGCTGTTTTTAACGTAACAACGTCATTAGAGGATGAAATCAATTTTTATTTTCTTCCTGCTTCCCACAATAGACGCAGAACATTTTTATTTTGCAGGAAGATACGATTACGATTGAAACGTCTTTATCCCCAAAAATGTAGAAGAAAGAAATGTAGAAGAGGAAAGAAATTTATGTTTTTTGTATGGCTTCAAATTTATACATTAATTATGGAAAAAATGAGTTTATCAGTTACTTCAAGTCACATTATTTTAAACTGAATTAATCAATGTAATTTTCACGATATTGTCAGTGCTTGTTATTTCAACAGTATTCGGAATTTTTTTAGTGTTATCAATTTCCTTTAAATACCTCGAAGGAAGGAATATATGACCTGGACCAGTTTTATAATTATGAACACAAATATTGCGATCGAATCAAACTTTATTTCATCTAAAAAGAAACGTAACGTTCATACTTGTTAGAGTTTGTTAAAATCTTCATCGCGAGTCTGACTCGTTAAAATACGCCAAGGAGTTAAATATCGACTGTAACAATGAGAGCCTAATGCAGCGAAAACAGTTTAAATAAATAGTCACTAATGCTTACAAAGATGACGAAGTTAACGAAGAAGAGGGAGTACTTCATACATCGGCCGCAGCCATCCATTTCCGTTCCGTAGCCCATTTTGCTCTATCTTCGGATCTGTAAACAGTAGAAGTCGTTTAAAACGCTTTTGCAAGGCCCAGCACGCTCTGTACACGATGAAACTACAGAAACGAACGCAGCGATCTCGTGTTCGCAGATAAGTGATTCTATTATACCTTAGCTCGAGCAAATTATAACCGCTTTTCCTCTCTTGATGGCACTTCGTTCTCTTTCGTGAATTAACCATAGGTAGGAACGTTTGTACACTCCCGTCCATAAATCATCGGACACTTACTTATTTTCAACAAATTGGTAGGTAAGGAATACAAACTTTCAGCTGGACTTTATTGTTTTATTTTGATTAGGGAATGCAAAATTAAATATGTACTCAAATGTTGAAAAAAGACATTGAGAAACTGTGAGATGATTATGGGGAGCTTTAGAAGTGGAATTGGAAAACAATTGCTCCAATTAAATTTTAAAACTTAAAAATACAAGAATGATCACTAAAATTCAGAAAATACAAGAATAATAAACAAAATTTAGAAAATTATATATAGAATAAATGTTGGAAAAAAGAGATTGAGAAACTGTGTGATGAGTATGGGCAGCTTTAGAAGTGGAATTGAAAAACAATTGCTGCAATTAAATTAAAAAAATTAAAAATACAAGAATGATCATTAAAATTCAGAAAATACAAGAATATTAATAATATTACTAATATAATATTAATAAGAATATTAATATTAATAATAATACAATAATAAAAAATAATACAATATTTTGGTCACATTCGATTTGCAAAATTATATATAGAATAAATGCTGGAAAAAAGAGATTGAGAAACTGTGGGATGATTATGGGCAGTTCTAGAAGTGGAATTGGAAAACAATTGCTCCGATTAAATTTGAAAAATTAAAAGTACAAGAATGATCATTAAAATTCAGAAAATACAAGAATATTAATAATATTACTAATATAATATTAATAAGAATATTAATATTAATAATAATACAATAAGAAAAAATAATACAATATTTTGGTCAGATTCGATTTGCAAAATTATATATAGAATAAATGTTGGAAAAAAGAAATTGAGAATCTATGTGATGAGTATGGGCAGCTCTAGAAGTGGAATTGGAAAACAATTGCTCCAATTAAATTTGAAAAATTCAAAATATAAGAATCATCATTAAAATTCAGAAAATATAAGATGTCTTGTTTTTCATGATAATAAAAAAAATTTTTTAAACAATTATTTACTCTGCGTTAGAAGAAATTGGTAAATACCATTTTTATTTCAGAATGTAGGTCCTTTACTTAGTGACGGGAGTGTAAATACGAAGCTATCGCGTGACTTCGCAAACCTACGATTAGGCAAAGGTACGAGGCGTCTAACAGCCTCGGTGCTCGACGAATCTTGCAGCACTGTTTTGCAAGTGCAACTGGGTCCGAATTAGGATCGACCGATCTCGTAATCGTCCGGCATTGTGATACCCAAACACGATCGGGAACCGATCGCCAAAGTTTCCGCGCTGACGTCACAGCACGTAGAAAGACGTCTTCGTAATTCCACGTGCCGCGTAATCGTCCCCAATTTTTACCTTCCGCCGGCCTACATACCTCCAGCCAATTGACCGTGATTACGCAACCGTCCGATCACTTTTCCTTTTTCTTTTTAATATCGAACAGCTGATCCGGTTCAATCGACGATACGCAAAACAGAAATCGAACAACGCAGCCTAATGAATAATCTTTTAATTGTTCGTTATTTTTCCATATCGGTAGCAGTCTGGAAGAGTTCAAAAACTTTCCACCTTCAGCACTCGAATGGCGACCGAGGCGCCACTAAAAGTTGCTGTATAATTATTCAGAACTAGCTGACCCGACAGACGTTGTCCTGTCTAAATTTCAATAAAGTTTGCGATCGTTACTTCCTGCTACTTGTACCGCTTCGAAGATTACGATTTCTGCAGTTTGTCCGAATTTTCCGACTTTCCTTTGTTAATATTTGTTAACTTAACAAAACAAAAAAAGAATTATGCATATCCATCGTTCGAATCGTGAGTTATGGTCTTGAGTTTATATAGAAATTCCATAGAAAAAGCACTTTCATTTTATCCCAAATTTTCCATTTTTCCGGACAACTTTTCCAATTTTTCTTTCCCTAAAAACCTCATTTGGACTATTACCAACATTTAAAAAGAGAAATTAGCCAAATCAGTCCAGCCGTTTTCAAGTGATGTCGTGACCAACGAACAGCATTTCATTTTTATTATATAGATATTATCTACAAAATCGGTCTCTAATCGCTTACTCACGATTTAGGTATTCTGTGAGGTATTTAAGCAATTTCATATCCATAACATTTAAAAAACCGTAAACACTGAAGGTATTCTAGCTGGGAAGAAATGTTCAATTTTCGAGTTCTCTTATTCTCTTTGTCCTGCTGTCGAGATTGACAGTCCTCAACATAAATCAATTTTATTTCAGCGTCTGCCAAAACGTTTCAAAATAGTTTCCGTCCATTATGTAAGAAAATAGATATTTTTGTGAGTCATCGGCCAAAAGAAGAAGTGAACTATTCTGCATAAAACCCGTTTCTGGAATTTTCCTCTCCAAAGGCAAAACTCGATTAGTTGATAAATGGACAAATTGTTTACGACCATTGTATTGCCATTTCCATAAAAATTTTAAATAATTCAATTGTAAACTGTTTTTTCGATAACTAAAGAGATAAATAAACGTAAAACGGTATATCATTCTTCAAGTGGCTCTGTTTTTCAGTAAAGCGTTTTTTAGAATCTCATGACTGTCAAGCATTCTTCAAATTGATTGCTACTTCGGGCATTTCCGAGTCTCTAGAAGAAGAAAAACATCGTTATTACATTAACCGTACTTTTATTCTTTCTTACATTTTTAATTTTTATTCTCTCGTACATTATCTAATAAATCATGTATGCACAGCAAGATCTATATGACTAATGTGACTGACACTAGTGAATAGCAGTGAAATGACTAATTTCAGCGACGCGGTCTGGTACGTGTTAAGATTTCTAGTTCTCATACTCATAAAAAAAAACAAACACATAAGTTGAAGCAAGATCTAGTTGTGTTCGTGCGAAGTGGTAATCATACTATTTTTACATGTTGCTATGACTCACGGCTTTTGTAATGCTCGACATCAGTGCAAGCATCCCGTGAATACGATTTACGTTGGTTTCACGTAACACGCTTCGTACGATCTCTAAAGCCATTGCGACGCCTCGCGAACTGTCGCAGACTCTATCAAGCAGGTAATGCCCACCCATTCCATAATTCCGACGTTATGTTAACGATGTTGCAGCTGGCTTATTCACGAGAGACGAGGAGTCTGCGATGCTTATCCGTGCAACGGTCGAGATTGAAGGTTTTTTTGATTGAGCCAGGTGCAGTGTTTAACCCCCATCCGTCTGTCGTTTCGCGAACTGAATCTGTCCCTCGGCGTCAAATTGACGGAGCGGTAGAAGATCGATGAAATAACGAGGTAAACAGTTGTTTCTCGATGTATTTTTTATTCTTCGCTTGTGTGTATCGCATTGAAGAAATTAAAGTCTCGAAGTTTCGAATTTACCTACAAATAACAGAACTGTATACCTCATTTCTTATTTTTTTAACTTCCCGATTCAGAGGGAAGTTACTGTAATTACCCCGAAAATTGATTTTTTAGCAGATCTTTACGTTTCATGGTCATTGGAGTCATTTTAGACTATTTTTATCAAATTGTTAGTATATGTGTGTGTATGGCTGTTTGTATGTTATCAAATTTTTCGTTAACGTTTTCTGAAAAAGTAACAACGCGATCAGATTGATGAATGATGCAATCGATGTGCCCCGTCGTAACTTAGAGCTGATTAGATTTTGGTCTATATTGGTCAAGTAGTTTTTCAGATTTTTTAGTTTTTTTAGTTTTTTTTCGAAAGAAGTTCATTCAACAATGCAATTTATACGAGACGATGGAAATTGCCCACCGAATAAACAAACGTAATTATATATATTTCATTCTTATTAAAAAAAAAATTTTTTTTAATTATATAACTAATGCTAATGTTACCGCTTCCAATGCAAGAGTGAGTTATTAGTTATTATAATGATAATAATGTACTGCAACTAACGAATCGGGACGTTCTTTGTGTGGCTCGTAGAGAGTCACACACAAAATAAAATAAAAAAACCATTAATAGCTGTATGCCCCACTAGTTTATTAATATATTATTTCTTAGTAAAATTGTCAAAAAATGCAGAGATATAAAAATTGTCAGAACTGAATGCAATTTTTATTTATTCCAGACCTCTGAAAATAAGATTTCATTCGATTCCACTTTCCTAAAATTTGTCTAAAAAAAATGGCAAACTGCATCGTTCTTTTTAGGCACGCCCTTCGTGCACATAAGCACAAAAATGTTCAATGTAATAATAGATTTCTCGTCAGAGTTTATTGATTTCTTCTTCAATCCGAGGATTTTCACATTGTAATTATCCCGCTCAGTCGTGTCAAAAGAACATTTTAACACTAAATCTCCAAGTAGCCCGCACACGTTGCCTCGTAAAAATAACTAAATTAAGTTTACTTCGACTTCCTGTTCACAATATAATATCCGCCGCACTAAATATATTTATTTAATTATTTACCACGAAAATGACTTTATAATTTCAGTAATTGTAAAGTAAGGAACGTTGAAGAAAATGTTTCGCGTAATAATCACCCTACCTAACCGTTACCCGAGATAGATGAAAGATAAAAGACTGGTGAAACTGTCGTCGCTATTTTTCACGAACTGAATTTTCCAAGAACGGACGCGTGTAAGAAGCTGCCGAAGGGCACGCCAACGAATCTTGAAAAATGCAAGAGCAAGTTTTCACGGTAATCTACTCGCAGAAACCATCCACTGTGCCGCTCAAAGCGACGAGAAATCGCTGCGAACGATCAGCGGGCTCGAGGTCAAAGGGGTTCAAACGGAAGAGGTTTTACGGAAACGCAAGGAAACAGCGTCACGAACCGAGCACGTCCGAAAGTTGCTCAACTTCGAGCAAGATCGAAACGATTCCATGGTTGTTAATTGCCATCGTGTGGGTTGGTCGCTCGATTGCCCGAGGATCACGGTCTCGAGATCATCGAGGCCTCTATGAGTAAGTCTCGCTCGACATTGCCATGTGAATCACGCGCGCACGTTCCACCTTAACTAACTCGCGGATTTACAGTGACGTAATAATCGAGATCGATTCGCTTTTGCATGCCGCGAGGATGATGAGGTTGCCTCGCTGTTGAAACGAAGGAAACTTTTACGGACCAGGTCCGGCAAGAGATATCGCACCTGCACGATGAGGAACAACCTTCGCGTAGAACGTTATTAATTCTCTTTCAATTTTTTTTATTCGAGCAATAAAAATTTCATCGACGAAATATTTTCCATTTTGTTTGATGATCTTTGCCATCTTTCTGGTAGCTTCACAATTCCGCGCTCATAAAGCTTCTGGTCCTTATCGGCGAAAAACTGATCCAACTGCGATTTCAGATCATCATCGCTATACAAGGTGTCCCAAAACTAGAGTAGGAGCGGAAAATGGGAGGTTCCTTGCTTTGTTTAAGAGTTATTAACGAAAAACACGAACCAATCACAGCGGGATCTACAGGGTGTCCCAAAATTCCTCCGACACCCGAAAATGGGAGGTTCCTTGGGTCATTTGAAGCGATATTTTCCTTTACAAAAATGGCGTCCGCGGGTTTGTTTAGGAGTTATTAACGAAAAACACAGACCAATCAGAGCGCGACCTAGACGCGAGTGAGTACAGTCGGCCCGACGCGCCAACTGTCAATTGGCCGAACGTGTCATCGCATATCTAGATCGCGCTCTGATTGGTCCGTGTTTTTCGTTACTAACTCCGAAAAAAGCCGCGGACGCCATTTTTGTAAAGGAAAATGTCGCTTCAAATTAACGAAGGAACGCCCATTTTCCGCTTCTACACTAGTTTTGGGAGACCCTGTAGAATGTTTTACCATTCATAGAGTTTTGTAAACTTCGACTACGGTGGAAGACAGTTCATGACGTAACAAAATAGGTATTTTGTGAGTCGTCGGGCAAAAGAAAAAGTTTCTGTCTAAACACAAAACTCGATTTGCTCATAAATTGATAGATTATGTTTATTGTAAAACTATGTATATAAAAACTCTAGGTATAACACAAATACCATTATTTTCCATAATTGAACTGTTTGTAAACTGTTTTTTCGATAATTGTCAGTTCTTAGTTCGCATGATATTTGCATTTATCTTTTTCTTGTTCGGTTTCTCTCCTTAGTCACCTGCACGATGAGCAACGACCTTCGCGTAGAATGTAGACGGACGCGTACCAGCTATTTTTCTTTCAATCTTTTTATTCGAGCAATGAGCTTTAATCGATCAAATATTTTCCATTTTGTTCGATAATCTCTCGCCGTTTTTTTTGGTAGATTCATAATTCCGTGCTCATAAAACTGCTGGTAAAAACTATAAAACTGTTTCGGCTTACCGGCGAAAAACTAATCCAAGTGCGATTGCAGATCATCATGATTGGTGAATGTTTTAGCATTCAAAGAGTTTTGTAAAGTTTGAAATAAATGGTAAATCCTTCCTAAAAATTGAGTAGATGAAATTCAAGATTGTTGAAATATTAGAAAAATTGAAGATGTGAATGTATAATTTCCTCTCTGGTAAAATCATTAAGAGAACGAATAACATTAAATTTTAAGGTTTCAATTTCTCGAAATCGATGCAGGCAATTTTTATTTTGCAGGAAGATCCGCAGTCTAGAGATCGCTTCCCAACCGAGCTCCAATCATTGTTCACGTGTCACGTGAAAAATACCGCACGTTCCACCTTAACTAACTCGCGGAATCACAGTGATGTAATAATCGAGATCGATTCGAGGATGATCGAGGTTGCCTCGCTTTTGAAACGCGGGTAACTTTTACAGAGCTGGTCCGCCAGGAGATATTGCACCTGCCCCGGCACGATGAGCAACGACCTTCGCATAGTAGATGGACGCGTACCAGCGACTTCTCTTTCTGAGGCCGGCAAAAGTGGGTCATTTCGGGCGGTCAGACAATATACGGTTGCGTTTATCGACGGACAGATGATATTCACGAGCTGGGTATGCTCTGAATTGCATACGCACGTTCGCCGACAGCTTTTTGTCCGCAATTCCTAGCCCCGTCGTGTCTACTCTCTGAAGTTTTTTAAATTGACTATAATATTTTTCTTACACCAAATATGCGGCTAAACATCAAACTAAACATCAAAATCATCAAACAAAATCGCTAAACCTACCACTGCCGGTCAAATAACCGGATATATATTTTTCATCTTACAATTTTTGAAATTATTATTTATTTATTATGAACGCACTGAAGCCCTCTTGCATAAATGTTTACAATAGAGAGAAAAGAAAGAAAAAATTTTTAAAGGACTAGTCTTATAACATAGAAGGGACATGCACAAATTATGAAGTGTTTACATGGAGATTCGATAAATTTCTTAATCCAACCACTTATCGGGATAAAAATTGCACAAAATCTAAACAAGAACCTTGTCATTTTTATAAGCTGAATCATTTTAATCGCCTTTAGCGCCTTTAGTGTTAATGCTGTTCCAAGTATCACCGTAGCCCAGCAATAACGTGTCAAAATTGTACAACAAATCTCGTTTCTTTTCAAATGAATCTTATTTTACAATTATAACTGCGTATCAAGCATTTCATAGATTTTTAAAAATTTTTGTATCCACCAAATGTTTCAACAAATTCGAACATGTCAGAACAGATCATTAGAACGATTAGTTTACTACATGACGTGGACACGAAATTCTGAGTCGGAATTACAATGAAAATAGTAAAAATTATTTTATGTAGGTCTATATTGAAAATGTCAAGAATACATTTTGTAGATCTGCTTCTGAATAATGCAAATTACGCCTCGTAAACGTAAAAATAGATTGTTAAATTCAAAAGAAATTTAGTGCGCCCTCTTCAAACATGAAAATAATTTGAATGACCTTTTTTTACCAAATCTGTTTACGGTGGCTAGGGATGAGCACCCTTGCCCGTTCATGTTGCAGCGCCCCTTCGATGAAGCGCCCGTGTGCGGTGCACGATAAATTAATCTAACACGATAAATTGATCTAACGCTTTTCACTGCTGCGGAACGCATCTTTGCATTATGGAGAAATGAGAAGGATTTTTGCAATCCTGGAAAAGAGACTACCCCGTTAAGTCTTTACTGTGATAATCTTCAAAGTCTCCAGATTTCGTCCTCCAGTGTAATTCGAGTCTAGACGATTTCAACGCGTGTAATCTTTGGCCGCGATATATGTATTGTGAAATGCACTAGGGCGCACAATAACGCGCGCAGTTCGCGTTCCGGTCACGTAGAAGGTTCCCGAGGTAGAATCATTGATCGTGGGTCGGAGATGGTATCTCCTGTTCATATTTCTATATTTCGAAGACAAGGTAGCTCGTCGTCGGAATAGCAGGCTCGTTAATCACCGTCAACATTATTCAATTGTCATCGCGTTATTTAATTCGCTCTGCCGTGTAATTTCCTTCAACGCGTTTGACCTAGATGTGGAACTTTGGACCGCCGCAGCCCGGACGGAGAAAAAATAATTGCGTTACTTTCAGGTAATGACGTCTCTCCTCCGTGAATCGCCTCGTATTCCGTTTCACGAGTGCTCCGTTGGTTCGTCCGTTGGTTTTCCCCCCGTGCGCGATTTTTATCGGTCCGAGTGAATCACAACGAGCATTGTAGCCCGCGTTGCATCCTAATCCGGGCGTGTTATCTTGTTCTTCTTTTCGCAGTGGGCAAGAACAGGTATTTACAACGATGCGATGGAACTGATCAAACTGTGGCGCAACAGTTCGTGCTTCCGCTCTCCAATGAACGGCGATCGCTTCGTTAGATCGAGTGCGGGTGCGAAACTTTTACGTCGATCTATACTTTTAAGGGAGTAGACTCCTTTTTTCAGGACTGCGAGTGTGCGGATTCGCGTTCTCATTTCTCGATAATACAAAAATAGTGGTTCTCACTAGTCGATAACGCTAGATACAAGATCGATCTACGTCCTTTTTTCGTTTAAGAGACGTAATTTCGTTATTCGGCAATGTAATTTGCATTATTCGGAAGCATAAAACTGCGCATGTAGCTATGATAATACAGGGTGTCCCAAAATAAGTGTAACTCCCGGAAATGGGTGGTTCTTTGGACCATTTTATCAACAAAACAGTGTTGCGGGAAACCATTTTTCGTCCTCATATGAGCATATTTTGAACTGCATAAAGGTTCTTTTGACAGAGGAAGGTCGATCGTAGGTCGCTCAGCTCATGATTCAAGTCGAAAAAATCGTTTTGTATTAGAAAAATACATTAGAATCTGCGGAATTTTTCTTCATTTTTCCCCCTACTTTGGACGCTCATATTATTAGATATAAACATAATCTAACAAAATCATGAGCTGAGCGACCTGCGATCAACTTTCCTCTTTAGAACGAGCCTTCACACAATTCGTAACATGCTTCTATAAAAACAAAAAATGGTTTCCCGTAAACACGGTTTTCACTTGTTTTTCTAGTAATAATCTAAGTAATATGCTAGTCATATCCATGGGTCTGGTACCCCCTTAAGGGGGTAGAGTACCCACGTGACCATGGTATTTTTCAGTGTGACCAACCCCCGCGCGGAAAACCAATTTGGCAACAGTGATGAACATACATCTGTTGAATCTAACGCTTCAATTTCGCTATAATTACAGGTTTTTTTCTTTTAATCATAATCTTTATTGCTATTAATGCATCCGAGTGTCTTCATGCCCTTTACACTTTTGTTGTAAAGAAACTACGCTGATAATTCTCCTGACTAAGCGCCATCTCGTCCAAGTAGCTGAACTAAAATTGCTTCTACTCACCCTTCATGAAGGGAATCTGGGAAACAATTGAATGCGATCACGGGAACACACCTCACATCCTCATACGATTTTATATTGAGCTGAGTGAGGGCTCATTTGAAAGAGGAAGGTTAAACGAAGCGCGCGTGGGTCCCTAAATAAGCAGGAAAAATCTTTTTGTGATCGAAAAATACATTAGAAAATCCGGAATTTTTCTTCATTTGTTTTCCCTACTTTGGACAGTCACATTACTGGATATAAACATAATGTAACTGAAGTTGGACCCACGCGCGCTTCGTTTAACCTTCCTCTTTAGAATGAGCCCTCACTCAGCTGAAAATATAATCATATGACGACGTGAGGTGTGTTCCCGTAAACCCCTGTTTTCACTTGTTTTCTGGTAATATTCTGGTTAGATTCTAGTAATGTCACGTGGGCACTCTACCGCCTTAAGCGGGACCTGTCGCCGAGTCGGACTCCGTTCGCTATAGCCGGGCTCTGATTGGTCCGTGTTTTTCGATAATAACTCCTAAACAAACCCGCGGGCACCATTTTAGTAAAGGAAAATGTCGCTTCAAATGACAGAAGGAACCTCCCATTTCCGGGAGTTACGCTTATTTTGGGACACCCTGTATAGAATAATGCAAATTACGCCTCGTAAACGGAGAAGTAGGACGTTCGAGGGCGACAGCACCTGGTGTTTACGAGAAGTAGAAGCGTTAAGTCGCGAACAGACACGTTAAATGTTCCTCAATGTCTGAAATCGATCACCTCGGTGTCCCGTGCGAAAATACAATTTCGTTTTCATACGAAAATTATTTTTTCACGCTGAACCACTCCCTTTCCGTACAGCCAATTACGAGATAAGCTGCGTAACGTGTATACGACGCGTAAATGAATTTTTACGTAACGTGAAATCATAATCGCAAGACGATAAAATATGTAATGTCTCTCATGCGATGTTCTACTCTCCAAACCTACAGTGGAAATATGTAAGATAACTTACTCGTTTCTGAATGTCCGAAAGTTAAAAATTTAAGAAAAATATATGTATATGTTTCAAACTGCTTGTGTACTAGCTTACGATTATTTATATGTACAGTATTTTATCGGTATATGTCCCAAATGTCTACCACGTAAATGTTCCGGAGATATCATCGCTACTGCGAGATCTACCCCCTGAGGGGCCATGAAGCTTGAGAGGCCTCGGTCGTCGAGAAATATGACACCATGCGGCTCGGTTATGTCGGTGACACCACACTAATCGGAAATTCAAACTTCTTTATTTTTTATCATTGTTTCACGGAACTTCGATGACCATATTTGTGGCATTTTTCTAATAAAAATCATACCAACGTGCCGACGACTGCGAGTCTCCGCGTCTCTTTTACACAAGTAAATATCATCGAAGTTATATCATATCTGGTATGATTTTTATTGAAAAAATGCCACAAATAAGGTCATCGAGGTCCCATAAAAATAATGAAAAATAAAGAAGTTTGAAATTCTGCTTGAAAACTCAAAGAATAGTATCCCTGGCGTATAAATACTCTGCGCAGACACGTGTCGAGGACTTATATCGATAAAATACTGTAATTATATGCTTATACGAAAGTTAAAATGTCTGGAGAATAATTAAAGAAAAAATGTCAGCTCCATCTTTAGAAACGTTGTTCCTATCGGATAATACTATTGTCAACTAAAACCGTTGTCGGTTAAATTCGCCGACGGTCAAAGTTATTGTCGGTGAACAAATGTATTGTAGAATAATCACCGAATCGAAAGCTGTAACAGTAGCAGCCGGCAAACAGGAACGGTACAACGATCGAAGATTGACGCAAACCGCATCAAATGCATTATATAACGTATAATAATGTATTGAGAAAAATAATGTACGGCAAAATAAACTCTACCTTGAGATTCTAATTGCATTAAATTTAAGAAAAAAAAACAAAAATTATGTAATGAAAGATGATTATTCAATATCACGTACTTGTCTCTGGTCTATCTGTGATTTCCGTTTTCACATCACTGTTCACGACTACACCGCAATTACTCATTTCGAAAACAAAAATAATTGCGATGCATATACAGGACATACGACGACGCATATACGACTTGCATTTTTTGAGAAGTTGGAACAATTCATTTACTAAATGACGTGACAAAGAAATTTTGAAGAAATTGCGATTGTTTACAACTTTTTTATATGGGTCAATATTTGAAATTTAAAAAATACGTTTTGTATATCCGCGTCAATTGTACGTATTCTGGATAATTCATATTGGACTCCAGTTATAGGTTGAAAATCGTGAAAATCTGCGATTTTCACCATCTTCTAACGTTTGCATACCGATGTTGGTAAAATTTTCCGAATACGTATAATGGACACAGATCCACAAAATGTACTTTTCAAATTCTCAATACTAGTCTCTATAAAAAGTTGTAAACCATAATTTATAGTATTTTCTCTGTAACTCCGACCGATTGCAATTTTTCAAAAATTTTTGTTAATAATTGCTCTAACTTCTCAAAAGATATCCCAGTCGTATGATCCGACATTAAAAAACTTATTCTCCTTTTAATAGTGTCCGAATATTCACTCGTTCAAGAACAATTTCTTGAAGACTGTACCATTATTCAAATCATTGTTTACGTTATTAAATGTGTCGGTGTCTAACCAATTACTAAACCTTCAAGTATTGCATAAGGTATTATATCAATTTCATAGCCATAAAATGAAAAAAAAATCGTACAGAATGGACGTGAACGATGTTGGCAATAATTTTAAATTACGCGAATTCTCCTTTTCATGAAATCCTTAAAGATAGTTTGTGCAATTCTTATTAGGATCCGGTCCAGTTTGACGCAGAGTTATAAACGCTCCGTCTAAATGGATCTCGGCTCATTGTTTACAACGATGATTAACTTCGACATGATAGACTCACGAATTAAATGCACAGCGACGTGGTCTAATCAGGAGATTAGTGTAGATAGGAAGAACAGAGAAACTACGTTTCCGGAGTGAGTACAACTTCACACTTCGGTTGAGCAGATGCGACTCGCACGCGCACGCTCTTCGCGCTCGGCTATTGTTCGAAGAAGATTATAAAAGCGAATCCTCGTGCACGGTTGCACGGAGCGTGATATTACTATTTCGTGTACTGCGCGCGAAGGTCGCGTAGATTTTTAATTTCCCGTTGCTCATTACCCTTGATTAATTCGGGTTACATCATAATCAACGCGCGCTTATTACATCGCTCGGCGAGAAGTAACGTTCTCACGTGACATTGCGTGTGTACGTTTCTCGTTTATCGATCTCTTTCGTCTCCACAGAACCCGTTTCGTATCGATCGTCCGTCATAAAACTCGGTTTATACACATATATGTTTTTTCTTCTCGCGTCCGATTGTTAACAGCAGCGTAAAACAATCGCAACTATTTTTGCTAATCATTCATCGTATTCTATCAACGAACTTCACATTTCCGTTACGATAAAAGTTTAATTTTCCGCTCATTCGCGCTCTTTGTTTACAAGCTTTTGTTACTTGATTTCTTCAATTCGTCAATTTTCACGTGTAACGAGTTCCGAGCACTTGGAGCCGACAGCGAGCACGTATAAATGAAAATAGAATAAACGGAAGAGGCTTTTCTAAACAGTCGTGGAACTAGGGAGCCTATCGTTAGCACAGATCTCCGGGAATTCATAAAACGCTGGAACAGTTAAATAATAGAAAGTATAAACATCGAACCGCGTTTATTCCCACCGGTTCGAATCGAAACTGCGGTGTTCGATTACGAGATTATCTCCGACAGTGAAACCTATGACCGGTAATGCATCAACCGTTCGTTCGATAACACCTTAGCGGTTTCATCTCCGCCGAGAAAACCAGTGAAAGTGTGGAGGATATAAATTCATGGAGAGTTGGTGGCGAGCCATCGTTGCGCGTCGCGTCGGATTTAGAAGACAACGAGGACCGACGCTCTGAGAATAGCCGATATCGAAGAGGAATTACTCTACCGGAAGCGATTCTACGTTACGCGAGTCACCGTACGGTTGGCGGGAAGTATAATATACCGGTTTTGCAACGAGCTATGCCACGGAACTCTCCCGTTGGCTCGGTCACGCACCGGCATACTGCCTTAAAGACACATTACACGAGAGAGAGAAAGTGACTTCTCCCTTCGCATTAAGTAATCCGCTGGTCGATGTATGTAAAACGAAAAAGTAATCGAGCTGTAGGAACCCGGAGGGGCAGTGACGTCATCGTACCACTTCCTTCCCCGTGTTCAGCCATCGTAAACGGGATCTTGGCCCTTCTAAATAGCACACCGACACCGAAGGAGCTTAATTAGAGCAACGCGATTCCTCATCGAATCGTAATTGCGAACGCCCGCTTCGACGTATCGATCACTTTAGCGACGAGCATCGTCGTCCCTCGGACGCTTATTGCCACCGCCAGGCGAGCTAACGGCTCGTGCTCTTTTTTCCTCGTTACCAGACGTTTGAATTAAGCATTTTATCGCCGGTTTCTTTGATCACGTCGGGAGCCCTCGTCGGGGCTACGCCTTTGCCACGAACCGCTTTCATCCAGGGAATTGTCCAAGGAACTGCTAAGAAAGATTCAACCCAAGCGGAAAGCTTCGAGAGCTTATCAAAAGTGTAGCGGATCAAATGGGAACAATGTTGGAAATAATCTTAGATTACGCGAATTCTTATTTTCATGAAATACTTAAAGAGTTTCTTAGTATACATACGTAGGTATTAGAAGAGTAAGTTTAAACTTTGGGACCTTTCCAGTGGTGACTCAGAATCATCACTAAACATTGATGTATCATTATTCACAATATTGTTTACATTATTAAATATGTTGGTGTCTAATCAATAGTGTGCGGATCTTTACGCATACGTAGGAAAATTGAGCAAATGAGATTGAAAATACTAGGAAAATTTAAAAAATTGAAGATGTCAATATATGATTTGTCATCTATCAAAATTGTTGAAAGTTTATGTAAAATGGGATACCAACTACCTCTAAGCACTGACATGTTTATAGCAAAACCTAACATTAAGGCTTGTATTTATATACATCATTTTTTGAAAGATTGTAATCTTTCCATTTAAACCTTAATTGCTTTTTGTTTATCAATATCAACTACTGTATGTATTAATTGTAATTTATATTTGTACAACAGAAATAGATCTCTGTTGAGATCTGAAATAAAGTATAATGTTCAAAAGCTCAAACTTTTAGATTCTTTATGTAAAATGGGTTACCAACTACCTCTAAGCACTGACATGTTTATAGCAAAACCTAACATTAAGGCTTGTATTTATATACATCATTTTTTGAAAGATTGTAATCTTTCCATTTAAACCTTAATTGTTTTTTTGTTTATCAATACCATATACTGTATGTATTAATTGTAATTTATATTTGTACAACAGAAATAGATCTCTGTTGAGATCTGAAATAAAGTATAATGTTCAAAAGCTCAAACTTTTAGATTCTTTATGTAAAATGGGATACCAACTACCTCTAAGGGTTGACATGTTTATAGCAAAACCTAACATTAAGGCTTGTATTTATATACATTATTTTTTGAAAGATTGTAATCTTTCCATTTAAACCTTAATTGTTTTTTTGTTTATCAATACCATCTACTGTATGTATTAATTGTAATTTATATTTGTACAACAGAAATAGATCTCTGTTGAGATCTGAAATAAAGTATAATGTTCAAAAGCTCAAACTTTTAGATTCTTTATGTAAAATGGGTTACCAACTACCTCTAAGCGTTGACATGTTTATAGCAAAACCTAACATTAAGGCTTGTATTTATATACATCATTTTTTGAAAGATTGTAATCTTTCCATTTAAACCTTAATTGCTTTTTGTTTATCAATATCAACTACTGTATGTATTAATTGTAATTTATATTTGTACAACAGAAATAGGTCTCTGTTGAGATCTGAAATGCTTAATAAAAAAAAAAAAAAAAAATTGTTGAAAGACGAAATAACATTCTGTTTGGTTTCTATTCCCGGTAATCGATACAGATAATTTTTTATTATGCTTGAAGATCCGCAGTCTACTAATCAAAAAATCATACAGAATAGACGATAGAGAAATCATATAGAACAATGTTGGAAATAATGAACGTGACATGAAATTCCATTTCGGTTTTGTCAATGTATAGTTGTTGGAGAACATGTAGGCATACAATAGATATAAACGTTCTCTTTTTTTAGAAAATTATGAACTACGATAACAGTTCTAATCACTGAAACCATAAAATAAATCGTAGGGCAAGGGTTGAAACGGTAAGAAGTTGTTGGCAGCAAAATTGAAAAATAATTCGGAGTGCGAAAGGTTAACTCTTGGGAATGTTGTATTCACGCGGCGGACACTATTCATATCCGGGTCTCACACATAGAATCGAAAATTGCTGATCACGACGAATTCTCGACAACGCCACCGGGCGATAAAACGATTTCATTCGACGACGACAACAAACGGCCAGGATTTAATGTCTTATTTGCGGCCACCATCGTGTTGCGTAAAAGATTGATTGAATTGCGGCTGCAGGTAACGAGTAGAGTCTGCATGATTCAGAAGACCGACGAGCGAAAACAGAAACTCGGCACGGCTTGACATCATCGCGCATACCCGCATCATCGACAAAGCACGCCGCGGTGCTCCCGAGAGTTTCACGGTTGCAGTCGTGACTTTCCACGAATCGTTTTCTCCCGAGACGCTCGCGTTCGACCGTTTGCTGAAGGCGCGTTGATTTACGTCGAAAAAGAAAGAAAAAACCCCCGCGGATCCACAGAGGATCGACGTCAGAGCGTCGTCGGCGAAACTCTGCTTCGAGGTTGCAGCCCGAAGGTTAAGTCAACGATGAGAAAATCGTTAAAATCGCGCTCCGTTGCGTCGTCCTGCCATTCGACGTATACGCGTGTCAGCGTCTGCGAATTCGACGGATTTCATTGGGTCTTGTTTTCGAAAGGTCGGCTCGATACCGTCATTGCGGTTCCAGCACTAACCACCGGTTCGACCGGCTGAATTAAACCAACATTTCTTGTTTACGAGTTCTCTTAACACCTTAGGCGTCCAACAATCCGTCAAGTCTGTAAGTACTACCGGAAACGTTTCAACGCGATCATTTCCCCCAGACACCGCCAGAAGGAACAACTAGTTCTCTGTTATAGGTATTCGAACGTAACAGCGGTGACAAGTGAACCGATTAAAATTACGCAATGTTTTCTGAGTCAAACTGATTGATATTCCGTACGTGCTAGACACTTTTAGAGCACCGATAAATATTGAGCAGATTGCGTCAGGTTGGATGAGAGCAAGGTTAGTTACTCACATTTTATAGCGTAGTTCGTTATAATCTATAGATGCCTTTTCTTGGTTTCGATTGTATGTCGATTAACGCTTTGAACGAGGTGGAAATTTCTTGATAAATTGACCAACAGTAACTACAACTCGAGTAAACGTTCGAGTCTACGTGAATTCGTATTCGTCACATTTAAAAAATGATCACTCAGCTGTTCGCACTCGGAGAGATTTCATACCCAGATCAAAGAAAGGGTTTGTTGCTTTGCAAAGAAAGGGTAAACGAGAATAATGATGTATAGATTTTCTACGGTTTGTTTAACGCTTTATTCTCCGCTGGCTTTCAGACGATCAATTACATCGCAAATACCTAAACATCTGCCGGCGTGTAATCATCATACTTCTCGATTTCACAAGTGGTGATTAATCTCTCCAAGGACGAATTCTTTAGGACTAAACAGCGACGATTTTAACCTCTACTAAAAACTCCACTACTACACCGACGCTTACGGTGTTTGTTCCAGTATCTAGGACTTTCTCAATACTCGACCGTGAGTTCGGAAATACTGTGCAGGGTGATTCTGGAAGCTGGGACAAGTTACTGCTCCTTTTTTAGTGAAACTAGAAAAACTTCGTACGACCTTATTTTTATTGTAGATGCACTCGTCAGGTGCAATTGCACTTTACTCTTTAATGCAACCCAATTTTTTTGTTAAACCAATCGATCCCTTTTATTATCCTACGGATAAAAGTACAAATCCAAGGTCATCGAAGTGTCAAAACTTCACGAGGTATTTGACATTTTGTGAATCAGAAACGTATTTCACTACAACGTTACTACCTACTTTACTCTGACAAATAAAAAATGTCAGATATCTCACGAGGTATTGACATATCGATGAACTTAGTACTTTTATACGTAGGGATTGATTGATTTAACAAAAAAATTGAGCTAGGTGCATCGATGCATGCACATAAAAAATTAGATCTAGGAAGTTGTACATACAGTGACATATGATATTTTCCTCCATCGTTTTCTTTTTTTACTCGAAGTCAGATATCTCGCGAGGTATTGACATATCGATGAACTTAGAACTTTTATACGTAGGGATTGATTGATTTAACAAAAAAATTGAGCTAGGTGCATCGGCGCATGCACATAAAAAATTAGATCTAGGAAGTTGTACATACAGTGACATATGATATTTTCTTTTTTTACTCGAAGTCAGATATCTCGTGAGGTATTGACATATTCGATGAACTTAGTACTTTTATACGTAGGGATTGATTGGTTTAACAAAAAAATTGAGCTAGGTGCATCGGTGCATGCACATAAAAAATTAGATCTAGGAAGCTGTACATACAGTGACATATGATATTTTCCTCCATCGTTTTCTTTTTTTACTCGAAGTCAGATATCTCGTGAGGTATTGACATATCGGTGAACTTAGTACTTTTATACGTAGGGATTGATTGGTTTAACAAAAAAAATTGAGCTAGGTGCATCGGTGCATGCACATAAAAATTAGATCTAGGAAGTTAGTACATACTGTGACATATGATATTTTCCTCCATCGTTTTCTTTTTTTACTCGAAGTCAGATATCTCGCGAGGTATTGACGTATCGATGAACTTAGTACTTTTATACGTAGGGATTGATTGGTTTAACAAAGAATTGAGCCAGGTGCATCGGTGCATGCACATAAAAAATTAGATCTAGGAAGTTAGTACATACTGTGACATATGATATTTTCCTTCATAGTTTTCTTTTTTTACTCGAAGTAAGATATCTCGTGAGTTATTGACATATCGATGAACTTAGTACTTTTATACGTAGGGATTGATTGGTTTAACAAAAAAATTGAGCTAGGTGCATCGGTGCATGCACATAAAAAAAAAGATCATAGGAAGTCAGGACATACTGTGACATATATTTTCCTCCATCGTTTTCTTTTTTTACTCGAAAATGAACAGTAACTGGTCCCAGCTCCAAAAATCACCCTGCATACCAGTACATTTCCACGAAGCATTTACATGAACTTAATTGAACCGAGATAAAAAAAATCACCGAATATCTGCGCTAAAAGTTGAGAAACAAGATAAACGCGAGAACGTTGCAAACGAATGATAAACACCTCCGGACCGAGCGCTCGATCAGGCTGAATAATGGAATTCGAGGCGAGAAGGATGAAAGGGCAACGGTAGGAGAAAACGTAACGAAATAAAAAAAGAAGAACGATCAAGGAAAGAGTCGAAGGGAGGGTTCCTTTCAGTCGGTCGAAAGTTATACGACGTCCGAGGTCATCGAGTTCCACCCATGCGATCGCTATGTCCGCGTTACGATGCTCGCGTCTACTATTACGCGCGCGTTTTCTACACGCTTGGCGCGGCACATAAGTGGTTGCGCGCAAACACTCGCAACAATGCTGTCGATGCCGTAACAATATGGATGCTGGAAAATTCCGATCCGTCGCGATCTACGATTTACAATCCCGAAAAGACGCGTCGACTCGTTGTCCCTTTCTCTTGCGTTCGTGCAAGCTTCGACCGAACCGTGGGAGAAAAGCAACACGATTTTCGAAATCGCGGCTACACCGACTCGTCGGCGCACGCGATCGGGTCGACTATACTTGCGACATCGCCGGTCACGGTGGCTCCAAGCTGCTGGGCCGTGGGCGTCCTTTAATCCACGTCCGTGAGCCTCTAATAATTTATTCAACGACGGACGAAGCGCGTTTATTATTCGTGGAGAAAAGCCGAGCGAACGGAGAATTCGTGGTAGCCTGTTGATTCCCGCGGCTGAATCGGTCAATTACGATCAAACGAGACGCACAGCCTGTTGGCCCGGGCGGGCGTATTCGATCGGATCGGAGCGTTTAGCTCCGGAATGCGGCCAAACCGTGCAATCGATGCTCCACATTCGCAACGCAACGTTGTTATTCGCGTTTCTGTACTCACTTCGGTCCGTATGCTAGGATATTCTCGCCCTTCGGTGGTCGCAGCCGGTTAATGGCAGCTCGTTTCGTACACCGACAAAAGCGTGACACCGTTCCGCGAGGCACGCTCGAAACTGTCGGGTGTCGGGCACGGCGCGCGGCGCCAGTCACGGAAAATCAAACGCGTTCTCCAGGCGCGAACGGGGGTTTCGCGAAACGACCACGAAGCGCGGCAGCCTGGAAAATCGGTGGTTTTAATTCGGACACGAGGTCGCGGGCTCGAGTGGTACCTTCGGGACGGACTCGCGCGATTTCAGGCCGGGGTCTGAGTGAAACTGAAATGGGTAAAACCGACAGCCGGAGCTCTTTCTCTCTTTCTCTTTTTGTCCCCGGCCTCGCTCTCGGCTCCCTCCCTCCTTTGACTTGGTCTCACCGATTATATCCCCCTCTCCCCATCCTCATTCTCTCTGTCCGTCTTTCTCCGTACTTTGGTTATTTTGCTCCCCTCTCGGTCTCGACGCTGCTTTAACTTCTCCTTCGCTGACACTAGCTCACTCTCCCTTCTCCCCTCTCCTTATTCGAATCTCTCTCCCCCCGTTTACCAACTCGCCTGCGAGTCATCGTTTAACAAGCGCGGACGGACCCCGTGTGTACCTGTGTCTACACACAATCGCGTGCCAGGGCTTCTATGAGCAGCGCGTGTAACCATTGTGCGATCCGACGCACGGAGAATCCGTCGAAGATCCGACCAGCTACCGAAAGTGGGGTACGAGACGACAACGTCCGTCGTCTCGGACCAAACGCGGGGAACGCACGTTTTCTCGTTTTGGTTCTTTCGTGTTGACACAGATGCGTAAATTTGCCGAACGATCGAAACCGATTAGCTCGACCCGACGACCAGCAACGCTCTTATCACTCGCAAACAGGGTGAGGTGCTATTAAGGGTACCGGGTCACCGGTGGTTCTCTGGAAAGATAGGTTTCACAATGGATTCTACATGATCGACGCTTGTCTCATGGTAACACGCTTCTAGAACACTTGTGACTGCAAGAAAACCTGGCTAATACGGTTATTCGTGACTGTGACGCCACTCCGGTGCCAGTTACCACGTAGTCGACGTTTTCGTGCTACGCTGGCTCTCGCCAAAGTGAAAACTTGTATTTGCCGGGCGCTAATTCTTCAGGGAAGGCGGTGAATTGGGGAAACAAACTTCTCTGAAATGCTACTCATTCGTCCCTTGCTGTGTTTCAACGAGTCGGACCTGAGATGAAGATTTAAACAAAGTGTAACAAATATGAATGTTGCGTCTTTATTTTTAATGAAATAAAGTCTGATAGTCGTACGAAAAATATGAATTTTCTTTTCCCTTCTACTTCTCCTTCAGTTTTGAGGATACAGATTTTTAAGGGTATTTTTGAGGATACAGAGTTTTAATCACTGTTAAATTTTCTTTTTAGACGCAATTTCCTTTGAAAAAGGTTGAAATCAGAACCGAAACGTCGGATATATTGTAAAATAGCTATATTTTTGTAAAAATAGATCGAAATCGTTGCACCGATAACATTATTTCAAGATTATTTAATCACTGTAACTGTAAAGAAAATATTACGGAAAGAGGTTAAGGGAAAAGGATATCGTTAACGATACTCGTTGACATTCTTAATCGCGTTCCTGAGAAGCGTAATTACAGCTAGCTGTTATCAATTTATATGGAATTATAAAGAGGCGACGAAAACAAAAATTATTCCGAGTTATGGTGATACACCCCATTATGTAGTCTACGGTATGATCATCCACGGCCTTCGCCACTTGAGTTCTTGTTCTGTCTCGTTGTCTGTAACAACTATTTCCAACGCATGTGCCGCGGCACAACATTAGGCCGCGTTAACTCTTTAACGAGCCGTGAAACAGTGGCTGTCACTTAACTTCATATCGAGGGAACTGATTACTTCGTAAGAAAAGCGATCGTATTATTTTTGTTCATAATGCAACTTAGATCGAAAGGTTTAGATTAAGATTTTGCTGGAGGTTTGGTTATCGATTGTCCAGGAAGGTAAATTTCTAAGACCATAAAGGAACAATTAAACGAACGGTGAGTATAGTGGTAGGAGTAATTATTCAGTGGCCTTGAGGCACTAATTGATTTTAACCCTGCCATGCTGTAATCGACGCTGCGCGGCGCGTGTGTACTCGCGCGCTTGTGCGTAGGAAGGGTAAATGCTTCCATGGGGCACCATCCTGTGTCGATTCAAAAATCGAACGAAACAATTAGTCTGAAAGCTCGTATGAGTTTCGTGAAAATTTTAACACGTGTCAGAGTAGATACAGTCAATTAGCTATAGCAAATCTATAATAATTACAGTACGTAACTTCTAAACTGTGTGAAAAAATGTTCGACGTATCTCTTTCAAAGAATTACCTTTTCCTAAGAATTTTCTAAGTACGAGGAGATTAACAGAACAATCATTACGACAAATTATCATTTCTCGACCGAAGTTTTATTAAACAAATTGCTTTAGCTAGTGTGAGATTTGTATAGGTGCTGGCGTGACCAGTAACGTGTTAACAATCTATTAACTTGAACACAATAATGACATGATACAGATTTTGCAAACGGAATTAAGCTGCCAAATTTATTCAAGCGTGTAAAATTATTTTACACTGTGCTCTCTTCGAAAAAGAGTGTTAACGTGTTAACAATATATTAACTTGAACACAATAATGACGTGATACAGATTTTGCAAACGTAATTAAGCTGCCAAATTTATTCAAGCGTGTCAAATTATTTTACACTGTGCTCTCTTCGGAAAAGAGTGTTAACGTGGTAACAATCTATTAACTTGAACACAATAATGACGATATACAGATTTTGTAAACGTAATTAAGCTGACAGATTTATTCAAGAGTGTAAAATTATTTTACACTGTGCTCTCTTCGGAAAAGAGTGTTAACGTGTTAGCAATCTATTAACTTGAACACAATAATGACGTGATGCAGATTTTGTAAACGTAATTAAACTGCCAAATTTATTCAAGCGTGTAAAATTATTTTACACTGTGCTCTCTTCGAAAAAGAGAAAACATTTTTGTTTTTAGATATTTTTCCCTATACACATTTTTATATCTGCCCGATATAAATGCTTTTCTACATTTTACACGAAACTAACGAAGTAGTTGACTTAAACGAGCTCACGGTGCTCCAATAATCTAACCGTCTATTCATATACCGTCCACCCACTAGCGGCAAGAATTATTGAATCATATGTAAGTATGTAATACATATGTACGGAAGAACTCGATAGAGTTCCACGCCACCAGTTATTGGATCGTGCTTCGATGTTCCACTTGTTTTGAATAAGTCGATACTGTATATTCTATTTATTTCCAATCAATCCGCGTACCTTGTAATCTGACACCATCGATATCATCATTTTTAGTAGGACATTAGATAGGGGAGAGTGGAGTGACTAGATATACGTAGGGAGGTTTCCTGCAATTTTATATTTCTCACCTGATAAACAAAATAGAACGCGCGTGTACAATTATTCGTACAACTTTTAGGAACGAATAACTTTTTCAAAATTCGACCTAACAGCTTCAGTTTTTTTTAGGACGTTATAAGCTAGCGTGCAAATAATTTTTTTAAATTGTTATTAGTCGAAGTTGCGAAGGAAAAAATACAGGTCACGATTTTAAAATATGTATTTGACGCATAAAAAAGCTATGAGCATTGTCAGATGTAAAATCTTTGATTATATTATTAATGTATAGCTTTATATTAAAATATGTATTTGACGCATAAAAAAGCTATGGGCATTGTAAGATGTAAAATCTTTGATTATATTACTAATGTATAGCTTTATAACCCGCTATGGGGAGTTCCAATTAAGCTTTCAATAAAAAAAATAAAAAATCTTTGATTTTAGGTTTTGCGGTTCATTCGAATCGTAAATTCTTAGAATTTTTGCAATTTTCAATCAATCATATTTCGTAACAACCTTGATCGATTTCGATGAAACTTTCTACATGCACTAACTTAGACATACCAAAGGCACGAATGAAATTTTAACAATCGTGATCTTTACTTCTTCCTTTGCAAATTCTCAAAAAAAGTTATTCATTTTTAAAAGGTGTACAATTACTTTGTGCACCCACTGTAGCTTCAGTACGACGGGATAAATTATAAGTCTTTCAATCAGGTTTGTTGATCCGAAATTTTTTACTCGGAAAAATGTGTTATTTCACGTGGTACCGCACACGTGTGATCAAAGTGACAGAATTCAATAAAATATTTGGTAATTATTCCGAGTAGGAGTTCCCACCGATTTGACCTTGAAATAGGTCGTCAAGGTCTCCGTTCCGAGTAACTTTCTGCCGTTGATTTTCGAGATATTGAAACGGTAATGTGTCTGGTCGAAAGTAAGTAGATTGTTTCTCTGGAAATATCGTGGTTGGTCCGAATTCGTTTCACGTTATTCCGACGACAGTCTTAGGAACGTTTAAACACCTGAGCGGGAGAACGACAATTTCAGCCGATGAGTATCAATGTTATAAATGGTGGTGGGCTCGTTCCACGGAAACGCATAAAAGTCGTCTGTATTATTTATATCCTGTCCGACGCACCTTCGTCATCGTAATTATTTTTTCCTCCCCTTCTCCGCCCGTGACTATAAGTTGACCCAGTAAGCAAAGATAATTTTCTCCCACAACCGTAATGGACAATTAAAGTGTACGGGACGTCTATGAGTGGAAAACGCACGGGCACACGCTTTCTTTTTTTAGAAAACACGATCTTTGCATTTCCAAGGTGTCGCAACGAATCCGAATGGTCGATAAACATGTGAAAACGCGGTGAGTCCTTCGTTATTCGGATTCACACGTTCCAACTGCCGTAAGTATCGCCGGTAAACATGGCTGAAGTTGATTTCAAAGAACTGCCATAGGGTAACTGCACCAGTGAATGAACATTTAAGAAATTGTTCAGGAAAATATTTTATTTAAAAAAAAAACTATGTGAATTAAAGGAATCTTATATATGCCAAATAGCTCCCTATACTTCATTTGTCAAAAATAAATGAACACAAATACAATGAAATTATTATTATTCTTCTTTATTAAACGTTAAATCAAAAATATGAAAAATACCAGTCAATGAACACTACATTCTAGTAATCGAATAATGCTAGTCCAATCAATGAACAAAATTACTAAACAATATTCTCCTATTTATTTAACTCTTTAATCACAATTTTATCGCTAGTATGCCGTCCGGGTTAAAATTTGTTGAAATATACAAAAGCGTTCATTTACTGGTGCAGTTACCCTACCGTGTAACATGTACATTTTTATTATTGCAATTAATCCTCCGCACTCGGAGCTATTTTAACTCGAAAATCAAACGTTTCTGCTGATGCAGAATATCTCAATTATCTATGATTTTTTTAATTTGGTAGATACGAAATTGATATAGTACCTCACGCAATACTTAAATGTTTAGTAATTCGTTAGATATCGACGTAAACAATATTTTAAATACGAGTACAGCAATTTTTAGCGACGCCTCAGAGACGCCACTCGAGTGCTAAAGGTTCATTTGTTTCGTCTCAAACACAGATTACACGGTCCAACAGCCAAAAATGGTTTCGATTCTCACTACGCAATTCTTATAGAATTTTCCGCGCTGATTCCGAATCTGGTCTTAGATTTTCTCCTAGACGCACAGTTTTTGAGAAATTTGAGTTTGAAAAAAAACATATTTTTCGACTTTGAACGAAGATTGTGATGTTATTATAAAAGATATTGTATTGTTCTTTACAGCGAAAGATTCTCTAGACTTTCTCGAATCCAGAGATGCGCAATAGTAATACATTATGATTGTTTAAACACGTTTAAACAAACATTGAAGACGGAGATGCACCGCTTTTGTACCATTTTTTGATGATTCTTTTTCAGACGCAAAAATGTCTCTTTGAAAAAGATCCACATGGGGATCGAAACGTTAGGAACATGCTTAAATAATTGCACACTTGTTGTTTCCTATAAATGATCGAAATAATAAATTTCGATCGAGAAGAATTTATCGTTCACATGACTACAGCGTGAAAAATTTGGAAGTAATCCAAACTGACTCTAATGATATAGTTTTAATCGTTCACATTGCGCAAGTTATTAATGATTTATGGTAATCGTTGTGGCTGAACAATTTTTTCACAAACTTTTCGTGAAGTGATACATGGGCGGGTCTTGCCCTGGAACGTGTCCACACGCTTCCGTCATCTCCGAAGTTAGTTCCTATCTGATCTAATTTCATCGTTTGTTCAAACGGGGCTCCGCCCGTGTAATAATCATCGACTCAAATTGGACCGATCGCCGATTAATGCCATTCTTATTCGTTATCGCCATAGGGGTTGCCGGCGCTAATAACCGCCCATAACTATTTTACGAATCGCGCGAAACCCTCCGCGTCGCCCCCGAAACAAGAATTTCATTTATTTTTTCGTTTCATGGAACAAAATTAATTCCTGCTTAACAATCTAATAGAATTGTACATTAAACGTAATTTAATTATTGTCAACCTGTAGGAAATGTTGATGCAAATATCTTGAGATTCGATGCTCGAAACCGTGTAGCGCTGCAGGTCAATTTGCCTTTTATGCTCTGATAGAATATACGATAAAAAATGTACGTCACTTCGTTAAAAGTACCAGTGACGTTGAAATCTTTAGGGAAAAATGACTGCACATGCCCCTTGAGATAGTACAACTTTGTCCTGATATCTTTTGCCATGCAATTATTAATCAATGAGCCACTCTAAGAACGCTAATTTAATTAATTGAAGAAAAATGAATAACGAGACCAGTGGACTGATCCCTGGAAAATTAATTGGTATGCAAGATGGTTTGCGTATGTTCAGATAATCCGGAGACGTATGCAAGAAAAATTGTATTTTTATCACTGAGATCTTTCTCCATAAAATTATTAATAATAGAGATACATGGCTGTGTGTATTCCCACATAAATGTTTAAACGGGTCAGACTGTACGAACGCTAATTTAATTAGTGGAAGAGAAATGAAGAAAGAGACCAGTAGACTGATCTCTGGCAAATTAATTGGTATATGCAAGACGTATTTGTGTATGTTCAGATGATTCGGAGACATGATAGTCGACGGCAAGGTAATCTTATTTATATAAGCTGAGTACGCCGGCCGCAGCTGATGGAATCTCAAGAATTGGGAAACGTCACTCTTACTGTTCACCGAAACTTGATTTTAGAAGCTAACGCGAGAAACGCGAGATCCGTGTGACCCATTTCGCCGGTGTGCCACCGTTCAACAATCGTTTTCAACAGGCAAAGTGTTTCTTTCAATTAATCCACTTATTCAGTGGAGTTGATTCGTGGAATTTTCTCGGCGATCCACGCGAATCATGTTTCTCTTTATCTTTATCTTCGGTTACCTTGCTACTTCGTGCCGTTACGTAATTATCTGCTGCAGCCGAACGTTATTAGAAAACTACGTATCGATTTGTTGAAAAATTCATTGATCAATTTGCGACTAAAAACGTACCACCGTTTTGTATCTCGCAAATAAATCGAAAGAAATACCGGTGCGTTCATTGATGCAAGTTATACGCTATTGTATTTTATTTTTAAATAACATAATAATAATAATAATATTTTTAAATTACTTATTCGTCGATTGATAATTTTATTCATTTTATTTTGAATGTTGTTTCAGAGACAGTTTCCCGGTAAACAATTAAACATTATTCTCTGAAATAATCAGTTCTACAATTTACTATTTTCCCAATTATCTGCGCAGCCTCAAATTCCGATTGAAATTCATTATTTGTCAAATACTGAAGAGCAGTATTCCTAGAATTTATTTACAAATTATTAGTCGAAATACATTTCGCCCAGGTCTGATTGAAATATATAAACACGATTCTAATTCCATAAAGTCGTGAAATAAACGATTCGAATAACAATCTTGGCTATTTTTAAATGGCGAACGATATATATCGATACTGTCGGTATTGTTGCCACCGATATATCGATCTTAAAATCACAATGGACTAAACGTCCAAGATGGTGGCCGGGAACTTGAAGTCTGATAGGCGCGGTTCCTTTTCCCAATTGTTTGAGAAAACCAGAAAGTGCCAGTACGTTTAGCGAACAACAATAAATACCTGTTAAGAGACTCAATCTCTCTTCGTGACCGTTCGTTCCCGGAGGACTTGTTCACCATTGGTTTGCACGTCAGCTGACACATGTTTATGTATATGACGAGTACACGCATGCAACGCACATGAAATTTCTCCTGGGAAAGTAGACGAATTAATGAGATTGGCTCCTTGAAAAATCAAGCTCGAGGAACCGATAACAATGGACATCATGAAATTGAAGGAAAAGGGATGGTACGTATACAAACAATGTTATTTTCAAACTACTCCCGATTCAAGATGTCATTTCACAAGGTGTCTCTCAACATGTAAAACCCATTTCACTAGTAAATACAAATCAAAAACTATTAGGAGTCTTGCAAATTAGCCCTTTGCACTCCTTTGTAGAGTATGCCTCGACATCAGGAAAAGAAAATCGTAAATAAAACTCTTTATATGTATTTGGTTGTACCTCTATTTAATTGTATTAATTTCTAGTAAGTCTAAAGTCTAAAGCAAATACAAATTACAACAAAACTTGAGAGTTATATTAATACTAACCGTACTACGACCAGTCAAATGACTTCTTTCGCATTGCTTGTTTTTTAATTACTGAAATTATAAAGATGTTTCCATTAGAAATTATTCTAAACATATTGTGAAACATATAAGTTAGTTTAGAAACGAAAGACTGTAACGCATTAATATCTACTTGAGTATATGAATTAGGTACATCACAGACCATGCTTACAACGTTGCAAGCGATTCTGGAAGTATTGTTGACATCCATAAAATCATAAAGAAGTTGGTGGATGTAAGAATTATATGCTTTATAAATCTTAGCCTTTAAGCAATAGTTGTGCTAGTTTCCTACCGTTTCATTTGTTGCATAGTTGGATCTGAGAGAAATCAGTAACGGGCAAGGAGACACTACTCAAGGAAATATTGTATTACAAATACAAAAGATACGCAATGTGTCTGCTCCTAAGAGCAACGAAGAATCTCGTGCAGCTCCACGTTTATTGAAATTGTCTTTAACCGATGGTAAAAATAATTATCAAGCGATAGAACTTGAACACATCTCGTCGTTGAGGTAAATAACCAAATCGTTACGGTTGGTTTTTAATTTCTATGATTATTGCTTCATGAAAAATGTTTTAGTCTAAATACTCCTCCTGGTACAAAAATACTAATTGGTCCGGGAGAGCCGCCAACATCTCATGGAATTATCCTGCTAAAACCTTCACACATAGCTCAAGTACTTGGAGGAAAAGTAACAAACTTGGTGGAGAAATGGGAATTAAACAAAGTAGATACTGTTATTCAATTTTCTATTGTATCAAAGAAAATTATTTGTTATATATCAAATATAATTTCTCGACAGAAATTGGCATTGCACGCAAGGGTAAGATCAGCCGAGGAAGGTGGACCTCCACCTTGGATTCCATTTGGTAAAAAGATTCTGAAGGTGTCTGAAACTGACAAGAACTTTAAAGCATTGGCAGAAAAGGAAAAGTCTAGCAAAGAAAATGCGGAATTTGAAGCTCAGCGTAAAGATGCTATAGCAGAGGCAGCTAAACAAGGTAGCAAGAAAATTTTTGGTGGTGGAAACAAACAGGTATACCAAATTAAATATACAATAAGAATGTTCAATTTTATAACAATCGTTACATTCGTGCGATGATCTTGCAGCTTTTAGATCACAGTGTACACAAGATAGTAGATCAAGGCTTCTCAATCGAGGAAGCAGAATACGCCTTGAAATTCAATAGAAACAATGTCGACAGAGCGTTGAAAAGTTTACAGAAAACAGACAACAAACACAGGTATATTTCTTTGTCTTCACAAATTTTAAATAGCTGAACTGGTAACTGGTACCTCAACAATTACAATTTTTTTAGTACATTGAAGGAAACGCGAGAACCTCGAAATAAAAGATTTGAAAAGAAATCGGAAGAAAATAAACCGAGCAGTGGGAAAATATCTCTTTTCGATTTTCTAGAGGATAAATTGCCTATACAGTCTGAAGTTACAGAAACTAGTGTTCAACCCCAAAACAGTCATATGCAGAACACAGGAAATAGTTATGATCGAGTCGAATCAAGAACCAATGACGCGCAGAGTAGAAGAGGTGGAAGGTATGTATCTTTTAAAATAATGTATCATTGACGTAACGGTTACAAACAAATGATTAATTCGCTTTCGTAGAAGTCAAAGAGGAGGACGTGGGTATCAAGTTCCACCCAGACATTCTGAAGAAAGTAAAAATAATAAGAAATTAAACTTTAGTAACACTAACACTCCTCAGTATTCACAATACAACGGAGGGAACAATCCTCAACAAAATAAACCCCCAAGATTTCAAAGAAATCAGGATAATCATAATTTCGTCCAACAAGACGCTGGAACCAAATCCTACCAGAAATCACAGCTGAGTGACCGTCGGAATTCCGGTTTTCAAACGCACGTAGATGGAACAAGCGTTAATGATAATAGCAATTACTATAAAGGCTCGCAAGAACAGGGAAAAAATTTTGGTAGCAGCAGGAATTACGAGACTGATACCAGAAGTAGACAAACTTACGACGCTTCTTATGGTAGACATAATCGACCCCAAGAAGACCCAATGCAGAGACCTTATCCTACGAATACCAGTGATAAGAATTACAAGAACCAATTGAATAAATTCCAACCAAATGATAGTTCGAGTAGTAAGAGTACTATAGGGCCCAATAGTCAGAGGGCACAAAATCCATTTGGAAATAATCAAAACGCGAATGTTCCTGTCGGAAGTTCTTGGGTTTGGCGAGTGGGTGATAAATGTTTAGCCAAATATTGGGAAGATAATAGGGTAAGATATCATCTGTTACATAAATATACAGGGTGATGTAAAATTAGCAGGTTTTACTAAATAAATACGTAAACTTATTGAACGGTAATATACACTCTGTATAGATAAATATGTTAAAATGCCTTACGTGTTGTTACACATTTTAATGAACATAATAAATATTTCTGAAATTTAGTATTATGATGCAAAAGTAAGCGGTGTGTCGGACAGAACTTGCGTCGTTCAATTTAAAGGATTTGAAAATTACGAAGAAGTGCTGCAAGTGGACTGTTTGCCCATAACAAATGATGTATGTAAATTATAAGTAGCTTCGACAACTGTACGATATTGACAGTAACTAATTGTCGTTGTTTGTTTAATTATGTCAGTATCAAGTTGCAGACCTCGGCATGGATCAGAAACAGTTAGATCAACGGAGTAATAACAAGCAACTTCGATACGAGCAAACACAGAATCATATAGCTGGTAAATTTCATACGTAATTCATTTTCAAATACATGAAAACACGTATTTCATTTGTAATAACGTATTTCACAGCAGGCATGGAATTTCGAAGAAGCGGAAGTGGAGTTGTTCCTCCGAATAAAACCAATTACAATAAGAAACGTAATCAGCAGCGCAGCACCCAACCTATTTATCAGCCTCCAGCTCAACGATGTCAAAGCTCTATGCCTATGAATACTCAAAGCAATTCCTTACTTTAATGTAACGTCAGTCTTTCACTTTTAGTAAAGAAAATATTGGACTCCGCTGAATTACTGATTGTAGTGTTATTTTCAAAGACTGACTTCATAAGAAAGAAAACAGCTACACACTCTTCACCTCTAACGGATATAGATGTCAATACCGATAAGACATAAACGAGTCATGTGCCACAAAATAATTTATATTCGTAAACAGAAACTTGTAACAAGTGTACAATTATAGTACGAATTTATTTCCTTACACAGTGAAAGTGAAACTAACGACTAAAAAAACGTTAATCTACGTAAAGTGTTTATTATGTCGCTAACTATCAAGATATTTATATTGTAGAATAACCGTGTACTATGGCGAATTGCGCAGCATTTCAAAATATTTCGTCCACTTCCGCTAAAAACGTTAATACATATTTCAATCGCATAATGTACATTATGCTGTGTATTATTTGTAACTAATTTGTAATTATAGTTATTTCAAATGAATTATAGTTGTGAGAATTCATAGCAAATTGAAATTTACAAAGATATCGTAGCTCTTCCATCATTTACCCGCTTAATGGAGTAATAATTAATTTTTTTGTGAAAGAAGGAAGTTTTTAGATCCCAGTAATACGGATAATGTTTTATTATAATTGGAGCAATGCAACCGACGAAATAATAGAATAAATCCAACACTCAATACACATATATTTGTCTGGTTATTAGACGAAAAAGGCTGTATATTTAACATTTAATTACCTAACAATTTCTTAACTTTTATACCTTGTATGTGGTAACACTTATACGACAACTTATTCTTCCGATTTCAATAAGAACCATATTTCTTCGAAACAAAACTCAACGTGCAGTTTTTCTAAGAAAATTTCATAACTACCTTATTTTCAATGAAAACAATGAATAATAATAATAACACTTTACCGTAATTTTATAGTTCGATTTAAAATTGACAGAAGAAATCGTTTGAAAAGTGAATTGTACGCCACCTATAGTAAACAGAAGACGTATACAATCTATCCATGGCGGACAAGCCATGTTATTTCTATTTACAAATTTATTGACATCTGTGCTTAATGAATTTCTATTCAGACGTGTTTCATATGTAAAAAAATACGCCAATTGGTGGCCTCGGTGACTGAAACAATTTCACCATTGTATTAAACGAATGCCAGAGATGCCACCGTTGTCCGGAGGTTTCGGCGAACAAATTGAGGTTAGTATTTTGAATTTGTACGTTTACAGAACGGCATCATTTTAAAGTCTTATTTATTATTTTAAATTATAGGATTACGAAGTATTGAATTTGCTTGGTAAAGGTGGTTTCGCCAGCGTATACAGAGCAAAATGTCTCCGAAGTGGCATAGAAGTCGCAATAAAAATGGTAATTCGATTGTTTTCTTAGGTTAAGTTCTGCCGTTATCGTCACGAACACTTGTTGCGTTATGCTTTTAAATTTAAACTTAAAAATCTGCACACGTATGATTATATTCGTTGCACGTGTGTTTGTAAAAACGAAACAATTCATGAAATTTTAGATCGACAAAAAATTGATGCAAGCTGCTGGGATGGTGGGTAGAGTACGCCAAGAGGTTGCGATTCACTCGAGATTAAAGCATCCAGCTGTACTGGAATTGTATACATACTTTGAAGATTCCAATTACGTTTACTTAGTGTTGGAATTATGTCACAATGGAGAGCTTCAAAGATTTCTCAAGACGCAAGGTTCTTGCGCATTACCCGAGGAACAGGGTATGAATGTACATAGATATATCTATGGTTCTTACTATGTTTCAAGTTTGCGCATAGCTGATCTACCTTTGTCATTTTAGCTGGTCGTATAATTAGACAAGTAGTACAAGGATTATTATATCTACATTCCCATCAAATACTTCACAGGGATATGTCTTTGTCTAATTTGCTACTAAGTAGAGACATGCAAGTGGTAAGAACAATATTATAGAAGAATAGAAATGCTTTAGTTTTAACCTTCCAGCCATAGAAAAGGACTAGGTTTACAATCAAGTAGTCTCCCTTTCTTCTTCAGACATTCTTTTACCAATATACTGTCACTCCTTTCCCGATAATATTATATATTATAAAAGCGTATCTTCCATTAGATCAAATTGTATTATTGAATATCAATCGAATAATTTTAATTATAGAAAATAGCAGATTTTGGATTGGCTACTCAGCTGACGAGGCCTGACGAGAAACATTTAACAATGTGTGGCACTCCTAACTACATATCACCTGAGGTTCGATAATTGATTTATAAAAATATGTATTGAAGCATTGAATACATTCTACATAATATTTTATTGTAGGTAGCAACAAGATCATCGCATGGGTTAGAAGCAGATGTTTGGAGTTTGGGTTGCATGCTATATACTCTCTTAGTTGGTAAACCACCGTTCGACACAGATGCTGTTAAAAGTACTTTAACACGCGTTGTCATGGCTGATTATGTAATGCCACATCATTTGTCGGATAATGCTAAGGATCTGATAGACAAATTATTGAAAAAGAATCCGAAAGAGAGACTCCGTTTGCGTGATATTCCGAAACATCCATTCATAATGAATTTAGAAAGGAATAAATTGTACTGTGATAAAAATGGTATACGTACTGCATTGTCAGGAGATGGTATGGTTGATTCAGGTTTAGGAAGAACATTATTTTCATATGGACGACCAAGAATGCGCTCTAGATCAGAAGAAAGAATGTCCACAATGCCAATATGTTCAAATGGTCTGGGACCAATGATTAGCGCAAGGAGTGAGGCACTGTCTGAGCCTATTGCAAAAACCCATTCACATAAAACAAGTGGCATTGATTTTCATCTAAAGCAAAATTCTGTCTTAGCTGGGCTACCACCACCCCCGCGAAGTAAAATATTCTCTCAAAGTGAACACTACAGCGGCTGCGAGAGGGATGCTTCTGAAAATTCTGACAAACTCAAACCTGATAAACCGAGAAAACGGGAAAAGCCAGAAAATTGTTTGGAAGGAACTGAAGATGGAGCAAAATTACAAGTTCCAGCCTTATCCTCGGAAAGATTACAGCCTACTAGACACAGAGCAAAGAATGCAATTCTCACCATATTGGATCATGGAGAAGTTTGCATTGAATTTATTAAACGCAGAAACGGAGTGGTAAGTGTAAAGAATAACTAAATAACTTTTGGTATTTCTAAAACTGAGTTATTTTGATACCCCAGGAAAGAGTAGGGGAAGTGTGTCGAATATCGAGCGATGGATTGAGAGTTATTCTTTATAAACCAACTACCTCGACAGAAGTTGGTTCCCAACCGCTTCCATTACCAGCCCGCGGTGCAGATAGCATTTATTCGTATGAAAATTTACCCCCACGCCATCACAGAAAATATGTTTACGCGTATCGCTTTATAAAGCTTGTAAAAGCTAAAACATCAAAACTTACACTGTACACGCATCGATCGAAATGTCTTTTTATGGAAAATGGGCCACATCCGGATTGCGAAGTTCATTTTTATAATGGAGTTAAGGTATGTAGAAACAAATTTCGAAAAGCGCACATAAGTAGCGAATAAATATTAACAGTGTCACTTATTACAGGTGGTGCGTGTCGATGGCGTGGTGAAAATAACAGAAAAAAATGATGGTGTTGCCTTTACAGAGAGTGAATTTCCACCACACTTCGAAGACTATTATGAACATTACTCGGAATGCTATCAGCGCTGCCTGCTGTTAGAATCTACTCTAACATCTTTGGAAGCAGCAACTGGACATTCCTGTTTTCCCGTTATAATTGGACGTAGGCCCAGTGCGGCCTTAAATGATGCCCCTTGCATGCAAGGAAAAGAAAACGTTTCTCAAGCAACAAGTCATACACCCGTGGTATAACAATTTAAAAACTATACGATAACACTATGAATTTTGTAAAAATCCTGCGATCTAAGCGCGACGGAGCTTTCCGATCTAAGCTACTCGATCTTATGAATCGTCTAATTGCACTGCTCTTTTTTCAGATGCCGTCTTTTGATGCTAGTTGTTCGGTAATCTCGACGGTAGCGTCTCGTTCACGTAAAATGAATTCAATACGAAATTCAAACACTAGTAATTTCAATAAGGTGGTAGTTCCGGGTGTGGGCACTGCGACACAATTATCCACCGGAGATATTCGTGTTAATTATAAGGACGGCTCAGCTTTAACTGTAAGTAAACTCAAATCTGGAGCACAAGTTGAAAAATAGAATTTATAAATTTTAATCGAGCTTATTATTGTTAGGTGAGTCCTCAAAGCTATGGCGGTGGTATAGTTTACGAGAGTAATAATGGAACTGTCACACGATACAATCAACACTATCAAAACTCGGAAGTTCCGCATATGGTTAGAGACAAATTGTGCCAGTTACCGACAGTTATCAAGTACCTTGTTCAACCGAAACACAAGAATATTCGGTAGAACTGAGCATACCTTTAGATAATCAATTATTTTGTATAGTAGCTTTAAAGTAGTGTAACTACGATAAGAAGAAAAATATTTTTATAGGCTTATCAAATGTATTGTATTCTTATAGGTAATTATTAGGTCAACCGATTTTTTAAATATAATAAAAATGATACAATTTTTCATAGTTTCGTGTAGTATGTGTAAAGCGTTCTTTCGTTATAACTCGATGACTCTGAACGGCTGTCACTGTATTACGAATCAGGGTACCTATGCGGCTTCAATTTACTTTCAACTAATTGTAAACCGAAAGGGATCACGAAGAATAAGCGAAAAGAAATGATAGACAAACCATAAAGTTGTCAGCCGAGCAGCAGTATCTTTTGTTGGCAAAGGGTAAAATATGACATACTCTCTTGCTTTAGCACTTACAGTAATAGGTGTCGGGCGGATAACTTCAAAAGAAGAAGACAGAATTAGACAAATAACGAAAATCCTATTGGTAAAATAATTAAAATTTATATTTGATTAGAAAAATTGTTTTTATTCCCGTATTTTAATTTATCGATGTGTACAACAAATTTTTGGGACTTCTATTGAAGAGAAGATTTATGTATATATTACTAATGTTTCTTGTACTACAGCAGTGGTATACTAAGAAATATTTACTTTGTCATACGTGTATATGTAATTCGATCAAATAAAAGTAAATAAACATACAAATACGGTATGCTTTATCAGTACACATCCATCTATGCATATATTGGATGTGGCCTTCGTGAACAAACAAAGGGAGTGTAATCGGGGTCATCGAATGTAATTAGCATTTTTCTCTAGAATCATCGTTGACTTTAATGACAGAAACGCAACGTTTGATTTGTTCGTTTGTAACGTATCCTACAATCTTTTCGAAAGGACAACGATCCCGTTCACTTTTACTTGTCGCCATATTGATTTGTTTAAAGCGTTACAGGAAATACATAAATATAAATATGCTAAGTGCAAATATGTTTCTTTTCAAATATCATAACCGGCAGTTGGTTTAAAAGTGTTTCAATTGTATTTTTCTATATTGCTCACGCAGAACGTACAAAGATATATCAAAGGGTTTTAAAGTTTACTTCGCAACGTTAATTTGTCGAGACTCATGGGGCTCTATAAACGAGTAGTGTGACGTGTACGACGGTTAGAACTCTCTCAATTACTGCAGCAATTGAATGTCGTCCTATTGTATTAGTGAATGACATCCCACACACTTCTCGTAATTATACGTCGTTCTAGTCTTATAATCTTGGAATTCACGAGGGGCAGTGTCCATTCGCAGCGAACCTAACCTCGTATAACAACGGATACGAAACATGGGTAAGAAAATAATTCACGCATGATATTGGGTTGACAAGAAATAAAACTGAATTTTTTAATTCAAGCAATGAACTTCAATCAATAATCTAATAATCATTTATGAGCGCGGGATTATGAAGCTTCGTCAGAAAAATATTTTATCGATTAAAGTTTATTGCTTGGATAAAAAATTGATTATTTATTTCAGCTTATTACTTTCTTGCCAACCCAATATTTTTATACTTTCGTTAGATAACCGTGTTAGAAGATAAATGGCACTTTCCTAGAATACTATGTCATCCGTTTCTTAGCAACCTGTCAATAGTTCGAATGCTCGCATACGATACGTTTCATAATCTTATCTATAACATGTATATGTGCGGAAAGATTACTCATTCATTGACTCAGTCATCTTTTCGCACGGTTGCTGTTAATCAATATTAAAGATGAAAGACTATGAAGAAGTAACAGACAGTCTTCCATTGCGTAGAAGATTTCAGAGTGACATTAGTGTAGACAGATTTTCTGAACGTAGTATTCATGGACTTGAGTATGAAAGTAGAACTTGCAGTAAGTTTTCCTAAGTGAAAAAATCGCTGTTACATACTTGGGAATCAGTGTAGTATGGCTATTAAGAGACTGATAGTAATATTTGTATTAAAAATATCATACTTGGTTATAAAGTAAGACAATGTTATTGTTATTACAGGAAATATATGCAATGACTGTATGGCCAGAGTGCCATACGCCACTCTCATCGCAACTATTATGTGTTGCTTGGGAGTCGGCATATTTTGTGGGACAATGTACAGAGGTGTTACGCTGGGTTCATTAATGATGGATCAGGTATAGTAAAATATTAATTTCTTATGAATACGTTATATAACATGTTTAATTAATAAATGCATTATCAGGTGTTCCATTTACGGCTTGGATGGCTGGAAGCAATACAATTAACATTCGCAATACTTGGTGCTAGTATGGCAGCTTTGGGTTTCATGATACTATGTGTCGGTTGCCTCGCAACTGGAGCTACAAGGCACAAAGTATACCGTGCATGGAGGTCCAGAGTTGGTGGTCGTATTTCTTGTGCTGTTGTATGTATCTATGCACTCGCAAATAACAATCTTAAAATGAATGGAATAATAATGTCTCTGATTTTTTAGTTCATGACAATCACATACATTCTACAATTAGGTTGGCTCTTGATATTTGCATTTCTGGTTATAATTACCTGGATCTTTACTATATTCTGGGGATTGTGTAGCAATCCCAGAGTTCAATCTCTTGACCAATGCATCGATTTCACTCAATTCAGTAAGTTCTGTGATACGTTACATCAACAATTTTTTGATCAACTTCGTAAAAACGATGAAATTATAACTATGTTCTCTTTCGCATAGGTTTTATATTCCCAAATAATACTAGAGTGGAAGATATGAAAGTATGCGGACCGCAGGAGGTGAAACTGTTCTGTAAAGATTTTGTGGAGAAAGCAGAAGTCATGTTTATCTTGGCAACAGTAGCTGCGATGTTAGTTGTGTTAAGTCTTATACACTACTTGATGTGTTTATCTGCTAATTATGCACATATCCGAGATCATGAGAAATTCCAAGAATTACAAGAACTTCAGTATCTGCAAGATCCAGGTGATGCAGATTCTCCCCAGCCTGGTATGGGAACTTTGAGCTCTCATCATCGTGCCAAGGATAGATTCTAGGATACGGCCCGCGAGATCTTCGCCATGAATCCTTTGTAAACCCGCCACTCCTGTTTATCGGAGATAGGAGATCTTTGCTCTGGAAGGATAGAAAATATTTTTTGGCGTTACTCTTCACTCTGTACCTAAATTCAGTATTCTACGAATCGAGTATTACTGCAGTAGTTGACTGAAGATCTTGCGGGAACACTTCATGCCGTCCATTTTCTACGACTGTCGTATAAGCATTTATATCGTTTTCAAGTCTTACCTCGATTAGGTAACGATTAGAAACAAATACGATATATTCAATATTCTAGTGTTAAACATTCCATTGTTATTGAAATTCGCGGGATGCATGGAAAAAGATATGGGCATATAGATATATACAGAATCTAATATGGTACAAAAAAGTAATGAAAAAGTTCGTCTAAATGTTTCTGCTCTCTGTGCCTAATTAATCCATAAAATTATGCCCATACTTCATGGCATCCTGAATAAGTTAAGACGAGATTCCATAATTCGTGTGCGTTCAAAGATGACGAAGAATTTCATTTAGAATAAAAATGTACAGTGAGTATGCGCGAAGCACAAAGTGTATAGCACACAGAGTATATATTGTTACGCGGACGCACGCGTAATTTCGGCATTTCTAATATAAAAAGTACTCCGTTATAAAAGAAAAATGATCGACCTATACTCGTAACAATATCTATACTTTCTCTATTATAGAAATATATTTATATTCATATACACAAATGTCTGCTGTGCACAAAAATATTTGGTTGCTGATGTCTGTATATTATATAAGACTGTTTAACAATGCAGACTATATATTAAGTATCGTTAGTGTTCATATTGAGATTTTTGCGCTAGAAGACACGCGTTCTTTCTTTTTTTTTTATAAAAGCTACTTTTATTGTACATTGCTACTCAAATATTCTAAATGTACTTGAGGAGACATAAGAAAATTGTTAATATTCTCGTTATCATTTCATCAACTCAAATCTTACTGAAGTTTAACTGCCATTGCACAATTACTTAGAAGATCAAACACGGACATAAATCATACAATTTAACGATAGACGTTGATTAAAATTATATTTTGAATGCACAACATTCGATTGTGCCAAATTCATGCAATTTGAGCAGTGAGTTAAAAGTCATATCGTACGTTATTGTACAATTTATAATAAAATATTACGCTGTTATATTGTATGTTATTAATAAGAGACAAATTCTAAAGTATATAAGTACCAAGATTGACTTAGAATACAACCGTACTTGCTCAAATTACTTAATAATTTGTAGTTGTTTTAACATACAATGAATTTCGGGGAAAGGATAAGTTTGTTCGATGAAAATAAATGTCAGTAATTATTATATTGCGCACAGTTGGTAAGCATATATCGATTTGACAATTACATTTTATTTATATACAAGATCATTTAATTACGCAGAGGTTACACTTATTAAAAAATGGATTTATTGTTGTTTTTTTTTAACTATGCGGTACAAGTTTTGATTCTAGACATTTGTATATTTCTGTAAGAATGAATAAAATTTACTTTCTAGTTCGCATATATACGACTGTTGAAAATATTTTCAATGTTCCTTTCTCGAGTGTTGAAACTTGTTTGTTGCGTATCAATAGAGAAATTTCCTTTTTATCATTATGTACAATTAATTACAATTTGTACAATCTGTATAAATCACCATAAGTTAGTCATCGTAAAACTGGAGATCCAACTCCAGGTCGAGTGCACTTACTTCTTGGAAGGTATTGATGAAAGTGTACCGTGAAAATATCATGTACAGCTTTCGGAACCATACGTATTGAGACTTGTGTGCAGTCATGGCATTCTATAAAGGCAAGAAACAGATTCAAAATATATCATTGTACCTGTGTGGAACCTATAGAAATAATGGATCTAATATCATCAACGAGAGTGTAAAGACGGCGTGCAAGTACTATCGTTTTCAGAAATTGATACAAAAAAATCTGGACTTACTTTTATAGTCTTCCTTTGATCATATGTTACTAAATACCAGTATGAAGCAGTCAGTAAGCTAAGTGGTAAATCTAGGAGTTGTACATATTTTCTAATTATATTCACAGACTCCAACACGTATAGTTTACAATCTGAAAAGAAATTAGTTTTCTTAGTATTCATCTATTATTAATTTGGTGTTCTAAAGAGTGATACTAACAAGATGGTACTTTTTTCTCAATGCATAACGCAGCTATGGCAAAGTACAGGGAGATGTGATTCTTGTGTCGACTTATGCCATGCTTGTCAAACGTCACGACTGCATTGATTTTGTAAGTCTCTACATGTTGTAAAATACATTCTGCCACTACTTCTGTTGGCCATTGTACATTTTGATCATCAGGTAACTCTGTACTCCTATACATGCATTTATTGAACTATGATAGAAGATTAGAAGGATAGAATGTGCCTACATTCGTGTATGTAATATCATATTTTCTTGCATAATAAATAAATCAAATTTTCCTTACATTACTATAGTTACATTAGCTTCTGGAATTCCTAACATTTTTGTACAATCCCATAGTTCTTCTTTTCTCCTCTTATGCCCACCTACAAGAACATATAGATTTATAAGAAAAACCAAAAATACTGGTTTACACGTTGTATTAGGTTGTCTGGAAAGTTCTTCTCGTTTTTTTAATAGATGCTAAATATTTTATGATCTGTGTACTATTCTTGAATAATATACTGATCAATATAGTGAATAATATATAGTGATCTGGATGTTTGTTTACATACAGTCTCAAACGACAAATACAAAAAGATCTTTCTGTACAACCTAATATTATTTGTACTGTCTGACAATTTATCCTGTTGTTAATAAAGCTGTTTTACTCGTGTAGTAGTTGTTAGTAAAGTATTTACATTTTGCTTTCACTAAAAATTAGATGCGCGTGTAGCAACAACAGGACACATAGATAGGTATTATATTTCTATCGCCTATAGTTGATAAAATTGAATTCCGTACCAGTAGTAAGACAAAGAAGGTATAGCTCACTAGCCTTTGATTTTGTCACCCAGTAGAGTAGCGGACCAAAGAACATGACTTCATCGTCTGGATGAGCCGTAACTAACAATATTCTGGCAGGCGGACCTGGAAGCTGCCACGCTCTGTGGCTGACTCTCTTCAAGATCGAATAAAGGCAAATGCAAACGCAAAGATAGGCAACAACAGCAATTAGCAATTGCCATGATATTTCTTTTATGTAATACCACCACCAACAAATTGCTTCATTAATTTGCAGACTAAAGTATTCCTTAATAAATTCGAAATCTAACATTTTTAACGACGATGTACGAACTACTTCCACTTACGAGGGTTACGGTCCTGTCATATTTCTGGAAGAGCTTGCTACCCTTGAAAAACTCGGGATAAGATTTCTTTCTTTAGCGGAACATCGTAAGGTTATGTTGTGCAGAAACCAGATAATAGGATTGGCCGCCATACTTGGATAAGTCAATACAAACTGCTTGTATAATGCTCGTTCACACTTATCTAAATACAATCTTCTTCACGAGGTTTCCTTATTTATTTCAGGTTACATCTGAGATTGTTGAATTCGCTCATTTTCTTCTGACTATATTTACATTTGCTAGATGATCGTTTAATCAATTTCAATCAATTTCAGATACAAGATATTTTACGAATTATTAGCAAACACATCATACTAAGTACTTCTTAATTTTTGTATGTAAATTTAAATTTTTCTTTGAACTCAATGTAGCGGTTAGAGTACTCTTTCCTTTATATTTACTGCAAAGGACAGATCTTCGACTGCTACTTATTTTAAACAATTTTATTTACTAATTTTATTAAATATAGCTCTCAAACTTTGTTGTAATTTATATTTCTGGAAATAACATTTGTTTTAACTAAAAAATAAGATAAATTAGGGAAGAACCAAACACATACAAGAACTTGTTTTTTGTATATTTACATTTTTCTTTCTCTGATGTCGAGTCACGCTCGACAAAGGCCTGCAAAGGTTAACTGAAAAATTGAATGTAAATATAATTCGTACGACGGTTAGGTCGGTTCAATAATTACGTTTATTTTAATTTGTATTCGAAAACTTTTGCCTATCCATTTCATTGAATTTGTAATTCAAGTTTTGAATATTTTTCCGCGTACAAATGGCGCAGTCAGGATGTTCGAACATACAATTCCCTATATTCGAAATTTGAATTTTATTTTTTGTTCTTGTTTGTTGTCACGTGGTTGTCACGTCATCTTTCTTTTATTTTTTATTTCAAAAATTTGATTCATGTAGTGACATTTTACTCGAAAAGGGGTTATCAAATTCTAAGTTAATTATCAGAAAATAAGTTCACGTAACGTATATGTATTTGAATGGAATCGATTCTACGCCAATGCTGTACAAGTGGCGTATCAACATTCAACAATTCTGACATGTAAATTGTGGTTATGTCATTCAGGATAAGGTTGGCCCGAAATTAAAAGTTTCACAATGACAGAAGGAAAAAAAGAATTGGACGTGTTTCGTCAAACGCCTGTAAGATACCTGGGTAATAAAAAACAGGTTATCAAGTGCTGTTACATAAATTTTCATTCATAGTTTCACTTTTTTAATGATCATCATCGTTGTCAACATTTTGATTAGCCCTTATATCGTTACTTTCAGGTAATATCGTGTTTAATTCTCTTCCTACAAATTATCATTATTTCTGTAGGATACGCAAATGAAGTGGGAGAAGCTTTTAGACCAATGGTACCATGTTCGGTAGTATGGTTCACTTACGCTATCTCTACTGGATATGTCCTCGCAGACACAATTCACAAAGGGTGGAAGGAGTTTAATGTAAGTTCAGTTGTGAAATAAATTGTTAAAAACATCCGTTAACAATATGACCACAAATAATATCATGTTTCAGCGGGACCAATCCGAAGATGCAACCAAAAGGTCTTTGTATACCATGTCGGATACTTTATTATGGCAAACGTTTGCATCTATTCTACTTCCAGGCTTCACAATTAATAGACTCTGCGCCGCCGTTCAATCTTTACAAAGAAAAAGTTGTAACCCCATCGTAAGAAGTCGATGGATATCCACTGTAGTTGGACTAGTGTCTATACCTCTCATAATACAGCCAATAGATCATATAGTAGACGAAGCAATGAATGTTACTTATAGGAAGTGGGTAGGATACTACCCTAAAATTGACGAATAGTGTAAATTATAAGTCGAAGTTCCAGACAATAGATTTAATTCGCTTTCAAACAAAATGAAAGTATTGTTGCTTATGATCTTCCCACAAAATGATCGACTACAACGCTCGAAGACTATGTATATTTTATTATATTGTATATATAAAATTTCCTTCTTTCCAGTATTCAGGGCAACTCACCTTCTGAATAAAAAATCTGTTACGTTACTGTCCGCATTGTTTTCGATTTAACCTCCCCTATGTATCATAAAAAAACTAAAAATAAAATTGATATCCAAATTTAACTAATGACTCGATTTCTTCTATTACAGTAGACTTGCACTATTTTATAAAGTACTTAAGAAACTTCATGATTTGAAATTATTCAGGAATTCTAAAATTTTTCACTTTTTTCTGTAGACGTTATACATGTTACATAAGTTTATATGTACTATAAAAAATGAAAAATTTTTAACAAAATACTTGGTCCACGAACGAACGACATAAATTTTATATATAGATTATCCGTTACAAAAATGGAGTCAATAATCGCCCAAAATGATTTGCAGCAGAGGCGGATCGAGCCAGCGCGGGGCCTGTAGCAAATGTTACCAGGAGGCCCTAAGTTTTGTATGATATTAAAATAAAACACAACTTTTACCAACAGAAGAGGCCCTCGGAAACGCGGGGCCCGTAGCATTTGATACTTCTGCTATATGGCTAGTACGGTCCTGATTTGCATTCCTAGCAGTTACTTTCGGCTTTGCCAGTTGCATAGAACCCCGGCAGTAGCATGATCCAGCATGTGATCAGACACAGTGGAAATCTCGACTGTTGCAGCGACTTGTTCCTGTACGATGAGAAACGTGCAATTACATTATGTTTTGGTAATTTACAAACCGTTGAATTTATAATTACGAACAGCGTGCTGTGAAAAGAGAAAATTAGCATAATTAAGGAATAAAGAACAACGAACCAGGTTTCCGATAATTTGAAATTCAGGTTGGCGACTTTCTCATTAGAGCCTGTAGGTTTAAATAAGCCGAACAGGACCACTGGAAAACCAAGAATAATTACCGTGCACGGGAAGATCGTAACTCGCAGGCCACGTTCATTTTCCCATTTATCGTCTTGTCGGGCCGGACTAGCTAGCCGCGGAACAATGGCCCCGCGTTGCGTAGGAACGAATAGCCTGTCATACCTGTGACATATAGTTTTTTTCTCGCAAGTACAATCGCCGCGTCAGTCAAGAAGAAAAACTGATCGTATTTCTCTGTTCACGGAACTGACCTCCTGGTTTTTACTGACCGACTAACGCATCCGATGCTATTTAGAGAATTCCGTTTTACACGCACTTATTTCATGCATCAACAAGTTGCATTTACACGACTGCAGGCTTGCTAATTTCATTCGAGCGTTTCGATCCGACACGTTCGCTTTCAGAAATCCGAAGAAAATCCATATTGAGATATCACCGTTAATCTTTATGCATTCGTGACGTACGACAGATACGACAAAAGTTTTGTTTCCATTTTCAGGAAGTATGAATAAGGTGTACACTTTAATAAGAGTACACACTGTATTTTTAATTAGTTTGTTTATACCTCAATATTTTTAAACAGATATTACGACGGTACAAATTCATTATTGTTCCGATCGCCAAGTTTGTGGCAATACTAAATCAACCCTTACCTTCAGATTATGATGGCTCCGAATTTATTTCTTTATTTAATCGACTCAGGCGTGTTGGATATTATACAATATAGATCTACATTTTAACAAGAGTACATACTGTATTTTTAATTAGTTTATTTAAATCTGAATGTTTTTAAACTGATATTACGACGGTACAAATTCATTATTGTTCCGATCGCCAAGTTTGTGGCAATACTAAATGAATCCTTTCCTTCAGATTATGGTGGCTCCGAATTTATTTCTTTATTTAATCGACTCAGGCGTGTTGGATATTGTACAATAAAGATTTACACTTTAAAAAGAGTATATACTGTATTTTTAATTAGTTTGTTTATACCTCAATATTTTTAAACAGATATTACGACAGTACAAATTCATTATTGTTCCGATCGCCAAGTTTGTGGCAATACTAAATCAACCCTTACCTTCAGATTATGATGGCTCCGAATTTATTTCTTTATTTAATCGACTCAGGCGTGTTGGATATTATAGAATAAAGATTTACAATTTAATAAGAGTACATACTGTATTTTTAATTAGTTTGTTTATACCTCAATGTTTTTAAACAGATATTACGACGGTACAAATTCATTATTGTTCCGATCGTCAAGTTTGTGGCAATACTAAATCAACCCTTACCTTCAGATTATGATGGCTCCGAATTTATTTCTTTATTTAATCGACTCAGGCGTGTTGGATATTATAGAATAAAGATTTACCATTTAAAAAGAGTATATACTGTATTTTTAATTAGTTTATTTAAACCTGAATGTTTTTAAACAGATATTACGACGGTACAAATTCATTATTGTTCCGATCGTCAAGTTTGTGGCAATACTAAATGAATCCTTTCCTTCAGATTATGGTGGCTCCAAATTTATTTCTTTATTTGCTCGACTCGGACGTGTTGGATATTGCATAAATTTTCTTCTCTTACAGGTGAACTCGAGTATGCTGTGTATGCATATATATGGAAGTTAAGTAGGGCTTGATTTGCGGATAGATATGATTTTCGCGTTAATTAATTTTCGTACAGTTATTGCGTATTACCGCGTTTTAGTGGCTTTTAACAGTTGACGTAACAGGATTTACTGCCTGCCGGGACGCGAATAAAACGTGCAAAGAATTCGAGCCCCGAGGTTCCTCCTGATTACGAAATTCCTTGTATCCCCGTTTACGGTGAGATTTATGATACAGTAATAACGGGATGCACTCGAAGAGCATTTCGATACCTATAACGTCGTGTACGATCGACTGCTGGTAATCGCACAAATCGCGACGTACGGACACAGTAGCGCAAACCGCGAGCATCACCGAGATATGACAATAAACTTTAAGGAGTGTGTTAATAACAGTTCTTATCCCGAATATCGCCAAGTGGCTCGCTGTAAACCGTTCAGCTCTTTCCCGCGATAAAGTTGTTCGTTTCGAACGAGTAATTCTGTAAATACTGTAGAAACCAGAACAGTCGTCCAACCAATTTTCTACCATTAGATACCATACAGGTACCGTCGAATATCAATAACGTTTCTTGGAAGAAACACTCGTTTTATGTTTTCGATCGACAGCTACCTATAAAAGTTTAACTATAATCACTTCTTACCCTCGATCGGCCATGTTGGTTTTTTTATTCTTTTGCATTCTGTGTTAACAAGTTTACACTAACTTACCGCACCGTCAAAATGACCGGTTCCAGATTGTTTATTTTACAACCATTCTAATAATAAAAATGATTTGATGAGAAATTATTGTGTTCATATGGTAGGGCACGTGTTACAATAAGAATCGCACAAAGTTTAATAAAATCGATCTTGTCATTTTTTTAAGGGAACATAAGTGTACCAGTTACATTTAAGGTTCAGCAGATTTAGCGTTAACGTCGTGTAACAATTAATTAGCGGTGTAAGAAGATAGCCATTTCCGTGGAATAATTAATTCCGAAATGGAATAGCGTAACATGAAAATTCTTGCGTGGGTTATAAAGAACCCGATGTCGCTCTTCGGTATAACCGTGTGGTGGTTAACTCTCGAATGGCGGATGATCTAGGATGCATACAGAATTATTAAGATTTCATGGAAGAATTAATCATAAAATTTTATGTCTACATGTCTAAACGTTATATATTATACACGCATTACTTAAACAAATAGATAATTAACTAGATACGGCAACAGCAACAATCAGATCAAAATGTCCTATGGTTCTTGATTAATAAAACTGTTAAAGGTGTTTTTCAGCTTTGGTAGAAATTGCAGCAAATATTCTGGTAATTAGCGATTATCAATGAAACGTTTCAAATTTCACCGGACTTTTGAAAAGGAAAATGGCGCTTCAAATGACCCAAGGAACTTCGCATTTCCGGGAGTTACACTTATTTTGGGACACCCTGTATAGTTATTTTCATAAGTTTGCAACAGCTACGCGCTGCCGAATAATGCAAATTACGCCTCAGATTGATTTCTTATCTAGCGCTTTTGATTACTAGCGGATCTTTATGCAAAAACAAATTTTTCTATCTGAATTGCAAATAAAATTGTAATTAAATTAAATTGTTCAACGGTTTAAAAATAATATAATTATTTCAATATTTTTACTGTTATAAACTACATCCAACCATTTTTGTCATTAATGCATAAAATCCGCTATGTGTTGATTACTGAAAAACCCCATCTTTGCATTATCGAGAAATAAGATGGCGCATTCCGCACCCTTGAAATCCTAGAAACGAGTCTACCTCCTTAATGTTCTCTTGATTAGCAATATCTAAGTTCATCTTAACTATGTATACTACTGTAGCTACCAGCAATCCTTATCGCTCTTGGTGTGCCCGTCAGGCACCCGCGATTTCCGGCGATCTACTACAAGGGTGCCTGTCAGGCAACGTCCTGGTCAATTGTTACGATCAGCAACTGTGGATATGAAGGGAAGGCCAAATGCTGGCCATTTATTTATCGCGAACAGTAAAAAACCATGCAAGTAAGCATGTATCGAAGATAAGTCGATGTTGTCGGACATATTTTTTCTTCAAGTACAGAGCATACGGGGCGAGTCAGTGTCTCAATCTTTACGACAGTCCCTTACAATTTCATGTTTTGATATCTCACTTTTTTCCAAGTACATTTAAAAATTTAAAAATTGATAAACAAGTGTTTAATCCTCTGCACTTCTTTGTCAAGTATAACTCGACATCAGGGAAAGAAAAATATAAACAACACGGGTTCTCATATGTATGTAATCGGTTCTTCCTTTATTTAATAAATTGTCTTATTGTTGGTTAAAATAAATATAAGATCCACAAATATAAATGACAACAAAGTTTGAGATCTACGTTTAATGTAACTAGTAAACAAAATTGTTTAAAATAAGTAACAGTCGAGAAACTGTCCTTTGAAGTAAATTTCAAATAAAAAACTTCAAATAGTAGGCAGTTGTTGGCCACAAAACTGAAAAAATAATTTGGAGTGCAAGGTGCAAAGAACCACCCTGTATAAGGATTACTAGTTGCGGCGGTTCATAAAAGTCTTATTACACGAATAAATCAACTCTTTAGATGAGTTTAGAATCGAAAGATTGTAATGCATCGAGTATATAAATTAGGTACTTACATCACATTCTGGAAGTATTGCTGACATCTATGAAGTCATGAAAAATTTGTTGCATGTAAGAAGTAAACGCTTCAATAACAAACGATATAAATAATGAAACAATTAACACAGTAGGGAGTTGTTGGCAACAAAATTGAAAAAATAATTTGTAGTGTAAAGGGTTAAGTGGACCTAGGCATCCCATCCATGAAGTTTTCGAACACAATCGCGGATGTAAGAATTGAACGCTTTAATAACAAACGATATAAATAATGAAACAATTAAAACAGTATTGAGTTGTTGGCAACAAAATTGAAAAAATAATTGATATAAATAATTAAACAATTAACACAGTAGGGAGTTGTTGGCCACAAAATTGAAAAAATAATTTGGAGTGTAAAGGGTTAAGTGGACCTAGGCATCCATGAAGTTTTGGAACACAGTCGCCGTGCGAGGAGTAATTAGAAAGGCGAGAACGGAAGAGTCCTCTATCCGAAAGACGCAGTCACCGTTCACAAAAGGAGTATAGTAGAGGAGGATGGCAAAGGACTATACTTACTCGGATGGCCCGTTACAAATTGACACATCTAGGTGGCGGTCGATTTTTCACGAGACCCTATAATAATCTCGACAGCTTTTCAGTAGTCTATGGGCGACCCTCGTAATAAGCTTAACTAGTTCGTGGCGATGTAATTTATAGAAGCCACTTGTTTAGGGTTAATTGCGAGCGCGGGCGAGCGATCGTTAAACTTTTTCTGCGTGTCCATCAAGAAAAATTCTCATTCACCTAGAAATTCGAGATACTATAAATGGACGAACCTATCGAAATCGAAACACATCGAGGAAACGGACAGTCGAACGATCCGATTGGCCTGTATTGTTTCCAGGCGTCGTAGCTCGGGAACCTAATTGTTCACCGGACAATACCGAGCGTTGTCACGCGCGAATTCCGATCGGTCTTGGAACGGCTCGTCGAAACGAAGTTAATCGTCTATCGGCTCGCGACTCTCCGCGAACACTGTCGCAAGTGGTTCGCGACGAAGAGTCCGCGCCATCGGCCCTTAAAACCATCGAACAATAGCGCGAAGAGGTCCTTAATCGATAGAAAGCAACGCGTCGCCTCGGTACACGCCTCCGTCACAAAACGAGCCTCGCGATAAGGTTATGTCTCGTGAGTCGTGAACAGAGAGCGCATACAGATGTACGCGCGCACGCTCGCGCGCACATGTATGCACACGTAAAGGCACACACGCAACGCACACACCTCGTCGCGTGGATGCGTGCTATCGGCGCGAATAACGGGCGTGAGAGAGAAAGACGAATCGAAGAACACTCGTGGGCGGAAAAGAGAGGGTTAAAAAGTGGGAACGAAAAGGAAATATCAGAGAGTATCGCGGTTGAGAGAGAAGAAAAGATAGAGAGGCGAGAGAAGGCAACAAGAGGAAAAGGGACGGACGAGGAGGAACTTGGGGAGGGGCGAAGAGGTAGGGTGGGATGGTTGCGTGGACGGTGGGGAAGGGGGAAGGGAGGGAGGAATGTTTCGCGGGCGCTAGAGGCAAAGATTCTCTTGAAACCTGTGGCATTTCGCTCGGTTCTCTTCTGTTCGGTATACGCCGAAGAGGGATCGATAGCGCGTCAGAGACGAGGAGAATCAGGCGGCAGGCTATTTCGAGCAACAACACAAGCCGGCAGAAGCGGCAGAGAAGCAGTAGCAACGACAGAAGCGTCCTGTGCGCCGCGAGATAGATCCGCAGTCATTCCACGGCCATGTCTGCCGGCGCACGGGGTTGGCTACGCCCGAGCGGGGTCTAGCCGGCCAATCGGGGGGAAGCGCGAAAGGTCCCGCGCCGTGGCCGTGGCCAATGGGCGTAGCCGGTTTCAGCGAGGCGCGCGACGTCTCGTCCAAGTAGAGGGGGGCCCTCGCGGCTGTCACAGGTGCAGCCAGTTGGCTGGCGAACTCGAGGCGAGCGTGCTCGGGAATCGCCGCGATCCTCGTTCGTATGCCGCTTATCGGACCGCACTGTTCGCCCGGTTCCTTCGATACCACCGCATATCGGGCCCATCGACGCGATTCGATACCAAATTTGTTCGCCAATTAACGATAAGCGAAAACGTGCTCGTCCAGAGAAAAAAATTATCATTCGCCTGGTCGAACGGTACACTCTGCGCACAGGCCGCCGCGTTGTTACACGCACGAGATCGGTACTGTTACGGCGTGAAACTGTCAAACAGATCGTGAGATTGTTGATGCGGTCCGTCGCGCGGACGCGCACGTCGCGTCTGACAGATCCGGACGCGATACCGGTCCCATCGGCAACGTCATGACCGACCGCGGAGTGTCTGGAATCGAGACGGGACGATGTTGAGCGTCGTGTAACACGGGGTCGTGATGTGCCGACGGAACTGATCTCTGTCAGCTGGGAAACCACGAGGGCGAGACTCTGCTGCCCCAGAACCGGGCCTTATAAGTTGAATTCGATCAGTGAGACGAACCGATCAGAGAATAAATAAATACGAGAGAATAAACCGCTAGAGAAAATATTCGAGAACGGAGAAACGTAGAAGGGTAACCAGTGGTTTCAGAATCGTGCGTAAAGAGAAGATACGCACGGGCCAAACGGACGAATTAATGCATAAATGTATAGCTAAAGACAGAGAAGAAGGGAACGGGTTTTGGCAAAATATCGAGTGCGCGTAAGGGAGAGAAAAACGAAAACTGGCAACAAACGGGGGGAAGTGTGAGAAGTGCGATTTAACGGCCGTTGGGATATCACCGCAGTAAAAGTGGGTGCACTGGGGCCCTCGGGACCGTTCGGCCGATACGGGCCCGTGGAAGGTGGGCCTGGTGGTGGTCCCGGGCCCGGCGAGGGAGTGGGGACAGGGGTGGCCGCAGTCGCGGCTGGGGAGGTGGAGGGCTACGGGGGCGCCGGTGGCGGGGGAGGGGGCCCCGGGGGGGTTGGTACCCCCCGGATAAGGGTCGCGACCCTCGGCGGGCCTTGCTGCGCACCCTTGCCCGTCACCCAGGCTTGTAACATAGGTAAGTGGACCCCATTATTTTATTAAATAATATTTACCTCGTCTACTCCATACTCTGTTCGCGAATTCAACGGTTCAACCCTTTTCGATTTCATTCGCTTCTTCGTTATATCGACGAGTGCGCAAACACGATATTGGTACCGAAATCGGTGTACAGGCTCTACCTTCCGCGAATACCAGCGCGCGCGGATCCGACGGATCATCAAACGCGGTTTTCTCGAAAACGAGACGTTGAACTTGGTTGTATAATTAGTAGACTGCGGATATTTATGATAAATAAAAATCCTCTGCTATTTCTTCCCTCGATGATTTTAGTAGAGGAGAAATCGTATATTGATTCATTTTTAAAATCTTTTCAACAATTTTCAATTTCATCCGCAGTCTAGTAATTAGAATTATCACGATTTCCGAAGCAACTTGTATAAAAGTACAAGAATCTTGAATGCATTGAGAAAGAATTCTATCATCTTGGGTACTATGTGTCGTAGTTCACTCGAGTAGGCTTTCCCTAACGCTATATTGTAATTAGTGGACTGTGGATTTTATATTTTATGATAAAAGTGAGTAGATCGAATACAAAGCAGTGAAAATATTTGTTGTTTAGCAGTATTGTTGGGTTACTTTAGTATAACCACTCAAATGTTTAAAAAGAGAGTTTTTATTATCCATAAAAATTCGCAGTCTAGTAATTCATATCTCTAAGGATTGCAAATCGACAAGAGAGTAGCCGATAATTAATTGTTCACACATATAATAGAGACACCCTGTGTATAGAATTATATAAAATTCAATATACATGTCATAGGGTAGATTTCTGCTGCGTTATGGTTTCCACGAAATGCACTCGAGAACTACTTGTGACCTCTATCATGGGAAGCTTTATCCTCTTGTCGTATTCAGCAACTCCACCGGTGAGGCTACTGTTATATTCTCTCTCGATATTAATCCTCTCAAATAATTCTTCTGTGCGAATAAAAAAATGATGTCGTTCCATAACAATTCTATCAAAGGACGTCAGGAAAATTGTCATTGGAACTTTAGTTCGTTCTTTGATCGTAAATAGTAGGTCGTGTTCCAGAGAAAAAAAATGTTGAGAAGTAAAGCTTCTTAATCCTTTGCGATCTTAACAACTTTTGTTCCAGCCAGTTCTCGACTAATCCAGCCAGTATTTGAATAATTCTAACGAATAAAACAACACGTTTTTACTCGTATAACACGTACTTGTATTAACGCGTTAAAATTGTTTTGTTATCGTAGTGTGAACCGTATTCTCAGAATCGTCGACACCGACTGAAAATAAACAAAATCTCTGCGTCGAGAATTTAATGTATTACAATTTGCAAAATGAACTATTTATTTCTCTTAGAACAAAGTGCACGGTGTCAGCTGTTTCCCAGATTATGATACAGTGGAGAGCTCAGTTTATACGAACTCCATTTACGTGAATGAAATTTCATCAGTTAACTGGACTCTAGCCGAGCGAAATCCTCTTAAATGAACCAAAAATCATAGACAGTAGTGTAGGGGCTGCTCCTATTATGTGAACAAACTTGTCTCCCGATAGGTTCGTAGAAACGTAGTTCTCCTGTAGTTGAAAGTTTCCGCTACTCTGGAACTTGCGATATCATTCGACCTTCGGCGAATTCTTTCTGGAAGATCTTCCGCGTTTCGGTTCCGAAGGGGTGGTTTCCCGCGAACTCTTTTTCACAGTGCAAGAACGTCGCCTCTTTCCTTTATCGTGATTGATCGTACCGTAATTTGGATGTCGTAAGAATGCGTCAATTTTTTCCGTCGCGGTGATGAATCGTTCCATGGATCATTCCGTGGGCTTGGATCTAACGAGGATGAATTCGCCTCGGACAGGGTTGAACGCGCGTCATTGTGCGTAACGAACCAGCAGCGATTCGAGGAAATCTTTCGTCTTCCGACACGCGAGTAAAATTACGCATGCGGCCGATTATCTCCGAGAGAGTTGCACGCCGATTGCTGAAGAACTTGTTGTTCAGGAATCGATGTTTAATTCATGACGCTTATTAGTGTCAAATCGACGGATTGATTTGTGGTGTCACGACTGTATCCGTAACCGGGTCGAGTGTGTAATTTCTCGGAGAGATATTCAACCGAATATTCCGCGCGGTAATTGAAAATTCAGCGTTTTTGCACGGCAAGCCAAGACACTGAATCGCAGCGACGGAAGATCGACTTCGTAATATAATCGACGAATTAACGAAGCACGATCATTTCTTCAGCTCCGTGCACTTCGTTCTTCGTCGTTCAAACCGATCGAAGGTGGTCAACGGATCTCTCTTAGTCCCGTGTCCTTTATTCAATTTTCTCCTGTTTATTTTTTCGGAAAAATTCCGAAATCGTGTTACGCTGTGGATTCTTTGTTTTTCTCATAAGACTGATGGATAGCGCAGATACTCGAGCGAAACAATTTTAGAGCGCTTATGTATCCCAGAGGGTGAGTCGAAGAAAAATATTGACACCGCAGGTGTCCTGTTTGAGTTTGCGTTTGTGCTCGACACGATCGGCACCGATCACCGTTAACGTTCTCCCAACAGGTCCTGTACAATAGTCATGCTAATATTTCGAGTTATTCTTCATGTACATGGTTTTAACATCGAGAGAATCGTGTATGATTCGTTAGGTTTCTTCTTCGAATCAAGCCAGATTGATCAACAAGCGTTGTAATTATGAAAAAAACGATTAATCTAGTATGAGACTCGTTTTTTCTCTCGTTCCGAGCGTAATATCCCTTCGACGGGTCGCAAAGACACAGATGTAATTACGCAAGCAAGGACGCAATTCCTTTGTGACGGAATGAATTTCTTCGTTAATGCAAATCAGCTGAACATCTCCTAGTTTGCTCTTCCCGATCGAATATTTTCGACGCGACACGAGGATGGCAAATCCACCGGCGACTTTAATCAAATTTCTGCGCACGAGTTCAAATAGAATCCTATTGAAATATGCCTTGCATCGTTTTCGAATCGTTATCGATCGGATAAAGCGGTTACCGTAAAAGGTGGCACGCGTCGCACGCTCCACGCCAGAGAATTGGATTAATCGAAACCGTTTTACCGGACGGTCCAGGCATTCGTCTCACGTAGACTTAATCCTAATCTGGTTCAGAGGATTCGAGGGAAGTTTACCTCTTTTCTACCCCTTTTTCCGCGTCTCGCTCGTGAAACTGGCCCGCGGTATCTGATTTTAGGAATGGAAGGTCAACCGTATTAAGGGCTGCAGGATAGCGTTATCCGTCTTCATCTTTCGCACGGTCGAGTTTGTGCGAAAATTTCGGGCCAAGAGAGCATAAGGAATACTTTTTCTCGCGAGGGACAGTTTAACGAATTACTCTGGAATCGAGGAATATAGAAGTTCGAATACTTGCATCGTGATTGTGGGCAGTAGGTCGACGTACTTACACAAGCGATTACATAAAACATGAAATCGATTCGACTTCTGAAAAAAGTATTTATCGAGGAAATTTTTGTCCGTCTGGAAATCGTAATAGGATTTAGAAAACTTCCTGTTCGTTGAATATTAGACGACAGTACAAAGAATATGCCGCAACGTACAGTGGGTAAAAAAAGTATTGGCACACTCTTAAAAAGGCGATAACTTTTTAAATATCGTATTATACGATTCGAATTTTTTTGGGAAGCTAGAGCAAGTTTGCCACAGGATGCGAAAAAAATTTTGTCAAAAATTGCAATTCATCGGAATTGTAGCAAAAATACTAAAAGTTGCATTTTACAACTTTTTTATGTGGGCCAATATTGCAAATTTTTAAAATGCAAGATGTAAGATGTAAAAATCTGCAGTTATAGGTCGAAAATCGTGAAAATCTGCAATTTTTAACAGATTTAAACGTTTATTAAAGCTCATTGCAACGTCGATCGATTTTCACGAAATTTTCAGAATATGTTTAATTGACATAGGTCTACAAAACGTATTTTTTAAATTTTCAATATAGGCTCACATAAAAAAGTTGTAAAATGCAATTTTTAGTATTTTTGCTACAATTCCGATGAATTGCAATTTTTGACAAATTTTTTTCGCATCCTGTGGCAAACTTGCTCTAGCTTCCCAAAAAAAATTCAAATCGTATACTACGATATTAAAAAAGTTATCGCCTTATTAAGAGTGTGCCAATACGTTTTTTTACCCACTGTACGTACATTTAGTTCGAATAACTTTCTCCTGGATTACGTACGATTCCTACCGACATGCGTTCCTCTACGAATTGATAAAGAAAAGTTATGTTAGGTGGCACATGTCGGAGCATAAAGTGTGATATTTTCAGGTGCATGTAAACACGGATGCGTTCGAAAGAATCGGCATTGAAATGTTGAGTTATTCGCGAGTTGAGCGCAGGTGTATTCGGCGATGTTCTCATGGGTGACTTTCTCGAAAATGGAATCGCGCACTGAGAAAGTTTAACTCGCGTCTATTCTTTTTTTCGCTTATTTTTCGACGGGAGATCAGCGAGCGATAAATTTCGCGGGACACCCGATAGATTTTCTTTTTCGTGAAACACAGACTTTTCTTGGGAAGCCAATTTCGCCAGAGGAATTACTCGTAAGTCGATTTCGCGTGGAACGATTTAAATCTTGAGGTAACTGCGGGGTGGTTCGGGTCATGTCGACTCGCGTTCCTCCTTTTTCTTCTCGCCCTCCCAGCGAAACGGAGGGAGATGAGATGCGCAAGGTCAGACCTTAAGGGTGGGAGAAGGGTTGCTAGGTTGACAACCCTGCCAGCAGGGAGGAACTCTCCGCCCATTGGTGGAAACCGCGAAAAAAGAGAGGAGTGAACCCTAGAGGGTTCAGCAATGGCGAAAAAAGAAGTCGGAGATCGGGAGCGAGCGAGTAGACGCGATACAGAAAACGGAAAGAGAAAACCCGCAGGGGAAGAGAGGCGAAGAAAGCGTAGCTAAGGGCAATCCCAACAATGAGAACGTTTCGTAATTATCGGCACAACTTCCGCCGTTCAAATGTATTAATAAGATCAAACATATAATGATTGACTATTAACGGATCTATGTGCGAACTAAATATGATTATCAACTTCGTTCAGCTGTTTCTACTACTGCTCGGTGTAATTATGTACGTAGCTGCGTACTGGTGCGTGTTTTGTAATTGAGTCTGCTGAAATATTATACTAATTTATTTGAATCTCGTATACTCCACATGCGAACATTATTGAAGCACTAAGTGAATCTATTATGCAATCTAGACGATTTTATTGTGTTTCATTCAATTTACCGAAGTGGTAGTTTATTGTGTCCTAAATCTTCGCGCGGAAAAATTATGTATACTAATTGTTTCGAAGTTAAAAGTTAATAACCGTGCAAAACTATTCGTTATTTCTTTCAATAAATTTGATAGTTCCACGAGAATAAAGTTAAAGGCAGATTCAACATTTTTCGTCAAAGAGGAGATACGTACAGTAAAATATTGCCTTTGCAAACCAATTCCTCTTTTCATCGTGGACTTCTTGAAAAACCTGAATTTGCGGGAACGCTCGCAGTTTAATTACAAGCTTGACATTTTTAATTATTTTTTTATAGAAATAATCGCGGTTTAACACGGATTCCCGTACTTCTGCAATTCTAAAATGGAACATCCTGTACAGAAATGTGTACAGTAAAGTGTAATATATAACAATATATTAATGTTATCGGCGCCCTGGTTCGATCATTTGGATGTAAATGTCAAAGATTCGTTTTTCAATTATGTTAGAGACTAAAGGAACTGGATAACCATTTCTTTTTAGTACATTTTTAATTAAAGCCAAGTTATCGGATCGAAGTCTGGGGCGATAACTGTTAATTGATCGAAATTCCAATTGATCGAACCAGGGCACCGATAACATTAATATATTGTTACGAATAATTGACGATCGAGATACAGAGAACTGTTGAAGTGTAATATATGTAGTTTGGATAGATTGACGAAGTATTATAGTATTGTATCAGTTGATCGGAGCGTAAATTTTTAAGTGTTAATTCCGCGCATTTCTACGGGTGAAATTTTGCCGGGGTATTAAGTAACATTAGCATTCAACGTATCGATGCCTCTGTTTGTCCCTAATCGTTCGTGAAAACCCGATTGTTTTTCCGAGGTCTGCGCAGACACGGCTGGCTCGCCGTCAACAATGGAGGAAGTCGCATCGTGTCGTGCTTTCGCTTTCGCGCTTCTCGTCTCTCTGTTCGACTCGGTTCGATAGACTACCACGGTAATCAAACCGTTCGAATTACAAAAAGTCGGAGGACAATGCGCCGTTCGTTATGCACGTGCTCCGGTACGGCCCGGGATTTTCCTTCGAATCGGAATCTGACCGGTAATCGGGATTGTTTAAAATTCGATCAGCCGCACGTGCGCTGCTCGCGTTCGACCGGTACGGGTCTAATCGCTCAATTAGCCTATTCGCTCGATCGGTTATCAGCGTGTATCGCGTAGAACCGGAAAAAAAGAAACAGCCGAGCTTTTATTGAATCAAAGTTAACGCACCGGAGTTAGCAGACGGGACAAAATTTTACCGATCCCTCTCCCGTTTCTCTTGTTTCATAATTACTTGCGGAAATCATAAAAATGCTCTTGCGGGGGATTGTTTAATAAATTCATTTATTCAAGCGCGTAATACAATAAACGCACGAACAGACAGACGGCTGCGTACGCGTTCACCCAGAATTTCCTCGATTTTCTCGTTCGTTTTCCGCGGTGGCGCGGCCGCGCGTTTCAACGTGTGCACGAGAATTAAAACAGCTCGTCAAGTCGTGGCTGAGCTGCTGCGTGGTGTTCCATCCTTTCTCGACATTTTGCTTTTCAACCAATATTGATCAAGTGCACGCGCATCGCCGAAAATACGAGCTCGCATGGTTGACGGGGGAAAGGGAAGGAACAGAGCGGAGAGGGGTAACCAAAATGCGAGAATTTTACCGACTCGCGTACAGGTAACCAAGTCTCTCCCTCTTCCTCTCTCTCTCTTTCTCTTTCTCTCTCGTCCTCTCATCCCACCGCTCACAACATTGACTCCGATTATTCAACGAATGCTCTCTTTCTTTTCGCAGCAGGGAGACGCGGTTTGGCGATGCTCCTGTCATGTGCAGGATGCGAGAAACCAATTATGGATCAGTACCTGCTGAATGTTTTGGACCGAGCATGGCACATTGAGTGCGTCCGCTGCTTCGATTGCAGAACCGCGTTGCAGGACAAGTGTTTCTCCAGGGAGTCGAAACTCTTCTGCAGGGAGGACTTCTTCAGGTACTTGGAACCCATTGTTTGCGGTTTGACGAGGTCATCTTAACGCCGAGAGATGGCCTTGAAACTGCGATCCCACGTGGGACTCCTCGAACGTTCACGAGATTCACCACGTGGGATCGTGGCTCTCTTCCACTGTCTTCTCGTCGGTTCCACCGTGCACGCTGATCTAAAGATCTTGCCATTTTCTACGAACAATTAAAGCGGATTCCGAGAACAGAATTGTTCTTGCGAGATCGCCACGGCATTTCGGGAATGTTTTTAAATAAAAATGCTTTGAACAGCGTGATTATTCTGAAATAAGTGATTATTTTTCGCGATCGCAAATTGTTGTTAGACAAATAGGAAATAATGTTATCGGCGCACAGGTTCGATCATGATTCTACAAACATAATTTGAATGGTACTGCAAACGTCGGTTCGGGTTTGAATCTATTTCTTGGTCTTAAGACCACACGTTCGAGCTATTCCGAATGTTTGGAATAGATGAAAACGAAAAAGGAAGGTGTTCAGAACATTATTCTGAAATATAAGAATTAGTTTTTTCGCGGCGCCAGTACGATCATTATTTACTATACTTGGCTCTACTGTAGCGAATATGTCAAAGTGACATACATGTACTCGTCGCGAAAAATTAATTCTTATACAGTGGGTAACGAAAGTATTCGAACGCCCTTTAAAACAGAATAACTTTTTTATAATTGTACCAAACGACCTGATTTTTTATAATCAATTAGAAGCATTGGTTTATCAAATGATACGCAAAAAAGATTTTCAAAAAAATTGTAATTTACAAGGTTACGTGCAAAAATAAAAAAGGCATTTTTTAAACTTTTTGATTAGGGTGCCTAAAGAAAATTGAAAATATATATTTTGTAGATCTATGTTAGTTATACACATGCTGAAAATTTCGTCAAAATCGATTATCACACATACGAGCTGCAACCGATTAAAAATGTTGAAAATAGTAGTTTTACACGATTTCTTATCAGTTTCTGCTTAAAATCCACAAAATCGTACATCTTCCGATGCGTGTCATTTTTTCCTGCGTCAACCGATTTCGATGAAATTTTCAGCATGTGTATAACTAACATAGATCTACAAAATATATATTTTCAATTTTCTTTAGGGACCCTAATCAAAAAGTTTAAAAAATGCCTTTTTTATTTTTGCATGTTACCTTGTAAATTATAATTTTTTGGAAAATCTTTTTTGCGTATCATTTGATAAACCAATGCTTCTAATTGATTATAAAAAATCAGGTAATTTGGTACAATTATAAAAAAGTTATTCTGTTTTAAAGGGCGTTCGAATACTTTCGTTACCCACTGTATATCAAAAATTGCGATCGATAAAATATTAAATCCATTATTCTGAAATGTTTGGAACGGATATTCGGAATATTGATCGTTGAAGCTTTTTAGTCAGACATCGACGTTACGTTCGTTCCTGTATATGAAACGTAAAAATAATTCGAGAAATGTCACGGAACATTTATAGGGGAAAATTTAATTTTAAATACTTAGATTCACGCCTCCGTTGGTGCGATTTGCTGGTTCTTCAGCGGACACAAGTGGCTACGATTTTAAATCTTTAAATGGGAAAAAGCCTGTTTATTTTTGAGAAGGTTGTATATTAAACACAAAAGTACCTACGTAGGTTTTAAGCGATCATTCATCGCTTCATACAGAGTATTTCTAATTCGAATTACAGAAGACAATCGATGTCGTTAATTCGAGGCACTTCGCCTATTTTAACCACAAAAAATCGTCTTTAGCGGGTCGATTATCGGCAATTTATCAGCGACTGCAATTTCACAAATCCCGCGACAACCGTCGGCAACCCTCTGTTGCTATATAGCTGTTTAAAAACTACTTATTGCAAATATATGGCAGAATAACCATTTACCAGCCGCCATACGTATTCAGAAATCTCCATACTCGGCCCATGAAAACAGTTCCGTTGGAATAATGAGACAGACACTATCGTCGATTTATCGGGTTGGGCTGGTCCCCTCTCCGCTTGTTCGGATAATTGGCGTTCGAGTCGTTGACACATAACACTGGACATTAATCGATGGATCTTTGTTAAGAGAGGTTGTAGCCGCCGGATTTTTTCTCCTCCGCCTGTCCCTCGAAACGGTGGCGCACGGGTTTTGCCATCGCGACGGAGACTAACTATTTCCCGTTAGCATAATTAGATAAACTGCTCGCGGTGCGAGCGCTACCTGGTCGCGTCAACGCCACCGGGAAATCGAAAGATTTACGATCGAAGCATTAGCAAGACAATCGCCGCGACATTTGTCGCTTGATTCGTTCGCGCGGCGCGGCTGTTGTCCGCTCGCGCGAGAAAAACCATCCGCGACCAATGGAAAGGAGGCCTTGGCATTTTCTCGGGCAAACCCAGCGTCGTTTCCCTCTCTCCCCCGAGATAGAGAGAACATTTTTCGCAAAAATCTTGCTCGTTACAGTTGCCTGGCCCCTGGACCATGTTCGCTGACCGGCAATTCGTCGAGCCTCGTGTTTCTTGCAACGTTCCCGAACAACAAGCAGAAAAACTTTGTGCCTCGATCTTGATTCCGGCGCTACCCCCGATTCCGCGTTTCATTTTTGTTGGTACACCCGTGGCTATATTCGGAGAAAACACTCCGCGTTCTACCTGTAGTGCAGCTTTTGCGAGTCATTGGCCACACAAAGCATTTTAATGGTTGGCGAAATTAGGAGCGAATTGATCGACTAACTCTGCTTATCGGGAAGCTTATAATTCTTTTGTTCCGTCTTGAAACTTAACACTTTACCTACCGGAAGCCTATTAATAGAATTTTCTTTTAAAGTTTCTATTACATTGCAATCTTAAACTAGCTGGTTATTGTTGCTCGCTTTACGAGTTCGCGAGAGGGTTAGTGGTACGGATGTTATTTGGTATCTGACTCTCTAAGAGTCACACAAAGAACTTCCCGATTCGTTAGTTGCAGTATATTATTATCATTATTTAGTATACGTTTTAAGAAGATTATACGTTCTCTTGGAAGTTCAATAGTTTTCTACTTATCGAAATGTTTGCTATATGGCGTCGCATTAAACCAACTTCGTATGTTCGTTGCTCACTTGGTTCCCTGTTGTAGCATAGTAATGTTGCAAAATAAAACGTATAAATATTAATTCTGGATACAATCAAAATATATACACAGGGTGTCCCAAAATTCCTTCAACATCCGGAAATGGGAGGTTCCTGACATCATTTGAAGCGACATTTCCCTGTAGAGATGAATAACTCAATCTTGCATTGGGATATTTTTCGATTATTGTAAGCGGAAACATTATCCTAACCTTATAAATCGGAAGTTAATAAAACTATTAGATGACGTTATCGAGGGTGACTTGTTGATTCACAGTGAAAATTGTTGTTGCTATTACAGGTTCCATTAAAAAGTGTTTACAGAATCTTGTACCATAGATTTTTCAAAATTATGCAGTAATCGTCGGTCGGTAATGTGTTAATTGTTAACGTTCTAAGGGTTCCTAAGCGTTTAAGGATTCGTATACCTGACCGTACTAGGGTCGTCGCAGGGTCGTCGGGGTAATTGTTGGCTACCATAAAAAAGGACCAGTACCGACAGGTAAATCTAAGAAAAGACTACAGCTGCGAAACACATGTTTCTTACCGTTTGGTAAAATACTGTTACTCGATTTTAGTCACGTAGGAACTCCAGCCCACCACTTCGAATTTCCCCGATTGTTGAAAAACGCAAATCCCTGTAAACAACACGATTTTCGCAAACCCCACTACAGATCAACCCCCACCATTTGTATAGTTGTCTTTAAGCGTTGCAGAGAAAAAATAAACCGGATATGTTGTCAGCAACTGAGGTGTCCTATCAATTTCCTTCTTGGCATATCTCGCAAGGATTCGAGATCCTTGCTAATCGAGTCGACTCCAAGTCTCGAAAATTCATAGACCGGTCGACATCGCTATTCATGATGCGCATAAAAGTCTGTCCATCGATTACAGTCATCTTTAGCATGCAACAAGTGTTCAACACAGTTGCGAAAGCGTCTTATTAGGTATCGTGAAAGAAACAAGTTATTAATTAGTGTAACAACGTTAAAAAACAGATCGGCACGGTTTCTTCAGAGCCGAGATTTCCAATCACTGTGATCAATCGGTTCAAAAAACTCCTCTGTAGTCCGATCAAAAAGGGTATGAAGCAAACGGAACTAATCGAGGAACAATCGATTTCTATTTGCTTCTTGTTGATCAGGGATGCGGTAAAAAAGCGCGGACCTTTGCAAGGAGACCACCGGACAGGTAGTCTAGGCTAGAACAATGTTTGCCGACGCGACTTTACAAACTTGAATCGCGTCGAATATTTATAACGCCGGGGAAATTGATGGTGCTGGTTTCAAATTGTGCCGCCGGCCAGTCGTTAAAAGCGTGTTGTTCGAGCGGAACAGATAATTGCGCAAAAAAATGTTGTACGGCGACCAGTTTTCGAGGTGTCCGGTTATCGAGGAGGAAACGTGGTCCTCCAGCAAGCGGTTTGTTGCTTTTTGTTGTCGTTGGAAGAAAGTTCTAGGCCCTGGTACTCTGTATGCAAGAACCGCGATCTTCGCGAAGGAAACTGGCTTTTGGGTTTCAATTTTTCAGTTCGATCAATAACGTGTTTCTCCTTTACTTAGGCGGTTTTCACACTTTTCTGCACTGCTTCTCGAGCTTTTAGTACGCGGCTTAACAGGAATACTCAACTTACGTAGACCTACATTTTCAACGATCTAGTTTTAATAAAAACGACACTTTCGAATAAAATGCGATTTCCGTGTCCCTATTTTGAAGGTTAAATTTGTATTCTTAGGGTCATTATGAAAAACTGTATATTGTATAGGTACCAAATCGGCCTGGTGTAGCTGGTAAAGTAGATTTCCTGTTTTGTATAAACCTTCAAACATCTCGAAAACTATGCGAGATATATCAAAATATATACAGACTCTTTTGTCCTAACTGAATCCTAACCTACCCTAACCTAATCTACCTTAATACGTCAGTAATGTTCACTGCTAATTGAGTTTTAATACATAGACATGTCTTGAGTCTCTTATAAGCAGTTGTGAACGGAGCCTTTACGTTTCCCTGAACATCATTTCGAGGAGGAGGCAGTTCTGCAACTTCACCGAAATATAAATATACTCGGAAACTGCGCAGCTGATAAAAAGAGTCGTAGGACATAAATTGTTGGAAATTTAATTTTCTATAAAAAAGATTTCTTGATAGTTTGTCATATTTCGCATAGTTACCGAGACATTCGCAGGTTTATAAAAACCAGGAAATCTACTTTACCAGCTAAACCAGGCCCATTCGATGTCTGTGACATATTTTTTCTCAAAATGACCCCAAGAACACAAAAACCTCTAAACAAGAGGCCACGGAAATCGTAATCTCCCCAGAACCACGATTCGACAACCAAAATCTCGGCGCATCGTATCCGAGACCTTGACATTCGCGCAAGAAACCGAATTCCAAAGCGTGAAAATCTTCTCGGCGGTCGTGTCACGTTCCGGCCGAAGACTTCTGCTGCGAACCGGGAGAAGAAGGCGCACGAAAAAGTAGCGGCAAGTCACTTACATTAATTACGGACATGCATCGAAGAAGCTGGGAACGTTTAACGCTCGGGTTTCCTTCGCGCCCACTTTTTTTCGCTCTTTCATCCTTGGCTTTGCGTCGCTTTCTTCCGAGTACAATGCGGTGCGAGTTAGGACATTGTAACTGTTATCGATGCTGGGCAAAGGAAGCCTAACGCTCCTTATGTAACTGAGGGAGCATCAATCGATAAATTGTGGAATGCCTCTATGCTTTGGTGAATCAAAGTCCAACTTGCTGTATATTCTGCTGGGGTGTGACTTGGAAGATTTCGAATTCCTAAAGTACCTCGCCTGGAAAGTTAAATTAACCCTAAAGTATTTCTAGAGTTTTTTAATCTGCAATTGTATACATAGAAATATCCTAATTTTTATAGAATTTTAGAAATGTTGCAATGTGATACTGTAAAGTCGTGATCTAAGAAAACCTATCGGGTCTCCTGCTGTTTCTTAGGTCGCATAGTTGTACTATTGTTTCTGACCTCGCCAACCGTATGTATGTAATTCTACAGCATTTTTTGGAATTGAATACTGAGATTCATTTCCGCTCACAACGGAAGCGAAATGTTCTCTTTAAACCTCATCCGTCCCTCATTTCACGAACTGAACCTGTCCCTCGGTGTCAAATTGACACAGTGGTAAAAGATCGATGAGATAACGAGGTAAACAGTAAATTTTGGTGGATTTCGGAAATTTAAAGATTGGACTATGTTCTTACTAATATTGAAAGAAGCGAATTTGGAAGGAGGAAAGGGGGTATTGCAGGATGAAATGTTCGACTGAGAGTGGAGTGTCACATTGAGTACAAACGGGGAGGGATCTTTCAAAATTCTGTAAAGGTGGGTTCAGTTCGTGTGGCCAATGCGAAGTCGTGTGGTAACTACCTGTCTCTTCTGTTGACAATGGGGGGACAGTCGTTATTAAGGAGGTCTTGCCTTTCCAAGGATAAGTTAGATGGAGGGTAGCTAGTCCATTTTTGATACCATCTGTCTCTGATTTCTCTTTTTGTTTTTTCAATCCAATCTCTGTACGAAGAGGTGCAGTCTGAAGGTATTTCTTTGGAGGCCTCCCTAGCCGCAGGATCTTCTTTATTGTTCTTTTAGCTTCGATTAAGGCATTGCATATATGAACTATAATGGGGTCTCGGTTTTCCGGGTTGGATGAACTCTCTGGTACACTAGCGGAGTCGGTGAATATTATAAAATTAGGATCTTGTGCAAATATATTGAACAGCCTGTAATATAGCATAGGCTTCGCAGAAGAGAACAGAGCTGAAGTCATGGAGTTTGAAAAGCTTTTGATAATTAAGGAATACAACGGAACATCCACATCTATTATTAGATTTAATTGGGGGGGTTTGAAAGTGGAGAAACATTTACGGGCGGCTAAAGGTGTGGAGAACGATTTAAGTAGGAAAATGGCAGCGTACTTCGAGGAGCCATTACGGTTTTATATCGACTGCGTCCGCTGCTAGCGGAGTTGTAATCCGTTCGCAGTGGAGTATTAATTCGAGCGGAGTTGTTCCACCGTGGTCGACGTGGGAAGGGTCACCGCCGTGCGTTCGGTTTCCTGAGAATAAAATCGTCCACCTTTTCCCGGCTCCGTCGAAGGGAGAGATGGTTCTTCTTTCCGCGAGTTCTGGAAGCGATGAACGATCCCCTTTGTGGCCTAAGGACCCGGCATCGAGCAGCAGCGCGTGTGCGAAGTGGCCGTCTAAAAGGGGGGCCCTTTGATACTTACGCGAACGGGTATATAACGAACGTGTTGTATACTTTACGAGCCACTTTGCATTTCGTCCCGATGAAAAATTCATTAGATGTAAGACGAGTGCGGGGATAGGCCACGCTCGATCGACGAAGAAAGGCTTTTCAAGTCGAAAATAACTCGACGACGTCCCGTTAATTAGTGTTATCCTCTTTGCTAACCGCTACACGCAAGCGACGCGCTGGGGCCACGACGGTAATTACCCTCCGGTTCGGATCAGCGGAACCGTTTTAACCGGGATTATTGTTAACGTAATTCCAAATTGTTTTTATGCCGAGACGACCCTTCGCCAGCGCATTTTTTCCTTCTTGTTTACGAGCACTGGAGTAAATTGGGTCAATTCTTGCAGTGACAACTGTATTACCAGCCCTCACCCTTCCAGCAACCGATGAGTTTCGTTATTCTCCGACGTTCCAATTTCGTGGCTTTAACTCGCGTCTTATTGTATAATCGTCGACGAGGAATTTCGACGACGGAATAACTCAGCCTTTGCTCAATTAGAATACACCGAACATTCGATTTATTCTTGGCTTTAATCCTATTTCTACATTTGTCGAAATTGTCGTTGACTCGATTCGCTGAATTTGGTATCTCTTGATTGTGAATCTAACGAACAAGCGATCGCGGTGTAGTTGTTCACACGTTTATCGCGATATCATGTGTGAGTATAGGATAACGTGTATAGATAATCTCTCCAATGAACGCTTAAAGGTCGTCGTATTCTGAAATGAAGATAATTCTCGGTTCCGTCGCAATTTCATTCACGATCGAACAGCTGTTGTTCCGAATTCCATCGGTCCGAATAGAAGCCGCCGAAAGTTATGGCGACCGGCCGTTTATGATCGCGAAGTTAAACGGAGAGTTCAACGAATGGGGAAAGAACTCGACTACGTAAATATCGGACAATCTCTCGAGGCCAAGAAGTATATTAAAATCGCGATAAGTAGGATTTTAATTCGCGCAACTTTAATCAAGCAAAACGAATAAACGAACAGACACAAGAATTAGCAGTAACGAAATCGGGGCTCGAAATGAAAGCACGAAAGGGTGGAGGAGGAGGAAGCGCTGGCAGTCGATTCCCACGACGCGACGACGACGCGACGAATCTATCGATAATCCTTTCTCGATTCGGACGAGAACTCGTCTCTCCTCCCCCTTGTTCCCCCAGGTTCTTCCAGCGAATCGCTGTTGGGAATACTATAACACCTCCGGGAGGTCCGAGAAGGCATCGGCTCGGAGAGAAACGGTACGCGGTTATGGTAACCGGCTCTACGAGTCGCAGCAAGGTCCTTAAAGGTCGATAATGGCCCGTGGGGGCCCTGGAAGGGTCCAGCATCAAAAGGACCGATGTCCCCGTTTCGACGCGCCGCCTCAACTGCCGTAGCTTGCGGTCGATGGCCCGTTCGTTGTGTACCCGCCGAAAATTATTACCTTAAAATATGGTCCGCACCGTCGTCGAAATATACCGATGAAAACATTAACCGGCGACCGAGGGGGATGATGACGGTGTCACCGTGACACTGAGCGCCGAGGCTAGCGCCTCCCTATAGCATATACATACATATGTATACATATAGATTACTGCTTAAGGCTCCTTCCGTTAGAGTCCGTTTTTTACAAATTTGATTTTTCAGATCAGCTCGCATTCACGTCAAGCTATATATACTTCATTATTGTTTACGATGGTTTCACGGCTCTGTCGACGTTGTGTTACGCTGAAACAGGCATACTAATCTTCGGATTTAGCAGAAAAAGAAAACCGATGGCAGGTTTTACGACTCCGAGAATTACCGTTGCTTTTTTCCATTTAAATTCTTCCATCGGGGACCGGAAAAGGCGGCTGTTTCCGCAAGAACCCTGTGCGCGAGGAGTTCGTTCTCCTTATTTTCGTATTTTTTCTGATTGCATTTTAGACTGGTTTCTTAATTTGTAGTTCTCGTTTTCTCCATTTGTCGTAGAATTGGAGGAGTTAGAAAATATTGTTATATTATTATTGACCTATTGAGTCTAGTCACAAGTATTTATATTCAGTCGTTCTCTTCATTTTTCACAGTGCTTTTTCTGGTATTAAGTCGTGTTTATATTTTTCGTTCGTACCTTCAGACTTTTCCATGACATTCCATGTTCCATCCCTTTGACTCATGACAAACTATTTTCTCACCAATACACAAAATGTGCATTTGCAATTTATAACCATAAATACTCCATACAAAAATGGTAAGAATTTAATGCAGCTTCATTGAAAAAACTTCAACTTGTTTAACTTGTTTAATATCTTTCGAAGAACCGTCATAATAATTTCACAAAAATCGGTGTGTCTGGGTTCGGTATGTTACCCCGTACGAAGTTAACATAGAGAAAAAAATCACACGTTATAAAATTGACGGGTCTGCACGTTCGCCGAACCCGTACCGTGGGCAGATGCCACAGCGAACCTCATAATGCGCTGAAGGTGTTCGTTGTCCGACGCTCATCGTTCCTCCTGTCTTCAGACAGGAATCCTCGCGAAAATATTCACCGAATTACGTAGGGAATACCGTTACATCATCGGTAGTCAGCTGGATTATTAACGACGAGTCTTTGAAGTCTTGTCTTTGCGAGCGACCAAGATGATCGGTGGCTCGGCAGGGAATAAATCACGCGGCTGTTGCGATTGGATATATCGGACGTGGACGAAGAGAAGGGCAATGGGAAATTACGTTAGGAATGTACTCGTGTTTCGTGGATACTTGGTGTAGACATGCAATTTACATTGTCACCAATTACAAGAGAAGAAAGTTTCATCCAAATTAATTCTCTGATGGCAGCATGAGTCGTTGCGCTCCAAGTTCGCCATTTTTATTGCAAAAACGTTTGAAGATCTAGCTAAAACATCACTTGCACGTTAAATTAGAGACTGCGACGAGCACTCAGAATTTTTCCAGATGTCCCAAAAGCCGAAAACATGGAATTTTGCATTGTCACCAATTACGAGGGAAGGAAATTTCATCCAAATTAATCCTCCGATGGCAGCATGAGTCGTTGCGTTCCAAGCTCGCAATTTTTATTGCAAAAACGTTTGAAGATCTAGTGACAATACCACTTGCACGTAAAATTAGTCACTAGGACGAACAGTCGCAATTTTTCCAGATCTTGGAAAAGCCGAAAACAACAAGAAATTAGTCGTGCGAATGGAAGAGCCGCTTCGCAGATCATCAGAATGTAGCTATCGCTGACTCCCGCGGAATTCCCAAGTGAAAAGTACTGGCTCGCTAGAGTTGATCTCAGCCGAAGTTTCCCATGAGGTTGTTCGTTGGAAGGCTCGACAAAAAGTAGGAATTAATTACGAATCGATATCCAGCGAGTCATTTCGATTGTTGTATCGCGATCGGTTGGTAGAAACAGAGTAGAGTGTGTCGGTGCGGGTGAGCCTGGAAAACAGGAGAGCCTGTCCAGACGTGGAACGACGTGGAACACGGCTAGAAATCAAAGGCGTAACGATCGAATGCGATCATAGATCGGCGAGGCTTTTCTCAGCCGTCTCGAAAGGGCGCCGACGAGGGGTCCATTGTCCTTGCTTTCCACCCGCGGTGCTGCTGGCTGGCCTCCTCCAGAGTGGAGAGACCCGTCGAAACTTGAACGTGGAAACATTATAAATGCGGCGTGACGCCCGCCACGAACCGTAGGAGAAGTTTGTTGGGCGTGACGGGGCCGGCGTGGCACGGCGCGGCGCGGCGCAGCGCGGACCAAACAGAAAGAGAAACCAGCCGCGAACACGAAGAGAAACGGAGAAGATTTCGGCGCTGTTTCCCTTCCAGGAAGGTTCGGCAATAGAGTTGGATCGCGATCAGAGCGTGCCTCCTGCACACCGGCATCAACGTTTTTACCAACCACTCGCTCGCTGATCTTGCGTCACACGCGAGACGGGAACCCTCGGTCGGCCATCTGCAGTAGGTCATGAAGAAGTCGCTACTGAACTCGTTTCGAACAAACGCATTCAGTGTCTCGACTAATCGTTACTGTGCCACTACGTTCGATAAGTTCGCGGAATCAAAAAATTCGGAGTTTCAATTTTTCCTTTCAAGTCGGTGGTATCCTTTTCACAGTCCCCCTCAGAACGTATACATTTTTTAAAAAATTATTATTAGCGACCACATTACAATACGATACATTACCTTACATTGCATCATGTTTTATTGTGTTACACTACATTATTTCCTGTTACATACGTTACTTTACATTATGTTATTTTACTTTCTATGTAATTAGAGGTAGATGTATATTCTATTCTTCAGGTTTAAGTGGAATAAAAGGCGGATGACGTTATTGATTTTATTTTCATTATTTAGTGATTCGTTAAGATTTTCTGGGATATTAAATCTGTTACATACTGTTTGTAGGGATGGGCATTCGATCAGGATGTGTTTGATTGAAGTAGGGACGTTGCATTGGGGCATAACTCAGGTTGTTCCTTCGTTATGAAGTGTTGGTGAGTTAATTTGCGGTGGCTAATTCTTAGTCGTGTGTAATTTAACATTGATGGTTTTCAAATATATTCGTTTTGATTTCTGCGATCTTTAAGGCAATTGATTGGCTCCATTGGTTATGTATACATTCTTATTTACCATATTAGGTTGTCCCAAAAGTTGATTTTCGATTCATGCACATAATGCAAATTCGTGTTAGGAAGTACTAACACATTTGCATGAAGATTATCGCATTGTTTGTATTTATTTAGAAACATTAAAGGAACACGTTCCGAAATGAACTTTGGGTCAACCTAATATATGCACAAATTCTCATCGTAAGACTTATAAATCAATATCTGGTGTATCATAAGTCATGGTGCAAATTAGGTCAGGTCGATTCTATGGCTGGAAATAAGTCGAAAGTCTGTGTTTACTATTATAACAGTCGCGCGCAACAGCATCTTGGAGGGAAATCCGTGACATCTCATTTAAATTTAATTTTCTTGAAAACGAAGGCTCCCATGCAATTCCGTTATTCTTGATTTTCGTCTTATTTCCAGCTATAGAAACGATCTAACCTAGTTTGTACCATGAATTATGAAATACCTGGTATATCGGCGAGCAAAGGATAGATACTCGGAGAAATTTTTTGTAATTTTTAGAGGAACATTGACAAGTTGTGAAAAGTAATTCCCCGGTTGGCTACACAGGGGTTAAAGTAGGATTCAAGACAGAATCAACAAATTTATACATATAGGGTTACATGAAATAAATTCAGCGCTTATTTCAGCGTCTAACTACACAGACTAACTCTTTTCTTCTATTCCATTAGACATTGTATTCATATTCAATAAAAATCCAATTTTTCTTGCTTGATTTTCGACATCTATTCGGAACCGAAAAATTGACAACACTAACAAACAACGAATGACAATTCTGGCTGATCGTCTATCGATTGTTTCGGGAATCAACGTTTAGATTTACATCGTATGCGATAACCGAAAAAGTGAATAATTTTACGGAACAAAGCGGAGCGGAGTGTAATTAAATATACAGATGCACGAATGCTCGTCGGCGTCGTTGGAAAGTTCAGGATAATATTTTGTGATAATGACAAGCCAGATATGGTTAACATTTAAGCGTAGTTGCATTAAGGAGTGCTGGTCTTTACAGTGTCCTCTCCTCGCGACAGGAATGCGGTCCTCATTGGATAAGTTTAACCTTGAGGGATTCGTCGGAACGAATTTAGTGTCTCTCGAAATGGTTAATATGGTTAATAGTTACGGAGATACTTATCGTTGTAGTTGTCGGTTAAAATTAGCGATGCTCTGCTCGGTTTGTTACGAGGGTAGCAAACAACTAATCAGCAATGACTAGGGTAGTAGGCGAGGATATTTACCCGCCTGTGAAATCGTAAGAAAACACACAACACACATTTAGATGAGTTACAGCGAATTGTGTAGTTCGAGTTCAGACATCGTTTTAATTTGATCACGCAAATGCATCGTTGACGAACATACAATTAGAATACCTGAACGGCATGATCGCTTATGCTAATGTTGATCTATGTTCGCGTAATATTTCGTCGGTCGTGTTCAGTGTTATAATATTTCTACCGATCCAGTAATTCGCGTGGTCTTTCATAAAACATGGCATATTCGATTTCCCATCACGATAATTGATTTATTCAATAAATCCGCTGACAATTTCTAGCGTCGCGCAATATTAGGGTATTGCGCGATGTGACCGAACCGATCGATTAATACATTTCTCAATGGGAATGATCAACAAAGCTCGCTGTTTTGACGGTGAACCAGAGGCCGGCGCTCTATTGTTCGTGGCACCCTATTTTATTGGAATAATGGCACCGATCGAAGATTGTTTAAAGTTGAGTGAAACGAGATCATAAATGCGAACGAAATTCGACTAATTTCGATTACGATTTTAATTAGAGTTTCGCGGTCCGGTCGGCGGTTCGAAGAATTTAAAGACATCTTTTTCAAATGTATTCATTTACAGATATCTAGAATTTATAGATACATATATTTGGTTGGCAAGAATGTAATTTCAGTATTTTAAGGTGAAATAAAGCCGCAATTCTTTATTCAACCGATGAACTTTAATCAATAAAATATTCTCTTATTTGTTCTTTTGGCAAAACATCATCGAACAAACAGGGAAATCTTTTGTACATTAAAGCTCATTGCTTGAGTAAAAAAAATTGGGCTCTCTGTTTCACTTTAGAATACCAAAATTACTTTCGGTCTTCATTTCCACTGTCCTGTGTCAATACGTTATTGACCGGTCACGAGTACATTCGTGGTCGCACAGTCACCAACTTGTACAATTATGACAGTACAAATTTGTGTAAATTGTTAGTGCTAGATAGATTACTATGTTGAATAGTATTGGATTTTTATCCAATTATTATTTTAGTAGTCGATCTCGGGCAATTTCTTGCCAACCCCATAGTTTAAGTACATTGTGAGGAAATCAGTTCGCACTTGTTACTATCAAATTTAAAGACTTCTGCGCTGCTCTTCGACCACCCAGTTTACCCCGCGAATTCCAGTTAATCGATCATCGGGCCCGCACAAGTGGCCACCGTCCTGGCGTCTGTAAATGGTAGCCCTAACAATGGATTCTCAAGTCATTCGTCCGTTTCCGATTTCGGAGGCGTGCCATTACGGTCATGCGTGTTAAAGTCGTATTGGAAATACCAGTGGCGAGGATGGAAATCGGTAATCTATACGTCGAGCAGTCTCGGAAATGGTCGGTAGCATAACTAACCATTTCGAGTCCGGTCCACGTACATCTCGGCTGCTCACGATTCTAGATCTATTTGGCAGAGACTTACATAATCTTGTACATGAAATTCGTTTAATTACCGTGCTCTAACATCTCGCGGGTTGCTCTTCATTCAGGGACGAGCATACAGGAGGAGGGAAAGTGATAATGAACAAGCCACGAGCTCTCCGAGAAAGTTGATCGACGAACGGGGACGAAAGAACGGTCGGGACCCAGGCTGCGGCGGTGGTGGATCGTCATCTTTCCATGTGGTTTTATGTGTTTCACGGTGTTACGCGACCAACCGAGGACATTAGCATAACTGTTATGAATCGTTTCGCAAGCACGCGTTCACCCTCTCCGCCGTAATCGCCGATATTTCACGGATTAATCGGTCTTCCCTTCAAACTCGTCCCCGATTGCCCGCGTCTCTGCCGCGGTCTTTGAGATCTATGGAAAGTAATTCGACCTCTAAAATATGTTGGAGACAGTAGTCGGATGGTTGGGCCGTTTTATACATTCTTTTATATTTAATTTAATTTTATACATGATTGTTAATTACAAGGTTGACCGTAGTAAGAAGTGGTACATGCTCATCTTCTTAGTCGAGACTGTAACTGTAACTGTTAACCCTGTGCACTATGATTTATTTTATGGTTAAAGAGATTAGAATTGGTTTGATACTCATAATATTCTGGAAAAAGAACATTTATATGAATTCATTGTATGGCCATGTATTATTCGGGTTCCATGGAAATCACCGACACGTTTTTCATCGACAATTACTTTGGTCGACAACGCCTTTAGTCGACAACGACTTTGATCGACAGCGAATTTGACAGACAACGAATTTGACCGACAACAAATTTCGCTAACTGAGGAGGTCGTCTCAAGTCGTTGTCGGTCAAATTCGTTGTCGGTGAAAACCGTGTCGGCGAAATCTGTGTCGGTGATTTCCATGGATCCTGCATTATTCATAGACAGCAGCACAGTAAAATTTTATTTCGGTTTAAAGGAAACTAATACCAAACATATTTATTAGACTCTGTTCAGAATCAAGGGGTTAAGGGTTCTATGACATTATAACGTAAAATTGCTAATGAGGCGCCATTGAAAACGACCATCTACTGTAATACATGTTGGAGTACGTAATCGCGATACTTACTGATTAGAAGAAAACGGGAAATTGCACGATATAAGAAAAACGAATGTTCTGCCTGATGGGGCAGGTTCGGACCTGCACCGGAGAGCGGTAGTGGGGGCAGACGATTCTACGTCACCGGCTACCCCCACCCGACCGGAAAACGCGAGGCCTGTCCGACCGTACCTGTTTCAGCCGATTCTCGCGCGAGTCCGTGTTTACATACAAAACAATTTTCGTATCGCTCAACGTGTTTGTATTTAATAAATTGCTAAACGTTTCAATACGCGACAGGCAAATATGGAGTTATTGATATTTTACCACGTCAAGCTTGAAAGTATGAAAAACGCTATACATGTATGAAAGTGGCAGTCTATTCACAGAAATTATTTTTATACACATTCGAACAACCGCTGTGAAAATAGAGACGAACAGGTAAACACTAAGTGTAACAAAATTGAACACAAGGTTACGTATGGTTCGTCCTTTTCCGAAGTTATACTGTACACATAATGGAGTACCCTGTGTAGAATATTTTAATAATAAATATACCATGAAGAAAGGAGTTCGAGGTGTAGGCAGACAAGCTTCCGATGCGTGAACCATAAATCATCCGTATAATTAGCTAGAAAGTAGATAATAAAGAGATACGGGTTAAAACTTCTACTCAGGGGACCAAAAATGTTCAACTTTTCTGAATTTAATATTATGTGATTCAACGGAAGAATTATGAAACTTTAAATAATAGCGCGAGGAATTCAAGACCTTGCGGATCCGCTCTGGAAACCAATATGGCGACGTTCTACCTCTCGAACGCGCTTGAAATCGAGCAATTCACTCGTATACATATAATATAACTTTTAAATTGCATAATATCACATTCAGAAAAGTTGAAAATTTTTGGCCCCCTGAGTGAAAGTCCAGCCGAGATCAGTGTAATAAAACGTACAGGCAATAAAGTAACACAGTTAATAAAAATGATCATGGGTTGAAAACGCCTCGGCGCCACTTTGTATCTGATACGTGCATTCCGTCTTTCAACGGCTAATCTGACGCTTGCGATCTGGTTCTGCATTCTTAACTTCGCGGCACAAGGTTTTCGTAGTTTAGTAAATGGAAAAAAGGGATTAACACGGGCGATATCTGGATGAATTTTGATGGCTGGAGTGTCTCAATATACAGGGTGTCCCAAAACTACCCTAGGAGCCGAAAATGGGAGGTTCCTTGGGTCATTTGAAGCGACATTTTCCTTTACAAAAATGGCGTCCGCGGCTTCGTTTAGGAGTTATTAACGAAAAACACGGACCAATCGGAGCGCAGCTATAGCGAACGGAGTCCGACTCTGCGACAGGTCCCGCGAGGCGTGGTGTGGCCATTGGTCGACTCAGAATCAATCCGCTGTAGCCACGCTCTGATTGGTCCGTGTTTTTCGTTAATAACTCCTAAACAAAGCCGCGGACGCCAATTTTGTAAAGGAAAATGTCGTTTCAAATGACCCAAGGAACCTCCCGTTTTCCGCTCCTACACTAGTTTTGGGACACCCTGTGTGTATATCCGCAACGGGTCAAATTGTTAGTCACTTCGGGAACGATTGGTGGTCAAGACTAATAGAAGAGCAAAGAGAGAGAGAGAGAGAGAGGGAGAGAGAGGCCGGCCGGCGCGGCCGTGAAAGCACGCGCTCTCTCCCCGCTAATTGGATTCCGTTAATTAGACTCCCGCCTTGAGAATGATCGCGCGGGTGTTTATTCCCTTCATCGGTATACCTATTCGAGACACCGGGCGCATGTGCGCCGCTGCCGGGTAAACGTGAGGGAAGGCGAAACGAGGTGGTTGACGGTGGCGGCACCGAGTGTTTACAGAGAAATAATGAATTGGACGGTAATTAAAGTTTCTGCAATAGGTCAAGGCGTTTCACAGCGCCGCGCCGCGCCATTTGACCCGCGCGAGCCGAGTCATCGCTCGACCGCAGGAACAACTTGGGGTATCGTTTGCACGGTCAGTGGTCGACATTTCTATTTTACTCGGGACTATTTCGCCTCTCCGCTGCGATCCCAGGATCGATTTGTTGTCCATGGAAATACGGAGAATTCATCTCGCAGAGAATACTTTGAGAAGGACCTGGACATCCTGAACTGACTCACGGGATTCTTTATTAGTTTAGAAACTCGAGTAGACTCGTAGCATCCAATCTAAATTACGAAGCTCTTTTTCTCGAGACCCGGAACGATTTTATTGTAACAGAGAAATCGATTTACATCGACTGCGGAAACTACTCCCACTTTAATACATCGCATTCTCTAGCAGATTATGTTTGCAATCCTCATCACCAGGCTGACTGGATGTTATAGTACAAGGGGTTGAACATCTCTAGTGTACCAATACTTTTTGCAGCTTTGTGTCCAATATTTTTAACTGACCCAGTGCATGTGTAGATTGTTCTTTTGTTGATAATTTTCTGAAGGATATACGCTAGCCTTACCACTCTGGAATGGAAATCCTCGTGGTAGTTCATCAATTGAAATATACATTGAAATTCATCAGTTTTTCATCAATTCAGCAGGAAACGAGTGACAATCGTTTAAAATACTTTACATTATTAAATATGTTGGTATTCAATTAATTTCTACACGTTTAAGTATTGTACGAGTTACTACATCAATTTCATATCAATAAAATTAATTAAATTATATAGAATGGAATTATATTAGGTCCAAATAAATGTTTAATTTTCGAGTTAAAATAGCTCCGTCTGCAAACGGTTAAAAGATAACGACAAAAAGACGCTTTAATAACAATGTGCGCGAATCCCGTCGCAAATTCCTCCCTTTACACGATAGGCTCGCTAACAGAGATCTTTCGTTCTCCGGGAGCAATAACTCGGCAATAATTTAAACTCCGACGATAATTTCGCAGCCGTTGTAAACCACAGACATGGAGTGCTTCTCATCAATCAATTGACCGGTTATGCAACCGATTGTAAACACCCTCGAGTGTGTCCGGGGTTAAAAAAACGATTCGCGTAGGAGCTGTAGCTCGGCTGAATGGTGGCGCATGGTGCGCGCGTGCTAATAAATCTGGCGAAAACGATTCGTCTGCCCGATCCTCCCGCGGCCGTATTATTACGGAAGCATCGGAGCCGTATACTTCCAGCTAGCAATTCCGATCGCTTTAATTACAGGAATCACGCGATTAATTATAGCAATTACCACCGGTCCCTTAGGGCTGCCGGCTTTCGAAAGTAAATATATCTCAATTGATGCTCTCTCGCGCGCGCGTTCCTCTTCGGCTGCACTTCCGACGTCGCGTCGCGTCGGACCAACGTGCATTCAAATTCCCGCGGAAATTTTCCCTCGTGCCATGGCATACCATCCCGTGGCGTATCGCGTATCGGTCGACCCGATTCGCCACGACCCTCTTCGTTTCTCCATTATTTTATTGCTATCGCGGCAACCGACGGAACCGCGTGTCCGACGTGACCCGCGACCCACATTATTTCTTCGCCGCGTGGAAACGGCAGCTTCCCGATGGAACTCCCCGCCGGAAAAGCCCGACGTTGAAACAAGCTGCCTTCTTCTTTATGGCTTGTTCAAAGCTTGACAAGACAGCGCTCCCTCCCCCAGTGCTATTCAATCGAGAACAGATTATTGCGGCAAAAATCGATCGATTCAGCCTCTCTCCAACTTTCCTTGTGTTCGGAGTTTTTTTTAAAAACATTTTCTCTCGTAACTACAAATGGACCGTCTAACGCACAGGATTCTCGCGTAACTGGTTCGAAAAATAGTGTCGGACCTTAAAAATGTTTTGAATTTGATACTGGAATTCTTTGAAATGACAAAATTATAACGATGAATTTAAATTTTCTTTTCATACTGAAATATCATTGGGGTCCACGAAAATGTAACACGGTAAACATGTTTAATAGAACAAGAAATTTTATACTGAAATTCATCGAAAGTTATGACGATGATCATAAATTTTCTTTTTATAGTGCAAAATCATTGAGAACGTGAAGACGTAATTGTTACAGATGCGAAGATAGCAAATGATACTGCAATGTGTTTACGAACACGTAACAGAAAACATATTTAATAGGGTGGACCTTAGCTATACCTGATGAAATTATTTTGCGAGATCTTTTTCACGACGCCCCCCAATATTGTTCCATTTCATGTAAAAATTATATACCCAAAGTTTTAGATCAATCGGACGTCGGGAAAGGGTGGCGCATTAGGGTGAACCTTAAGTATACCACGTGAAATATTTTTCGCGAGATTTTTTTACGACACCTCCTATAATTCTGCCATTGGGTAAGAAAATAATTTCTGCGGAAGATGAAGTTGATCGGACAAGGGGAAGACGTGCCACAATGACGTTGCAGTTGCGGAAAACAACAAATATTTCCCTTTCCCATAGAATTTCATGTTTCTAGCACATTCAACCTCAATGTGGCACGTCTTTCTCTTATCCGATCAACTTCATCTTCTGCAGGAATTATTTTCTTACCCAATGGCAGAATTTTAGAGGTGTCGTAAAAAAATTTCACGTGGTATATGTACCTAAGGCCCACCCTAATGCGCCACCCCTTCCCGACGTTCCATTGATCTAAAACGTAGGATACATCATTTTTTCATGAAATGGAACAATATTAGGGGGCGTCCTGCCCAAATTTTTATGGTCGGAAAATAAGGTCCACCCTAATATTTAATCAGAGTACTTGCTCCCGATCATAAGGAACGATTTAAAAAATTCATGAAACCCTCTACGGATAGTACGGAGCGATGCGACACAGGGACCGAGCGTATGGCGACCTCGCCAATCAGTGATCCAATCAATCGTGTTAAATAACGTGTTTTTACATCGATTGTGTGTCCTATGCGTTCATCGGCAAGACTCGTTCACGAGCGTATCGTTTCGGTGAAGTAGCATTTTGTTTGCCATGAAAACAAGAAAAAGAGGCGTGACGGCCGAAACGAAGGAAACGAAACGAAAAGGAAAGAAAAGAGAGAGAGAGAGAGAGAGAGAGAGAAAAAAATGCAACAACCTACAAGGATACCTTTTATCGATCGACGCAGTCATCTATAACTATTACGCGGCGTACTTACCGCGAAGCATCCTATAATCAGCCGGCACACTTTTTCAAACTATTCATCAACCTGTCCAAATTAGCAGTGGGTACGCGTAGTTCCTAACAATCTTCTCACGGAAGCAGAAGCCGGAGATATTTCTTGACCAGTGGTCATTACGCTGTCGGGACTGCAGAGCCTGGTGCTGGCCCCCGTTCTTCTTCTGGCTACTTTCGCACGTCTCTCTGTCCCTCGGGTTGCTCTCACCTCGCGTACCAATCCTCCTGGTTTAATTACAGGAATTGTTTAATTAATTACAGCAATTAGCCAGGCCCGTGTCAACCTCTGCGAATGCATACGTCACCGAACGAGAACGAAAGAGAAAGATAAGGGAAGAGAGACGGTGACGGGGAGTACCCCGAGGGCCACCCTTCGGACCAGCGATTTTCTCTTTTTATGGGGAGCGCGCGAGGCGCAGCAGGTCCTTTCTTCCTCGTAGAAGAAAAAGAAACGGAGGCTGGCCGTAAAAATCATTAATAGAAAGGCTTACGTGGTGTTTTCGTGGGGTCTCTCGGTTGTGTGAGAAAACGAGGAACGAGGGGGGTGGGAGGAGCGCGGAGGAAGAAGGTTGAGGAGGTCGGGGAAGAAAGGGGTGGGCAGCGGGCTCCCTTAAAGAGGAGAGCGTAAAGAGGCACGCTGGAATTCTGGCGTGTAGCAAGAAATATAGGACAGCCGGGACCCGGTAAAAAAAAGGGGGTGGATCCCGACCACGATTCGCCACGGACCCTGCAGTTTATGTATGTGGTGCGTGCTGGTTCCACGGGGTCCCGTAGACCAGTGCCGCGTCTACTTCACCGGCGAGGATCTCTGCAAGCTCCGTCGCACCGGCGATCGTTTAGGGGCCCGGTCTTACCGTTCCATGGATTTTTGATCGGTTCGAGGCGGAATTCACGACTCGGAGAACATTCATACGGTGGTACTCCATTTATCCGAACCGTCATTGCGGGAATGCTCGAGCGAGCTCTTGCGCGAACTGCTAATGGCGCATAGCTGATCCGAACTCGGGTTAAACTTCCATTCAGGGGACCAAAAATTTTCAACTTTTCTGAACGTAATATTGTACAATTCGATGAGAAAATGATATAGCTTTACTTTACGGCGCGAGGAATCCGAAACGTAACCCGCTCCTATCTCTGGGAACCAATGTGGTTTATTCGTGCATCACTTTTAACCTCTGTGTACTGCTATTTTAACCTTTTGCACTCTGTTTGTCCCTTGGAGCCACCACTAAAAATTGCCGTAACATTATTCGAAATATTGCTTACATTGTTAAATATATCGGTATCTAACCAATTACTATACATTTAGGTATTGTATGAGGTATTATATCAATTTCATATCTATAAAATTTCAAAAATCAGAGGAAATGGAAATATTCTAGATTGGAAGAAATGTTTAATTTTCGAGTTAAAATAGGTCCGAGTGCAGTGGGTTAATATTAACCGAGCACAGGGCTGTAGTTGGACCCCACACATTTTTGGAGCAGAATGTAAAAGAAAAAATTTGTTGGAAAAATTGTAAAGAAATAATGGTCGGATCTCTTCGGTCAAGTTCACCGTTTCGTCTGGCTAAATTGGATGAATTTGTCTCGCCGAACTGTTTATTGATTACCATAGTACGCAGCGCATAACTGTACAACTGCATAACATTACATCGCGTCGGAATTAGAAACTACTAATTTAAAGTCTCGTAAAACCGCATTCTACGCTCACACTTGTAGTATAGAAAAAAGTAATAACATGCTGCGTTTCTTCTTCCAGCAACGTGTTTATGGTATCGCCAGCACGATTGTGACGTAAGTTTATTGTTGATCAGCTTCCTTAGAACGTCCTGGCTCAGGTCCACTGCTCCCAAAACACTATGCTCGTTTATTGGCTGCTTCTGTGCTGGCCAGACACGGTAAAGTCTTCTCAAACGAACCTAAAAGTCCTCAATTTTGGCAGCGAATGTTTAGGCTCCCTTTCCCTTTATCTACGTTCAATTATTTTTTCAAAATTCTGTTTGCGTTTATAACGAGTCGTATGCGAATGTTTAGGCGAAACGAAAACTACTACGTGACATAAACGCATCTCTTTTGCTAGTAACTTTAATACGCGAAAAATAAAATGACAGTATCCTGAAAGTCTTCTATTGCTTTAAAAATGTTATTAATGGTAAAAAACGATTATTTATGTATTATTTATAGTATAACAGATTTTATGTGTTTATGTAATAAGTGCAAAATGAAATGACAATATACTGAAAGTCTTCTAATGCTTTAAAAATGTTATTAATGGTAAAAAACGATTATTTATGTATTATTTATAGTATAACAGATTTTATGTGTTTATGTGATAAGTGCAAAATAAAATGACAATATACTGAAGGTCTTCTATTGTTCGAAAATATTGTTAACGGCAAGGAAGTGGTTAAAAATTAATTTTTATCGAAAATGGAAGAGAAAAATACAAGTTGGGTAAACGTTTCGCTTCGATTGCCGCCACAAGATGGAGTAAATAGATGTCCGACACATTTGTGTTTGCCGTCGAATTCGCCGTAAACAAAACTGTTGGAAACTGACGTAAAAACGAACAGAGCTTCGGATAACATTCCGAAGCGAGCGAATGTCACGAAAATGAATCAAGATTCTCCCATTAAATCCGTTTCTGTCGGTTCCCTCGAAAGGCCGTCGAACGCTTTACTGCGAACAAGGAGGACGACCAGGGAAAAATAAGAAGCGACTAATATGAAATTAACAAGTAGGACGCGTCCCGGCGAAAAAATCGACCGGTCGACCGCCGCGCGGTAACCGCGAGACGCGCTTTTACGGCACCGAAGGGTTTTAACTTTTTATGTTCTATGAGGACGTTAAAGTCCCATCTCTTTAGAAGCGCCATATTTCTTTTATCGACGTTTGCGAGTCGCGCGGCTTAATGACAGGACTTGCAAGCACCGGCACCAATAAACGTCATTCCTCTCACAACATTGACTTTCCTTTTCGTTCTGTGCATGGGAGACGGTACAAAGCGATCACGTGTACGGTGTGTCGCCGATGGCGGGAAAATGGAAATGTCGAAACGAATGAGTAGAAAAAGTGTCGCGCCGTGGTCGCGTGATCACTCTACGAGACTCAAAGTGTTGACAATGATTGAAGAAATATTGCGGGGAGTATAGTTATACGTTAAAAAATACAGTAAATATTTTTTAAATCGAACGGAACGGCAACTGTACGATCTAAGAAAAACGGACTTCCATGCGAAATTGACACTTTCTGCATCGAACTGTACTAGTTGTATAATAATAATATCCTTAAATTCTTTCAACAGTGTTGTATTTCTCTATTGATTTTTCTCACAAATGCGTCAGGTCTGCAGTCCACAATTTGTACATGTCGTTATGTAAAATTATAAAGCACGACATTCGGAAAATGTATATCTTTTCTGTGGTAATAAATTGTTTTACACGTCATGAGAGGGTACGTTCCGTTTCATCAAATATTATAGCTATGAAAACTACTGCCGTGCCGATGCGAACGCGTTAAATAGCGTGGAAGAATAATTTTTCTTGATGTTACGACGAATAGCAGTGGTTTCAAAAAAGTGATCACTACAAATCAATCACCCGAAGACCTAGCTTTGACCTATTTCGTGACAGGGAATTTTTTAAAATTAGTTTCACCTGTTTTATATGTGTAAACGGCCCACCGTGCGCCGAAGGACAAAGGGCTAAATCCGTGTTAACGCGTTCGTAATGCGGAGGAAAACGTGTTTTCGCGTTGATACGGGCGCGCAACTGGTTACCGAGAAAAAGAAAGCAGTGTCGGAGAAGTAGGAATCCGAGACGGAACTTGCGTCGGGAAACCGCGTTTAACGATTAATCACGGTCCGCCCAAAAGCCCGTTGAGACGCGTGCGCTCATTATCCGGCTTTTCAGCGCCGAAGAAATAAAAAAACCTCGGCTGGTCGTGGATTCGAATAAGAATTGAAGATTTAACGGGTTTTGCCTCGTGAGGAACGGGACTATGACATAATTTACTGTAATATTACTACATTCAATGGTGAGGAACTACACCTGCGCAGTATATTACTGTGAGAAACATTCAAGGATTATTTCTTGCTAAGCAATCACGTTTCACTGATTAGTTCGGATAATCGAGGTTCTATTATATCGCGGATCACACAAGCGCGTACGATCCAAATCGTGTCGTGTTTGGTGTCATTTTAATCAGAAAATTATCGCGAATGTGCCGATAGAAGTCTCACGGAAAGATCATTAATCAGTGGCGGATTTTTGTGGAAAATAAAAATTGGCACACCGGGGCCCTTTCTGTAACGAATCCCATCGCATCTTTTTGTCGCATGTCTTGCAATTAACGCTAACCGTACCGGACACAAAATGTATCTGACATGTGTACATATATTGTTTTGTAAAAACGACAAGACTGAATTTATTTATATTTTGCACATAATTTTTATAATATTATATGTGCTCGAATAAAGAAATTTATCGAATCATCTCTAATGGGGAAGCATCTTCATAATTTCAATCGTTAAAGAATAAACAATATGAGAGCGGTCATTTGTTTATATTTCCCATTGCAAAAACAAAAGTGACAAAGTTTCGGATTAATTGTTCTACGAAAAATGCGTCAGATTGACACGAGGGAAAAATTTCGAGATACTCAATCCGAGTAAAAGAATTCCGGATCCTGTAGTACTGGGTACCTACCCGAAATTTTCGGGTTCTCGCGCATTTACACTTTGAAGAGCCCGACCCGATATTTTCGGGTTCTCGCAGACCCCCTAATGATCTTATTACCCGAGCGCCAATGACTTCGGTCTAGTCTCCAAAAGCCGTGACTTGTTTTCGGTTATTTACGGTGGTGGTTGTTGTTCGGGCCTGTTGCAGGCGATACGGTACGAAATGCGGCGGTTGCCTCCAAGGGATAAGCCCACAGGACCTCGTGAGGAAGGCGAGGGACAAGGTTTTCCACCTGAATTGCTTCACCTGCCTGGTGTGTCGGAAGCAGATGAGCACCGGAGAGGAGCTCTACGTCCTGGACGACAACAAGTTCGTCTGCAAGCAGGACTACCTGTCGGGCAAGCCGCTGCCGGACACGCATCACGTGCACGGTCATCATGGTGAGTTACAAGTGTCATTGTCCCTCGTTATCCACCGCTGGGGTTGGGATTACACGCTCACAGAAACAGGGAGCAAGAGAGAAAGAGAGAAAAGCGACACGGAAAGGAACAATCGTCCCCTCTTTGTTTCTATCGTTCGTTTGAATCGGATTTGCGGGACCGCTTGTGGGATGATATCGATCCCCTCCGACCCTCCTTCTCCTGCTCTTTCTCTCTATCTCTTTTTCTCCCTCTTCTCTCCGCGGGATTTAAAACGATCGGAATTTTAAGCAGAGCAACGACTCCGCCAGAAGCTTGTCGACGAGCTCCTCCGTCGACTTCGAGCTCGTAACTATTTCATAATGATTGTCGTTTTATAGCGAAACTGGCGTGCACGGTGCTTCCCGCGAGTACTGAAATCTATATAAAATGTCAGCTAGACTATTCAGAATTAAATATGTCTTGCGAATGGCAATTTCTATGCCGTATCATATGAAAATTACAGTTATTGTGACTAGACTGCGGATTTTATGCGTTCATGGTAAAAACGATAGAACGATAAAAGAATTTCATCGACGTACAGTAAAGCTTTGATCTAAAAAAACTATTCCTTGGGATTAATTGGGGTTTAATACCAAAAAAACAATCCGCTTCTTAGGTTGATTAAAGTGACGCTAAACACGATGCAATTCGACAGTATTTAGTGGTTCAACTCGTGTCTGGGCAACTGATGCTCCGAGAGTCGATGACGTAGAGTGACGTAGGTGGTGAAGGTAACTGATTCCTACGTCATCGACAGTGAACACAGACCGTAAAAATGCCCGTGCAAATGCATACCGTCAATGAAACCAGGTTCGGGCAATTGATGCTCCCAGAGTCGATGACGTAGATCGGCTACCCCCACCCGGCCGGCTAGAACGAGGCCTGTCTGGACCTGTTTCAGCAGATTCTACATCATCGAGTTTGGGAGCACCAGTTGGTCGAGCCTGGTTCAATTAACGGTGTGCATTTACACGGGCATCTTTACTGTTCTTTCCTACGTTCAGCGCGGTCGGCGAGGTCACAAAAAATGGTAGAACATCACGATCTAAGAAACAGCACGGACCCGAGGATTTTTTCAGACAAAGGCTTCACTGTATTATTTTGAACTCTGTTAATATCCTTAAAAGAACAAATTTCTATGCAGCTCCTTAATGTCAATAGAAAAAATTATTATTTTGCATAAAGATCAGCAGTGCAATCGTGGAAGAACGATTGTTCTGAAAATAAAAAATTGTACGTATTCGTTGAGGTCCAGTGTTATACTAAACAAACTTTACTCCTTGAAATTCAACGGGGACATTACATAAAAATCTCTAATAATTACGTAGTATACGGAAAAAGATGAAATTATAATTACAGTAGAATTTTTAACTATTTCCAATATAAACTTTTCGAACGTTGAATTTTCGTAAAACTGTTTCTACTTGCAACCAAAACTGCTCGGGTAATTTTGTAGGGGTTTTTACGCTCGTTACGGAACACGCTTTAGAAGTTTCACGAAATATCATCTTGAGAGCACGGAAAGTTCCATTGAGTGGATGAAAATGATTATCAAATATTCATGCACTGGTACCGGGAACATTTCTTCGAATAAGTTCTTAACACTCAACGGATGTAAAGGAGTCTATACAGAAGGGCTTATGCCAAGCATGTGGTTGTGTGATAATAAGGATTACAGTGAGTAACGTTATTTCTCGCTTTGGAAAATGTAAATGAAATATTAACGTAACACCATAATGCGACATACGTGTATAAAGAAGACTAGGCCGCGTTTATACAGCGAAGGATAAAAGCATTCTTACATTTTACATAACATGCGTAGTATAACCTTATACTCATGGGTGCATTAATATTGTAATATGTATGGGTTATGTACAATGAGGTTTTGAAGACTAACTTTTCGAAACTAAGAAGGAAAGTTTCTTCTACTGTGTTCGAATTGTTATTAATGACTAAATAAAATACAACAGTGTCCAAAAACACCATAAAACGAAGAGAATGAAATTAAAATAATCATTAGTGTTCGAAAACTAGTAAAATTTGATAAAAAGTCCTCGATTGCGGATGTAATACAATTATTACACCACTTGGTGAAATTTGAAAATACTTTAAAAGAATAGTAGGAAATGTCTAGCTCCCATATTTTGCAATTAACACAATTTTTATTTTGCATAAAAATCCGCAGTCCATTTATGACTGTTATCCACGTCTCCAAATGTATACGTGTAATTGGCATAAACACAGATGTATTTCTATAATTTAGAGTTCAATATTCATAGTGTACGAATTTGTGTTTCTTGTCTGCACACTAATTCCAGTGGGCTACTGCCAAGCAGCTCCACTGTTGCATAAATGAACCGCTCGCAGCGTTTCTAAAGATCTTCGAAACAGTCTTGATAAACAGTTTGTAACATTACGCTACTGCAGCTACTATTGTTTGAATGCCGCCATCGTCAATACTGGCTACACCGACGTATCTTTCTTACTGGAAATAAAACCAACTTGCAAGATCCTTCATCTTGTGGATACAGACTCGAGAATTCAGGGAATTTGTGTTTCAAGAAAGTTGTAACCATTGATGCAAAACCTTAGGCAAGCGTTTAGTTTTACATACATTTGAATTTAATTTCAAGAATAGCGCAAAGGAGGTGTTAAAGTTGGTTGGGGAGTGTATTTAGCAGAAACATTGCAATCGATCATACAATAAGCAAACATACATGGCGCTGGTCAATAATTAATTTCCCGCAATATCATAAAAGTTCTCGATAAATAACGCCGGAAAGATATAAAAATTTCATATTAACTGAACAATATCTTGCTCGATACTTTACCTAAAGGAAGTCTTTTTAATGACTGTGCCATATGTAAGAAACGTTGAATAATTTTCTCTTAAACAATCATTTCAGAAGTAGGATTTAGAATAGTTACTGAGGAATTCCGAACGGTTTCATTTTAAAACTTCTATGTTATTAAAAAATTGTCGGTAAGTAAACTGTTAATTGATCGTCAAAGTAGTCAGTAGATTGCGGATCTTTACGCATTTATGAATTTAATACTGTTGTAACGTTGTTCTTAATACAACAAAATCACTAAGGGATGAAATCAATGTTTATTTTACTCCTGCTGCCCAGAATCGATGCAGGACATTTTTATTTCGCGTAAAGATCCGCAGTCTAGTAATCAGACACTCGAACGTCAATCTAACGAAGCCGGTCGCGCAGGGTGTCATCGGTCAAGCGCAGTCTAGTTTAACAGAATAAATCCAGCGACGCGAAGAAAAATAAACTCGAGGGCGGTACAAATTTTTATTTCTCCTTATTTGGAAAGGAGGGGTACGGGGATAGGGGGCTTGGTTGGGTCGGGGGATCACAGTTGAACGCGTCCGACGCCCGAGATTTCACGGAGTCAGGCTCGTTCTAAAAAAGAGGGGCCGGGGGTAGGTTTTTCACGGGGGTTTTAGCCCGGTCGAACGGCAAGCTGTGAAAACACCATGCGTGTACCGCGCGCCGTCAGCCACCAGCCTAACGAGAAACAAAAAAGAGAGAGAAGGAGAAAAGGGAGAAGGAGGAGAGACAGAGCTCGTTTTCACGAGGGCCCAGCTCGTGTGTAAGCCGTGAAACGAAAACCGAAAGGTCGATAGGCAGGGGCGAACCTTTTGTCGCTTCGATGCCGACGTCGAAACCGCAAAACGTCCGACAACCCGTCTCTTTTTTCGTTTTCTCGCGGCGGGGAACACGGGATCGTTCCGTCTTCGGGACGCGCGTCTACGCGCGCGTCAGACCGTCGCGTCATAATCGTCCTGGCATGGCGTCTCGATCGCTAAACCTACGCCGATTATCGAGCAGAACCGCTTTCGTCGAAGTCCCGAAACGCTGGTGTTCGGGGAATATCAATTTTCTAGGGAAGATTCCCTGTGCCGTCCTATTAACCCTTATATCAACATCCGAAACTTGTCCACCACGATCAACAACATTGTCCACTCAACCCTCTTACAACACGGTACAGCGAAACCTCCATTGACCGAACCAAGCGGGGAAACACAACTGGTCGAATGTTAGACAAGTCACTCAGTTATGATGCTAGATTCAATTTTTATTGAAAAGTACCCCAACGTTGGGGTACTAAAGACTTTAGATATGCTGCCTTGATCTAAGAAAAACTGTCGGGTCCGTGTTGTTTCTTAGATTCTACAGTTCTACTATTTGTTCGTGATCACTAAAACTAGCTGCACGAAATTTGATGCGACTTTCATAGCGACGAGTTTACGAATGGATGAAATGAATTGATAATTATTTATGAAGGCGCATTAATATTAAGTCGTGTAATACGCACTGTCAGTCAAACCATTTGCAATGATTAAACGTAATGCACGGGTAAACGTTGATTTTGATCACTCGTGGCACTTGAACAGCAATCGGTGGCGAATTGTATAAACTTTTAAGCAATACAACGAGAAACGCGAGTGCTAATACGAGTGTAACAAATAGACAGCGATCTTTACATCAAAATAAAAATTGTCTACCTGAATTGCGATAAACTGGAGTGAGATAGAAAATTATTTTCATTCTCAGTGTGTTTAACAGATGGAAAATAATATAGGAATATGTTTAAAATCTTAACAGATTTCACCACTTAATGTAACAAAGTCATGTAACGTGTCACGTGACGCGTCGTGGTAGGGGAAGGTAGATGGAATGATAGGTAAGGAGGTAGGTAGAGTGGGGAGACAAGTTCTAATCTGTCCACTCTGTTCCCACGATCGCCCCTACACCTTGTATTGGAAAACATGAATCTGCGCAAAGCCTCACAATCAACAAATACCGCTGCCACGTCGTTTTTACACGTTTTGTTGACGTTATTTTCCCGAAGTCTAACATAAACGAAGAGTCGATCGCGGTACTGTTAAAACGTCAATATCGTACATTCAGAGAAGATACAACCAACAGCCGGAAGGCTCGCGCGGTATCCTCAGGGCTTCGTTCCCCGGGAAAAGTGTTCGGCATCGGGACGACCAATTGCCGGTTTTCGATGATCAAACATCGTGACGTCTGAATGTGCCGCGCGCGTTTCCGACATTAATCTCTATCATCGGTCGGCCATTTGTCAGTTGTCGAATTCGCGGTGATCGTCTGTGCGGCGCGCGCGTGAAAAGCGCAGCAATTACTGCGGGGTCCGGTCGATCAATCAGGAACGTTTATCCGATAACTTTTACCTAACCGTCTTTTGTCGCTGATCACGCGAAATTATAACGGCGGAGTTGGGGTCCGGGATTGGCTTCGGCAAATTGTTACTCTTCGGAAAAAAAAACTCGCCCGATCATGCGGCGCACCCGGTCGCACGCCCGATCGTATTATTCAAGAGCGAATAATTGTAATCACGTTTAATTGGTAATTTCGTACACACTGCGTGTGCCGACAAATTTACTCGTGTCGTTGATAAATGATGTGCTCTCTCCCTTCCGGTTTCGTTGTCGCGTTTCGAGGCTTTTGTTCGTCGAAATTTGACGTTGATCGACATCATTTCGAGACGGGATCGAATTTAGTGAAGACACTTTGGAAATCATATTCCGGGGTAACAGTTAATTTTTGACGGTGTTATCGGCACGCTGTGTTCGGCGCCGATGTTTCGACGTACACCACGAGTTTGTCCCCCTTTCAAACGTCCGACGTATAAATGGAAATGAACTTTCATCGTTATCAGACTACTACCGATTTTACGCATTTATAATGCGCCCGTCCCGAGCTTGATATCGGAGAAAGTTTGTGAAAATTGAACTGGGCTTTTCATTCTACTTCGAAACCGCACGATAAAAAAGGTTTCTGTATCGATTCATAAAAATCTTTGCGCAAACGACCGCATCCAATTGTAACTAGATTACCTTGTAAGTTATGTTAATCATACTGCGAGAACGTTTAATCCTTAACTAGTGCAGACTGTCTGTGAGAAAACTCACAATTTTGATAATAGTTATAGAATCCGAATTACAAGTTCCAATGTCTGTCACGCTTAACTGTTAACGCACCATAACACGACTAATGAAATAACGATAAAGAAAGGAGGCACTTGCGGACTTGAATGGAATGTGTGGTCGAATCTTGACGATCGAATCACTGATTTCGAGAGAAATTCGATTTTCACCGTTGAAATCTGTGGTTTTTCTTGATTTTCTGCGTTATTGGAAAATTGAGCGTTATTCGTTTACTTTTGCTACGAAAGTGCTCGAATCGCATCCGACTCGCACCGAAGACCGATCATTGAACAGAAAAGTGACTGGCGCCCTTTTCGAACTCAATGATTCGATGATTGAAGTGATTATAAACATACGGTTTGAATCGTTTACGAGCAGAATCGTCCAACCTTTCGGCAGGAGGCGACTCATTGATGGGTTCGGGATCGGAGGACGAGGACGAGGACGGTAGTGCTCACCATCATCACAGTGGTGTCGGTGGCCCCCACCTGGGGTCCCATAATCTAGGCCCGGGTGGTCCTGGTGACCAGACGGTTAGCCATACTGGCGATCTACCTCTTGGAAACGATCCTTGCAAGCAGGAAGACTCGGAGGATCAAGGTAAGCCTATAGTTCGATCTTTTCACCAATTTTTTTCGGGAGGGGTTTGTGACCTTCAGAATTTATTTGAACCTTCGTACAGTGTATCCGAAGATTAACCCTTAGCACTCGAATGGTGACTCTGAGGCACCATTAAAAATTGCTGTAACATTATTAAATACATGGGTATCTAATCAATTACTAAACAGTTTTATAAGTTTATAATTGTTGTTATAGCAATTGATTAGATACGTAATAATCTAAAATTTTAGATGAATTTTAGATTTGATCTAATCGTTCGTAATAAAGAAATAAGTACAATACAATGAAGTATTATATCAAAATCATATCCATACAATTTTTAAAATCATAGGGAATGGAAATATTCCAGGTAGGAAAAAATGTTTAATTTTTCAGTTAAAGTAGCTCAGAGTGCAAAGGGTTAAAAGTCAGAGGAACGTACACAATGTTTTTCTTAACTAATTGTTGCCCGAGCTTCAAGAGGAGGTTGATCCAATTCTTCTAATTTTTCCGAATCAGCTAACACGGGAGCGTTCAATTGACTTTGAACAGCTTCGTCTGTTTGAAAGTTTGAATAACCTCTTCTTTCTTGCTGAAATTTACAAGTTCAGCAACTTCTTAATGGCGTAAGTATTGACGAGTCTGGAATAGAGCAATTTTCCCAAGTTCTGTCTTCTACAGTCATTGTCCTTTCACGTGTATCGAGAGGTTCCTGTGCTCGTGCCACCTGGTACAATCATACGTTGAAGTCCAACAGTTAGACGTCCGAACCGTTCCCAATCGTCAGTCATCCCCCGGAAGACGGGAAGGATTGTCGAGAGTTGCTCGCGTTGCGACAAATTCGATTTCCAAAGGAGGATTGACTGGGACCGACTAACGACTTAATCGAGACTCGGTCCGCAGCCCCTTCTCGAGCGAGGGAGGAAATTCAGTGGCTTGACCTGGAGCGTCAGCACGAATTACTAACCGCGTCAGGTCTTCCTGGTCTATTATTCGTTTCTGCTCTTTTATCGGGACCGAGGGCAACAATGAGCTGCCCTCCCCCCATTTTCAGCAGTGCTCGAACCCGGTACAAGCATCTCTTCTCTCTGCGATTGGCGGCCGATGCAGAGGAGAGGGCTGTCTTCGCGAAGGGTGGCTCCCGTGGCGCAGCGTGACACTGTCCAAACATTTTCTTTGTCCCGTGGTTAAGACCTTATACCTCCCCGGGTATATATAGATTATCGCGAAGAGAGTTCGACCCCTATTTTACTCGGTACGCGTCCATACATTGTCCGGACAGAGACACGCACACGCACGCGTACGCGCGTGTATTCGAGTATAGCTTTCAACCGAAGAACAGCCACGATAATCCGATGGGGGTATCGCATCGCTTCCGGGGGATTGGCTTCGATTGTTGTTACCTCGATCCAGCTGATCAAGATTCCGAGATATGTATATCATGTACGAGTACGTATATCGTGATACCGAGAAACTGAAGCCAGGAAAAATTGTTATTGTTTGCTCAGCCGACAACTCGTTGCTGCGAATCCACTTAGGAAGTCGGGCAGGATACCAACCCTTTCTCGTACACCTTACTTGCGATCTGTTTTCAGGCTGATCAATTCTCGGATCGTTTTGGATCTTATTGTTTGACACCTCGATGTGCGATCCAGGTTTATTTTTGAAGAGTTGCACTTCCTGTTGGAATCCTAGCGGGAAGAACAAAGCTTTTTCTTGTTTATAAGAGCAATTTAAACGCACCGATTATGCTGCGTTGCAACAACATTTTTTTCACGAAAACTTACCTAATTATTGTTCGAAAATACATTCTACAAATTTGATCATCCACTGTGTCTAAATGTTTGTAATGTTAAAAAATACAATACCGTGTTTAAATTGAGCGCAAATACGTATAAGTGTACTTGAGTTCGTGAGAATCATTCACTTGTTGCGACTAATTTTTAACGATAACATTCGAGAAACAAAATGGTACTCCGCATTATTTTTGAAGAGTTGCACTTCCTGTTGGAATCCTAGCGGGAAGAACAAAGCTTTTTCTTGTTTATAAGAGCAATTTAAACACACCGATTATGCTGCGTTGCAACAACATTTTTTTCACGAAAACTTATCTAATTATTGTTCGAAAATACATTTTACAAATTTGATCATCCACTGTGTCTAAATGATTGTAATGTTAAAAAATACAATACCGTGTTTAAATTGAGCGCAAATACGTATGAGTTTACTTGAGTTCGTGAGAATCATTCACTTGTTGCGACTAATTTTTAACGATAACATTCGAGAAACAAAATGGTACTCCGCATTTGACGATTTTCCCTCGGTGCGTAAATTTTAACGAGGACGATAGCCCAGCGTAATTTGTACGGCAAACGAACGTTTTACAGTTTACCGCAAATCGATATAATTAAACGGGTTTCTCTGCGTTACTCCAAGGTTCTTTGGATGGAGATCCCGAGACGAGGGATAGTCAAACGGAGAACAAAAGTCCTGATGGCGGTGCTGGCGGTGGTAGCGGTGACGGAGGTGCTGGCTCGAAGAGGCGAGGCCCGAGAACGACCATAAAGGCGAAACAGTTGGAGATTCTGAAATCGGCCTTTTCGTCGACTCCGAAACCCACCAGGCACATCAGGGAACAGTTAGCGAAAGAGACTGGGTTGCCCATGAGAGTGATACAGGTTCATACCGTTTCCTTGTTTCTCTTTAGATTTCATCGAATCGTCTATTAGAAAGTTATTTCGTTCTAGAGAAACTTACGTTAGTCTTCCCATGGGATGAATTGATATTTTCCTTTTTGTAATGAAAAAAAGATTTTCTTCAAGGAAATGTTCGTATAACGTTTTTATGTAAAATTGTATGCATTCGTTGGAAGATACAAAAGACACCCAGACATTTATTTCTTTAATGTTCTTTTATGCTTAAATATTTAAAATGTTTTTATTGTCTTGCATTTGCTCTACCCATTTTTGTCAGATACGTGTACAATGCTCAGTATATTGATTACAAAACATTTGGTTATAGAAATGTTATGTTGTAACGTGTTTTTTATAATTGCGATTAGAAAGATTTGGAATTGTGTTCTATTCGAGTGGACTATACGGAGTATCCTGTAATTTTGGGAACTACTTCAGATTCTACACATGGAAACAATTAAAGATGTGTGTATATAAACAATGCCCTAATTGATCTCGTGTTTTAGTTACAGCACGTTTTGTGCTGGAACAACTCTATCGAAGGACGGAAGTAGTTGAATTAATTATTCCTGTCTATCTGCGAACAAAATTTAATATCTTCCCTTGTATTCTAATATAGTAATAAACTCTGCAAACTTGTGCGATTTGTTCGTATCCATCGTGTATAAAACAGTGGCGAATTGCTCCGCAAGAAAACGAAGCAAGGCAACTAGAAAATCGGAAAAATACCTGGAAAACCAGGAGGGTAAAATGTAATCAACGGGAAAACGTTTCTAGGCTTGTGTTCAGATTCAAGAGAGTGGTTTTGAACACTTCTTGTGAAAGTAACCTAGATATCTAACCTTTCGGAAAAATGACGATCGAAACGTTTCAATCTTGCGATATTAGTGATCCGTCAAACGTTTCAATTAATCAATTCAATACCGAACATCATCTTTTCATTACATGTATCCTGTTTCTTTATAAGGTAACAATATTGTTGTTGAATAAAAACGGTTCAATTATATTCGTCTTTTTATTTGGTGTCGTCATTTCCACGCATGATAGCTTAGTTACTTACAATTATAGTTAAACAAAGTTATATAGGACACATGCTTATATCAACTCTTTTAATTGTTTTCATGTGTAGAATCTATCGTCGAAGTGGTTCCCGGAAGTTACGGGACACCGTGTATACTGTGCCAACGGGTTAATTACAAATTGGAAAATTAACATGTAGAAATTGTGATAATTAGTTCGCATATACCAGCGGATCGTGGCTTCCTTTAACATGTTACTTAGCGGAAATGATTTCGGAATTTTTAAAAAATTGTTCATATTTAAAAATTCATTAAAATTCCCCCATTTTCTATTTTAGATTATTTAAAATTTCTAGCGATCTCTAGACTGTGGATCTTTATTTTGATCGGAGGTCGCAGTAATTAAATAAAAATTAATTTCACTGCTTAATAGTCTTTTTACTTGGAAAACAACATGAAAATATGCTTAGATCTTTACATTTTTCGCTGTTTTATATTTCATCCAGTTCATTTCATCGTGCATGCATAAAAATCCGCGGCCTAATGATGATCGCTTAATTTTCGGTTGATCATCGATCTCCCCGCAAGAAAAACGGAAAATTAGCAAACCTTTGGCAAAAGTGAATCGAACGATCGCGGCTGATCGGTGTCCCTTTTGCGTAGGTCTGGTTTCAAAATAAAAGGAGCAAGGAGCGGAGGTTAAAGCAACTGACGTCGATGGGCAGGAGCCCGTTCTTCGGCGGCTCCAGAAAGATGAGGGGCTTCCCTCTGAACCTGAATCCCGGTGCTCTGGGCGGCGAAGACGGACCGCCGCCCGGTTTTCCATATTTCGGCGCAGAGAAGTTCGAATTCGGTTACGGCGGGCCCGTGGCGTTTCACCATGAATTTTTCGGCGCCCATCCGCCCCCTCATCCCCACGGACCGCCCTTCAGCGGACCCGGCAATCCAGGTGAGTTCTGGAATTCCGACTAAACGAGCTTGTTCGATCTGTTTCCTGGTGTCTCCTTGCTATTCTTTCCGAATTCTATTCGACTGTTGCGTACGAAGTAAAGTTTTAGTCTTTTTTTCAATTTTCTATTACCTATACACGAGATATGGGTTCCCGTACCAATGAACATGATTATTTAAACATATCTACGACGAACAAACGAATGCACAAAAAGGCTGAATATCATAGCAATTATCATCATAAGTCATTACGCACGAACGATAGACAAAGACTAAAACTTTTGCGTTCACGTAACACGTTATTTTTATATAATTACAAGTGATATTAGACTGAACTTCACCTTAGGAAACCAAACATTTTCAACTTTTTAAAATGTGATTCTGTAGGTTTTGGTGACAGAATGCTGAAAATCCAAGTTTTAATGTTAGGAATATGTGTACAGCCATGTTGGTACCTGTTCAGACACCTTTCAATTGAGCTGAACTTTAAATACACATAACTTTTGAACCAATGGGTTCTTAAATTGTAAGTTAGAATCTACAGGATTGCATTGTAAAGAGTTAAAAATTGTTGGTTTCCGGAGGAGTAGTTTAATCATATCTTTTACTTAAAAGTAAATATTATTTCCGAAACTGCTGAAACCAAAGCCACCACGAAGCACTAAAGTAACTGTTACTAGACTGCGGATGTTCATGCAAATATAGACTTTCATGAATTAACCGAGGAAAGAATATTTCTGACTTGTATCGTGTTAATACTAATTAGTAAATTTTTTAAAATTTGAATCGTGCCCTTACATCTCCTGTCTGTGGTGTATCAGCGTTCGTAAAACCGTTCGTGATTCCGGACGAGATATCACGCAGGCTGACGTCGTCGCTTGACACTGTAGACGTGATTTTGCGCACACATGCTTAATATATTTCACGTTACTGTGAATCAAGGTGTTGAGATCTCTATCAAGTATGAACTGAACCAAACGCCGCGTTTAAGAACCTTATTTTCTCGCTTACGAGTCACCAACACGAACGCACACCTACTCTGAACGCATAAAATCTGACGGTCTAATCATTAGACTGCGGATGTTTATGCAAATTTGCGGTTCCGTAGTCGGTTATCGTGAAACTGGGGTAAAATCAAATTACTTTTCCTGCAATAATATTTTTAACATTTACACACAATTAAGGTTCCAGAGAAGACCTACTTGGTATAATACCTTTCTGACGTAGAACATCTTTTTGGGACTGGAAACTTCCGCTCTGGAGTGGAGAATTGCGCAATTTTTAAAAGATGTATATGCACTAGAAATTTCTGGTAAATACGCAAATTCTATTTTTTTACATTTACGCATACTTAACATGGAATCGATTCAGATTCTCTATGTGGAGAAATCCTTCTTGGTATAAAATACCTATTTGACGTGGAACATTTTTTGGAGACTGGAAACTTCCGCTCTGGTGCGGCGAATTGCGCAATTTTTCAAAGGTCTATGCGCACTAAAAATTTCTGATAAATATGCAAATTCTATACTTTTACGTTGACGCACAATTAACATGGAACCGATTCAGATTCTCTATGTGGAGAAATCCTTCTTGGTATAAAATACCTATCTGACGTAGAACATCTTTTTGCGGCTGGAAACTTCAGCTCTGGAGTGGCAAATTGCGCAATTTTTAAAAGATGTATATGCACTAGAAATTTCTGGTAACTTCGCCAATTCTATTCTTTTACATTTACACACAATTAACATGGAACCGATTCAGATTCTCTATGTGGAGAAATCCTTCTTGGTATAAAATACCTATCTGACGTAGAACATCTTTTTGCGGCTGGAAACTTCCGCTCTGGAGTGGCAAATTGCGCAATTTTTAAAAGATGTATATGCACTAGAAATTTCTGGTAAATACGCAAATTCTATTCTTTTACATTTACACACAATTAACATGGAACCGATTCAGATTCTCTATGTGGAGAAAACCTACTTGGTATAATACCTTTATGACGTAGAACATCTTTTTGCGGCTGGAAACTTCCGCTCTGGAGCGGCGAATTGCGCAATTTGTCGAAGCTCTGTGCGCACTAGAAATTTCTGATAAATACGCAAATTCTATAGTTTTACGCGAATTGCGCAATTTTTCGAAGATTTATGCCCTCTAGAAATGCATACGGATCCGCAGTCTAATAATCATTATTTACCCGCTACGAGAGCGATCGTAAATGCGAGTGGCACACGGTCGCAGTATAATCGATCGGTCCGCGTATCGTTCCATCGCTCTCAGACAATCGTACCTGGCGAATGGTAGCAACACGCGAAACGCGTAGGTTGTTTCACGTTAGCCGGTTTACATAGGCTGGGGCCGATCAACTTGCGATCCCGCAATCGTAACAGTCTCTTGTCGGGATTCGATCGTTACTGTAGTAAACATCGTAGCTGGTAGGTAGGTCGCGATAATTATGACAGCCGGGTTCGGAGATAGCCGGCCGGATACGATCCTCCCTGAATAGTGCGTAATCTGTTCCTGACAGGTTTGGACCCGGCGAGTTTAGCGGGTATGGCGGCCGCAGTGGCGGTGACAGGGGAATATCCACCACCGGGTGCGGGAGGCGGCCCTCCGGAATTTCTCACGGGCCCTCCTGGACAGGGGCCCCCTGCACCTCCTGGCGGAAGCCCCGGCGAGTTCCTAGCACCTACAGGTACGACCAGATACCTTTACAAGCCTATAATCACCGGACCAATCTATTAGGTCGTCTCGCAAACCTGTGTCGCAATCCTTTCTTCACATATTTCCAAACAGCCACTTTTTTTACATTAAGATTTACAGCCACTCAAACGAGTCTCCGTTCACTGTTCAACCCCTTGCTTTACGATAGGGCAGTCAGACGAGTCAGACTCTGGTGAAAATACTTCTATTTTGTTAATACTTTATCTGCCGAAAGCTTTTTGAAAATTGCGCTTGACCAAAAGGAAGCTTAAAAATCGGTTATTATATAGGAAAAGTCTGCCCACTCTGATTTTCATGACATTTTAATATGTTATGCAGCAACACATTCTGAACAACTTTTTCCTTTTCCAATATAGGGGGGTCGCTTTTAGTTTTCGAGATATTCGTAAAAATTGTTGTAGGTAATACTGTATTGAATTTTCCGTATTCTTGTACGCTCCGTGGCAACGTTACGCTGGCCCGCGCGGCGTTTGTTTACTTTTTTTTTGTAAACACGCTGCGCTGTGAAGAATAGAGAGAAAGCAGGGTCTCACTCTATATAGGGTAATCTTTCAATTTTGGAAGACTACTTCTGGATTTTCGTATGCGTGGTCCTCTCCGCCTCCTTTACGACCTAACCACAACTCATTCTATTCGCATAATCGTTGCACTGTTGCTGTTATCTAGAATTTGAACTAGTAATGGAAGAATCGTGCGATCAGAATGAGTCGTGATTAGGTCGTGGAAGGGGCGGAGAGGACCGCCCGACCACGCATACAAAAACTCAGGTGTAGTCTTTCCAAATTAAAAGTTTACCCTATATATGTATATGTCACCCTATATAGAGTGAGACCCTGTTTACTCTCTCATCCGCACAACGTGTTTACAAAACAAAAGTAAACAGACGACGCGCCGTGCAAGAATGCCGAAAATTCAATACGGTATTAGCAATAGACTTTTTGCGAATATCTCGAAAACTAAAAGCGACCCCCCTATATTGGAAAAGGAAAAAGTTGTTCGAAATGTCGAAATCTATAACATATTAAAATTTCATCAAAATCGAACTAGACAAACCTTTTCTACATAATTACCTAAAAATCTACTTTTACACAGTTATCCTAAACAAAATTATCAGATTACGTTATTAAGGGTGAGTTTCGTTGGTTCACTACCGAAGTAGTTGTTGCTGTTGAGAGATCTATTAAAAATTATGGAATAATTGCCGGTCGATAATGTGTTAGCGTGCTGGAATTATTTTTAATGGAAATTAGGAACTACAAATAAGTTCTAATCGTCGAAACCCTAAAATAAATCGTAGCGCAAGGGGTACGGAGGTCCCGTGGTATAGATCCTCGAAAAAAATCGATTTTTCTTTTCTATTTAGGTATACATATATTTTCCACCACAGATTTATCAGCATTGATTCGTAATGCATCGGGATGAGGTTTCGATGAATAGATAAAATATACAGGGTGTTGAGAAGGTCCCCACGTTACGTTATTAGTGGTCGGTGAGTCACTTGGATTCGGTGTTTATATCGATATTTTAGTAAGCTCTGGTACAAGAGGGATAGATGGTGGTCTATTAGCATTGGGCCCTTTATCCTTCGCTATAAGTTACTACTTTACCTTTTGAACCGGAGTAATAAATTTTTCTTACGAACGAGAATAAGGAAAAAGAAAATGAACGCTGAGAACGACGGAGATGAGTATTACTGCATTTTTATTCTCATGAAAAATACGGGAACTCTCCAAATGAAGATTGCATTATGTGCTACGATTATAGCTAGCGGGCATACGAAAAGCGCGGTGATGAACGAAGCACATCCGAAGGCTATTTGTGCGATTTTTGTGAATTATAGGCATAATTAATATAGCGTTCGTGATTTCCTCACTCTGGGTTCGTGATTATGGTAGTTAGGACATCGTGAGCGTCAAGGAATTCGTCTTTGTTCTTAAAACTAGATTTTTATATAAAATCTTACCAGAGATGATATTATACGCATAGATCAAATATCTTTCAACATAAACAACTTAAAGATACCTTTTCTTTTGCATAGCCTTCTGAATATTTGATCTCAACTCGTTCTTCTAACCATTCTTCGCTATTGTAAAATGTGGAGTATCGTAGATCAAATTTCTTTCAACATAAACAACTTAAAGATACCTTTTCTTTTGCATAGCCTTCTGAATATTTGATCTCAACTCCTTCTTCTAACCATTCTTCGCTATTGTAAAATGTGGAGTATCATAGATCAAATTTCTTTCAACATAAACAACTTAAAGATACCTTTTCTTTTGCATAGCCTTCTGAATATTTGATCTCAACTCTTTCTTCTAACCATTCTTCGCTATTGTAAAATGTGGAGTATCATAGATCAAATTTCTTTCAACATAAACAACTTAAAGATACCTTTTCTTTTGCATAGCCTTCTGAATATTTGATCTCAACTCTTTCTTCTAACCATTCTTCGCTATTGTAAAATGTGGAGTACGCATTTTTACTTAATCTACCGGTAATAAGATCGTTAAGTAACCGTCTAAACAGTGAATCAAGCAAGATAATCGTGTAAAGCTACCAGAGCAAAGGTAAAGCTATTCCGCGCGTCGTAACCTTCTATTACCGTCTGTTCATAGTTTGAAACGGTCGATCTTTTCAATACATTATAAAGTTACGTAATTTGACGTTAGCAACCGGTTGTAGTGTGCGCGAAGGTTGCAATCAGGATAACAATTTGCTCTCCACTTTATCGCAAGATAAAGATAAGTGTAAGCCGATCGATAAGGAGAGGGTTAAACAATTACCTAATCCACTTGGTAAACGATAATAGCGCGACTGGGGGATTGGAGGAGGGGGAAGGGGGATGGGGACCGCTTCGGCATCCTGTAGTTAAAGCTAGAACATGGTGGCAGGCAGGTTGTACCGCGAGTTCGGATCCCACGATTCCCTCGATAGATCGAGGCTGCGAACGGCACACCGATTCGATGGGTTTGATGTTTCTCAGGTGGAGGACAGGGTAATCCCAGCGCCGGCGGGAATGGCGGCGGTCCAGGTGGCGGTGGCAGCGGGGGTGGGTTCCTGGAGCCGCACCAGATGCAGAGCGAAGGGCTGGCCTGGTAGTACGAGTTTTAATTGACGTTATTTTCGAACGGATTTCGTTGCGTTCCGTCGTCGCCAGCCCGAAAATATCGATCGTCTCGTGGATAAGTCGACCGGTCCTGGCGTTCGGCCGATGGGAGGCCTTCTGACTTTGTTTCGAAGGCAACTCGAGAGACTTTTGTCCACGGAGATGGCCGAAAGTTCCTCGACGCCCCGGAGATTCGAGCTTGCAACCTTGTACGTTACGTTTCTTCCTTTTGTAAGATATTAGTATGATAAGACGATCGACCATTCAATCCTCGTTTCTATCACGGTTATCGGTGAAACTGCGCAACGGCCATCCATTCTCCGATGATTTTTGGATATATTCGAGAATTCCATACTTTGAACAACTTTTTCCTATAGTTTTCCACTATCAGTGCCACTGCAGTGAATTCTGCCTCGGAGGTCCCGTTCACAACCGCGTACACGAGACTGCAAGAAACGTCGGTTATAACTTAAATAGCAGTATTGGTTCGGGTTGGACCTGACCACAACGCGATCGACAACGCTCACGTGACGGAATTACAACAGACGTTCAGGCTCTGAACAGAAAGTAAGTGGCCACCAATACCAACGCGTATCACCGGAGAGAACTCACTGTGGTGGAGCAGATAGTTAATCGCGAGTATCTTGATCTTGAAAAAGTTGTTCGAGATGTTGAGATTTATACGAAAGAATCATTGATATCGGAGGATAGGTAGCTGATCTGCAGTTTCACCCGGTTATCATTATTGACATTATTATCTTTATTACTATTTTTATTATTATTATTATTATTATTATACTGTTGTCGGTGAATAGACGACGCTGCTATTTTATTATTATTATTATTGAAAGGAGAAATGATTAAATATTATTGATAATATTATTGTGTATAAAATTTTCGAATGTCCTATCGTGTAATATTATACCCTCCCTGTTGATTACTTTTCGACGTTACTTTAAGGAACACCCTGTAGATATCTGCTGTTATACATTCGAAAACTCGTACGCGAACACACACGCATACACACATTTACATACACCCATGCTAGCATGCATACATACGTACATATACACACACGTATATGTATATGTTACACTGACACGCGAATTACACGATGTATGTACACCTGCGTGTACCGAGCCCGGACACATACACGCGCTGTAACAGTTAAAGACGCTGTATTAATTATCATTAAAATTATAAATATAAATAGGAATGTGTAACCGGTAACTGTTAAGGCGGCGATCGATGTAAATAAATTGTCTTTTCGCGGGTATATATATACATACAAACGAAACGAAAGCGATGGAAAAAGCGCGCGAGTGAACTTGTTTTAGTAGCTGGACTCTATCACCGAATTAACCGTCTGTAATTGTATTTGCAATGCAAGGAAACACGCGAGGGAAACACGCCGCCGCGATGCATAATGATTATAAATATTATTATAATAAACCACCTCGTATTTCCGTATACGTGTCTGTGTGCATTTCTTTCACATATATTGCGTTCACGTTTCGACTAGATTCTTTCAGTTCGCAGACGAAAATTGTGAACACAGCTCGAGGAACTTTCATCGAAGTAGTAAGTATATTCTGAGCATTTGTTTCCTGTGTATTTACGAATTAGAATAAAATAAATTAGCATGCGAACAGTGTACGCGTTCCTTACTTCAGCCCCTACCCAATGGTCATTCTTCCTGAAAACAGAACAAGTTATTAATGATCGGTAGAGAGTGGATTTTATGAATTTATGACAAAAGTGAGTAAGTGTAATTCAAAACAGTAAATCCATTAGAAAATTTCAAACATTTTCTTATATTATTTTTAGTTTATTACTCCAGTTGGTTGCACTTCAGGCAGACATTTTCTATTTCGCGATGTGTTCTATTTGGAATGTGTATCCCTGTGTCCCCACATTATGAAACATGCAGAAAATAGTATATTAATGATAAGTATGTAGACTACGAATCTTTATGCAATTATGGCGTGTGACAATTTTTAGAAAATATTGATCAATTTTGTATCTGCAAGAGCCACTGACAATAAAATTCTCTTCTCTTCCATTTCGTTAAAATTCATCTAGAAAAATTCAAAATTGCATGAACATCGGCGGTCCAATGAAACAACCCTCAAGATGGCAGCATCAAGACAAAATTATTGATGAACGAAGCTTGAAACGTCAAGATATAATACAGGGTGTCCCAAAATTCCTCCGACACCCGAAAATGGGAGGTTCCTTGGGTCATTTGAAGCGACATTTTCCTTTACAAAAATGGCGTCCGCGGCTTTGTTTAGGAGTTATTAACGAAAAACACGGACCAATCGGAGCGCGACCTTGACGCGAGTTAGCACAGTCGGCCCGACGCGCCAACTGTCAATTGGCCGAACGTGTCATCGCATGTATAGATTGCGCTCTGATTGGTCCGTGTTTTTCGTTAATAACTCTTAAACAATCCGCGGACGCCATTTTTGTAAAGGAAAATGTCGCTTTAAATTGACCCAAGGAACCTCCCATTTTCGGGTGTCGAAGGAATTTTTAGACACCCTGTACAGCAAAGGAAATACGCTGCAAGGAGTACATAACATAGTTCCTTGAAGCCGAAAAGACCAATTTTCCTTCGACGCCAGGAAACCTGCAGCTTCATTTTTCTTAGACGTTGTTCGAGAAGCCCGAAATCCAGGCGCGTTTAATTCCCATCGAAATCACAGTTACTTTCGCGAGTCCCAGTGGGGCAAACACCTGAGACTATCGACGGCGACAGTGAAATCCTTTCGACCCCCCTAAATCGTCGTCCGCAAAACGCATCTGCGCCTTGGGGGTGGTTGCGCTGCCCTAACGTCGTTAGTGGGTGCAACGTCGTTTTCCACGTGGAGAGGGACGGAACGGAACGGCACGGGAGATTCGTTTTCCTGGACATCTGGTGAATTCGATTTTGATGTGTTTCTGCCCTCCGGGGGTTGAACGGTTCTTCAGGGCTGCGCTCTCGTATCCCTGACAGTCCCGCTGGGGACAGAAACGATGCTGTTACATCCCCGCGCGTGTCGCAGCTACAAACCTGTGTACACACACGCTATCGACCCCCTACGACCTCTCGAACGATAGTATATCTCTTTCTCTCGTCCTCTATTTCTTGCGTAAGTACCAACGTATGTACACGGAACTCGTGTGACCCGCTGTGACAGTTTACTGTCGCGTCTTCTATTTTTCAGTAGCGCGAAGACGTGCCACGCGAGACACTCGGACGTCTTTTAATATTGCAACCACTGTGTGCCTCCTTGATGCGGTCTTAAGCACGCTCCACACTCTTGTTTTGTTTCCGGCGACTCTGCTTCTTGGTCGCGGGATATCCCTGTCCCAACTTCTGATGTTAACTAGTTGAAAATAGTTGTTGGGTCTGTTCAAGATATCCTGAACTATACATGCAACCACAGCTGTTCGATCAATGAAGAAGCACAGAATTATGCATCTACATTTGCACTGCTCGTATTCTGAAATTCTACAGAAATTTTCTCAGTATTCAGTGTGGCAACTGTAGCTACTTTCAGACAACACTGTAAATATGACAACTCTGGCTACCTTCAGACAACACTCGCTAACGCGAAGTTGTCGTTTTATTTAATTTATTGTTTTAACGACAAATTGAAAACCGTTTAATCGATAAACTTACTTCATCGAAGAAAGGTCATAGAATGAAGATTTAAAATTGTTTCTTAAAATGTTATATTTTCAATGTTTCAAGTTATAAATAAATACAAATAATTAACTTCAGCCTTGTACATTTATTGGAGGATCCAGTTCAATAATCTGTAGTGATCCTCTAAATTCAGTTTCCAGACTGGAGATATTGCAGTTTAAAGTTTTGATTACTAATGCTTCGTACTAGTGATCGGTCCAATTGCATTTTATCCCATTTCCAGTTAATCCAATTCAAATACGTAAATCCTCTACTTTGAAGCTTAATGTACAAACTCAAATTTCTTGAAAGCGTGATATGCAGTGTTTTTCCTTACAACCACAGATATATCTGTGTTTTAATGTTCGGGAGTTGTTGAAAGAGAAAAATCTGCAGGAATTGAGGGTCGAAAGTTTTCAGTGTTCCTTGAATGTGTTACGAGCCGAGGTTTGACAGCGTGCGGAAACCGAGGATTGTTTGGGATTTTAAGAGTTTTGGCATAAGTAGGAATAGTGCACTCCGGACCCACCGATGTTTCTTTCACCACCGGGTCGTCCGTGTGTGTGGAATTTTGGGTGCAGTGAAACTACCGTTTTACCGGTACACTCCGGAACCCATCGATGTATCTTTCACCACCGGGTCGTCCGTATGTGTCACTGTCGGTTAGGATAGGGTCGTGGTTCCGCCGGTTCGTAACTTATATGAAATAATTAGAATACACCTTGAGCGGCAAAGGTGTATTGTCGCAGGATGCTAACGACTGGGGATCGAATAGGAAAGGTTATGATTAAACTGAACTCTAGGTTTAAGTTTAACACACGATAATATAATCTTGAATCGAAAGGAATACAAATGTTTAGAGTGTAAATTGTCGCGGTGTCGCGGACTAACCTCTCTGTTTACGCACCGAGGGATGCGGGGGCTATCTACTACAGAATCCCGTTTTGGGATTCGTACCGGAAGAGATGTAACAGTTTTGCTCGAAAGAGAACTAATACTCGATCTTGCTCGACAGTAATCGCGACGTGAATCGACGCGTACAGTATAAAACTCTTGAGATGAAAGCCCGAATATGAAGGGATTCAGTGCCCTTATATAGTCCCCAATATCGGCCTAGACAAGAGTGGGGACTATTGATAAAACAGGGTTCCCAGAAACGATGCAGATTGATGTATCGTCTCTAAGTGCCCAAAATCCTAATGAGTGCCCTAATCTGAATGATTGCCCTGTTCTGAATAGACTCTTTACTTCGATGTGCAGCTCCAGAAGGGCCAAAGGTTAGCAACGGTCGCTGCCGCATACGTAACAAATGTGTGGTGTATTTTGAGCGAAGCCAACACGGGAAAGGGGCGACTTGTGGAAGAATGTTCTCGCCCCGTCGGCCAGCGAATTACTAAATACTTTCAACGCGATCGTCACTCGGAAGGGGGTAACTCGCGGAAGGATTTCCTCCCCTCGACGAGAGGGTAACAAAAACGATACTACGGGGTGTACGTGGACCCGCTGGGACGGTTTGTCTCTGCAAGACTCCCGCGGGACCCCCGTGGTAGTTCCTGGGGCGCGGAGGCGGGCACGCATCTGTCGAATCTCCCGGTGGATCTTCTGCAAGAGATCCGTCAGGACACGCATTACACGCTACGCTGCCGCTGCTCGCCCTCCGAATCGCTGTTACAATGTACACACGGTGTACACCGGCCGCCACTCGATCTAGTTAAATTCCACGTTAAAGTCCCGCGAGGACCGGCAACGATCGGGGGGAGATGATGAAGAGGTTTAGAGGACGTTTTCAAGAAACACGCTCGCTCTCGGCCAGCCACTCGTTAACTTGCTAACGTCTGTTCGATTTTACAATATGCGCGCTCCCGTTGTAGCGCGCGACGCTGCATTTTAAAATTGCAACTGCACTTCTTATAACGCGAGAGATACATTCCTCGTTATACATATTATAAGTAGACTCCAGATTCTCGATGCATTAAAGTTATTAGTGAAAAATTCGATGAATTCACTCTCTATTTCACTTAAATGTTCAGAGGGTAATTACAAGCGGCAATTTTACAAGAATAATTAATGTGTATAGATAGACGAAGAATTAATAATTTCCGCTACATTGAATTATTATTGTTTCCTTTATCTCGATTGACAATTTGTTAACAACGTAGATTGATATTTTCAACGCACTGATTCGATAAGATTGCTGAAAACATCGATATACGTTATTAAATTATTAATGAAAAATATAAATTCACTTTTTATTTTGCTTAAAGATCCGGAATTAGTTATAAGCTACTGTTTTACGAGAATAATTAACGTGAAAACCGTGTGAATGTCTTCCATGTCTTTTTTATTCGAGACATTGATTATACTGATATCTGACTGGATTGTTTTCAGTGTTTTCATGGAGACGCTGTCAATAAGTATTTCTCTTGCGAACTATTGCATTGTAAAAGGACATGACCATCAATTTTTCGTGAACGAAAGTGCGGACTACCGACAGCCGTGTTCGACGCAGTATTTCGTAAACCGAAGACTCCCGTTAGGTCGCGGAGAAACTAGAAGGGATCAATTATTCATGAGCATTAAATTTTTGGGAAGGACGAGACTCGCTCGGAGGCATGGTGTGTCGAGAAGGGCTCGCAAGTCGCAGGGGCTGATATGCGTGTCACAGTCGAAAGCGTTCGGAGCGCTCACGTGTCCGAACACGTGTCGAGGAACAAGCCCCTGTCGCGCAAAACCCTTCGTCCTTCTTCTGTCATTATGCAAGGAGCCCGTACAAATCACAGCCTGCTTACAGTACACGCTCCAACCCCGCCAATCGTCACCGGCTCGAATTAACCTGCCAAACCTTGCCAGCTAATTGGAATTAATTAATTAACTGTTGCCGTTTGATCCGTTTCACTTTCACGACTTCGATTTGTCCTTTAAACCGGAGACTCAAAGAGTTACGGAACTTTTTAATACGTTCCATTCGGAACATAGACTGCGGAACTTTCTTAAAAATCGCTTTCATGGCGCCAGCTCCGATGCGAACGGATAAAGAGTTCTTGAAACCAGGAGTTTTAATTCGAATGGAAGTTGTGAAATGTAAAAATCGTATTACGGGGACAGATATAGTTTTTATCGATAGTAACAAATTTTTCAATCGTTGCCACGTATACCGAATGCTATTCGATGAGTATCGACGGTTTTAACTCTGAGTGAAAATATCTGTTCCATGAGAATATAGTTTTATATTCGTATTCTTTGTTTTTTATTTATTGAAATTATAAGGATGTGTGCTTCCGTTAGAAATTATTCCATAAATTTCTTTATCCGAGCACGTATTATTGTAAAAATTGTGTGTAATTTAAATTAATTCAGTCTTGTAATTTTTATAAAATAATATATAAACGACGCATTAAGTACCCGGCATAGTAAGTGTTAACGAACTTTTAAGAGCAATTAGTCCCAAAAAAGTCACACAGGTCCATGTATTTTAACTATAGTTAAAAGTTAACTATAATTATAACTATAAAAGTAAACGAGACCAGTCCGATCAGGATATTCAGAAAAACAATGGCCTGGTTCATTTCAATTTTTAGTTTCCACCGTTCTCAATATTTTTGTTTAAACTTCGCTGAATAATTTGTACCGTTCATCACGTTTCTATGAAATTGTTGGCTCCGGAAGAACACACAGTAGAATAACTCGAACTATTTAACAGGTAAAGCTTTCGTACACTGCGACAGGTGAACCGCAAAGCTGCACGTTAGCGAACAACAATTTAGTAAATCAGGACCGGCAGTCTGTAACAAGCTTTCGACGACAAAGGATCGATAAAAAAATCCTGGCTCACACAATGGTGTTTTTCATGAATGAATTTCACGCATGAAGTGCGGCTAGGAAGATTTAAATAAGCAATCATGTGGGTTTCAGGAACGGAAAGTGAGCAGCCTTTTGCAACCGATTTGTGTTCGAGGTCCGATGTTTTATTATTATTATTATTATTATTATTAATTATAAACGGACTGACGTCCTTTTACAAAACGTTTACAATAATAAAGAAGAGGAAAAACAAAAGAAATATGAGATATATAAGATAACTCGTTTAACAATAATGAACAAAGAAGGGACATGCACAATCGACCTGGTACCATCATACAATCCTGCGTAGTTGTATTTGAAAATTTACTAACGAGTTGATGAAAAAATCAACACGATTATAGACAGTACAAGATTTTGCAATAATGCGATTTATTGGATGAATTAATCCGTAGTTAGATTTCGCTTTAAGTGTTTGAAAGCCCGTTCTTGTTCTCAGTTCACGTTCCGGTACATAAAAATTGATTAGCTCAAGTAGAGAGGAACAGTCAACATGATTATTAATTAAATTGAAAATAAAGCTCTGGTCGGATATTATTCTTCGAACGGATAATGGTTCCAGGTTCATTTCAGTTATTATTGCGGAGTAGTCGTGATCAAAGATTGACATTGGATTATTTCGTTTGAATGAACAAAATCTGAGAAATTTATGTTTTACTATATCTAATCCAGGACCAACCAACACTATAAAATAACGTATATTTAAATTGAAATAAAAAGCTTCACTGATCGAAAGATTACGTCTTTCCGTGGTGAATTCTAAAAACGTGATGTCCGCACGGTTTCTCGAAGCGTGGCGGTTCTAGGAACCGGTATGAATTCATCGGCCAAGATCGGGACACAATAGGAACGTCGAGTGGTCGTTGTCACCAATTGAGAACGGAGCCGAATGAAACGTGTCTTTTCGCTGGCTAGCGTAGACCGATTTATTTTCGTCTCGGTCCGAGTCGAGCAGACAGACAGCAAGCCAGCGAGCCAGCGAGCCGATGGTATACAGACACGGGACAGAAGTGTCCAGAACGACCTCCTGGTGTTCAGGCTGGCTTAGGCTAATCCGAAATCCGGATTACTTATGCCTCAGCTGGTCCAGTCTTACCGGGCGACGTCGTCGTAACACCGATAGCCGTTCTCTTTTTCTGGGCCGTTAGTCGTGGATCTCGCGACGCGGTGGTGCGGTGTCGCGCGACAATTTCGTCGAGGCAAAACCCCGTCCGCTTTTCCGAACTTATTCTCGAAACCGATCTGCATAAATATACTTATGCTAATTGCACCGGATTGTCCACGGCGATCCCCGGATCTGCTGAATCACGCGAGCACACACGGCAACGCCACTGCGCGCACGGGTCGCCACCAGAGCTCCGAGTTTCACCCGGGTACCCGAGTACCCATGAGATACTCCCCTAGTAGCACAAAAATATTGGGTAAATGTTTGTTTCAAATATTGGAAAAATATTTTTTAAGCCACACTTTTTCATATGAGAAAAATATTAGATCTGAATATTGTATACACATCCAAGAAATGTAAATTGAATGTTTAGAACATATAAGCTAAATATTCAGAGAATATAAATTACATGTTTAAAAAATATAAAGTAAATGTTTAAGAAACGTGAAACCCATATTTAAAAAACGTTCGATTAAATCTTCAAATTTAAGAAGAAGTTATAAAAAAATTAGAAACTATATATAATAACACCACTTTCTGTGCACTGCTTGAGGGAATATTTATCTTCGTCTTTGGAAGGAGCTTATTAAAAATACAGAAATTTTTTATGCAGTTAGAAAGATTAATGGCTCGAATAAATGCTACATTCGTAGGCCCACAGATTTTTTTTATTATATTAGTATATTAGGAAAAAATATTCTATTTCTAATATGAAATAAAGATTCATTTAATATTTAGAAAAAAATATTTTTCTCGTAACATGAAATAGATATTCTCTGCATATTTAAAAAATAATATTTGTTACTTAATATTAAACAAATATTATATGAATAATTGAATATTTAAAAAAAGATCGAATCTCTTTTTAATATTATATGGATGTGTATACAATATTTTGTGCTACTAGGGTCGGGTAAAGCGAAACTACCCGAGTACCATGAGATAGCCGGGTACTCGGGTACCCGAGTATCTCATAGGTCTCACAACTGGTTACGTGAGCTATTATTACACTGTCCAACGCACAAAATGTTTTCATGTAACCGATGGGTGGATCTTATAGAGTTTTTGACGCTGATTCCGAATCTGCCCTTAATTTTTCTTCTACGCGCACAGTTTTCGAGAAACGTGACTTTGACATAAAACAATTTTTCAACTTTAAACACATGTTGTGATATTAGTAACTTCCCGATTCATAGGGAAGTTACTGTAATTACCCCGAAAATCGATTTTTTAGCAAATCTTCACGTTTCATGGTCATTGGAGTCATTTTAGACTATTTTTATGAAATTGTTAGTATGTGTGTGTGATTGTGTGTGTGCGTATGACCGTTTGTATGTTATCAAATTTTTCGTTAACGTTTTCTGAAAAAGTAACAAGTAGTTTTTTAGATTTTTTAGTTTTTTTCGAAAGAAGTTCATTCAAGAATGCAATTTATACGAGAGGATGGAAATTTTCCACCGAATAAACAAACGTAATTATATATATTTCATTTTTATTTTTAATAAATTTTTTTTTAATTTAAAAAAAATTTTTTTTTTAATTATGCAACTAATGCTAATGTACCGCTTGCAACTAACGAATCGGTAACACTATCCATGCGTACCACTAACCCTCTCGCAAGAGCAGTCCTACCCGCGAGCTCTCGAAGCGAGCGAGCAACAACAACCAGCTAGTTACAATAGATATTGAATTGTTTGCAGTAAAAGATTCTGTAGACTTTCCCGAATACAGAGATATCGTTATGATCGTTTAAACATGTTTAAATAATTTCGAAAAATATCTGTGCAAAGATTGAACTCGATCGGGTAACAGGAAAACCTGCCCTACACGGAACGCGATTAATCGTTAAGATGATTAATTTAGTGCTCGCAAAATCGTTTTTTGTAATATGTTCTAACCTATTTACCGCGTCGAAAAATATGTTAGACAAAACCTGTAGATCTGGACAGGTTGCGTCTTTCGTGTTTTCTTTCATTTTGCAAGTAGTATAGATGCATTAAATACCCATATGGGACAAGTCATTTTTTAGCAAATGAACTGTTAGATCGACCGCCCGGATTATTGTGTGCCGGTGCGGCCGGCCCGGTTGCGGTTGCGGCCAGCGACGGAAGTTCTTACGGCGTAGGGCGGTGTTCGTATTAACGGGGACAAACAGTGACGTATGGAAATAACCATGTCGTACATAGATCGTTTTATTCCGCGAGTAAATTATACGCAGTTTATTTTATATACGCACCGCGTGGCTGGGGACGAGGGCCCCGAGGCGCGTGTAAATTTTAAGCGTGCGAGGAATCTTCCTTGAGCTGATTGCCTCCCTCGAGCTCTTGCTACGCGATTCCCGCCGCTGACTTTTATTAACATAGAACGTCATCGAGTCTGATTTACATCGACTCGCCGTGATTCGTGTCGACTCGCTCGAATTACTCGATAAAAACGTAATCAATTTGTTGGGAAGCGATTAAAGTTCCACGAGATGGATGCGTACACTGCTGCACTTGAAAATGTTTAGACACTTTTCATTTTCCTATGTCTGTCGGAAGATGTAGAATCTCCGATGGATTTCATGAAGTTATATGCGATCTACATAGTTTCATGTAATAGTCATTTCATAAGATACCTCGTCAGTAATAATAAATAATAATCTCCTCCCCATGTACATATCCACTATGTGCTTTTATAATTGCTTTTCTCAGTCGTGGCAACTCCTGGTTATTAATTGTTTCGCTCTAAATGTTTATATTAATCTCGAGAAGGCAGCAGACCACGCTAACGCTACGAATACATCAAGAATTAAAAGTCTTGTAATATAATATAATTAAATCATAATTTTTCAATTTTGTTGCCAACACTTGCCTACTATTTTAAGTGTTTTGTTTCAGATTTACTTCGAAAAACAGTTCCTCTCGGTTGCTGCTTATTTTAAACAATTTCATTTACTAATTTTGTTAAATACAGCTCTAAAACTGTGTTGTAGTTTATATTCGTGGAACTTGTATTTGTTTCACTAAACAATAAGACAATTCAATAAATGAAGGAAGAACCAAACGCATATAAGAATCCGTTTTATCGACATTTCTCTTTCCCTGATGTCGAGTCACACTCGAGAAGGGAGTGCTGGAGGGTTAAGAACATGTGTCCGTGCAGCTCCTGTTCCTTGCAATTAGAAACTTTTTATTTCCCTCGAAGATTCGCAATCTAAGACTGAAACGATCGAAGCACTATTTCCAAAGTCGAAACTGGCTCGGGCAACTTGTACGAGCCAGATTCGTCGCATTGTTTCGACGCATTTCTCGGCGCAAGTTTCATCCCTCCATATTCGCAGCTGCCCTCATAGTGCACGGTTTCGATTTGTGTGAGTGGCACGCCTCAAGAAGCATCTCCTGGTTGTCGTAGTTCTTCGCCTTAAATTTCCCGCCCTTGTCGCGTGAATACATATCTACCCTCTCGACCTGCTTATCGGTGGGCTCCCCCTTCCCCGAGATAAGTATTTGCTATTTAAAATACCGGTCCCGGTCGCGCGGGCCCCAAGATAAACTGTTCATGCGTCGGTCGAGGGTCGAAGCTGTGAACAAGAAAGAAAGAGGGAGAAGCAGGGAGAACGCGAGAGAGTGAGAGAGAGCAGGGCGAGAGAAAAGAGGGGTTGATTATAAACCGAAGGTAGCGCGCGGGGTGAAGGATGGGGGTGGAGGGTGGCGGAGTGTGCAGCAACAGCAACAGCAGCCACGGCGGTCCACCGTGAGGGTGGTTTATGGGGGGTTGTACCGGGTATTGTTGTATAAATAGGTTTGGCGAGTTAGGGGTTGCTACCCCCGAGGGAACTGCACATGTCCGCATCGATTATACCACCCCTTCCTGACCCCCCAGCGTGTTCGCGTCTCGCTTCGCCGTTCGTTTCTCTCTCTCCTTACGGGCCTCTTCTCGATTCTCCACTACCGGTGGGTGGTTTCGACCAACCACCCCGCACCCCCTCCCCCTATCGTATAACCCGTCTCTATCTCTCTCGGTTACTATGTCTTTCTCCCTTGACCACCCTCGTATGCCCATCGAAAGCTTTCTCCCTGCGGAGCCCACGGGGCACACCGCTCGGTTATTTTCAAGCCATTTGCTTTGTAAACGCACGCAATCTCGACCAGTCACCCTCTCCCCCGGCATTCTTCTTCGCCGCTAGACTTTCGGCTCCCCCTACTCTCGCGCCCGAACTGCGAATATTCGGCTTGTCTAGCTGCCACCGATTCCAAATGGAGCGAGCGAACAGGTGGCAAAGGTTCCTCGCGAACCGACGCTGTTCAACCTCTTTTTCTAACGAATAAACCGTCGGGGACCGCGGCAAGATAGGGCGAGAGAAAGTCTTTCTTTTCTACGTTTAGTTATTTATACAGGCCGCATCGACATCTAGGTCATTAGCGACCGCAAGAGTTAGTACATGTGTTTACAAAGTCGAATCCTTATATTTAAACGAAGTTATAAGTACATTATGGGGAGATCAGTTCGCCGTTGTTACAACCGCATTTACAGGGTGTGATATTGTAGATTTAGAAATAGGATAACTTGTGAGTGATGTTCTTATCGATATTGAGGCATACATTTAAATTGCTAGGCACGAATACGAACTCTAAGATGTGATACAAGCTCAAAACAATTTGACAAAAAAAAATAATGAACTGTACTAATAGCGTCACAATTTTATCTTCTATAATTTTTGACACGCTTTCACACATACGTGTAAAGGTTAGAAAAACGGAAATATAAAAGTTCAATCCTTTGCACTCGGAGCTATTTTGACTTGAAAATTAAACATTTCTTCTGATCTAGAATATTTCCGTTCTCTATGATTTTTGAAATTTTAAGGATATGAACTGGTATAGTACCTCACACAATACCTAAATGTTTAATAATTGATTAGATACCGACAAATTTAACATTGTAAACAATATGTTCATCGGTTAATCAATATTTCGCATCAGGGTCACCATTCGAGTGCTGAAGGTTAAATATTCTTCGTCTGCAATGATTCAGATTCAAAGATCGTCAAAATTATGAACAGTTCTCACAAAATTGTCTTCGTCGTTCAAATCGCTTCGCAATTCATCACACAGAATGAAACTACGTCGCTGTCTTCAAGTTAGCAAGTCAGGTCGTCGATTACCAAAACTTTCCAGTAGCTTCTGTCTTGGTGCCCTAGGACCGGAGCCTGGAAACTCCGTTTGCAGCCGGAATTATTTATTCGAGGCACCCGGTTGTACACAGCCGTGTTTACATACCGGCTCGTATTAATATTACATTCGCGCGTCCCCGCTAAACCGTACAAGGGGGTTGCTCCGTTCTCCTCTCTCTTTTTCTTTATCGTCTCTGCGCATTCATAAAATATCTCCGTTCATATTTCTTCTTAAGTCCACCCTGGCAGGCTGCTGGTTCCGATCCGGGTCGACGCCGGGCCACCAGTCGAATCCACGGGGCAAAGGGGTCGTAAACGGGACGGGGGAGAGGAAGAGAGAGAGAAAGAGTTTTAACCCTCTGCACTGCCAAAGTCTCTCGCAACTTGTGACCTCAGAGAAGGATAATCAAATCAAATTATTCGTAACTATTTATTTATTACTGTACGATTAAATGTTTCTGGCAACTTAAAAATTATGGTCAAGTGCAGGGATCAATGTATTACAGTTAAATATAAATTATACCCGATTAATGCACTGCCCCTGGACAATCAGTCTCTCGCAACTTGTGACCTCAGAGACGGATAATCAAATCAAATTATTCGTCACAATTTATTTATTACTCTACAATTCAATGTTTCTGGCAACTTAAAAATTATGGTCAAGTGCAGGGATCAATGTATTACAGTTAAATATAAATTATACCTGATTAATGCACTGCAACTGGACAACCAGTCTCTCGCAACTTGTGACCTCAGAGACGGATAATCAAATCAAATTATTCGTCGCAATTTATTTATTACTCTACGATTCAATGTTTCTGGCAACTTAAAAATTATGGTCAAGTGCAGGGATCAATGTATTACAGTTAAATATAAATTATACCTGATTAACGCACTGCCCCTGGACAACCAGTCTTTCGCAATTTGTGACACTGGAGAAGAATAATCGAATTAAACATTTTGTGAAAAGTCTACACTCAAAAATTTGTCCATGTGCACGGATTAACGTGTTGCGGTTAAAAATAACAGAAATATAATTGAGATTGTCCAAAAGTTACCAAATCGTATTTGAAAAATAATGTAAAAACAAAGAAGACGTAAAAGAAGCCCGTGGGAAAATTACTTATGAAAAATTGTGTGAAAACAAATCGGGTAGATTCCGCAACAGTGTAATTAATCGAGACTTTTGGATTTGATGAGAACCCTATGGAAACTGTCCCATTGTTTTGCCACCATTGCAGCCGGCTTCATTAGAATCTATCGACGCACCGATACCGTTGTGTACGTTCTGTGATGATCGTCTATTTGGAGCACTACGGTCATGTCACGGATCACTGACTGCCAAACACATGCTTTTTAATTGATCTGTCCTTTCGATCTCAATTGCGTTTACATAGACAAATGACCTTGCACCTCCTTTAATGGGATATTCAACCGTTACTAAATCTATGCGACAAGGTCTCGCTTCAAATAGAAGAGGACAAATATTATTAAACTCTCGTACGCTCCTCGAAAATAGTTGCACAACAGATCCTGCCACAGGTTTCGCTCATTTTCGTTTTATAATTTATGTTCACGTGCCGTTTGAAATATAATTTACCTTCTTCTTTCATTTCTATTGCTATTCGATTCGAGGTGCTAACTGGACAAAGCGTGCAGACATTGGAAATATTAAATCGTATATTTTCTTCTTCTTGAAGTTTTATATTTAAAAAATAACAAAATCATATGAAAAGAAATATTTCAGCTCGGAAGAAAAATTCAGTTTTCGAATTAGAATAGCTCCGAATGCAAAGAGTTGAAGGATATGAACTCGACAAAAAATATTTTCTGTAAGATAGGATCTTGAGATGTATCACTGGACTGCGGAAATTTATGCAATTTCTCCAGACGATTTTTAAAAACTGGAATCAAATAACATATTATATTCAGTGGTAGTAGCCTTCGTAGTATACAGGGTGTTCGACTACAGGTGGGAGAAAATTTAAGGGGTGGTTCTTAACGATGATGTAAGACGAAAATGAAGAATAAAAAAATTGCGATTTCGGCTTCGTTATTTAGCTATTAACAATTAAAAATCAACAACGCGTCTAATAAAAGTGTACGTTGTGTACGTCAAAGAGTTCAATGTTGTCCAACGATTTGTGAAAAAAATTTTCACCTCGCTGGGGCCCCAAATGCGAACCAAATTATGCATGCATCCGTCACTTGATACGCGACTGTCGCGTTGTTAATAACTAAATAACGAAGCAGAAATCGCAATTTTTTTATTTTTCATTTTCGTCTTATATCATCGTTAAGAACCAACCCTTAAATTTTCTCCCACCTGTAGTCGAACACCCTGTATATCAAAATTTTGGATAAAATCTGGCATTTTTGAAAATTTTCAAAACCCATATAAATGCATATACATATGTAGATCCGTAGTGTATGTATCACACGATTTTCCTATTGACATCTCGCAGTTTACGAGGGATGAACAGAACTCGAAAATAACCAAGTAACACACCTCTAGCTACAAGTGGCGCAACCCCCTAACGAAAGCCCCACTTGACTCCTCGCGATCCACCGTGAACCTCGGCAACACCCGTTAGAAGTTCTAGCGTCGCGATCAGCACCGCCCTCGGCGTTCCACCCCATGGACACGAGAATCCTCCGGCACCTGGCGCATGACAGAGTACACTCCAGTGAAATCGCACTTCGCTCCCATCCGTGTGCTCCCCTCTCCCCTCCCAACCCCCAGACCGGGATCCTACCCTCGCCGCTGATGTTACGGCACGTTTGACCTCGTGTTTTTATTAACAACAGGTACTATTACGGTCCATCGGCGATGACGACGCGATTCCGCGCGACGAACGACGCCCCAAGGCTCCCGATAGCCGGTCCGAAAATCACCGACCTCCAATGCAGATTTCGCAACGGGACAATGATTTCCCGTTTGACGGACGGTAGCCACACTTTGATCCCACACACTTTCCATTTTCCAAAATGTTTCGTTTCCATCTTGCAACCGATCAATTCCTTTGTGTTTTATGCAATAATAGCGAGATTTCTTATTCGGTTTAGAGGTTTTCTTCCATTTTTCACGAACTCGTTCCAAGAACCAGACACCTCATTCTTCAGCAGAGATTTCACCTGCTTAAGCTTCTAATTAGCAACCTCCAATTTCAATCTAGCTTTTTGACATTTAGTTCGCAATTGTTTATCAGTATTCTGAAATATTTGATGAATTGATCTCGTAAAATTTTTCGTATTCTAGAATTTTTTATTTCCATCTTGCAACCGGTGAATTCCTCTGTGATTCATATAGTAACGTGTACTAAGGATACGTAAAACGTCGAAGTCTAAAAATCTAAAAGAAGTCTAATAATTAACCAGAGGTTTCTCTTTAATTTTTCACGAACTCGTTTCATGAGAACCAGACACTTAATTCTTCAGCAGAGATTTCACCTGCTTAAGCTTCTAATTAGCAACCTCCAATTTCAATCTAGCTTTTTGATATTTAGTTCGCAATTATTTATCAGCATTCTGAAATAGTTGATGAATTGATCTCGTACACTTTCCGTATTCTAGAAGTTTTCTTTCCATCTTGCAACCGATGAATTGCTCTGTGATTCATATAGTAACGTGTACTAAGGATACGTAAAACGTCGAAGTCTAAAAATCTAAAAGAAGTCTAATAATTAACGAGAGGTTTCTTTTTAATTTTTCACGAACTCGTTCCATAAGAACCAGACACCTCGTTCTTCAGGAGAGATTTCATCTACCAAAGTTCCAAATGCAGCTTCCAATTTCAATTCAAATTTTTGGAACGATTTAGTTCGAAATTGTCCATCAGCATTTTGAAATATTTGATTAATTTCGTGGATTCTTTCTGTCGAAGCTTGATTAAATCCTCATCGGAGCAAAATCAGTTTATCTAATTCTAGCCTTCGTGAATTATACTGAAACTGTCTGTACGCTAATAACGAATCGCATCGAACGGAACATATTCTGATTTGTGTCTATGATTTACCATTCCTGCGCAATTTATAATTTCCCCGAGGGACTGGAGCATCGACTGTCAGCTAACTTCTAAAATTTCAATGAAAAATAACTGTTGATGAGAAGTTGACGTGACCCGAATGCAAACGTTTCTAGAGCGTGTTGTTTCGATATCCGATGGATATCAACGAAATCAGTGAAATATCCACAGGTCTGGCGGCACTGTCTTAGAGCGTGTTTACCAGTCGATCCTCTTCCTTTCCCCCCGATTCTCTCTTTCCCTAGTTCACCCGCGTTCCGTAGATTCGTAATTCCAGGATGCTGCGCCACAGGGTGACTCCGGCTAGGATAATTGTGTTCCGTGCTGTCCTAATTGTGTTAGCAGGTCTTACAGGGGGATTAACATAGTTAGTCGGAGTTTGGTATGCAATTTTACGGTAGCTGCAGGAAAAATATTTCATCAAGCGTGACCCGAGGACAACAGAAATTAAAATTCGATTTGCCGCGCAGTTTTCACCCTTACGAAATCATTTTTCGAATATTGCTAGAATTCTATGCCGTGCAGCATGTACTTTGTTTCACACTTCATGGAAGTAACAGTCTCTCTAACACTAACCTACCGAATCACCAGTATTAGTATTTTATTCTATAATTATTGAAATGATAAAGATGTTCTCATGCGAGATTATTGAATATATTTTTGTATTCCAATATACATTACATTATATACAAATAAATTTAATCTTGTTATTTTTCAAATACAATACGCATCATCTCTTATTCTACAATTATTAAAATTGGTGTTCTCACACCAGTATATATTATAATAAAAACTCCACAATATACAAACAAAAATCTTGTTATTTTTACAACACAATACATATCAATGACTTTCGATGGCCGGTAGGTTTACCGTTAAAAGTGATTCGCAGAATGCTAGTGCGACGAATTAATTCGTGCACCTAACACATTAATTTCTATCTGTTCCCACATTTCTATTGTAAACGAATTGTTTCAGATTCGGCGGAAGCCCGCGCGGCGCGGCGTACCGCGAAACGAGTGACGCGCATTCATCTTCTGCTCCATCGACAGATTACCGATGACCGCTGATCGTCCCTAAAAAGGATGTTAAAGCGGCAGTAACATTGGCTGGCATACGATAAACCAATTTTTACGGGCAGAACGTTGGTCGCGGCGCAATAACAGCCAATACATCAGTAGCCCCCGCCCTCTGGAATCGGCAACATTGACTCCGCGACAATTACCTACCCCGCGCTTTACGGGGCACCAGTTTATTACAATAATTTTTCCCTTAGACGGCTCCCCCTCGCAATGGGGTGTGTACCGCGGCACGCGGAATGAATCGTCGCATAAGGAAGACACCGACGGTCATAGAGGCACTTACCAGGCTCACGGGGGCGGAAAACCGTTGCACAGATATGTAGACGCGTCCATCGAGATACACGCCCCCCATCTGTCCACCCTCCGCGACCTCGGTTCATCCCTCTGTCGATTGTAACACTCCTCCCATTTCTGCAACCCCAGCACAGGCGGAGGCACGCGTTTTCGAGGAGGGTGAACGGGGTCACCCTGTACGGGGTGTCTCTCTGCGGGGTGCTACGGTTCTTTCAGAATTCTAACTCGTTTAACGTGACACGCCGACGGATTTGTCGTTGCGCGTCGTTTCGTGCAGCAAAAAAAAAAGGAAGAAAGAAGAAACAGGTGTCCAGTGAAAAGTGGGTGGTCCGACGCGAATGTCGAAGGGTGAATATCATATCGCCACTTTACGTCGCGTTATGGCAGCGTCGCGTCGTCACCGGGGGATGAAATGTGTCGGGGCTTGACGTGGCGCCATGGTCTAATCGCGTTTCCGTGTGGCAATTAAGAGGAGGCTGGCTGCCGCTACGAAAACGTGATGGGGATCCTTTAAACTGATAGGGTTAGAGTTAGGGTTTCTTGGTTGGCGGAAGAATATTGGTAGTCGTTTGTACAGCAACGTCATTCCATCCCTGTCAATTTCTGCAATCTTGTTGAAACAGTATTTTCTACTTGTACTATAGAGTATCGCTGTTCTCGTCTACAGGAGACCAAGTGGAAGTTCAACTTTCCATCCAAACTAATATACAAGGTATAATGGTAGTTACCTGAACACCAATTTTAAAGCAATAGAAATTAAGTAGTTGGTCCAGTAATGAACTATCTTAAGCGATCTTATTGTCAACATACTATTACCTAAACGTTTTGTACCGAACCATGAAGCTGCGCAGTCAGAATGAGAAATGGACTGGCTGGTTCACTCAAATGTGTAAGAGATTGTTAGTGGATATTGTATTTTTAACCGATTTAATTTCAGGAAGGTAACGGTCCAACATAAGACAGATTCGCATTAATATGTTTTAATGTAAAATGTCGGAATTAAATCGTAAGGCAAAGAGGTAATACGAACAACGCAATGTCGTTTGCAAAGTTAACAGGGTAATGCGATCGAAGGGAGAGGGAGACGCGGAAGAAAAGCGAAACCAATTTCGATTCGTAGTACCCATTAAAAAAACTTTTCACCGCAATTCGAATCAAGCGGTAGCGAAGGGTTCGCGGTGCCCATTATCAATGTCCGCAGTGGTCCTCTATCGGCGAGCGGCAGCAGAAACTCGTGAAAAGGTTATTGATATGTCTCTTTCGCAGGGATTTCACCGGAATAGACATTCCAGCGCGCCTCGTGGCCGGACGAAACTTTTCAAACTGGAAACTCGTATATCCACGGAGCGCGAGAGAAGCGAGAGGAACGAGCGTGGAAGGGGGTGGAGTGGTCGGGAAAACAAAAGAAAGAGAGGAAAGAATGGGACGGAGTCTCTGAAGGGAGTATGTTATGCGATATCCCGCGTTGCAGTCGGAAAGGTGGGGTCGCGAAAGGTGTACGGAGCGAAACGAAGAAAAAGTCGACATGAAAGGGTGCAGAGAGGGGGAGGGGTGGGGTGGGGCTGGGAAACGGGGGTCCTGGATGACCCCATGGCCCGGCACGTATGGGGCCCCCAGACTGCTGGGCCCGACTCCTGACTCCCAGCTTCTACCAGAAGGCTAACCCTGAAGAAGCGAAGTCTCGGGTCCCCCTTTCTTCTCATTTCTCCTCCGTCCACCTCAACCCACTTGGCTTCTCACAGCCTATACTTATCCTCCTACTAATACCACCACCACCAGCACCACCACCTCCACCACCACCACTACCGCCAGCTCACCTCCCCTCCTACTCCTTCGTTGCTTCTCCTTCGGGTTACCTTATACTTATTGCCTCTGGTGGGCTCCGGGGCCTGCCCCTACAGGGTGTGTTATTATTATCTGACATTATCTATAATTCTGAAACGGGCAGGAAGCCCACTTAGGGATTGTGATAGCCCCCGTGATTAAACCACCCTCCCCCGACCTTTACCCCCCTCCCCCTCCTCTTCCGATCCGAGCGTACACCTACACGGCTAACCGTCGGTGGATGCGGTTAGAAGCCGGTACAGGGCCTTTCAAAGCGGTCGCCAATTTTTCTTCCTAACGGCAACAATGTCGTCGAATGTAACGCCGAGCTGTTGCCGGATCGTAGCCGTCGGAGACCTGGGAACGACTTTACAGCATCAAATTACCGTCTACAACGAAGAGGTAAAATTAAATTACTATTGAATTTGATTAAAACTCGTTTATCTCTTCCCGTTCTCTAGAATCACCGGGTAACAGGAAACACTAGGATTTCTAACAAGAATTCCTAGTCCTCCTACACATCCTTGCTTCTTTGTGTTTCGATGTGTCCTCAATAAGCAATAGCAAATTTCAGGGAACACACCTTCCCAATATTTCTCCCTGATCGTGACCGATTTATCAGGGCTGAGCTGTCGGAAGTGTCGCTGTTCCCGAATGAAGATAAAGAATCAGGTGGGTGTCCAGGCACGCTCGTATCTGATCATCGCTGAAGGAGCCTGTATAGGAAAGCTACGCCTCTAATCGTACACCCCCGTCGGGCCTGACCGCGGGGAAAGAGGATGAGGAGTCCAACAGTAGGCATCCAGGGACCGGCCCCAGGACGCTACTTCGGTAATCGCTGGTCGATTATAAACCGAAAAAGCCGGAAACCACTTACGCCAGAACCGCGTGGCGTTTATATGGCAGTTATGTCGGTGAAACCACACCTTGCCGACGTCGTCGGAGGAATTGTCTCGTCCGAGGGAGAGCGCCGCGAAATGTATGTGTGTCAATAATCTCCTCGATTGAATACCCATCGCGTTCTTTCGCAATATTCCTTTCCATTTCTTTCGGTCAATCTTCGCGTTTCCCGATCGAGGAAAGCCTACAGTCGCCGGAGTTAATAATAAACATCGAGGCACGTTCCATCACGTGTACAGATCATCTTAAACGTTTCAATTAGCATCGCGTTCTCTATATTTTCGTTCGTTTGCGTTTCATCGTGGCGTCTTTAGTTCCAACTCTTTGCAGTCGGAGCTAGTTTAACTTGAAAATTAAACATTTCTTCCGAACTGGAATCATTCCATTGTACAATATACGATTGTATTACAATACTTAAATGTGTAGTAATTTTAAAAGTAAAATAAAAACGGTCTGCATCGATTACAAGAAATAGAAACTGAATTGAATTTTATTTCTTCCCTCAACGATTTTAATAGAGTAGAAATTATATATTAATCAATTTTTTAAATTAATCCATTTTATAAAGATCCGCAGTCTATTCATTATATTCATTATGGATATATATACAGGGTGTCCCAAAACTAGTGTAGGAGCGGAAAATGGGAGGTTCCTTGGGTGATTTGAAGCGACATTTTCCTTTACAAAAATGGTGTCCACGGCTTTGTTTAGGAATTATTAACGAAAAACACGGACAAATCAGAGCGCGACCTAGACGCGAGTTAGCACAGTCGGCCCGACGCGCCCAACTGTCAATTGGCCGAACGTGTCATAGCATGTCTAGATCGCGCTCTGATTGGTCCGTGTTTTTCGTTAATAACTACTAAACAAAGCCGCGGACGCCATTTTTGTAAAGGAAACTGTCGCTTCAAATGACCCAAAGAACCTCCCATTTTCGGGTGTCGGAGGAATTTTGGGACACCCTGTATATAGTAAGTATTGAATTGTACAAACTCGTTTTTGGAGACGTTTTCAGATGAAGAAATCGTACATCGAGATTCTTGTATTGTTTTAGAGCGACCACTTCGATCTTCAAATCTACGGGAGCTACGTTCAAGAAAAGAACTATTTTGTAGACAGTTTTCGGTGCAGAACCGAAATCCCTGAGATTCCAGCAACGGACTTCCTGGATACGGAGTATCCTCTATTTTTGCGCCGTCTGTCCTTGACTCATAAAAGGTGCTAATTTAGCAGACGATGTCTGATCCATAAAGATCGCGGCCGGACTGTAGACCCGCGGAGGGCAGAGGGAGAGGTAATAATCGAACATCCCCTCGGGCCGAAAGGCTCAACAGTAGGCGGCCAGGGGTCCAGCCCCAGAACGCTACCTCTGGTAATCGTTGACCGATTATAAATCGAAAAAAGCCGGAAACCACTTAAAGGCCGTGGTGGTTTGCGGCGGGCGGCCGTTTCTGTCGGGCAGGTTGCGTCCCTGGAACCACACCTTGTCGCCACCGCGGGGACAAGTATCCAGGTGCCCGTTGGAAATTCGACTTGGTGTCGAAGGAGTGGGTGTCGATGCGTATCTTGTGTCGTGGTCCCCCGCGGCGTAGGAGGCCCCTGAATGTCTCGTCGAGGACCACTTATGGTGATCCTCCGGAGCCCGAGGTGGTGCTACCGTGCACGTGTGTATCGGCCGAGAATCTACCGGGACATAATCGATCGGTCCGATACAGAAAGCGTCAGGCTCGGCGTGGCCGCCGCGTCGATTGACATACATCCCCGCGACGGATCGACGTTTCGCGAGAAACCAGCCCTTTCTCGGTAAACCGTCCGTTCTTCTACCTGGAAGGAGACGTTCCTTCGAGAACGCCGGTGATAAATCGCGTGAAATTAGTCTTCAGAATTCGACGCGAGATCGAAGACCTATCTTGATTGCTGCTTGTGTGGCATCCGCTACAAAAACGAACGTAGACGCGAGAGCCTGTTCTCGGAGACTTCTATCGCGCGGGGTACGGAGGAAGGAGCGCAAGGACGCGAAGGGAATAGGGGATGGAGAAGCAGGGTGGCTCGGTGCGCGGATACATCTCCGAAATCATCGAGGTAACGTCGAAAACACGCGAGCCTCACGGGTACCCATGTGGAAACATCATCGGCAGCTGGGATCGCGAGGGCCCTTTCAGGGTGTATTTTTGGCGCAGTTAGACGGGGGGACGGAAGGAAAGGGAATAACGGCAGTCAGTCGTTCCAGGCGAGCGTGTAGGCGCCCCTAAGCCGCCCCAAAGCGCGACCACCAAAACCCTGCGGAGCTTATTTCACGAACGACCGGCCACCCTACTCGACTCTGTGTCTCTGCACACACTTTCTCCGCTTTCTCTCTTTCCCCCGTCTACGATCAGCCCCCTCTCGCAGCAGCGCGAGAAAAAGAGACGGAGTGGGTGGCTTATCTTGGCCCTGCCAGTGCCGAAGACCCGGTACACAAGTGAAACTCGATCATTCTATACTGGGTGCGTCTTGGCGAACCGTACCGACCGTGGTCGCAAACATTCGAGGATCCGCGAGCTGTCGCCTACGAGGAGCGATTCAGCGAGCGAGCACCGATTTCACGGTGACCGGGCCCCTCGAAATCTCGCAACAATGGCGGCTCTGACGCGACGGCGCTGGCGCGTCGTCGTCTATCGTTCTTTCCATCGAGGCTCCTATCGTTTCGATGTTTCCCGGCAGACGCGCGGGTCGGTCACCCGCCGCCGTCGCGCTGTTCGTATGAATGGGCCTCGATATTATACTCGGCGGCAAGAAAGGAAAAAATCGGTGACGGTGATTCACCTCGGATTTTTCCTTGTTGTTCTTTTTATCTGCGCAGAGCAGCGCGAAAGCGCGCAGTCGATTCGACGACTTCGACACCCAGTATAGGGGCGGGGGTGTAGCACGGGACGGGGAAACGTTATCTGCTGGGTCCCAGGCTGACGGGGTTCGCCCTTCGGGAATAACGCGGAGATAAGCACCCCCGTAGCCCACTCGCCACCCCCTTCCCGTAGCCTGCCTAGCCAGAGATGCAAAGAGATCTTGATACGGGCTACATCGAGGCCCTCTTGCTCTTCTCCTCTCTTTTCCTCTCGAGCTCGGCATTACCGTAGATAGGGTCACCCCTGGCCTACGGGAGCTACCCCGGTAACTTATGAGTCAGATTTATCTCGCCGACTGGTGACTGATCGTCCCCACGAATTTCCAAAGTTCGAGCTTCGACTAGCCTACGCGAGGGTCAGGGACGTGGATCGAGGGAACACGGTGCGTGACAGTCAACAAGAAGAAGAAAAGAGAGTCTCGATCCAAGATGCCGCACCGACGAATCCTGTGTCTTGAACCGCTCGCTGCCTCCTGGCTCCTGTCGCTGCCTTTCGAATCAGACACCGTCTGCTCGCGTTCCCGTGGACGCTATCGTTCTTCGCGTTTACGAGGGCAGCGCCTGACTGCGGCTAATGGCACAGAACGAAGTAATGGGTTCGTTTCGACAGATCCAGAGCCGGTCGCGTTCAATCATGCACCAATGACGTCTCAGTGACTCGAGCGGTTCAGGTTTCGATGGGAGGAACCCCGGCCACGAGAGACAGCAGAGTTATTTAGAGACTGGAAAACGCTAACGCGAGAGTTAATCACCGGTGAGGAACGAGCGTTCACCGCATCGAACTAGGAATGCATATCGTTTCATTGAAAATGACACCTCGAACGCGACCCAAGACATAATCGCGAAAACAGATTTCGCATTACCGCGTGCTCGACCATTTCCTAGCCTGGTTTTCAACGATACTCGTAATTACAGGTCGCCCCGCCTGATTCAGACTGAAAAAAATTGAGATTTCAAGCTGCGATGTGTTGGCCTGATGGATTCGATGCTTTTTGCAACCACTTGCAGTCGCTGTTCGCTCTTGATCACCTGGATCTAACGCGAACTTAATTAAGACCAAATATATTCGGGTCTTTATGCAAAATAAAAATTTTCTAACTGAATTTTAACGATCTGCAGTGAAACTAATACGTTTGATACGTTGGAAATAATGTTGTAGTACATTTCAATTCTTCAAATTTTTTACTGTCAATAATTATTAGACCTAGCCATGCGTAAAATCAGCAGTCCAGTTATGAGAGCTATCCTCCCTATTCCCATTATGTGCATTTTGTGAGGTATGTTTACGATAGTCGTTATTAGACTGCGGATCTTCATGCAAAATAAAATTTTCGTACACCAATTGCAATCTATAGGAGCTAAACAAAAGTTGATTTTCCTCATTTATCGTTTGACTGCGGATCTTCATGCAAAATAAAATTTTCGTACACCAATTGCAATCTATAGGAGCTAAATAAAAGTTGATTTTCCTCATTTATCGTTTGACTGCGGATCTTCATGCAAAATAAAATTTTCGTACACCAATTGCAATCTATAGGAGCTAAATAAAAGTTGATTTTTCTCATTTATCGTTTGACTGCGGATCTTTATGCAAAATAAAAATTGTGTCTATGAATTGCAAGACACAAGAACCTAGTATGAATTTCTTTCTTTAATGGTTTTACAAAGCTGTAAGAAATGTATCGATACTCTTACGTTATTGTTTGAAATTACACTCGCTCCTTTTTGTCACAAATGCATACAGTCTGTACAACATATTCGACATTTGTTGACATTCAGACCGCCAGTTATTTTAATGGATCGTATTGTATCCAGAGATTGAAATCAGAAGGCAATATTCCTCTCAAAGAGAGAACGGAAAGAACGAACTCACAAAAGCTTCGATCTCGATTTCACGGTTAAAAAAAATCAGTAAAATCCAGTCTATCGAGTGCACAAAAACGATATCGTAGAAGAAAGTCGGGTTTCCCGATGAGAAAACTCATTGGAAGAAGAACGATGTATCAATGACGTCTCCGTGACTCGGATGTTTCACTTTTCGAAGGGAGAAATCGTGGCTCGCATAGACAGGAGAGTAATTTAGACACGGGCGGGCTCGGGCTAGACGCGAGGATTAACGAGGCGAATACTATAAAAGTGATTTCGACGATATAAATAATAAGTTCTGTGTTTCAGGGGACGCGGTTTCCGCAGTCGCGGTCCCGAGGTAATTTCTCGTTGAGATGCAACGCTAGTCGCGGAGTTAGTGATGCAGAGCAGTGAAACGGAGCTGAGGTATGCACTGCGTATAAGAGGCAATAAGGATTTCCATCGATTTTACGAAAGAAGAATGCACTTTGTTGACGACTTTCCCGCAGGATCATTTAGGGGAACGCTGTTCGTAATAAAGCGATCTCATCGCGCTTCGAATAAACAGATCGTGTTCGAAACGAGTAAAATTTAGTTGCACAGAGTTAGTCGCAGTTCAATTTGTTTTATAAATGAACGCTTGTAAATTATATTTACGTGGCCTTGCTACTCCGACTGCGGGGCAACTTTTGAACATTTTTTCTAAATCGCGCTTGTTAACCCATGTTTGAAAAAACTACCCAAATTTTTTGAAGCACATTTCAGAAGTTTTTGTTTCTCATTCTAATGTCAACTATATTCTTACAAATTACGTGTACATTATGTTGTAAGATTGCGAATCTGTATGCACTTATGGGTTCTGTAAATTTTCAAAAAAGCGTAGAATTTTTATTTATTTCAGACCTGCTATTACCACCAAAAATAAAATTCCAATTTATTTCAGTTTCTTGAAATTCGTCTACAAAAATTGCGAATAAACATCCGTAGTGTAGTAATAACCAAGTGTAAGCCGTGTTAATTAAAATAAATTGTAAATAAAAGTGAAATAAAATATATTTATCAAGTTTTATGCTATTTAATAAAGAAACCGTTCTACGAAGATTATTTAAAGTTTCAGGTACTGTTTCAGAGTGCTTATCGAGTAATTGCGATTAATCGACTATTCCAAGGCCATAAAGGACGATATATTCCATGTAATGCATCTAAAGACGTATAACAGGAGGGCACCATGTGGTTTATATGATACAATGGTCGGTCTTTACCAGCACTTCGATTTAATTAATAGGCCATAAAACTGGTGACAAATTCCACAACCAGTCAGTTGTTTATTTACTAAACTTGATCTGAATTTCTCGTCACGAGTAGTTTACTGCAAGACAAGGGGTTAACACGTTGCGGGCAGCCATTTAAGTGACAGTTCTCGGCGATTTCTGTGCACACAGAGCGTTAAATGACACGTAGGTGTAAAACGCGCATTCGCGTTTCCGGTCTTTCATGTTCCACGACTCTTTACGCAAATCTGCGTCTCCTGTCGGCGATGTGTTAATGTTCTTCAACCCTTTCACGATCGTCAACCAGATATCTCGCGAGCCGGAGCTGCGGACGAGGTGTGCTCCATATATGTTTACGTTTCGCACTGAATTGCCAGTTATTTCGAGAATAATCTATGTAATAACGCGAATGTTTTAAATGTTCATGTAAGTACCAGATTTCCATTGCGGTACGTGATCAAAAATTGATTTGATGAGGTTGTATCTTCGTGTATATTGTACGATAGTACCGGTAAAGTATTTTTAACATTACACCTACCACTGCCGATCAAATGACCTGTTTAATCTTTTTCATTTGACAATTATTGGAATGATTCATTAATATTGATTCGATTAATGCCATTATACAATTCCAGAAACTACAAATAAATAGAAACCTGTCATTTTTATAAGCTGAAACATTTTAATCGTTTTTAGGGTTTGGTAGGTTTAGTGTTAAACAATTATATTATTATTATTTATTTATTGCTTTAAAACATATAAGGTCCATATAACATATACATTGCAAATTACAATTTTAGTTTTCGTTAATAATCTCAGATTACAAGTACCTCATTGAAATTAAATTCTAATCGAGCATATCTTAATAAAATCAAAAATAATTTTCAGGCGTTTAATATTAGGATTATAAAAAATGTACAATTAAAGCTGTAAACGGTCGCAAGTATCTTCGATTATGCAGTTACGGAACAGGTCCGCCGTTCGAGGGTTGAAACGAGCTCGGAATAATTTAATGGTTGTTTGATCTACCGCGCCGGTGTGCAACGATAAAACAGCTCTCCTTCGCGAACACAGATTCAGGCTGAGAGATAAGATTCTCCTTGAAGAGAACACGGCCGAAGCGTACGGATTTCAGAAAATCCGACGTCACGGTAAGACAGTGCATAATTCGTAGTACACGGGACAGAATGTTCGAAATGGGAAGCAGGTTGTCCGGTGGGAAAACAAATTGGAAGAAGAGGTTCGTGGATCCGGCGTGGTGCGACGGCTCGATTTCAACGAGAGGCGGATCATGTACGGCCGTAGGATCCCTTTTGTTTTCGTAACACCCGGTGCGTGTCGGTGGTCGGTCACCGGCAAACGAGCGTAAAACTCGTGCGGGACAATGCGGTCCGGTGCCGTGCTGTATTTTGGCGGCACCGCCTCGTCGCGCACCCGTGTATATATAAGTGCACATCATTTGTGCGCAACAGTGGTCTTGATCGTGCATCATAGGGCGTAGAAGGTAGGCCTGCGCCGCTTCGCGCCGGTGTCTGCGTCGGCCCCGTTGCACGCATGAATCGGGTTAATCAAGTGGAACTGTCTGTCGGCTATAGCGAAGGGTGCGGAAGACAGACTGGCTGCGTGACCGACGCCCGACAGCACCTATTCCGATGCCGGGCAGGTGCCATCGTACCTTGTCTTCGGTTATTTCGGTTTTCGACTGAAAACTTTAGCCACCACCATTTTTCCGGGAGGTTCTGTCCTCTCGAGAACGAGTCACAAAATTTGACGGAAGGGTGACGGTCCGTCTCCCAGACTTCACTCCGTGCGTTCTAGGGCTTATAAGCCGTCGAGACACATCGGGAATTTTTCGGAAAGTCTCCTGAATAAGATGCAGATGATTTATTTTTTAAAACTTTACCTGCGATCGCCATTTCTTCGAGAGGCTCTATCCTCCGCCGCAAGAACAAGTCACAAAATTTGACGGAAGGGTGACTTTGTCGAGACACTTCTGGAATTTGTTGAGCAGTCCCATAAATAAGATATACAGGGTGTCCCAAAATTCCTCCGACACCCGAAAATGGGAGGTTCAATCAGAGCGCGACCTAGACGCGAGTTAGCACAGTCGGACCGACGCGCCGACTGTCAATTGGCCGAACGTGCCATCGCATGTCTAGATCGCGCTCTGATTGGTTCGTGTTTTTCGGTAATAACTCCTAAACAAAGCTGCGGACGCCATTTTTGTAAAGGAAAGTGTCGCTTCAAATGACCCAAGGAACCTCCCATTTTCGGGTGTCGGAGGAATTTTGGGACACCCTGTAGGTGCAGCAAGTAGGCGTTAATGTAATCTACCACGAGACTCATTTTTTAAAACTCTAGCTGCGACCATCGCCATTTTGTCCAGGATGGCTCTACTCTTCCAAGAACAAGTCACAAAATTTGACGGAAGGGTGACGGGGTATCTTCGTGCATTGTAGGGCTAACGACGAGACACGTCTGGAATTTTGCAGAAAACCCACAAATAAGATATAGTTGAAGCAGGTAGACGGTAAATTAGTCTAATATGTAAGACACATTTTTTAAAAAATCATAACTCTCGACTAAGAATACTTTCAGATTCATCCTGAATAAATTAAATAGACTCTAGTCCCGACTGCAATGCCTTTGACCAGTACACGTGGGTGGTAGTCGAGGCAAAGGTAAATGCAAAGCATCGCTACATCAAAGGTACTCCGAAGCCCGCCATCACGGAGGTGATGACAAAAATGGTCAAGCAGGACGGGAAGCGAATTTGTGGAGTTCACTAGGGGAGGCTGCATGGAGGAATCTCAAATTTGGAGCTTTTCATTACTTTTGTAGAAACTGATGGAAGAATATATTGCGTTTTCCGAATTTTCCGGATCTACGTTGACGACCTTACACTTACTTCCAATCACGCTATTCTATTGCGAAGTACTCGTAACTCGAAGTAGGGACATCGAGTAATGGGGCAAGGACACCTTCAAATTCCTCTGTACCCGCTCCTCGTGAAACGATACACAATCCTACGTCCCTGCTCTCGAAGCAATTCTCGAATACTTGATCGCTGTAGGGGATGCTTGATCCAAATTCTCGACCCTCCGATATGAGTCGAGTGTTTACCTTCGGAATTGTACGGGTAGCTCCTCGCCACGAGGTTACACCCCCGAATTAAATGATTTGTAAACGATTGAGTCTCTCTCGACTGCTGGATAAGTTCTCTCTCCCGCGGCTGCATGCCTGGGAGGGTAGAGATCGATCATGGAACCGTCACCGGTGAATGCATTATGCCCTGAACTTGGGGAATGCTCGAAGTCTCGGACCAAGTTTCGATCTTCGACGGACGGCGTCATCTGCTTCGCCTGCCCTTCGACGAACTTCCCGAACGAGATCTCTCTGTTAGTCTCGGAGCGCGAAGACCTTCGCCATCCGGGAAGGAGGAAAATTACCGCAGACTGTCGATACTCGCGAATGAAGACAGATGGTGGAGCGAGAGGGTGTACCGGGAAGGGCTGTTCGGCGTGTGCCGAGTTGGAAACCGGGACGGAAGGGTCTGGCCGGCCAGAAGAAAGAAGCAGCGGCTCGTCGGCCACCAGATGACAGAGCCATGACCTAGGAAATCCCACGAAAAAGAAGGAGGAGGAGGAGGCTAGAAGAGGAGAGAGGGCGTGCGTCGGACGAGGCACTGAAAAATTGATGTTCGTTCGAGAGGGGTGGAACCGGCGCGGCGAAGGGAGAGGAAGAAAAAAGAAGGGAGGAAGCCGCGAAGGGGTGGTGGAAAGCAATGGGCAGCTCTCCTCGAGAGGGAAGAGAAGTACGAAGGTGATGGTGAAACACGATGACTGGCGATCTGTTTTTTCGAGATCAGGGCGGCGAAACTTCAAGGACCATCACGAAGGCCAGAAACACTCGCTTGGCCCCCTAATTATCACTACGGGGGTTCCCCTTTCGGGCGCAGGGCCTCTTCTGGTACAAAACTGCGCAGCAGGGGTCCCGCGCGAAGCCCCCCTCTTCCCCACACCGTTCTTGTTGCCCTCCTTTAACATCCTCGCGCACCTCTTGTCCCCCTGCGAGCCTCGTCGATCGACCCACAAAATATCTTCTTCCCTTTCCCACCCATCCGTCTCGATCTCCGCCGGTTTACTAATATTTTCGTTGCGGCGTGGAGCAGCAAGTGTAGCCTCCGGGACATAAAGGGGGGAGCTGCTCCGTCTTGATAATTGAGAACGCGTCGCTCTGGCCGATACGCGCGCTGAATCGAGAGGGCGAGTCAATCGATTGCTCGGTTCACTGTGGGTCTCTGTTTCGGGATCGAGAGCGCCCACTTGTTGGCGCGAACTACTTCATTAAGGATCCAAGCCCAGGCAAGCGTCCCCGGGCAAGATCGTCGAAAATGAAGTTCCGATTCTTCGCCGAACACGTTCCGAAACCGAACGACGAACATCTTCGATTGTACCCCCGGATAGGGAACCGCTCTAATTGGTGGGCCATCGAGGATACATCCACTCGATCTCGATGAAACACCTCTCGGTCGCAATCGTCGCGCGTTTCCTTCCGGTGAACATCCCCGGAACGCACTCCACGTCACGATTACGGGGGTCAGGGCGAAGAGCCATCGACAAACACCGTAAGACCATTCCTGCGGCCCGGGGAGAACAACCCCAACGCAAACCGAGGAATGCGTCCTGTCCCGTACATGCATCCACCACTACCACCGAGCTACTCCCCAATCCGACACTTGGCCGGCTCGCACAAGCAGTTACACGCTTCTGGCCGTTCGTAGCGGCGAGGGGTAGCTCCGTGTTCGCTTTAGGGTGGTTAGCTTGATCGTTGATGTTTCGACCCCCGCGGAAGGCGTCGAACACGGAGGAGAACCGAAGACGAGGAAGACGCGTGCAGCCCGATAGACGAATGGCCAGAAGCACGGTGATGCGGGCCGGTGGGAGCAGGACGGAAAATAGAGGAAGACTTACTGGGGCGGCTGGTTCGAAGTGCGAAAGGGAAGAAAGAAGGCGAGCAAGCAGCGCGGAGAGAGGGGGAAAGGGAGGGGGCAGAGCCGCACACTTCGTGTTTCCCACGTGCTGCTCGGTGCAAACGTCGTGCATCGCGTGCTCACCTATACGTGCAACCGTCACTCTCAAAAGGGAATGGGATTAGTCAGGGGGTTGGCTACAATGGGGAGGACGAAAAGAGGGCGATAGAGTCGGGGGTGGTGGATCCGTGGATGATTGCTGGGACGACCGCGTGACGGTAACTACTGGGGCTTGCCGTGACGGACAGCCCCCGACGGCACACGGCTGCACACACGACGGTCACGCGGCCGTCTCTTTCGCAAAACTTTTGCACACCCTCTGCCCATCCACCACCTCACCCCCCGTCTTCCATCAACGGGATAACCACCCACTGTCTCGCGCGATCGTTTTGTGACGTGACACCTTACACGCTCGATGCTATTTGTTTGCATGTCGTTAGGGCGGGCCCGCCCCGTCGTCGGCAACTCGGATTTATGGCTCGCGAGGATCGCCAAGTTCATTTTTACCATTCACGGAAACATGCCAGCTTATCTTCCACGTCGCGATTTTTCCGACACGACATCGCACGCCGAAATCTTTTGGGAATCACGATCAAGGAGCTTTACTACCCCGGCTCGTTCCGGGTCCCGTGGGATATGGAAATGCAAGGGATGATTTAATCGCGGTGAACTGTGTGCGTGGGTGTGTGTGTGTGTACCGTTCGAAAGGTAGTCATTACGTAGTTAACACGAATTCGTAAGAACTTTGGCTTGAGTTACGAAAACTTCAAAGATTGATCCTCTCGAGGCGGAGATGATTTTCGTGCCGCACTCACGCTTATACTGGGTGTGTTTTAACGGTAACGTTGAACAAACATAATTTTCGAAAAATGACACTTCTTAATAAGAACCGCTTTAATCAACGAATTATAGTTTTTTTGATCGTGTTATAGTGGATATTGAACTTTGGTGATTGATGTTCGTTATTTCTGAGACTGTGGTCTCCGTACTTCAATTTTTCTGACTACAACAATTAATTGTACAAAATTCCATAGAACTCTGACTGAATTCGTTTTAGGCGTGAATGTATCAAGGAAGTTTAGAAAGCTCTTGGCGCGTGCCTTTTACAAACGTTCGTGCTTCAATTGGCAACCTAACTCGGTTTCATGCGTATTTTTATTGTTCTAGCTTACTTTTCAACAGAGAACGCCTGAAGAATTTCAACGATTACAATAGATGTCCACTATACTCCTGCTATAACGCATATTATGAACCTGAAATAACTCGAGTGGAATGGACAGCTTGCATGACTGTTGGTATGCCTCAGCATTCATGTTCTACAAAACAGGTTGCAGTTTCGTACAATGGAGCAATTTTTAAGAATTTAACCACCATCTCATACGGGAATTACGCTTCCGGTAAAAAGGATTCGATTAAACAAATTGAGCGGCCAACGTTATGATAGTTCGTATACTCGCAGAACATTTCTTCATCAACAATAATGCCAAATGTGCTCGTTGAAGCTAATTTGCATTATAATGTATATATATCATTATAACGTTAATATAATAGAATTTCACTAAAAATTTTTACCTCATACTTTGATAATAAAATTGTGTCGTACATCCATTAAGTTTTTAATATTAAAATATTCACAACAGAGAGAATATTTATAAGTGGACAGCGGATCTTCGTGCAAAACAAACATTTTTAACTGAAATTTATTTTCTCTCTTAACCCTTACCACTCCAGTGGTGACTCAGAGTCTCCAGTAAAAATTGCTGTACCATCATTCAAAATATTTTTTACATTATTAATTATGTTGGTATCTGATTAATTACTACACATTCAAGTATTGTACGAGGTATTACATCTATTTCATAACCATAACATTATTGATATCGTGTAGAACGGAATTATTCTAGGTCGGAAGAAATGTTTAATTTTCGATTTAAAACAGCTCCGAGTGCAAAGGGTTCAATGGGCTGAAAATAACATAAGAAACTTTTCTAATTCTACTAATGAATTTATTCTTTCAAATTACACCTGGTCATTTTCGTCATGAACGCATAAAATCCGCTGTCTATTTACAAGATAGTATATTCGCACGCAAAACAGCTATAATTTTTAGAAAATACTCCCACGCGGGTGTCGGTTCGACTCGGAAGGAAATGGTTGCGATCGGTTCAGTTATAAATCGTGCTTTTTCGAATTGACGTACGTAGACAGGTGGACAGCGCAGAAACGGACCCGTTAACGCCCGTACACCAGGAATCGATGAATAAATCGTCAATTATTATCAATTATCGCGTCTGCATCGGCGTTGTGCCTTGTTCTAGCCGATCCTATCGGTTCGTTTTACGAAACAGATATTTCATGGAACAATAATGATGGCCGTGGGTCGTGATGCATGATTCTCGTGCGATTTCCGAACGAACTATAGATAATAGATTTACCCCCCGCCAAGATTTCATCATCGGCGTCGCGATCATCGTCGTGATCGTCGTCTCCGACCGGTGCTGCGGCGGCTGCGACGGGACTGATCGCTTCTAACACCTTCCACGCATTGCGATAAATTGAATTTCCCGTAATACGATAATGTTTATCGCTACTTGGATGTAAGGATGACGAATGATACCATTAATCAGGGGAATCGGGGACCAGTCGCTTCTTCAGCGACCGCTAACGCAATTTTGTTCACGTATTAACATAAGCGTGGTGATCTTTTTCGGTGCCGCACACCTGGCTGATAGTTGCGTGATTTATACGGGATGGCGCGTGAACTTTATCTTTTTATATCTCGACACACGCGAGGATGCAATTCTTCTATTCTTCCGCTCGATCTCGGCGTGTTGTGATTATGCTGCGTCGAAAGATGATACTCGAGAGCAGTAATATTCTATTTCGGAGAAACACCTGGAATCTGCTTCGCCATACCTCTGTAATTGAACCAGAAAATGGATATTAAAATATGAGAAGTCGGAAAATTTGTTCAAGCAATTGGAACACAGAAGGTTCATGGAAAAGATGAAATTATAAAACTGTGAAAGTGCTTAAGATACATTTTTATTTCAATATGTTTCTGCGTCATAAATCTTAACTTTGCAGTTCCCGTTTTGTGAAATAGATTCTACTGATTCTTATAAAAAGCCTTATAAAAATAAGAAAATTAAATTTGTTCGAACTTTGTGCGGTTCATATTGTAATATCTGCGCTGCTAAATACATTGATTTAATCGTTTACCACGAAAGCATCTTTACAATTTCAACAATCGCGAAACAAAAATCTGGAACCGGTCATTTGACCGATGGTTCAGTGTTAGTAAATGCAAATAATGTTATAAACAAGCGATTCTAAAAATAAAAAGTGACAGATCAATGCGAATTATATTCATTCGGTAATGACGAAATTCATTTGCAATAGTACATGTTGCCTCGTAAGCATCTTTACAAATTTAGTAAATGTAAATAACGCCGATGCGATCCTAATGAAAGAGACGACAGATTAATACGAATTATTTTAATTAGCCGAGAGGTGTTGGTCCACTGAACATATCACGCTATTCTGAATTGTTTTTCGGTGCAAGACGACGGAGGACACCAATACCGATCGGAAAAATAATAATTAGACAATTTGTTGGTTGGTTGGCGAGTTGTTAACGGTGCAGGGAACACGGCGAGTGAATATATCTGGTGTATCGCGACGCGACTGCACACGACGATGTTCGCGAGCGCGCTCGTTCCACGCGCAAAAACAGTACAAGACTTTAGACACATCCCCTTGTCGGTCAACGATTGCCTGGGCGCAATTTGTTAAAGGCGGTTAAGGATGAGCGTTCTTGTACGTCCCAGCCTCCAGCACCGTTCGCTGCTTCCCCATTAAGATTCCACGGGGATCGACGGAACTTCGGCTTCGGCCTTCTTGTATACGCACTCCCCGGGTGCACACATACACGTGACGAAGGTCTAGGTGCTCCTTCGAAACCGATTACACCCGAATTGAGCCTTCGATCCGGCCAAGGTCGGACATAATAATTCGAGTAAATTAGCATCGACCCGTTCGATCGGTCCCCGGGAACAGGATCAGCAACCATGTATCATGGCCGTTGACATTTTCGCTGCTGAAAACCACTTGACGTACGCTTCCAGTGAAAATTAAAAATAATGCCTGTTATCGATAGCCTAACGCCACAAGCCAGAATTATTGCTTTCTTGATTCTCGGTGCTCGTTGCTCATGATTTGTAGTGCAAAATTCTCAGTAGCCGGGCAAAACGTTTCTCAACGCCGTTGATGTTAATCTAACTATACGAAAATTTATTGTATGCGAAACATTGCTGAATATAAAACCCATTCAATTATTAAGTTAACTACGAATATTAGTGTCCAGTGGAGTAGACGACAGTGAACAGAGAAAGCGTTGAGGATTTGTCATTGTTTTGCAACGAGAAGAATAATTTATATATATACAGGGTGTCCCAGAATAAGTGTAACTCCCGGAAATGGGAGGTTCCTTGGGTCATTTGAAGCGACTTTTTCCTTTACAAAAATGGCGTCCGTGGCTTTGTCTAGGAGTTATTAACGAAAAACACGGACCAATCAGAGCCCGGCTATAGCGAACGGAGTCCGACTCGGCGACAGGTCCCGCTTAACGCGGTGTCGCTATTGGCCGAGCCAGAATCAATCCACTGTAGCCGCGCTCTGATTGGTGAGTGTTTTTCGTTAATAACTCCTAAACAAAGCCGCGGACGCCATTTTTGCAAAGGAAAATGTCGCTTCAAATGACCCAAGGAACCTCCCATTTCCGGGAGTTACACTTATTCTGGGACACCCTGTATACATTGAATAATAATAATAATAATTTACTCACTGATCCGTTGTGTTCGTTCGTTGTGTTCATCCGTTCACCCAAATATTTCTGCCCCATGCATCATTATCCCTCCTACCAGACATTCAAACAGAATCATTCTTTTCCTGAATTTCTCTCTAAACAATTTTTCTCCTATGCCCCACACTTGTCCTAGTACATATTTGTTGCTTTCGCTCTTTCTTTGACATGCCCTTTATGTCTCCATTTCTCTGTAGTTTCACCCCCACGTACTTACATTATTTTACCTCTTCGACTTCTTCTTCCCCATTTTCACTCGCTCTTCTTCTTGCTCCCTCTACCTTTGCCAAACACCGTCATCTTTGATTTTTGTACTTTCAGTTCCAGCTTCTTCCTTCCTCGGTATGTCTTCAGCCTTCTTAGCATTAGTCTCATATCCTCTTCTTTCGTGTCCAAAATTTCTCTTTCTCCACTCTTGTTCCACTTGCACCTTCTCCATCTCTGTCTCCAAGTCCGATAAGAAAATCGAGAATAAGGTGGGACTCATCGCACATCCTCGTCTGACGCCCTTTCCCGTTCAGAATTTTCTCGATTCCGTTCCTCTCGCCTCGACTACATTTATCACCTCTTCGATATAATGCATACATACATTGGTAATTTATGTACAATTATTCAATAATTTGTTAATGATATTTTACATAGTGCAACGCACTGAGCTACATACTAACACACGTCCTTAAACCAATAATTTCGCTAAAAAAATATAAATGAAAAATTACGAATGCATACATTTGATCGATAAAATGATAATGAGAAGAAATGATTTGCCAGCGATGTTTTATTGTCGTTGCGGACAACGTGTTATCAAAGGCCACGATCGGTAGTCCGTTAGAAGGGATTGATCGAGCGCAGGAAATTCGTTAGGAAAATTAAGACCGCGGCGGAGTAGCACGCCGGGTAATTTACGACAGTATATTGCATATTGCAGCTTAAGATTAATAGGGATAAATATCGGTGTTCGACTTCCCTTTTCGTTCATCGTGCGCCGGCCACGCGAAACAAGAAAGAAGAAACCGTACGCCTCTTCATCGGAGTTCATTCCGTCGGAATAACCCTTCCGATCGAGTCAAGGTCGTGCGTAATTCGCGTATATTAGTCTCGAATTCGGCGATCGATGACCGAGATCAGGTTGCGAAGTGTGTTGACGTGGCATAGATTTCCCACAGCCGACGAACTCCCAATTTATGCGGACAGTTCACTATTTAAGGGATGATACACTATTCCCTGGTCCCTCGTTTAGGCTTGCCAGCAGCTAACAACGAAATTAATCTTTTTCTACGATCACTCTTTATGTTGCTAATATTTTTACAGTTCTTCGGTTGTTGTTACGTATTCTGGTTATTTTATGCAACATAAAAATTTTCTATCTAAATTGCGACACAAACTGGAGTGAAATAAAAATTCTCTTTCGCATTATGTTTAACAGATTGAACATAATATAATAGTTTTTACTGTTTTCAATAACACCTACTCAGTTTTGTTATGAATGCATAAAATCCGTTATCTATAAATTAAATTGAAGCTTCTTACTTCCTTACGGAGTTAAATAAAACCTACTTATTATCATAAGAAGTTCGTGTAATTTATGTCCGTAACAACAAGGACAACTCTCGTGCAATAAAATCTAATAAGTAGACAGCGGATCTTTGTGCATAATAAACATTTTCCACCTGATTTGCAACAAACAGGAGTGAAATGGAAATTTATTGTCTTTCTCAATACGTTTAATAGATTGAAAATAATACAACGGTATTTTTAAATTCTTTTAATCAAGTTACTGTTGTGAATTACACCTAATCATTTTTGTCATGAATGCATAAAATCCGTTGTCTATAAATTAAATTGAAGCTTCTTACTTCCTTACGGAATTAAATAAAACATACTTATTATCATAAGAAGTTCGTCTAGTTTATGTCCGTAACAACAAGGACGACTCTCGTGCAATAAAATCTAATAAGTAGACAGCGGATCTTTGTGCATAATAAACATTTTCCACCTGATTTGCAACAAACTGGAGTGAAATGGAAATTCATTGTCTTTCTTAATACGTTTAATAGATTGAAAATAATACAACGGTATTTTTAAATTCTTTTAATCAAGTTACTGTTGTGAATTACACGTAATCATTTTTGTCATGAACGCATAAAATCCGCTGTCTACTAGTAAGGGATACATTGTGACTTTGGTTACGTTAAATTCTCTTCGGATCTGGTAGGAACTTCTGGTCGACCATTCGTAACGCACAACAGACTCCCCTACGGGCAGATTTGATTTCCAATTAAAGTTGAAAAGAGGCACGGGAAGATTAAGAAAGAGGATCCCGTAAAACTGACGCCGAGATTACGCGAAACGATAGGATCAGGCACGCCAGGATTCCCCCGAAATCGAAGGTATCGACTGGCGATTCTTGAATCAAGCCGAACCAATGGGCCACTAAAAAATTTACCAGCGGGGCGCACGTGTGCGCGCTTGTGCACACGCGTGGAAAACGCACGTGCTGGTCGTGATGCCTGCACGCACAATTCCAGTAAGTAATCAGACGTGCAGCAGGGGTGCGTTAACCTTTCGATCGCAGATTGCTAGATTGCAAACACGCGAAAACAAATCTGGCCATAGAATTATTGGATCATCGCGGTTCTGGCCTGATGCCGATGTTAGAGAGCTGCGTCGCAGGAAAAACTTCTCTGATAGAATCGGAGTACCGCAAAGACAATGCAGGAACTTTCAAGCCCTCGCTATTTTTTGTCATCGTATATATCTGCTAAATTTATATTATACAATATATTGTCTTTAACAATTAGACAGCGGATTTTATGGATTTATGACAAAAATGAGTAAGCGTAAGTTGAAACAGTGAGAACATTAGAAGAATTTAAAAATACTGTTATATTATTTCCAACCCATTAAACATATTAAGAGAGAGAACAAATTTCTATTTCGCTCCAGTTTGTTGCAAATCAAGTAGAACATTTTTACTTTGCATAAAGATCCGCTGTCTGTTAATAATTCTTGGTAGATCGAGGGTGTGTTGTTTAAAATCTTCATGAAAAGACTACTTTGATATCATGTAACAACGGGTTAAAAAAAAACTTCGTTTCATCATGAAATTAAACAGTAATATTAACACATGTGCATACTGGATAGACTTTGTTTAAAATCTTCACGAAGAGCCTGATTCGACGTGTTTCACAAACATGTGTTTCACTTTCGATAACGTGACGAAACTACCATTATCCTTATATTTTGTGCAATGGTTTATAATCGTAAATTACTTGTTCTGGAAGTGAAACAGTAATGTCAACAAAATGATATTCGTCGTGATCTTTGCCTGCGATCAGTGTAGACACGCTACGAAGACGAATAGGATCTACCTAACAGCGATTCGTGTCGCAATAAACGCAATGTAGTTTACACCAACACAAATATGTATCCGCGTAGAGGTCGCAAAAGACAGAGAAAGGTGAGATCGAATGCAAACGACGAGTTAACCCATCTCCGATTAGCGGGTCAAGCGAAATGAATGGTGTATTCGTATTTATTAAATTCCATGTCAAGCGTACGTCACGGGACTTGTCTGGATCTTCTAAAACGAGGTGTTAAAGAGCTACGAGGTATTGAATTTTTGCCGAAATAAAAGAAACGCGAGACTGATCGGACAGCGTTATAAAATTTGTCCATGGTAAATTGTCTAATAAATCCGTGTTTTCTTCTCGTGACATCGATGATTCCCTTCGAATTGATCGTACGAGCGTGCAAGCGAGCCAAGCGTCGCGTCGCGTCGCGTGAAAGTCCGCAAAATGGTGGAACACGATTGTCTTGTACTTCTTACGAGGAACATCGTGGGATTAGGTACTCGGAGGACGACCGCGGTGGTCGTAATTGCGCCGACGATTTACCGTGTACCACGGAACATCTTTTCTGGTGCCGACGTATCAGGCGGGGCATCGAACATCCTTTCGAAAGATTCTGAAACGGCGGAACCGCTTCGGAGGAGAAATGGACGAGCGAGGCAAGTCGGAAATATACAATGAAAACGAACGGAAACCGCGACAAATCGTGTGAAAAGCAACCCTGCTCGGGGATAATCGTAGCCCGAACCATCGCTCAAACATTGTTCAAGTACAATAGAAAAGAAGAAGAACTTTCAGAATTGAGACTATTGAGGTATTCGAATAAACTCTCAGCTTTAACAATAATTAATTAACCAGTTTGGAACAACCAATTTATAGCGTATTCAACTGTACAAAACGCGACAGGTAGCAATTCTGTGAAACCCATTCGCTTTATGTAATTTTTGACAAACTATGAAATGAAGAGTACAGTATGCTTGACGAAGAAGCAAGGTTCGCTTACAAACTGTCACCAACTCGGCTTCCGTGAGTCTCTACCCAGAATTTCTAACCGCTGTCTAACCCGAATCACGATCCGGGTTTCCCGAGAAACCGAATTAACCCGGTTACGCTGCGCTATCAACGATATAACGCAAAGCTGCGATCAGACAATACCAAAAGAGACTTCTCTAGATGATCGGGTGCGACGATCGGGTAGGGTACTCGAAGGTTTCCCGAATCCCGAAATTTTCGAGAACTCGTCCCGGCCCGACATTTTGGGATTCTGGCACAGCTTGGGATGACTATAATTCACTGTGGCCCGGCTTCGGCTTGGCCAATTTTGCCGGGATAAACGAATTTCGGTGTATGTATGGACGCTGGTGCGGCGCGGTGTGCGCAGAAGTTCTGGAAATCTAAGTGGCCAGGGAAAAGAGTGCGAGAGGACGCCGGAGCGACTGTAATTGCATCGACGATTTAACACGTACGCGGCGAGGAACATCTCGTCCGGTGTCGGCGTGATAAGTAGGATGCTGCAGTTCGGTGGTTGCAGCCGGTGCGGTGGACGCGTAGCGTTGCGCCCGGGTACGGGTACAGGTACGGGTACGGGTACGGGTACGCAAAGAGGAGAGCGTGTGTTGCGGGTTTCCATAGGGTCGTCCGGTGGCGGGTCGGAGGCTGGCCGTCACGAGGGAACGACCGGGCCACCGAGGAGGGGGTTACTCGGCCAGAAGAGGGGGTGAGAGGGGTGGACCGTGGGGCTTTAATGAACCAATTTAAATGCATGCGATGATCAGTTGGCCTCTGAGCCCTCTTCTTCTTCTTCTGCGGGCTCTTTCGACGACGACCGGCTACCTTTACACACGATAGGCCACGCCACACGACACACGCTGCCTCCTAGGACTCACTCCCACCCACCCTCTCTACCGTCGCGCGTTTTCGCTTCTCTATTGCCTACGGATCGCTCTGTTTCACCTTTCCCTTCTCTCTCTCTCTCTCTCCTCCGCCTTGTCCTCTTTGTTTCTCCACAGTCCGTTTCTCCACCTGGAAGCTCCATCTCCATTTTTTAATGAAATCGGAATTGCGGCTCGAAAGCAGCACGCCGCGGTTCCCTCGAGGAAGAAAGACGGCGGCGTCTGGCTCGCGCGGCCTCCTCTTCGTCTTCTTCTTCTTCTCCTTCTTCTTCCGATCCCTCTGTCCTGGTGGACACCCAACGTCGACGGAGAGCAAATCTCCGTGGTTCGCGGCCGCACCGCATGGCCCGCAGCGACAAACCGAGGAATCGCCTTCGCTGATAAAGCGAGGCGATCGCGCCGCGAGAACCTTCTGGGAATCGAGTCTCGGGATTTTCTCAATGGCCGCGGTGTCCTTTGCACTTCGACGGTCAGCGACTGACGAGATTTGCTTGACCTTCTGGCGCGGTTGTTTCGAGGACACGTTCGGACGAGCGTCCTCGATCGCTTTCCGTTCTAATTCAATTAGGCGTTTCATGAGTTTTATGAGAACGATAATCGCGTTCATTCGGAGCATCGAGACGGAACCTCGCAGTCTCCGATCGTGCTCGCAAACGTCGCCGGAGAGTTTATGCGCGATATTTAAGAATGAACGGGAACGGGAGAAGTGTAAAACGAAGAAGCGGATAAACGAGCGAGGATGTGGCGGGAAGGGACCCCTGTGCACCTGCCCAGGTCCCATACGAGGCAACGATTGCAACGACAAGACGTCTTGACACCCCATAAAAAGAACGATACGCGTCACCGTCTGTCGACCCCCTACGTCGCATCCGCACCCACGTTCGCGTTTGTCATCGTCACTGCCTTCGGATTGACGCGTTTTATTGGTGATTAATGTCGGCCGACCGCGTAATAATAATTTTATGGTATACCTCGGGGGGCTTTCGCTCCGGTCCAACGCGATGAAGGGGTTCGACGGCACTTCCTGTGGAAAGGATTCCGCCAACTTCTTCGTTGATTTTTTTGTTGTCGCAGATTATGCGAGAACGAAGGAACAGACGGCGGAATCAATAGCATTGTCGAAACTGGTATAACTTATATAATTAGTTAAAAATCAAAACAGCGTTGTTCCTGATTTCCGAAAATCCTGTGGAAAGGGTTTCGCCAACTTCTTCGTTGATTTTTTTTTTGTTTTCGCAGACTATGGGAGAGGGAAGAAACTGAGGGCGGAATCTGTATCGTTGTCGAAACTGGTATAACTTATATATTTAGTCAAATTTAAAATACCCTTGTTCCTGATTTCCGAAAATCCTGTGGAAAGGATTCCGCCAACTTCTTCGTTGATTTTTTTTTTGTTTTCGCAGACTATGGGAGAAGGAAGAAACTGTCGACGGAATCTGTATCGTTATCGAAAGTGGTATAGTTTATATGTATAATTAGTCAAAAATTAAAATACCATTGTTCCTGATTTCCGAACAAATATCAAGAGTGCCTAACTCACTCGTAGACATATCGAAATTAATTGCCCATTAAAAAGCCAACCCTTATTTAAACTTCTGTTCACTAATTTATGCAAATTTGAGACATCTTTGCGAGACAGCCTCCGTCGACAACTATTTCGACCGTGCTGCCTCGAGTGTCTTCTTACAATTAGTATACGCGAGGCAAGAACACGAGAGGCCATCTGTTATTGCGAGGCAACTATCGCGCTTGGATCTATTGCTTGTGCTGCTGTGCGCGCAAAACATGTCCAAACGTGGCAAACAATTAGCTGGGCAAAGTATAAAACAACAAAATATTCGAACAATCCAAGAATTTGGATATAGCGATGAGTTAGCATTTATGACAAAAATTAGAAGGTGTAATTTAAAACAGTGAAAATATTAGAAAATTTAAAAATACTATTATATTGTTTTCCACCCATTAAAAGTATTAACGAAGAAAGTAAATTCCCACCTCATTTCAGTTTGTTGCAAATCCGATAGAAAATGTTTAGTTTGGATGGATGAATGGATAAGATAGAATTGTTTTGATTACGTTTATGTAACCCAAGTTCAATTCCTTAGCCGTGAGACTGAAACGAAGTACACATTATTATCATTTATTATTATCGTTTTCAATGTGAAAGAATATTTCGAACGATTAAATAATTTCTATCAATTTTTCACTTTTATTCGCTTGTAATCCCTGTTTTTCACGATCGAAAGGAAATGTTTTTATTTTGCAGGAATATCCGCAGTCTAGCGAGTGTCGAAAGAAACGAAAGGTGAAATACCTCGCAATATTCCAGATGAACCGTTTGATTTCGAATCTTGTACGTAGAAGAAACGGCGGTTAAATCGATGGTAAATTTTCATGAATTTCCGAGGGACGTAGAACGCATTGACCCGAGGGCCGGGCTGAAAACACAGGCAAAGGTGAAGTTTCTTTGGACAACATTTCACCGGAGATTAAAATAGCCGGTGGTACGGTCGGTCGGGCGCGCAACTTCATTTATCGTGAAGTCGCGCGACGCGTCGGCACCCACGGAAATACGTAAACACACGTACAGTGCCGCTCGTCATCGTCAGGGGCTGTCGAATCGACGTGTTTTGTCGATAATCAACGTCTATCGAACGCGTAATCGAGTGCAAACGCGATCGCCCACGCTCCTTCTCCACCTCCGGCCTCCGCCGCGCCACTTTCATTTCAAGCGAACGAAAACGCTTCCATGAAAATTCGTTCCCCGTCGTCGGCCGTGTCGTTGAGTCGTCGTACTCGTCGTTTCCGCGACGCTGTCCTTTCACTCTTCGGCCGTTGATTAACTTTCGTTCCTTCTCTCCTTCCTCTGCGTTTTCCTATTTTCCTTCGGTCAACCTCCTCCCGCCCTCGGCCCGTCTAGAAATCGTGACGAGAGCACATCAACGAAAAAATGTCGACGTAAAAGATCCTTTTCCCCATTTATATTCCGAGATCCTCGCCGAATATCTTTGCCAATACTCGGGGATATCGTCGAGAATTCTTTCCATTCCTAGGGGTGGCTCGGATGCTTCACCCTCCCTCCAGAAGTTATCCTCCTTGGTTAATCGCGTATGTAATAAAGCTTTCTCAACGTTCTATTAATAACCTCATTATAGAAGAACGGATTACTTACGTTTTCCCCGTTAGTATTAAAAAGATAATAACGTGTTTTCTCGGCATCTAATAAGGAGTAATGAACGTTTCTTACATTCATTCAACAGATTTATCGTAAGCGCCTGATTACTATCCGTCTCAGCCGGTTTTTCATTAATGCTACGATTTCTCATTAAATAGTAAAAAACTTCGGATATTTTTCTCTGCTATTAAGTGAATATAATGACGATGTGCTAATGTCTTACCGTGTTCCCATCGGTAAACTAAATTATTATTTGCTGGTAAATAGATTGCAACAATCACAGTCGGTCTTACAGAAATATAGTAAATTCTCGACTTAAGTAATGTCCGAAAGCCACCGCTGAAAGGTTGCTAATACGATCAGTAAATTTTTGCACATACTATACGTATGTACCGAGTACACGTTTCAAAGGAAAATTCAAATACACGATCTACGTTGATGGAAAATTTATCTGAATTTATTTAAATTGCTGAATAAGCAACACTCGTCTTCGCTTCTGTCACATACGTGCTAACGACACAGTTCCCAGTCTAGCTATTAAAACAACGAATTTCACAGTTCGGAATTGGTTTTTAAGCTAGTGAGAACCTCGAAGGAATTCAAAAATACATTACTTCCAACGGATTAAAGTTATTCGGAAAAGAAATAAACGTCTACGTAGCTTCTATAGACAATTTTACAATCGAACCCAGACCTCCGACGCGGAAAGAAGTCGCGGAGGTAATTCAAAAGTTGTCTGCGCGGAACCATAACACGGATTTCCCGTGCTATGCTCGCAACAGTTAATAAATTCCATAAAATCCTCCGCTGTCCTTAGTCGGCCTCTCATAAATGTATATCACAGGCGTGAAAAATTCCGGGACATCTTCAGCCACCGAATGAATATCTTTCTTAGGAAGAAGTTCATGCGAACTTCCAGTTCCCGCGGCGGTAGCAGAGGCAGGAGGCGAAGGAGGAGAGCGAGGGACTAGGAGAGGAGGCAAGAAAGAGAGTTTAAGAGTACAAATTAGAAAAATCGTATAAACTGGCGATGATTTATGTCATCGGGTTGCCTTTCATTTACCGGCCCGTGGACCGTAAACTATGTAATTAGTCAAAAAATGTGCAAGTCTCTCGCATAGATCGTTGGCGGAGACCCTCCGCGGTCTAGAAGGCCGCCGATAGGGGAACGAGGGGATAGAGGAACGGGGGACAAAGGGGGAGGGGATTTTTCGCCCGGTGGCTCTCGCCCTGCAGCGAGCATCGCCTCCTGCAAAGTCACGGCAGTGAAATTTAGTGGCGGGGCACTAAATTTCTCAGGTATTCCAATATATTCCGCGGTGCGTATCTACCTGTTCCGCGCCTCCTCTCTCTCTTACCGTTTTCTTCTTCTTTTCTTTTACCTTGCGTCTCTCGCATCGTCCCTTCCCCGTCCCCTCCCGCTCTGCCCCTCTTGTACGCATACAACGCACACCTACCCCTTGTGCTCCCAGTGCTTCCCTTTCTCTTTTTCTCTCTTTCTGGAGCTCGCAAGCAGGCGAGCGAGCAAACGATCGAGCGAGCGAGCGAGGCGCGTTCACGTGAGACGAGCGTTTGTTGCACACGCTCGACTTTAAAAGAAAAGGCACGAGATGAGGATGGGCGTTCCCACCGGAGTTATTAATGGCTTTGACTTCGTTGCTATGGATATCCATAAGTCTTTGGCCAGCAAGAAAACCAGAGAGAGAGAGAGAACGGTTGCCGACTGGTCGAAAGTGAGAAACAGAGATGGGTAGAGAGGAGAGAAAGACGAGACCGCCGCCACGGTCTTCTTCTTCTTCGCTTGGACCTCGGACCGCTGCCGGACCGAAGGACGTGAAACACGAGAAAAAGGCAGAAAGACGAGAAAGGACACAGACGGGGTAGGTGGTGCACGCGTATCGTAGATTCGTCAATTTCTCGGGAACCTGGCACACCGGCCACGATCAAAGATGACCGACATTTCCATCGAAATCACCGGGTTCGATCTTGATAGCTACCATTCTGTCAGGAGAAGAAGATTATTGCGTTAATCTGTTTCGCTGGTTAATGAATCGCCAACGAGCGACGACTTTATTTTGGTAGTTACATCGATACATCGCATCTGCCAAAATTCTCTGTTCCTGATATCCTCTGTCGCCACTATGAACGCTACAAGAAGTTACTGCTCGTGTACAGGGCGTTTCATAAATGCGTGTCAATAGTTCAGAGGGTAACTCTGCACACCAAAACCAGTAAAAAATGTCATAAGTCCGGTGTACGTTAGTCTGCCACAACCTAAGAGTTCTGCAATCGAAACTATCGTCTTCTGCAATAAAATAAATGCAATAAAATTGTTATTTCATCAGATGCTAAACATCAAACATTAATTAAAAAAACCACCAATCCATGAAATTGTACCTCGATATCCAAAAAGAAAATTGACAAATTAACCCTTATCAGTAGTCGAGGGATGACTCAGAGTCATCGCTGAAATAATATCCACCAAATAAAAAAATCATATACAGGGTGTCCCAAAATAAGCGTCCGCGGCTTTGTTTAGGAGTTATCAACGAAAAACACGGACCAATCAGAACGCGGCTACAGCGGATTGATTCTGGTTCGGCCAATAGCGACACCGCGTTAAGCGGGATCTGTCGCCGAACCAGAATCAATCTGCTATAGCCGGGCTCTGATTGGTCCGTGTTTTTCGATATAGCTCCTAAACAAAGCCGCGGACACAATTTTTGTAAAGGAAAATGTCGCTTCGAATGACACAGGCAATCTCCCATTTCCGGGAGTTACGCTTACTTTGGACACCCTGTATAATTATTCTGAGTCCGACGAAATGTTCAATTTTCGAGTTGCAATATCTCCGACTGCAAATGGTTGAAATTATCGACTCGAGCAAAGTAGAGGAGCTAATAATCGATAAAAATAAAAGTAAATATTTCCCTGAAGTGTATTTCACAGGAAAACGGTTGCCGCGCGACCGGTAACGGCTAGACCTTCCGGTAAGCATGATTTAGGAAGGGTGAAGAGCTAGAGCAGCTTGAAATCGAAGAAATCGATAAGAGTTGCGTGGACGATGCCGCGGCGTTAGATATATATTGGATGGAAAGGATCTTTACGAACCGAGGAGAATCGAGAACCCGTTCCGAAGATGATCGAGACGAGTTTCCTGGTCGCGCGGGTCTCGACGCGGCTCGGCGTGGCGCGGCGCGGCGCGGCGCGGTGTGTATCCGAGAAAACGGGATTGCTCGTAACGCCTCCATCGCGGCGCGGCCACGTGAACAGAGCCCAACGCGCGGAGAGAAGAATAAGTGTGAGTAAACATAATGGCAGAAATAACGTCCGCGAGAGGCGATGCCCGAGGTGCGCGGTTTGCTCTCTCCGCTCCTTTTTATTGCGGCCGCGGACGCGCAGGTATTGGTGGGCTCGGAAGGTGCGCGAGCGATTTCACGTGCGAGTAGTCGCGTTGATCGCGCGAAAAAAGAAAGCAAAACGTGGGCGAAACGTAATAGCAGAAACGCCGCGCTCCTGCCGAAAGACCCGGATCAACCGTTCCACCGTATCCGCCGCGATAAACGCGGCCGAGACGCGCCGGCGATATAAACCGCGCGGAGTTTATCGCGGATGCACGCGGCGCGCTCAGCAAAGGCGTGTCATCGATTCAAACGTTCCACATTGTGTTTGGGAACGACGACATTCTTGTTGGTGTTCCTCAATGGGAACTGAAACCAACAGTTATCCGATAAATCTTTCTGAAAGAGATCGGTCGCAGAAATTTGTTTGTTCGACAACCCTCGTGTCGATACCTAAAGTGTAGGGAACAATTCCACTTTGCGCGACGATTACGCGAAAACCGTTGAACCATGTCCACGCTGGAGCAACGATTTTTCATCGCCTCGACACTGCTTCAATTTGGTCGCAGCTTTGCATTTATAACGAAAGCTTTTTTTGTCCCCAAATGTTAGATCAAAAAAGCTGCGAAGCTGTCAGAGAGAAAAATAAAGTGGCGGAAATCGAAGCAATGAAATGTCCAAAAATTATACGTATCTTGCTAGCCAGTGTCGTATCTTCCGATTGTAAACATAATAAACACAGCCGCGCGTTCGATATTCCATATTTTCGTTTCGTTCTTCCATGTTGTACGCAAAGGACAAAGGGAACACGGCATTCAGGTTCACTCTTTGTATATGTCGAACGCAGCATTCTCTGACCTCGCAATTTTTGCAATAAAGTTATACAAAACATGGTTTAATTAAAATGTCCGGTTACACTCACTATATAATAAGACCACTCAAAATCCTTTGACGCTTTTCTCTAGAGGAATACGTATTCACGTTGTACAATATTGCTTGTCAAACTTGCGTAAATAGAACATTTTTGTACTAACAATAAGAAGCAATTCATAGCTATGGCAAATTGCTTAGCCGAACAAGTAACGCGGTGATTGACACGCAAATTCAGTGTGCTACGCCCCGGACGCCATGATTGCATTTTCATCTCAAATTTATTTAAGATAAAATTATTTTGATGTCAACTATAACTCTGTTCGAAATTAATCATATATTCAAAAAGTAGCAGCAATAAGTCCGTCATAATTTTATGTCCCTCCTATGAATTAATTATTATAAGCATTGTGTACCATTATTGGAAGACATACATTATGGAACATTTTATATTTGACGCTTTTTTGAATCGTTAGTCGTTGAAATAAAATTGATTTACTAGCAAAGTTGAATAACTAAATTAAAATAGGGTATTCATTATTGAATTCCTGGATTTTTTCGGGACGTCTGGGGTATTCGGGTTTCTCGTGAATTTCTTCGAGATTTCCAAGGTGTTCAGGGTTTCTGGGAATTTTTTCGGGATTTCTGATACTGTACGGAATACATCCCGTACTCCTGTCCCGGAATTCCCGTCTTGTCCCGGTCTCGCACACCTCTAGTATTCATGCATTCTAAAATCGGCTATTTCGTATGCAACAACCTAATATGTAAAAATAAATGGTGTATATTACACGTGAAACGATTCTTACTCCAAACTTACGACACAGGAATGCAGCTATTATGACAATGATGGTACAGGGTGTATAAAAAATTATACGCCACGATCACAATAGCGTGATTCCACACCTCATGATCGATGAAGATCTGTTAAAAAAACTTCTCGCAAAATTGTCCTTGACTGGCTTTTTTAAGGTTTCGAAGGTCAAATTTTATCTTTTTATCCTCTCTACGAGTAGAATACAATACAATCATTAAAAAATTTGACCTTCAAAACCTTAAAAAAGTCAGTCGAGGACAATTTTGCGGGAAGTTTTTTTAACAGATCTTCGTCGATCATGAGGTGCAGAATCGGTCGTGACATACAGGGTGTCCCAAAACTAGTGTAGGAGATAGGGTCATTTGAAGCTACATATTCCTTTGCAAAAATGGCGTCCGCGGCTTTGTTTAGGAGTTATTAACAAAAAACACGCACCAATCAGAGCGCGATCTAACATGCGATGGCACGTTCGGCCAATTGACAGTCGGCGCGTCGGGCCGACTGCGCTAACTCGCGTCTAAGTCGCGCTCTGATTGGTCCGTGTTTTTCGTTGATAACTCCTAAACAAAGCCCCGGACGTAATTTTTGTAAAGGAAAATATCGCTTCAAATGACCCAAGGAACCTCCTATTTTCCGGTCCTACACTAGTTTTGGGACACCCTGTATATTTTTCATACACCCTGTACTTCAGGCGTCGCGCGTCGTCGTCTCCCGAAAAACGGACCGTAGCAAGTCGAGTAGCAGCAGTCTCGCGATCGTCGAATGAACGATTTTTCCACCTTGGAATTCCGCGGGATTTCCGTTCTCGACGTGACACCGGTGGAAAGTAAACTTCCGGCGCCAGGCGAATGGTGGCGGGTGTTATCGGCGAGACGGGACGCTATTAAGGAATCCTGTGAAAAGGTGGCGATAATAAAAAGAGCCGTTCCTTCCGGCGTATTGTAATAATGAGGATGAAGTTCGAGCGTGTCGCTCGACGCGGAAGAAAAGAAAATTCAAGGGCGGAGCAAATGACTCGCAGCGGGCTCGCAACGGCGGGGGTGGAAAGGGAGAAACTGCAAGAGAAGCGTGCTTTTCCCGCTGCCGGGATTAACGGCATTATGGTCGACTGGATTTTTTTTAAGCGGCAGAAGTTTCATAGCTTATCGGCCAGTTAGGATCTCGTTCCAGGCGTCGCTGCGATTCTTTTTCATCCGTGGCGCACGAGCGTTGCCGCTTTCTTCTAGCGGGAGATTGAGCGCTCGACGAAGGGTTTTTGCGCGTTTCGCGTCGAACAAATTTGTTTCCAATCGACTCGGAAGGGCACGGGGAGTATCCCCCACGGGAAAATCGAGGCGAAGGACGATCGGGCCGGTCCGGTGCGGCGTGGCGCGCGCTTTATCATCGACGAAACTCAATCATCTCGCGCGGGATCTGGAACGCTGCGAGAGGAATTCGTTTCTAGCCACCGCGGGTCCGTCGGTTGCAATCACTATGCTACACGTGGTCGGGGATTGTACCGCGTGTTTCCGCGCGCTCGGAAAAAATCCTGGGAAAATCGAACGTGTTGCAACGAAGTGGGCGCGGAGAGCTACGAGATCTTTCATTTCTGTTAGGCGTTCCGGTTAATTTCGAGAGACCGTTTGCAAGAAAGAATGAAAGAATTGTCTTTCCAAACGATCTTGAAATAACACGGTCCAAAAAGGAAGAAACGTATTCGTACGTTATAATTAATATCAGAATTAATCCCTCGCCGGCAGCATGCAGGAATTTTCATTTGTGGTGCAACAATATTCCAGATGTTTCAAAAATCCAAAACTAATAAAGACTTTTGCCATGACCCATGGTCTTCGAGAAACCGAAGACAGCAGCGCGGTGCGCTATCATTTTGTCGAGGAGCGCAACTACGAGATAGAACCGAGGTAGAGAGAGCGAGACGGAGGAGAGAGAAGCCGAAAAAAGATGGGGCGGTAGGGAAAGAAAGAGAGAAGAGTCCCGCGGTCGAGAGTTTGGCGTAATGAAAGAAAAAGAGGGAGAAAAAAAGGAGCAGCAAATTGACCGGTGCCAGCGGGAAGTCGAACGCGACGGGGAGTCCTCTTTGCCCGAAAAATCCTCCGTCCTTCTCGGTCCAGGTTCCTCGCTCCGAGCGCCGTCTATCTTCATCCCTTTCGCACGGACCGCGAACCGTATACACCTTTCCTCTCCCTCTTCCTCCTTCTCGGCGTGGTTCTTCTCGTCGTTCATCTCGAAGCGAGACAAATGAGCGGCATCCGTCTGCGTCACCTGTCCGTCAGCCCGTTCGTAACTTTTGACTCGAGGCAAATCGTCGAGAGGGAGAAAGGAACGAAAACCAACTTTTTATCGTAGTACGTCGCCGGTGACCCGCGGACGTAACAACGTGCCCGACCAGAGCCAAGCTTCCTTCTGTCCCGCTCTCTCCTCCTCTTCTTCTTTCTTCTTCTCTCTCTCTCTCTCTCTCTCTCTTTTTTTCGAACCCGTCGGCCTTTCGCGATCGCGTCTACTCCCCTTCGGGACTTGATAACGTAATAAATGAGCCGGGAGAATAATATCGTTGAAAGTCAGCCGTCGATGTATTTTGCGCGAGATAGCAGCGAGCCGAGAGGATCGCCAGTGCAGTTCCGGTACGGAAAACGCGTGTTTTCGCCAACGGGATTGGAGAGGATTTACAGTGGCTCCAGAAAGTAGTTGGAAGGTGAAATTTTCAATTTTTTCATTGAAATTGGTAGGGGACACCGAGTTTCAACCAGGTTCACCCTGTGCACTCCTTTGTCGAGTTTGACTCGACATCAGAGGAAGAGAAACGTGAATAGAACAGGGTTTTATAAGTATCTGGTTCTTCAAAAATATAAATTACAATAATGTGTGAGTTTACATTCTTTTGCCGCAACATGCGTAGCGAGCGTGATGCTTGGACCGATCGTTGTCTGTCGGGAGTTGTCGCGTCTCATCGTTTACGTGGTTTATGTTTCTATCTAAGCGCGCGGCGTAGCGTCTCTTCCTTCTTGTCTTGTCCTTCGCGATCATTCGCGATGTGCGGTGTGATAATGCAGATACATTAAAAATTATCAGTTCTTATTATATCCAGTGATGCTATGCGTGGCGCTTTTTTCCGCGCATGCGCGAATATTCTAACGTAGACGGCCTCAGTCGAGTACGAAAATCGGGTACCTTGGTCGCCCTGCTAATTTCGAAAAATTTATTATTTGTTTAAATATTAACAATAACTTATCTGAAACGGACTCCGCTAGACGTTCCCGCTAATGATAGTCTCCCACTATTTTCCCCCCAATAGTCCCCCACAAATTTTGGACGCAGATACGGTCCTGACGAACTCGCGCATGCGCGAGAAAAAGCGCCACGCATAGCATCACTGATTACATCAGTTATTTCTTTTTGTTCTACTTATAATAAATAAAAAAGGGCTGTGCCCCGATGGCACTACAAATGAGCAGTTAAAAATTACTATTTCTATATAACCTCAAAAACGGAATATTCCAACATAATGTTTGAGTAATATTTAATATAAACAGTAAACAAAATTGTTTAATATAAGTAGCAGTCAGGAAACTGTCCTTCGAAGTAAATTTCAAACGAAACGCTTAAAATAGTAGGGAGTGTTTCCCGAGAAAATTGAAAAATGATTCGAAGTGCAAAAGGTGAACATTAGAACTGTCATCGACGAGAGGGTAGGAATATGACACACATTTTATTCGACAACATAATCCGATCGTCGTTTCCCGAAAAGACAAGGTTCGCAGTCGTCGATTCAACGCAGCTGCGTCGGACAATAAGAAACGAGAAGAGGTTTCCAGGAATCGCATTAGACAACCGAGTGCTCGGATTATATTTATATTTTTGAATTTATACTTGGTATAAATACGATACTGGATATCAGATGGAGACTCGGTAGGTTCTCGGGGCAACGCGTTGCTCGCAGACGCAGAAAACAGTACACATAGAACGCACGCGATAAAACCACGAATTGGGCCGGGCCGAGTTGGGGCCCGTCACTCAAACGAGTCGATTACAGGCCGGCGATCGCGATCGAGTCGATTTTTCCGTACGATGGGAAAAAGCTGCATCGGTGCGAACGAACGTGCCCCTTATCTGCCAGTTGTATCTTTCAATATACGCGCGAACAGCTTTGTAATATATTTTACAAGTGTTACTTCCTCGAAGCGTTCCGATAAGAAACAAAGTGGCGCGCGTTTATCAGGTTTTATCTTTACGCCGGCGGACTATAAGCGTAATGAGAAATTATTTACACGAAACGGTTGGAACGACTCGATAATCCTTTAACCGTTGGAGCGGGCTCGCCCGCGGAGCTTGGAGAGATCTCGGGTACGCCGAGAGAGAACACCGTGGGCATCTCTACCGGTGGAAGTTTATCTGCGCTGTCGCCGCTTAATGTTAAATTAATTAAATCGAATCCGGCGATGGCGCCAATAAAGAACGGTAATCTTATCGGGCGACGCGGGGCGGCTCGCGCAAGCCCCGCGTTCCTGAGATTGCTTCGAGCGCTACCGGCCACGGACGACCACGTTCCGTTTCACACGGATTCATTAAGATAACGAAACATTTCTCCCTTTCTGGCGAAGCCCGCGAAACGGCCGCGCGTTTTCCTGGCCGCCACGCATCAACGGTATCTATCGCGAGGCCCGGCTCGTCCCGCTCGTCCTGGCTCAATGGAATGCGAAGTGACGATTCGTCGTCGTCGTAGTCGTCGCTCCGCGAAATTATACTGGGTGGCCGACGCGGACAGCCTCGCCGTTTGAAGGGATATAATTTCGGTGCCATTACCCGCCGCGGAGGAGGAATCGCTCGGCCCTGGAATGAATGGTAGCCAGAGATTCGTTCAGGAAGCGCGGATTACAGTGTCCCAGGGTGCCCCACGGCCACTCGCCACGACCACTTCCTAGTCCGATCCGATGTCCACAGGTGCGCACATTTTTCACGCTGCTTCTGCACGCGATGTTTGCTCTTCCTTCGACTAACCGTGGTTAAAGGCAGTGGACTTCCTTCGAGACAGTGGTGTGTAGTCTGTTTGTATCAATTGGTTTAGTGATTTATATATATGTACATTACTATGATTGAAAAAAGCCACTTGCAGTTTGGAATGATGCACGCATGTACGTTACATGCAACATTGAATATTAATATTGAATTAAGAAAATTAGAGAACAATGCAATTCGTCTTTCACTTTTAATAACTCCAGAATAATAAAATAACATGTTTGGACTCTTCTAATAATTTATTGATAGTTTTGCACTTGTACATTTTAGAAATTAAATGACAATGCAATTCATCTTTCAATTTTAATAAATCGAGAATAGTAAAATAACATGTTTCGATTCTTCTAATAATTTATCGATAGTTTTGCACTTGTACATTTTCGAAATTAAATGACAATGCAATTCATCTTTCAATTTTAATAAATCGAGAATAGTAAAATAACATGTTTCGATTCTTCTAATAATGTATATATTGATCGTTTTCCACTTGTACATTTTAGAAATTAAATGACGATGCAATTCATTTTTCATTTTAATAAATCGAGAATAGTAAAATAACATGTTTCGATTCTTCTAATAATGTACATATTGATCGTTTTCCACTTGTACATTTTCGAAATTAAATGACAATGCAATTCATTTTTCATTTTAATAAATAGAGAATAGTAAAATAACATGTTTCGAGCCTTCTAATAATATACATATTGATCGTTTTCCACTTGTACATTTTAGAAATTAAATGACAATGCAATTCATTTTTCATTTTAATAAATCGAGAATAGTAAAATAACATGTTTCGAGCCTTCTAATAATATACATATTGATCGTTTTCCACTTGTACATTTTCGAAATTAAATGACGATGCAATTCATCTTTCAATTTTAACAGAATTAACTGGCAGAGAGAATTAACCGAAATTAAATGACAACGAATTTGTGTTTTTTTATTTTGCATAAAAATCGGTAGTCTGCCTGCAGTTCTTTCTACAGTTTCTACAGTGTTAATACAGTTGTAGCGCCCTGGGTCCGAAATATGGCAGTAATTGATAGCCATTTTAATAAGATCTTTAGGTTTATTTAATTGTGTTTATATCGATGTTTGCATACCGAGGACACGTGAATACGCTTTAGGTTGCCTTAAATCGTCGGCGATGGCAATTTGGTAGTTGAACGGCGCGTCATAATTCATCGACACGGTGAAACCCATGCCTAAGGTAACACGCATAAATCCAGCCCACGTGATCACTGAACCAGGATACCATTCAATGTGGCCGAATAAGACGAGTGGTCCACGATGGTTCTCTAGATTAGAATCAGAACGACTGTTAGGTGTGTCACCTCGCTCGTTCTGAAACGCATCCGGAATTCGTAGCAGCTTCTGTCCACGTGTATCTGGACGAAATAGTTGTACGACAACGAACGAGATCGTTCGGCTATCTCTTTCCACGGATATTAGTTACATAAACGTCCTTTCTTTATCGCGAACGTACAAGGATGGAAAGCAACGACTACGAGAAAACACGCGAGCAACTCTGTCGCGACAGTCTCTTTCGAATTTTAAACTCTAATGAACTTACTTCTTTACGATAGTAAATTTTATTCGAGCAGCCGGACTGCGAAAATGTTGCATACGAAGATAATATTAATGTAGCAACCGCTGTCGCGTAAAAAGACAAAGAAGGAGCAAAAGAAAACGATTTGAAGGCCGACTCCGTTTTTCTTTTGTGTTTCGATGCCAGAGAAAGTTTGCTATATGTCGCGATCGTTCTCTTAATCGCCGAGCAACAAATTCCTATGTATTCAAAAAATTTTACTGTTCGTTTTCCGAAGATTATTCTGTTTCGAAAAACGGATTTGATTTTCGTCGCATTTCTAAAATCTTGTTCTTTATTTTCTAATGAAATTTTATGATTTTCTATTAAGTCGCTGTCTGATGTAGACACGAAGCTGTTCATTTTTAGTAACTCAATATCGCCATTGAGCCGTCTGGTGCAAACACGAAGCTGCTGATTGTCGCACAAACCATCAAGGAATATGGAACAAAGTTAAAAACAGATTTGATTTTTGTCCCATTTTCAAAAAATCTTGTTCTTTATATTCCAATAAAATGTTACGGTTTTTCAGTAACTCAATATCGCATTAAGCCGTCGGACTTATACACAAAGCTGTTAATTCTAGCGCGAAACATCAAAGAACTTAAAGGAAAGTGATACGATGCTTGTCGTACATCTAAAGTCTTGTTCTTCTTTTTCTAACGCAAGTTTATGATTTTTTAGTAACTCAATGTCTGATGTAGACACAAAGCCGTTGATTCTAGCGGGAAACATCAAAGAACTTGTTTATGTACGAGGAAAGCAATATGTCGTCGGAATTTGAGTGGCTTGGGAGCAGCTTTTGAGAAACGTATCAAAGGGATCTCGCTAAACATGAAAAAGTTGATGCCGTTAGCGAGCCACGGGAGCTGCATCAGGAATCGATACACGTGTCAAATATACTTATCGCAATACCATAAACAGACAATAAATCACCGGGAACGTATTTCAGAGCAAGAGCCTCGCGGTTGTAGCGACCTCGTAACGATCGTGGCACAGAAACTAGGAGCGACGAGCGAACGAGGGCGCGCAAAATATGCGAAGAAATATCGAGATTTATTCGCGAATGCTTGGCATTATCCAGTCCGGGCGTTCGTAACGAGCAAGGGAAGCGATCTCGAGTGCAGGATGTCCTTTTTCGGGCAGCCACGAAGTCCGGTTGGAAAAACATCTGGGGAATAGAAGAGAACGATCGTGTTTTGCCTTGCCAGGAGGAGTGGAAATGCATTCGTATTGCAGCGGACTTTTTACTGCAATTATCTTTATTTAATCTTCTCTCTATGCACTGCTATTGTCATGCTAACAGTGTGCAGGGTGGTAGTTCCACCCCATGCATTTTTGGAGCCAAATGAAAGAACAAACTTGTGAAATTTTATTGAGTTTTAAAAAACAAGTATACAACACTGAATTTTGAAACACATCGCAGATTGCGTTCGTAGAAAATTTTTGGACATTTTCCATTCGTCAACTTTTCTTGCCAAGTTAAATTCCCTTTTGTCAGGAAAATATTATTAACATGGCGGTCTTCCTTTTGACAATAGAGCTTACAATTATAACATTTTGTCTATTGTCATTTCAAAACAACGTGGAATATAGTATATACTGTCGCAGAAAAGTTAACAGTTCTCTGGATATAATAGTGTGCGTTATAAATAACGACGCGCCAAGAATTAATTTGTTTTTCTGCGCGTGAAATATAAAATCGTGCTCGTCACGCATGTGTGGCACTGGCAGCGAACATGTTAAACTACAAAAATTGAACAGCTCTACAAACGCGACGAGTTCTTGGTTTTTAGAGTGTTCAGAAAAAAAGAAACAATTTCGTTGAAACTCCGATAACTGTCTAAATTTTTACTGATAATATTTTTATAGAAACTACCTGAAAATTGGCGTCGTCGCGCGGAGCAGCGGTGTCAGCAGAAATTTAAGAAAAACGGTAGTAACGGGATTCGATTTTTCTCGTTTAAAAATGTCTGTGTGTTTCACATGCGCGAGAGCTGATATAAAAAGTCATAATCAGAATGATTGATAGCTAATTAAATCAGCAGAACTGAAAGCTCGTATTTCGCTATAAATAAGGATTTGACGGGGCAAACGATGCTGCCATAATTTAATAATGTCAGTCACTATGACCCAGATCCACGTACCGAATTTCAAACATTTTATACAAAGCGCAAGTGCTTTCAACGTTTCATTGACATTCGCTGATTTGATACTTTAAATTAGGTGAATTTTGTGGAAATAAAGAACTGTGATAACTACAATCATTGTGATAACAAATTTCACGTGTACCTCGATCTTCCCAGAATTCCTCCAATTTCTAATAAATCAATTTAATCTCCACGAAACACCCGAACCTTTTCGAAATCCAATTTTCTAGATACAACTTAAATGTTATGAAATTAATTACAAAAATTAATAGATGCAATTTAAAATAGTGAAAACATTCGAATAATTTAAGGAGATATTTATACTGTTTTCAACCAATTGAAAATTTCCAACTAAATATTTTATTGAAAATGATTTCAAATTTGTGAAAGCTGAATCTGAAGGAACAATCCCTTTTCAAAATTTTTTCACCAAGGTCACTCGTGTTTTTTACGTGTATACACACATTTTTTGTTATTGTTGTATGTTACAGCAGATATTATTGTGCATTCATCCATGACGAATAGCACGACCTTGAAATGACCTCGAGTCTAAAATTTGCTAATTAACGCACAACTTACTTTCGATCGATTTCCGAAAAAGGGTGGCGGAAATTGAAAAAATTGGGGTTCTCGAATCCGGGAATGATTAGGATACATCTGAAATTGGTAATCGGGTGTGGAGGGGTGGGACGGTTAATAATGCATGAGGAACGCGAGGCGTGTTCGTTGTTTGCGTTTGCGCGACGTTAGCCGGTTGCGCAGGAGGCCCGGCCGGAGGGATCGTGAACCCGGAACAATGCGTCGCAACGGGAGAAACAAAAATTTCCGTCGGGGCCGGCGGAGTCGCCGCGGGAAAGCGTTTCGTGCAGAAAACAAATTGGTCACGATCATTAACGCCCTCTCCGCGTTCCATGCGCCGCGCCGGACCTATGGCGGTTACAAAACGATATTTCACGTGGCACCGCGTACGCCGGGTTTTCGGACGAATTAAATAACGTTCGGTACACTTGTTGCCAGTGTCGTCGAAATCTGTTAGAGACTCCGGGAACTTTGACACTTTCGCTACTGAATCACACCCCCGCGCGTTTGATGATCCTTTTTGTCCTCTTCGGGTTTTATTTCGTTCGGAGCTCGAAACCAATTTTTATGGAAGAACGGTTCAAACGAAACGCGAAAAAGCTGCAGGAACGGCTGCTGCCTATGACCATGATTCTTTAAAGATAATTCACACAATTCGATATTTCTTCCATGTCGAAATTCTTCTAAACATATTTTGTCGTCTTGCGTACAAATTCCAAAGTCTCGAATCAAAATATTACTTTTCTATTCTTTCATTCGAATTATTTCAATTCCATTAGCACGTAAATCAGTTTCACGTTAACCAACAGATTTTTAATTCGAAAACATTGAAGCAACGATTAACACTCCAATTAGGACCTACAATTCGGTAGCCGTTTTATTTTTTACCCGTGTGTATCGTTGCATTTACTTTGATTCGCAGAATAGCCACGATGTATCAAATACGAATTCAAATATCCGTACCGCCATGTTAAAATCTGTACGAACACACAAGTCAATGTTTGACGAATGGATAAATATAAACCAAAACGTTTAATTCCGCGTTAAACAGAAGTACGGCATGTATTATCGTCTATACTACGTGTATACTATCTATACAATATAAAAATTATGTAATTATATTATCCACGCCATCTGCATTACTAGCCTGGTTGAACTATAAACGCCTTCACTATTCGAAACATCGCTCCGACCGGTACACAGAATTTCCCAACGCGAATAAAAGTAATAGTTATTCTCTCAGATAAACGTTACATAATTTGTTCGTACAAATTCTGTTTCGAACGCTGCGGAACGCATCGAGCGATGCATCGTTTCGAGTAAACAAGGGGTTGATAACTTGCGCAATATAAGAGAAACAACACCGTTTGTATTGTTTTTTTTTTGTTCGGTGGGAATATGAATTTCCTTTACAAGCGTACCAACCAATTACGTTTCTTCGAGTGGATATTTATCGACTAACCACGGATATTTGTGGCGAGCCGAAACGCGACGTGCAACGGTCGTTACACAGCCGTATCTATTTCACGTACGGAACTATTGAAAACTGTAACCAGGCATTTCGGATACGGCATTAACCGTACAGGAATATTAATAACCTTTTCCCTTCCCCTGCCGCAAGCCCTCCCGTCTGTGTTGCGTAACAGATTCGGAAGCTTTTGGCAGGTACAAAGCCGGCTCTCGTTTTATGCGGTTACACACGGGCACGCTTCGTATGTATTAAATATCATTTAACGCGCCCGCTGTAATATCGTTGAAATAATTAAAATGGTAAACCAGCCGCGGCCGGTTTCACCGGAAAAATACATAGGCGAGCGCGTTCAAACAAATCCCGGGATCCGGAAGTAACGTGGCCATGTGTCGCGTCCCGTCGCGCGTCGCCTTCCCGTCTCGTTTCGCCTCGATTCGGTTTGTTTGACAGGGTTTCCTACGGCGCGCGGCCGGCGCCCGCGAATTGATTCTAATTATTGAATAAATTAATGTAACGAAGGATCGATCGCCAGGACCGAAACGAGCCGGTTGCGTTTCATTGGACGTTACGCGGCTGATTATTCGCCGGAGGAAAAAGTTCCGGCTGACGCCGCGGCCGTGCCGTGTCCCGATTGATCATCGATGTTGACAAGTGGCGACGGGGAGCAGCGTTGATACCACGGACATACATTATCGTCCCTTTTTGATTGATCGATGAAATCTCGACGGTGTCGATGCGGTTCTACGGCTTCGTTCTGTGTCCGTTGTATATATTTCATTTCTACCTGGTCTAATGAACGCCACTCGGGCAGAAGCTCGCAATTAATGCCCGCGGTCCCTGATGTTTCAATTACGCGTAACCCTTCGAAGAAGTCGCTCTCGAAGTCCTCGTCCGGAAAATCATCCTCGTAACCGGGCATATCTCGTGAAAAATCATCCGACTACCGCCGCCGCCGCCGCACAGCGAATAACGCACTCTCCTTTCTGTCTATCTCGCGTTTGTCTTGCCTTCCTTGCGCGGCGACGTCATTATCATAATTACGGCAACGGTGTGTCCGGAGGCGTTCCATACAGAAAACAAATTGACCACGATCATTATCGCCCCTTCTCGATCACTGAGAAAGCGGAGCCCTCGTGCCCTCTCGCTCTGATTGTGCATGTGCATTACTGCTATGCACAGTGTGGTAGTTCGTAGTGTCTCGAAGGATATTCATCTAAGAATATGTAAAAGAAATACACTAAAGAGGGAAGCAATTATCGTCGTGATACGCCTCCCTCGACACTTTACAACTTTCATGCGAAATAGTTCTTTACATTTTTACTAATTTGGAAATTCATCACTGGGCAGCGGATTTGATGCATTTTTTACAAAAATTAGTAGGAATAAGTCGATGCAATGAAAACATTAGAAAAATTAACCCTTAGCACTGAGAATTGCTGTACTATTATTTAAATAATTGTTTACATTATAGATATGTTGGTATCTAATCAATTACTAAACATTTAAATATTGCACGAGGTGTTATATCAATTTCATATAGAAAATATTCTAAGAAATATTCTAGAATTGAAATATTATATAATTTTCAACCTATTGAACATATTAAGAAAGAAAATAAATTTCTATTTCTTTCCAGTTCGTTGTAAATCAGGTAGAAAATTTTTAGTTTGTTCCAAGTTATGGTTTAAAAACTTTCAATCAAGTTTTACTTTTAAATCAAAGTACTACGGTCAGTCCTTGATCTAAGAGAATGGGAACTGTACGATCTAGGAAAAACAAATGTCCCCCCACTTCAAGATATTTGTCACGTTTTTTCAACGGGTTGTAGCTCCGTTAATTTGCAAAATTCTAATCCAATTCGTTAAGCCGTTTACGTAAAAAAACGCATTTTAAATTTTTCAAGCTTGAGCACTAAATCGGTTAAATTGTTTTATCTTATGAAAACGATGAGGCTTTTGTTATTTCGATTTGGTGCAATTTTTATTCTAATATGTGCTTCGATAAAAGAATTTATCGAATCAATTTCCACGGATGCAACTTCATAATTTCAATAATTGTAAAATGAAAAGTACGAAACCGATCATTTGACCGGAAATGGTAGGCTCAGTGTTAAAATCGTGTCTAGCGTACGATCTGCATAAAAAATGTAAACGGAAAACTTGTTTACACGAGCTGTCCTTTTCTACGTTCGGCGAGGTCAAAAGAAATAACAGTATCACAATAGTGATTTAGAACAAGATAGATCTAGAACAAGAGGTAGATCAAGTATTCCCCTTACTATTTCGTGCCACTATTTTATTAATTCTTTATATTTTGCACACCCCTTTTCCACACGAGAACCGCTTTCGGCGCGTGTCACTTCAAAGCCAAACAGTTTTTCAAAGAATTAAACGCACAATGCAACTATCAACCTTTCAAGTTCCACTCGAACAGCTGCGACAGTTTTCTTGCGAAAAATTCAAATATTTTGGTGCAGCTAAAAAAGTCCTCTCGAGTTTCGCCATGCTACGGGATTCGTGTGCCGGGAAGTTTTCTACGTGCAGCGAAGTTATGTCACCAATTTATGTTAAGCAAGTATCGTGCCTCGCGGCCGTCGATCTTTCACCTAGGAGATAGACTGTGCTACATGCAAATCAATTTCACCGATCAACGCGTTCGCAGGTAATTAGCAGTAATAAGATCACCTGTCGCGGTCGAAACTCGTTAGGAGTTCAGGTGCAAGCTCGCAGAAGTTGTTACTGTGTGATACATTTTAAATTGCCAAGCAACGGTGACCAGATACATTCGAGCCGCAGCCATTGATTGAATATAATTGAACGGGGATGAGTTATAATGTACAGGGACACAGTAGGATCACGGAGCTTAACACTGTGTCACCTGCGACTGGACCTGCTCTGTCATGGTCCTTTGAGAAATGACAGCCAGTTTTCAAAGTAACAAAAAAGTAAAACCAAAATTGCAAATTAAGTTCTCGCTATGATATGCATTTTAACGCGTACTTACTAATTCTTATTAGAAAATGAATTTGTTAAGATTCAAAGTAAACAGCTTTGATGGAAATGTTATGTGTGCAACAAAACTAGATATATGAAAAAGGAAATGAATTTTCATTTCACTTCTTTTTCTTACAACTTGTTTTGCATACGAATGAGTTGAAATATTTCATTTGAAACCAGCACAAGTTTGTCTTTCAGTTTCATATTCCGGATTCTATACGGGAATTGAAAAATTCTGAAAATGCGTTATCGAGGAACATATTATTTAATTCAATTTTCATTTGGAATTCGCCAACATTTGGCGAAGAACTGCGCATTTTTAATGGACTAATATGAACAGATTAAAGCTTACTACTATTTCGCCTTGTAATAATAACATGAAAACCATTTCAAATTTCAATAAAATTATTTATCTTATTGCCTTTTATGTGCTTGCGAATGCCGTGACAGCGTAAAGTCCGCAATCTAATGTTCATAAACTGCGAGGCACTATAGTGCAAACCCAAATAGTGGGAGTCCCATTATAACCAGAATCGCGGCTTCTCTGGCGCGTTGCTGATCTGCCTTCTTCCTCCTCCGAAATGATTTTCTAATTTTCCCCGATCCCAATTGCGGAAAATCCGGGAAATACATTTCCCGTGTAATCTCGCGACGAGAGTATTTCACGGTATCGTTAAAAAATCAACGATACTTATCCAGACCGAATGGAAAAACCGGTGACGATTTTCCCGGAGCTCCCGGAAAATCAACATTGCCCTCAGCGAAAAGAATTAATCGCGAGCGTGACCCCGGGTTTTCATGATAATATCGTGGAATTTTTAATTAAGCCGCTCGCGTTCCTTTCAATCAAAGGTAAGTTCGGTAAATATATTCCGAGTCTGAGTCTCTTCCTTTTTTCCACAGACAGCCACGCTACTCTTCATCCTCCTACCACCTCACTCTTCCTGTTCCTCCTGAACGTTCTAGCCGCGTTACAAATCGACACGGTGGTCTGACCAGGGGATAATATTTAACATTATTACCTTGCCGCGCCTTTCAGCCTCAAACAACCGTCTCGGCTTTATGCAATACCGGAAATCGACCCTCCGCGAACAGGAAGCGGCGGTTATCCGTTGCATAAATATCATGCCTTTGTAAACCTCCACTCTTCCCGAAGCAATCAGTGTTCGCAGAAAACACTCCGATTATTATGTATAGAGTGGTCCGAACTCTAGGCGTACCTAGCAGCTGTAAACTGATTTAATTCATTTACTTAATATATTATTATTAGACTAGGGATTTTATGCATTTATGACAAAAATCGTCACGTACAATTTAACGCAATGGACGCGTAACGAATATTTAAGAATATCAATGTATGTACCATCAATGTATCAGTTTCAGCTTAATAGGATAATTGAAAGAAGAATACATTTTTTATTCGACCCCTGCGGCCTGCAATCAATTCGGACATTTTTTATTTTGAAGATTTAAGGTTTGAAGACGAATTTTATCAAAATTCCTTGTTTATTTTTTCTTCGAATGGTTGCTTTAAAAAAGATGTAGAACTATGTAGAGTATCACCATGCGATGTAAATTATAACTAGACTGGGGAATATATGCATTTGTAGAAAAAATGAGAGGATCATGTTTGAAACGATGAAGACGTTGCAAGAATGCAAGGATGTATTACACATTATTTTCAACCGTATACAATTTTTAAAGGAGACAAGATATTTCTATTTCTTCTGCTTCTTACAATCGACGAAGAAAATTTTTATTTTGCATTCTAGTAATGACATTGGAAATACAGGAAAATAAAAGTACTAAAAATACACTTCTCATTACTCTCCTGATACGTGGCTATAATTATGGGTCCTCATAATCTAATATATATACTAGACCATTTTCACACTTATGTACACATATCGCTTGAAAGAAAACCGGCACAACTCGAAAACCACTAGTTTAAAGAAAATCCCATTTAAAGATTAAACCAAAGTTCAATTGAATATCACTTATCTCCATAAAATCACCGGATATGCGAATTACATTTGACACTTTCACATAAACAAATATATCACTTTTCATATATTCATGACATAAAAGAATCGTAATTTTTTGAGTTGTGCCGGTTTTCTTCGAAGGTAGCGATATGTTTTATGTTTTTGTCGCGGGGTGGAACAGTTTTCGCTACGTAACAGCGGCGTTCAGTGACCGCATCCCTATCTTTCATTAAAATTTTCAGAATATCCCGGCCAGTCGATTCCAGCGAACTCGGTCGCAAAATCGAGCCGCGGCCAATTAGCAGGAGTGAAACAGCCGGCAACGCTTTTCCAGTTCCTAATTCTAATCAAATCAGCCGTGGAATCTTACGATCGCAGCTCGATGCCGTCGATACCGATGATTTTTCGGCAATTAACGAATACCGAATATAACCGTGCGGACAACACGGGATTCCATCGGGTCGTTGCGGCGAGTCGCAAGGGGTTCGCGATATCTCGTGGCATCCTCCACGGGTCGCGTCGCGTCGGTTTTACCGTTTTATGCCACGGTGGTCCGACCTGCTGCTAACGATTATCATTATCGCCTCGCCGCCTTTAACTTTCCGAACGACCGTCTTACGCAATGCTTAAAATTGGTGCCGGGGGCAACACGGGGGCTGGGCTTCGGCTGGAACAACCACAAAGACGACGCGGAGGATGCTTCGCCGCGACGAGCTTTACGATTTTCATCGGCGACCTCCGTCACCTCCGAACCCTGTCGCCATTCGAAAACGAACCTTTCGATTTCTCGAAACGATGCCGTGAACATCGCACCATTGTTGCATCGAGGAATGTACGTTTTTCTCTGCCGGGAATTTAGCTTAATCCTTCCATGCACGGATTGGGTCCGTGAGATTGTTTAAATTATCTTGGATTTGATGAATGAATTATTGTCTTGCTGGCAGTAGTTTTATGCAAGACGAACTTTGAATTTCTAGAAGAAATGTCCTGTAGCTGTAGTCTCGAAGAACTTGGACAGCACAAGTGACCTCAACAGCCTCGCTGTTTACTCAAAGATGTTGTTTCGAGTCTACACAGCATAATAACCAGTATTCGTGATGTGTGCGTTTAATAAAACGTTTTAACAAGAGAGATAATCTGCGAGACAAGCTGCTAGCAAACGTGTTAATGACCGAGTCGCAGGATTCTGATCTCGCTTGAGCGAAACGGGCAATAATTTCTGTGATTCATGCTTCAACTTCGGATCTTTACGCCAAATAAACATATTCTAAGTTAATATATCATTTCAACGTGTCGAGTATAATACAAAAACATTTTTAAATCTTTTTTGTCATAAATGCGTAAATACCGGCAAACAAGCTGCTGGTAAACGTGTTAACGATCGAGCCACAGGATTCTGATCTCGCTTGAGCGAAACACACAATAATTTCTGAGATTCATGCTTAGCACCGACCGGTTATTATTGCATAATTTTGAAAAGCCTACAGTATACGGCTAAACACTTTTTAATGGAACCTTCAATAGCAAAAGTAATTTTTATTGTGAACTAACAAGTCGCCCTCAATAACGTCATCTAATAGTTTCATTTAAAATTGTATTGTGAAAGAAAATTTCAATGGCTTCCTTTGGTACAGCACAATTCTTGAAAATCCTATAAATAGGCTTTGGTTAGGTAAGGTGTTAATATACAGGGTGTTCCAAAATTCCTTCAGCATCCGGAAATGGGAGGTTCCTTAGATCATTTGCAGAAACATTTCTCTTTGCAAAAATGTCTTCCGCGGCTTTGTTCAGAAGTTATTAACGAAAAATACGAACCAATCAGAGCGCGACTACAGCGAACAGAGTTCGACTTAAGGGGGTAGGGTACCCACGTGACATTACTAGAATGTAACCAGAATTTAACTAGATTTTGGGCCAAAACAGGGGTTTACGGGAACACACCTCACGTCCTCATACGATTATATTTTGAGCTGAATGAGGGCTCATTCTAAAGCGGAAGGTTAAATGAAGCGCGCGTGGGTCCAACTTCAGTTACATTATGTTTATATCCAGTAATGTGACTGTCCAAAATAGGGAAAACAAATGAAGAAAAATTCCGGATATTCTAATGTATTTTTCGATCACAAAAAGATTTTTCTTCCTAATTTAGGGACCCACGCGCGCTTCATTTTACCTTCCTCTTTCGAATGAGCCCTCAGTCAGCTCAATACATAATCGTATGAGGACGTGAGGTGTGTTCCCGTGATCGCATTCAATTGTTTCCCAGATTCCGTTCATGAAGGTCAATGAAGGACAATTTTAGTTCAGCTACTTGGACAAGATGGCGCTTAGTCAGGAGAATTATCAGCGTAGATTCGTAACAACAAAAGTGTAAAGGGCATGAAGCCACTCGGATCCATTAATAGCAATAAAGATATTGATAAAAAGAAAAAAACCTGTAATTACAGCGAAATTGAAGCGTTAGATTGATGCAAATGTATGTTCATCACTGTTGCCAAATTGGTTTCCAGCGCGGGGGTTGGTCGCAATGAAAAATACCATGGTCACGTGGGGCCTCTACCCCCTTAAGGACAGGTCCCACTTAGCGCGGTGTTGCCGTTGGTCGAGCCAGAATCAGTCCGCTGTAGACCCGCTGTGATTGGTCCTTGTTTTTCATGAATAACTCCTAAACAAAACCTCGTACGCTCTTTTTGCAAAGGAAAATATCGCTTCGAATGATCTCAGGAACCTCCCATTTCCGGATGTTGAATTTTGGGAGACCCTGTCTAATTTCAATGTGACGAATATAATACAAAAACTAATTACATCTTGTTTGTCATAAATGTACGAAGATCCGTAAACAAACTGGCAGCGAACGCGTGACTGAACGAGCCGCAGGATTTCGATTCTGTTTGTCTGGAAGCGACAAAAATGATTCGGCGCGTGGTTCGAGGACAGGGTCGATCGCGACGAAAGACAAATACCACGGGGTCCCCTGTCGAACGTGAACTTTTTTAGGTCAGAGGCGATGAATTTTTCAGGAACAAATCATCGGAGGTACGAGATGCTGGTTTCTATAGAGTTCGATAAGAGCGACGTTATTTGCTTTCCTCGGCGGCAGCCGCCTCGTCATCGTGGCAACCGACGATCTCGCGTCTCGGGCCCGCGTGATCGGTACGACGAGACGAGACGCGACGTATCGGCCGAAGGATCGAGGGCGTTTTGATCGTTCGAGGCTTCGTTCCTGGTGTTCGTTTTTATTTCTCGTTCCCCCGGGTCCCGACGGTTCGGTTCGTTCCTCGCGTTCCTGCGTGTCGTACGTGCGTACGAATTCGATTTCACGCGATTTCGCTCGATCGGTTGCCACGTATAAACTATACTCGGCCGTCGGTCCCCGCCTTCCATGTTCCCTTTTTTTCATCGGCCGCCTCCTACGTCGAGTTCACAAAACAAAACAGAGAAAAAAAAGGAACGAGCGAAGACAATTAACGTTCCCCCACTTCTCGGATTGTCCGAGTTTCAGCGCCCGACGTACGTAAGATCGATTCGATCAGACGTCTCGTTTCCAACGGCGCTCGATCCGATCAACCGTTTAGAGGACGCCGGACTCCGTTTAGAACGAATGCTGTCGGATCCTCAGGGCACGATTCAGTTTCAATTCGTTCGTCGAATAGCCTCGAGAGGAGATCGACCCCCTAATGTTAACGAACTTGTATCTAATTCGAAACTTAAATTGTATAGATCGGACAAGCGGGGGACACTGCTGTTCGATTAACAACGAGGAGAAACAACCGGCGAACTTCCCGGTGGATCGCGCGATCGAAAAAATTCGATGATCCGACGGAGAACAGCTGGAACGAGAAGTTTGCTGGGACTTGGCTGGTCGGGAACTTCTTCCGCGGGATTTCTTGAATAACATCGACACCCAATGAACGAGAATTGAAAATAGGAAATACGAGAAAGAGAGGCAAAGATGGAGATTCCGTGAGAAAACAGCCCTTCCTGATTGTCTTCCCTATACAATGTTGTTTTAACACTAGAATTATCGGGTAAGTCGAACGACCCATTTCGCTTCTCTTGTTTCACGCTGTGACAACGCACGGGTGCTTCGCGATTCATAAATTTCATTGTTAATAAGTCTGCTCTTGCAATTCATATGAATATTTGATATACAGGGTGTCCCAAAATTCCTCCGACACCCGAAAATGGGAGGTTCCTTGGGTCATTTGAAGCGACATTTTCCTTTACAAAAATGTTGTCCGTGACTTTGTTTAGGAGTTATTAACGAAAAACACGGACCAATCAGAGCGCAGCTATAGCGAATGGAATCCGACTCTGCGACAGGTCCCGCGAGGCGTGGTGTCGCCATTGGTCGACTCAGAATCAATCCGCTGTAGCCGCGCTCTAATTGGTCCGTGTTTTTCGTTGATAACTCCTAAACAAAGCCACGGACGCCATTTTTGTAAAGGAAAATGTTGCTTCAAATGACCCAAGGAAACTCCCATTTTCGGCTCCTAGGGTAGTTTTGAGACACCCTGTATATCACGGTACTTTCGGTGTTTCATGAGTTAATAGTGTCAGATTACATTTAACCCTCTGCGCACAAGGATTTTTGAAGATATTGCGAACACGAAACGAACATGTACTGATCTATTTATTATGTACGCGATTAATGTTTATAAGTTTAGTAGACTTCGTTTTGGTAGACCATTTCGTACACTTCGTTTCAAGAGTCGCGAATTTCGGTATTTTCGTGATTGAGTTTTTTAGGAGATACTTGATACGTTGTTTTCATTCTGAATTTAACTGAGTTCCGAACTCGGAGTTTTCGAGGAAGTAATTTACAGTGCCATTGAAACTTATCGAAGATATTGTCATTTCCACCACGGATAATAATCGAAGGACTTCGCGGCAATAGGAGCAAAAAGTGAACTTCAGAATTACGGTTTATAAAAATAAGATAGTAGCAGCGGTGGTCTTTTAGTAGCCGCTACTTCAATTGCGATATTATTTCAACCACTAAGTACTTCGCAATTCTCGCACTAACAACGTTCGAACGTGACTTGATACTATCCCGTGACCTTTGATTCGCACTTCTTAACTTCGTTCCATCACGTTTTTACGGGCGGTTTTTATCTGGCTATTATATAAGAACCAAACTTCGCGAAAGATAATCACGAGAAAATAGAGAGGCTTCTCGTAATCAAAGAAACCGGAGGCGAAGCGTGCGGGTCGAACGATGATAAAGATAAAAAAGATTGCCGCGAGCAGATCGTTGGGATTTAAGTGGATGCGGAATGTCTGACAGCGAGTAAAATTCCGAGCCAGGTGCAAGTAGAATCAACCGCAGCGTGCGGCCAAAAAAGGAGGCCGTAATAAAGTTCGCGCGCGTTTGAATCGCGTTGTCCTCGATATCGTGACGGACGAGATTAGAGTATCGATAAAAACGACAGCTTGGCACCGGTCGGGCATACGAATGAAGTCGAGGAAGGGACAGGATCGCTTGAAATCGAGAAGAAAATACACGTTCCCTCGAACGGAAAATCGAGCACCGGCTGCCGCATAGGCGTGCAAAACAAAAATCCCTTATTATCCAAATCATTCGTTAACGCTAAACCTACCGAGTTCCAAAAGTAACTGGAACATGCTCCTTTACAAAAATGACAAGATTAATTTGATTCAGACTTTGTGTGAAATAATGTCAAATAATTGTTATTATTTCAGTAACTGTAAAATAAAAGATCTGAAACCGGTGATTTTTACCGGTGCTGGTAGGTCTAGTGTTAAACAGATTGTATTCTTCTTGTCTTAGTTTCCAAAACGATTTTCCACTAACCAAGATTGTTTGTAGACCAAACGGAGCAAGAAAGTTGCATTTTCGTTTTGAAATTTCACAAATAGAGACGACTCTATAGACTAAGGTTGGAATCGAGTAAATAAAATATTACTATTACAATAACAGAATTGCAACAACTCGTCGCAACCTTCGCTTTAGAGTCCCCGCGGAGATTTTTCATTTTTGGTCGACCTTATCGAGCATTTCGACTGTGCAGGGTCGTCTGGCGGGATTATTCTGGGGGGTTGATCTTAGGCGTTGTTTTCTCGGCGAAGAATTCGACGGGGCGCGGAAGAGGGGTGAATCGCGGCGAACGAGATTTTAAAGGGCGGGGATGCGAAGGAAGCGGCGAAAAAGCGACGCAAAGCCAGCTAAAAACGGGAAGAAGATGAGGCAGGAAGCCCGGGGAACGCGAATTCAATCTCGAAAGAACGGATATCCCAGTTCCACGGGTGGAATTTAAAAGCTTTGAAGCTGCGGAACTGGAGGACAGAGGCGCGAAAAAAGGAACGGGAGCGAAAGAGAAACGAAAGAGCGGTGGGGAAGGGGTGGGTGGTGTGGCAGCTGTGGCGCGGGCGCCGTCCGCGAAACTTCCGCGGAAGAATCTTCCCGCGAAGTGAATTGAATTTTCCGAAGCAGGGCTATTCAAATTCTGTTCGGGGAATTTGAAAGTTTCGGCTACGAACGGCAGAGGCAAACGGAGAGAAGAAGCAGGGTAAAAGGACGCGCAAGAGCCCGGCCCGGCCCGGCTCGGCAGGCCGGCACGATATAAAGACGCGAAAGTCCGTCACGAACGATGAATAAACCGCGAGAAACAGGAAGAAAAGGAGAGAGGGGTAGAGACGACGGCGAAGAAGAAGAAGAAGTAGATTGTTCGTGGCGAAGAAGGAAGAAGCGCGTCAGGAAGGAAGGAAGGAAGGAAGGGATCCTGGAAGGCGGATTCACTGCAGGATCGCAGGTAGTAGCAGGGTACGGTAGGACGATTTCTACGTGGCCCATCCCTCCGTTCGTTTTCTTCTCTTTCCTCGAGCGGCCGTACACACCACCTCATCCTCTCTCCACCCTTCGTTGGGTTTCGTGCCGAGCGAAAGCCGAGGTAAAGCCGGAGCCGAACGAAACGAAACACGGTTCTCTCTTATTCGCTCCACCTCCTGCCTCTCTTGCGCATACACGTGCAGGCTGATACACCTACACACGCACGGACCGACACACGCTCGACTGCCACTCTTTCTCGCGGCCTCTCTCCCTCGCGCGAGAGAGAGAAATACTACTCTTACTCCGACGCTGTTTCCTCGGCGTCTCTCTCCCGCGTCCACCTTTTTCCTTCGCCGCTAACACCCTCTCTTTCCAATCCTCGAATCACCGGTGAGGCGAAGATCCCTCCGTCTCTTTCTAATTCTATCTCGTTGCTCGACCGCCTATCTCGCTCCATTCGCTCTCTCTCGGTCTCTCCTGATGGGCCCGGCTCCGCTCGCCGGTCTCTCACCCTCTGCGATCATCTCGCTCACCCTCGCGGCATCCACGCTCGTCTTTCTCCCTCTATCGCGAGCCACCCTTCGTCTCGCTCGATCCTTCGCTCGTTCTTCCTCTCTCGCTCGAACAACCTATCAACTCGGTGGGTAGACGCGAGGTCCGGACGACGATTCTCTCTCTCTCATCCCATCGACCGACCGTTCTTACACCGATATAGTCCGCGGCCTGGCGAGGCTGTGTTCGTGGACGGGAACACGGGTCGGTCTATACCGGGTGGCTACCAGAGAACCGCGTGCCGATCACCGATCCGTGCCATTAAGGGGGTGTTCCCGTTCGGAACCCTCGATTTTAGATGATTTAAGGGTTTAACTGTTTTTCGCTTGTCGGTGATCAGACGTTTCCCAGTTTTACAGATGCGCTCGGTCTCGTTTCGAGATATTGTTGCTTATCCGTACCGAATTTGTTGTTTTCGGAGTCTGAAGGGCTTCGTTTTCGCATTTTTTAAGTGAAACTACGTATCTTTACAAATCAGTACCGCTGTTCAGTGTATAACATGATCGAATAATCCTTTGAAGACTGTATTCACTGCTGCATAAAATATTGCGAAGAATACAATCTTTTCAAAATAGATATTTAATCGCGCTGTACGACCGTCTACTTTATTATACATACATTACTTTGAGTTTAGATTGTCGCTAGAATAATGGCCCAAAGAAATAAGTTTGTCGAATAGATTGTCTATAATCGCGACTGCGCAGTCTGAATAATCTATTTTATCACGTCTATTTCGTTTTACACAATATAATTTACTGCAATTTTAGGCCAATATAAACTCCAATATTTCCAATAATATGCAGAGAGTTTATCCGACGTTTCGAGATAATTCAATGCAATTTTTGTACAATCAGCCTTGTTGTTCGATAAATTCTTATATGATTTTTACAGTATATAACTTTTAATCCTGGTCACGATTAAGATTGTTTGGGTGTGGTGATTTTGTGTACCAAGATCAAGCAGCAAGACAGTTTTTAATGAAATACCACAGTTGTATACAAAAGAAATTCATCAAATTTAACATGATTCTAGTTCGTGATAAATTCGTCATTTCGATGAATTTGAACGAGGAATCATTTCGTTTTGCAGAATACTCGAAAGGTGGTTCACCGATGCACCTCGTATACGTGTGTGAATAAATGCACTCGTTCGACAATTTCCTATAAAAGCATTTTTGTAATTTCAATAATTGCGAGGTAAAAAGTTGAAAGGCAATTTGATGGTAGCTGTTACGGCGGAAAAAATGTGAACTCTGCCGTGTGATCCTCGGTTTCCGTGGATCCTCTGCGGCGTGGTCAGCTTGATCGATTTGCGAGCGAGCGCGACAAACGAATGGGGAAAATAGGAGTTTGGTTAATTGGTTTCTTCGACGGTGGAGTAATCGGCTAGACGATTATTTACGCGGATCTATAATGCACGAGCTGGATTTTTATTTATAGGGTCGCGGGGGAAACCGCGCGTTGCCCGCTTTCCAGCTCTGTTTGCGGAAGCACGATGCTCCCTTTTCTATTTTAGCATGGTTTTCTGTACCGCGGAAAGTCTGCTCGACCAACTCGGGAGAAACGAGCGGGACAATAACGCGACGGTTAGGAGAACAATAAACTGCTTTTCGGTGTAATATCTTCAGACGGACAGCCGTCGGTCCCGTCTCCGGGCCGAGATTTCGAATTACCACGTCCCTCAGTATTTCCATTTCGGATTTAAAATACCACATTCCGCGGTCACACGGCTCTGGTTACCAGCGGTAGTTGATAACACCGAACCTGTGTAATGTCGAATAGTGCGGAACCACTGATAACAGGTGTTTAGCTGGTGGCCTTCGGCGGAAACGCAAGCCGCGATCCATGGAATATTAGATTTCGCATAAATCACGTATCATAATAATGGGAGGGCAGACCCACGCGCCATGGGACGGCCATAAATTTTTAATGCATTTTCTAATTTACGCGAGCGGAATTCTGGCTGCCGGTCCCGCTAATAAATTGGAGCTCTATATAAAAATGCTAACGAGGCTCCGCGCCTGTTGTAATCCTGTAAACGGGAGTCATTCTCGTCTGCGAACCTACTGTCCCCACAATTTTTATAACTATTCCTTCCACAAAAAATACACTCAATTATCTAATCTGTATTAATATCTTTTGTTTAGACATTCATACGAAACGTTAGTCTCTCTACTTTAATGTTGCTTCTTGTCTAAGCGAGATCGTAAATAGCAAGTTTGTAAAAGTTAATTTCGAATCGATTGAACACATTAAAAAATCATCCTAAATGTATAAAAGATGAAGCTTAATCCAATATTCCTAAATCTCGAGAGGAAACAAACCTTCAAAAGCATACATTTCCTGAAGTTATAAGTACGGTTACATTCTAAATAATAATTTTGTATCTTCATAGAAACAATGAGAGGATGAAGACATCGCAAGAATTCAAAGATGTATTATATATTATTTTCAATAATATACAATTTTTAAAGGAGGGAAGATGTTTCATATAATCAGTGAAGAAAATGTTTATTTTACATCAAAATCCGCAGTGGGAACACAGGAAGAGAAAAGTAGTATTAGAACACACTTTTCGTTCATTTAAACATTTTTAATCTGCTACACAAATTCTTATCACTACATCTATTTCGTGTAATACTTTCAAAAGAAGAACGTTGCAGTTCCAAGCTTCGTGTACATTTTTTCTGTATGTTCCAAAGAAGATGCAAGGTTTCTGGGTACAGCAATGTTCGTACTCTCTAAAAAGTGGTCGGAGTTACGTACGAGAGTGAATAATAAAGGAAGGTTCGGCAATAGAAGTTCGCGATTCGAATTGCGGCGTGTAAATGAAACGTGGTGGTTGTTTCCTTGCCTAGCGGAGGCAAGCCCGCAGTTCGTTGTTCGAGATAATTGTTTCGAATTCTGGAACGCCGAAGGGTGAAGTCAGCATCGCGGGAATAACCGAGAATGCAAAATCGAGGTGCACGCGCGGCCAGCTCGGCGATGAGTTTCTACTAATCACCGTCGAGTTCTCGGCTTGGGGAAAGAGAAAAGGATTCTCGGCGTCCTGACGTTGCGGCGGACGGATCAGATGCGAAGGACTCGATACATCGCGTTGGATGACTCGGAATGTCGTCACCGCGATACGCACGTGTCTGACTCATGATAAAAGGAAAAGGATCCAGCGGGTATTGTGCAAGCATTTAATTGTTCGTCGATGCGGCTGCGGCTGCACAAGAAGATTCTACTGGCTAATTGAAACGGTCTTATTCTGCTAGCTGGCACCCGGAGGCACAATTCCCGTTCAAACTATGACCTTTTTTGACTATTGATTTTAACTTTGTTATACTTTTAGTGCGGTTAACCAACTTTTCCGGTACCCTGTTTCTCCTGAAACTGGTAAATGTACTTTCCACATCTAATTACGGTGTACACGTATTTCATTTTGTTTAAACTCTGGCATTAACCTTTGCAATCACAGAATTGTTATCATGCGTTATCAGTAGACTGCGGATATTTATGCAAAATAAAATGCGTTATCGGTAGACTGTGGATATTTATGCAAAATAAAAATTGTCTGCACTAATCGCAAGATACAGAAACTACTTATTTTTCATTCGATGTATTCATGTTTGTCATTAATGATGAGATTCCAGAGATAGGGACTCACTGCTTTTCTTCTCTTTATACATCGCGTATCCGAATGCTAACCATATCTAGAAGCCACTTATTGTTCGCTGGAAACTAGATTTCGCCATAGGTTGCTTATGTCAGGTTGTCCGATAAATTTTGATTGCAATTTTCCGAAATGCGTTTGTACAAATCTTTGCGTACCAAGCTCAATCAGAGTCTCATTTCTCATGCAAATACGATACAAATCATTTTCCAAGAATTATAACAATGGTTTTCTACCGGGCTTGAACAAATGAGGAAATGTCTTTTTAAATTCAAACAAAATATCGGGAATGAAAGGTATACCGCACGCTTTAATTAAAAATGAAAATTGCATGGAAGCATAAACTCGTAACAGCTTGAAATTGAAACTGTTAAGTAAGGAATGTTCTTATAAATAGAGTTTCACCCTAAAAATAATGTATTCCAGAGAAACAAGAAATCTTGAATCGATACAGCAGCAATTTTTGTTGTCTGTCACCTTTCTTCCTTGCGTTCTCAAAACCGTTAAACGAAACAATAATTATCAATGAGAGTAAGAGCGAGAGGGAATCTCGATCGATTCGAATCACTAAAGCGATCCTGCTACGCGAAGATCGGTCGACCAGATTAATTCGACTTCGACTTCGTCTCCTCGGTTTGCTGCGAGAAAACCCTGCGTGACTGGCACGTGCGTGAAGAATGGCGACAACGCCGGTTCCGCCAAAGGGTTTTCTGGGGCTTCGCGCGGAATGTACGACTTCGCAAATATCGCGAACGAATTATCGACGTCCGTCGCGGACCGCAAATCGGTTCGACGAACTTGAAACGTTCGATACATCGACTCGCGAGATCTTTCACGCCGAAAGTTCTTTGTGCATTCACTGGCAAACTGCACACGTTTATGCAAACATAGGCAATTATGATTTATGACTTGACAGCGAATTTTATGCATTTATGACACAAAAGGGTGGGAGTAATTTAAAACAGTAAAAACATTGGAACAACTCTAACATACAGTTGTATTATTTTAAGGCTGTTAAACGCATTAAGAAAGAAAATACATTATCATTTCACTCCAGTTTGTTGCACAGATCTATTTATGATTGCTGGAAAGAAAACAGACATTTCATTCTGTTAAAAGTTTCATCAGGCTTCAAACAAAATAGAAATGTTCTTTTCAACTTGCACGGCAGAGTATGCGACCAGGTGATCTTTTTATTTTCTTCTGTGGTATGAATTAGTATCGATGTTGTTTAACGAACTGATGATTATTGGTACATTGTTATGTTATTAGCGGATCTCTATGCAAAATTCTTGTTTCTTGCAGTATTCTTGTTTCTTTCTTTCTTTAACGATCGTAATAAGTTCAAAATAATATGTCGATATTACTAAATAATATTTCCAGCATTTTAAATTGCATCAATTCTCATGAATGCATAGAGATTAGATTTTCATTATAACATGTACTTGAACGAACGGGTGCGTTAAAAAATGTACGCTTTTAATAATTCTGAAAAGAAATCGGCGACAAGTTATTCCGACCAGTCCGCGAGCGTTGAATTTTCATGCGAACGCACACAAGCTGCGATATTTATTTGTCTCAGCAGCACAATCCAATTTAGAGATAATTTTCATCCACCCAGTAGATGACTTTTTTGAAATGCTCCTCCTACTCCATTTTCGTCGAGTTATCGCGTCCGCGTTATCACGCGATGCGCCTCTCGGTCTGCTTCTGAATTATCGCCAATCGTACGGCGGGAAAATATGAAATTTCGTGCAACCGTAGCAATTTTTCCAGCCGCCCTCTACCCCTTCGGCCCCTCCCCTACGCCACCGTCGCTCGATTTCGATTTGCGAACAAAATGCACTCAACAGCCGGCGGCGCGATTGAAAAAGCGCGGCGAGTGAATACGGTTAAAGCAACGATAATAGTCCGCGATACAGAAAATTTTTCATCTGTGACCGCGATGTACATCGAAACGACTTTACAACATTTTGTAACACCCTATCCCTCTCTCTTTCTCCCCTCTCCCTCTTCCGCCTACCCCGACCGTGCGTTTCATCCCCTTGAAAAATGTATCAACGCCCAGCGATAAACTATCAATTTTAACGGCTTTACAAATTCGGCCTGGAAATATTTTTCCGGTCCCTATTTGAGCATCTAAAGCGAATTTCCACCGGCGGATACGCTGTTTCGCAAAAAAAAATTACGTTTTCACGAGCCAGTCGGACGGGAAATTTCATTCGAAATCTCGTTTGAAAGAAACGCAGCGCGGCCGCTGTCGCGCGGAACCACCCGGAGGTTTCCGGACTGCGCTTTCAAGGCAATTGGAAACGTCACAATGTCCCACATTTAAACTGCGCCCGATAGTCTCTCGAAATTTTGATCGTTCGAACAGTCTGGCCCCGTGGAAACGGAAGCTCGACGATATCCTGCTGAACAACCTGCAACTGCTGTCTTCACGGTAGCCAGTTCGTGTCGCTCCGAAAGAAGCTTCGCGAAAAACCGTGCCTCCTAATTTCTCGGACGTTCTTAATTCGCATTACCAGCGAATGAAACGCGTGTCCGGCGTTCGGATCGGTTCACGAATCGACGCGGTTCTTCTTCGCGGTGCGATCGCGTGATCGTGATGTAAAAAAATGTGCGGGTTTCAAGATCACCCGGTATGTGCGGTGGCACATACAGCCCCGCGGTAGACGAAGCTTTGGGTCGCCGCTAGCTGCAGGCGTCCGGACCTCGCGTCTACCCTCTCATTTACCATTTGGTACCTATAGATAGGTACCTATATATACGTGCAGGTACCTAATGTACGTGCACGCAGACAGAGGTGCGAGCTGGGCGACGAAGACGAGCGTACGGAGCCACTAACATGAAACACGTAGGTATACACGCGGCGAGCGAAACGCACACGTACACGACCGACGGCAGAGGACACACGGAAAATAAGTGAGGGAAAGGGAATGAGAAAAACGGAGAAACAGAAAGAAAGAAAGAGAGAGAGAGAGGGAAGGAGAACGGTGGTGAACGGGCCGAGAGTGCAGGACTCGCGTTCGTGTCTCGTTCTTTCGCGTTCCCTTCGCGGCCGTGTCCCTTTTTCTCTGTTTTCTCCCTCTGTTCATCGCGCCGGGTGCCTAGGTGGCTCCGTGTACTTATTTTTCTACATAACAGGCTCGCGGGAGATAGAGAGGAAGAGAGGAGAGGGAGGCAAAAGAGAAACTTGTGTACGCGTACGTGCGCGTTCTGTCCGTTGCATCCGTATTTACGGTCTAGCGTTACCGCCGCGTCGTGATGCGAGCAGAGCAAGCGAGAAAGAGGTCTACGTAGCTGCGGGACCGTCTTCGTTTCACCGAGTGACATGTGTGCATACACGCGAGCCGATATTGCTCCTCGTGTGTACAGAGGTAAGAGAGGAAGAGAGAGAGAGAGAGTGGTAGTAACAGCTCCTCGTAGTTTTGCACACAAGCATAGAATCGCTCATTCGCTCGCTAGCTAGCTAGCTCGCTTGCTTACTAGCTCGCCTGCTCGCTCGTTCCCCTCGCGTGTCTTCGACAGAAAAGGCTGAGTCGAGAGGAAAGGTTGGAGGTGTCGGCATTGACGCAGGGGATCGGGGCCGAAGCGGAGGCGGGAACGCAGCGAGCATCTCGGAACGACGGAAGCTACCAGAGAAAGAGAGAGAGTTAGTACTGCCCGAAGGGGTATTTTTTTTTTGGCAACTCGAAAAAGGAGGGACGAAGAGATAGACGCGAGATGGGAGTCGTAGCCACCAGGGAGAGAAGGAGAGAAGGGGTGGGCCAGCTAGGGGGAGGACAGAGGCGGTGATGAAGAGGGTGAAGGTGGAATAGGGAGGTTTCGGAGGGCGCATCGCTCCTCTCTCTAGGCGAAATTGATCAACGTCCTCGGGAAACCGATTAACCGAGGCAGACGTCTGCTATGAATTTTATAAATATATTTTCTTTTGAGCCACGGTGCTCGCTCGCTCGCTCGCTCGTTCGTTCGTTCGTTCGTTCGTTGGGTCGTTCGTTCTGGCGTTCTCTCGAACGCTACGAGCTCCTGTCGCACCCGACTTTTTCGACGATTTTCTGTTGATGAGATTGCATGCGCCGCGGTTTTCGCTACGTATTGGGGTGGAACACGTACTGGCTGACCGCACGGAGATAGTTCCACCGCTGCTGTTTGTGTGCACTTTGCTACCTTTCACCACACTTGCGCTACCTTTCTCTTCGTACTCTATATATGCAGATGAAATATAGGTAGAAATTTTCGGAATTGATGGAACCCGCCGGAGGAAATAGCGGCGTTCGAATATAGACGCAGCCTGGACCTAATAATTTTAGAACTCTTCATTTGATTGCTCGCGTCCGCGGATTTACATTTTTATGGACGGGTTTGGAGGTACCGATGTTCGACGAAATTCGATATCCTTTATTAGTGCGATCACCGTGCAAAATATAGAATGCGTTTGCTTTAATTCGATCAATGTTGTATTGTGTTCACTCATTGGGTTCCTGATTCCGTAAATTCGCATTGTGATACGTGTAACGCGGAGTAATTGTTGCGTGAAAACTGTTTCGTTCCTTTCACTGATTAATATCAACCCTGAAAACAGGACGAAAAACCATCCATATTTTTATAATTTAATCCGCTGGTTCCTTAACGCTAGAAATACTGGACGCTAAATGCAATGAATTTAAGCAAAAATACTAAAAACTTGATACTTATACGCTTTGTTTAAATTTTAACAGAACAAAACGTTTAACAGACCTTCCATATTATCGTTAGAATGTTAAACAATGCGAACGATAAAGTCAGTATTTTTTAGTTTGCACTTTCGCAAAGTAATCCCCGAAGCCGCGAATTTACGTAAATATTACGAGGCCGGTAATAATATGATAATTTATGTGACCGAATATCGAGTATATCTGATACAAACGTGTTGAAACCGATGAAACTAATGTCAGGGCTCTCACATAAAATTCTCATTACGGCGTTGTTTTATAAGCTTGCGATGGAGAGGCGTGAATGTAGGGAAGAAATAAAATGGCGGAATGCTGGATGTGCTAGGTACCGTTTAGCCCTTTGTCTATTTTAATTAATCTCCGTTCACCTTCGGGGATGCATTCGAATCTACGATCGCTCGTTCCAGATACAACCACTTTCCGATTTATGTTATTACAAAATTATGTAACCGGCACGAGCGGTTTAATCGAACGCGCCTTTTGGCTGGCGAAATAACTCAGCCGGCGCGTCGCGTTGCATCGGTGACCGGCGCGGCGCGGCGCGGCGGCGGGCCTTTATCTGAAAATTGAAAAAGAGTTTCAAAAACACGGCTAACCGTCCTTCACCCGTAATTACACAGCGCGTCGCCGAGGAAGATGTTACCGGTGAAGTATCGTTAGATGCGACAATGAATCATTATCGACGCGGTAATTAATCATAATCCACGGCCTGCAATTAATGTCCCTTATGCTCGCAAGCTGTAATTATGATCTCCGCTCGAAAATACCGGATTTTCTTTCGTCCATTAGCCGTTATTTTTTCCGAGGACCGTGGACAAAATGGGGGAAAGAGTATACAACAAAGACAAAAATCAACGAAAAAGCTGTCTACGGTAGGAGGGTATGAACCAGACAGCCTTCGTTTGAAATGTCATGAAATAATATCGAAAACTCGTTGGCCGTAAAATAATCACGATCTCCGCGGCGAGCAACATGGCCGGCCAACAATTTTCTAAATAATAACGAACGGACAGAAAAAAAAGAACAAGTTCCCGGCTCATTTGAGTTTAAAAGAGCGCACCGACCGTGCCCGACCACAAACTGTTTCGCGAAAATCACGTTGCGTGCATTTCCATTCCGTTCCGTTCCGTCCTCAAAGACACGCTTTAATTATCTCGGCATGAACATCGTGAGAAAATTGTTTTCAGCCAGCAACGGAGAGAAAATATCGTGACTTTTTGCTTTTCTCCGTTTCTCCGTTTCTCTTTCCGCCTCTCCCACTCCCCCTCTTTATCCTTGTTTTAGGTCCGACGAACAAGAGATCGAAGCGCTAATCTGTTTTAATCGCTCGGAACCAACGGACTCTTCTTTTTCGTCGAGAAATCAACGAATTCAAACGAACTCGGCAACAAGCCCGACTTTAAGTTCGTCGATATTTGCGCGCTCTCATGGTTTTTGAAATCTGAAATCGGATCTACGAGACCGCTACAGATACTAAGAAATCTAGGACTCGATATCTAAAATTTTCTACGACCTTCGACACCAGCGCAGTCGTACTTCTAACGCGTATTTTTACGACCCAGCGTAAATAAATTTATAATTACCTCAGGAAATTGAGAACTCTAAAAATTTTGCTATTTCTCAGCAAGAACAACTGACATTGATAACGATACGTGACGTAGTTTGAAAATTGAACTTCCTGCCAACTTCTATTTTATTCAGTTCAAATAAAATGAAAATAAATGTGCAATATAAGGATATTAACATTGAATGTGGAACCACAATTAAATTAACGCGTATGCCGTAGCATCCTTGAGGAGATTGAGCAAAAAGTGCTACGTGTCAACGTCTATTTTTATAATTGGATAAAAATCCAATACTATTCAACATAGTAATCAATCTTGCACTGACAATTTACACAATTTCGTACTTTCATAATTGCACAAGTTGGTGACTGTGCGACCACGAATGTACTCGTGACCGGTCAATAACGTATTGACACAGGACAGTGGAAATGAAGAAACGAAGGTATCGATAATGGATTTCTTCTGCAGTGACAAAGGTTTTTGAAACAGGACGGTAAACGTTCCGAAAGAACCAGGTAAACAATAAGAATATATTAGGTTGGAGGGAAGATCTTTTTTAAACAAAAAGATAATTTTGCTTGCAAATCAAAAACACAAATTTAGAATAATATTGGACATATATTTTTATAAATTGATTCAAATGTTTTCTTTAAAATACATCAGACCCTTCCCGCCAACCTAATAGAAACTTCAAACATTTCAGAAAGCGGTAAAGATGTTTCCGATTTGATATAAAATTCACTCAGAGAGAAAAATACATGCAAGTTTCGGTGAATAATACGTAGGAGTCACGAGAAGTTGCCGACGACGTTACTAACATAAACTGTAAAATTGCATAACTTGTAAGATTTTTGCAATGCTTAAGTCCGCGTGAAGACTACGAAAAACTTGACGATGTTTCTGTTCTTGTTTCCGCTTACACACTACTGCGAAGGGGATGCACGATCAACGTTCAAGGCCGACGCGAAACTTCGCGATAACGAAGGGAATAAATTTTCGGCGGGCTCGGCGCACGCGAAGTTTCCCTACGAAGATTTATCGTCTTGCTTCGGTCTCGGGCAACGATTCGGGCAACTTCCGAACGAAACTGCTTGGTCGGTCACGTTGCGTGAACGAAAAAAGCCAGAAAACGAAGGAAATCCCATATCGCGTTTCTTCCGAAATCAAGCGTCGAAATCGGTATTGCGAGGCAACCGGGGCAGCCGACGGTTTTCGCTTTGTTTTCTATTAATTTCGTCGGATTCGTCGGGCGCATTCAATTATCGGGCCGATAACGCGATTAAAATTTGCTGCCACTGTGACACCGTAAAATACTAATTATAATACATTATTTTATTTAACGGTTATTTAATACCGCGCGCGCAATAATCGCGACTCACCGCACCCGCTCGCATTTCCCCGGAGCTTCATAGAGCGTATAATGAACTCTCACTGGGCAGAAACACGAGACGCACAAGAATTTACATAATACCGATGTTTACTTCGGTTTCATCGAGAATAATTTAATCAATTTAGCCTCCCTCCACCCGGCGACCGATCCTACATCGCCAATAAGAAAGAATTAAGTTGATGTATCAATAATGGTCGACGTCGTACAGGACCCGTTTCGAGTCTTGAACTCGTTACCGCGGACCAGTAAGTTGGGCTTAAAAATGATCGAAATTACTGGTATACGAAATTTCATTTTAAACATTCGCCGATCCGCTGGGCCCCGTGTAATTTGCATTTTAATTCTGTTTCGTGAGTTTATGCTTGATTGCCAGCCGTGTTCGACGTCCGGTTTCTCGGAAATGTTCGGCGAGAGGTTTGAAACGACTACGACGCGACGGACGGGGAGAGTCGTGGGTCCGAAACGAACGGTATCAGAACCCCGGAAGCGTTGAAAACGGGGGTGTGAAACGCATCGCGTTAGATTCGAACGCGACTAATCTGCCCGGCGCACGACGCGCGGCGACAGAGAATTTTCCCCGATGATTAAGCGCTTGTCAGACATATGCCGTCTCCATTGGCTCCCTTCGTAGGCAGCCACGTGGTTCGGCCCGCGTTTCCATGAAACACAGTCCTGCCCCTCGAACGCGACGCGCACCCGCCGTAGCCCCGGCTAATTTGTCGGCAAGTAACTTCAGCCCGGTCCTTTAAAGCATCCATTCCTCTTTTTTTTACACGGCTTTTTTTCCTCAGCCACGTTTTTTGTGGTAGCGTCAAGCCGGAACGCGCGTAATTTCCGCGTAAAGTGGTCTTCATAATTACCGGTGCTACAGAAATCTCCGCGAGCACACGATCCCGCCGACGGAGAGTGAAATTTTCCGTCACGAGCTCGTCGCCACTTCTTTCTTGACTATTTAGCACGATCGACGCAGTTTTTATTACGAGATTTTATAGGAACATTCCTCGTGTTCGTTTTAAAGTTGTACTTACTTAATGACAACAGCAAAGTTGGTACAATTTTGTGGATAATTACAAAGTCATTTTCTCCAGATTTCATTACAAAATTTATGAAATTTTGTAAAAACTACCCTTATGTTTGTTCGGAATTGGTCGTACGTTTCTACTAAGAAACAGTTGTTACAAATTTTGTGGATAATTACAAAGTTATTTTCTCCAGATTTCATTACAAAATTTATGAAATTTTGTAAAAACTATCCTTATGTTTGTTCGAAATTTGTCGTACGTTTCTACCAAGGAACAGTTGGTACAAATTTTGTGGACAATTACAAAGTCATTTTCTCCAGTTTTAATTACAAAATTTATGAAATTTTATAAAAACTATCCTTATGTTTGTTTGAAATTTGTCGTACGTTTCTACCAAGGAACAGTTGTTACAAATTTTGTGGATAATTACAAATTCATTTAATCCACTGACTTTATTATAGTCCATCTTACCTATCGCCGCAAATGAGATGATACTATGATATAAACATTTTTTAAATTACTATCTTATTTCACGGCTCCGTATAAAAAAAAATTGTATAGAGAATTTCAAGCAGAATTGATGAAACTCCTCGCTGCCTGGAAGCCCCGAATAACACAAAATTCCTTAGGAGCTTCGGTACAGTGGATTCCATGGAGATATAAGAGTCGGACAAACAATTTTCCAATTTCCCTTCCAAATCCCGCTAATCATTTCCTCTGATACTTTCCGGATTCGGAAAGTTTTCCAGAGGAGCGTGCGGACGGCGAAAAAGGTGACCGATGTCTATCCAGAAATCCAGAAGACAGTTCGCTCGAACTCTTACGGCATTCTTCCAGCGTCGAGAAGACAAGTTAGGGGTCGAGGACAAAAAAGAATTGCGTCGGGAGAAGAAGAAATGGTGGAGGGAGGAGCACGGTGGTGGACTCGGCAAAGAGGAAAAGGAGAAAGAGAGGAGGAAGCGAGGAGGAAGAAGAAGAAGAAGAAGAAGACGGGCGTGTGGCGTGCGTTCGTCGTACGGGACGTGTTATTAGCCGGCACCCTCTTTCACGTTGCCCCATTCCTGCTCGAGCACCGCTCGTCTCGTCTCCTTTTTTCTCTGATTTCCTATGCGGGGGCTAGAAACGCGTTTAATTAACATAGCTGGCGTGGCTGCATCCCTCTTCTCCTGGGTGTCGAGCAGCCAGTCAGCTTTCACGGGCCATCGCACGCACGATACACATATTACAAACTATATTTCTCTTCCTCTTCCTCCCACGACTGCTCTCGGCCACTGTCTCCGTTCCACGGCCCGGATGTACCGAGTGGGTGTGATTTAAATGTTAACACGAAATTCCGAGATCGATGGCCCACTGAAATATACGATTCGGCTCCTCCTTGTCGGATCGTTAGGGATACATCGAGGACACCGGCTTACAGTTGCGTGTGCTACTGACTTTTGCTCTACAAATCAGCCGACCGTAATTCGATTCTAGATGTTCTTGCACGTATAATTTCTTTTCTTAACTTCATTTATGAATTTTTTAAAATTCATTTTTCAAGCCACTTCTTGCGGAACATTCGTTCTTCGTCATTCGATCGCCAGGATTTGGATAATTAAACAATGATTTTTATATTCCGTGTCAAAATAGATATTTACCTTTCTTCACTTAATGACGTCAGCGAATTACGAATAATATAATCATATTTTGAAAATCGCCTATTATTTCCACATACGCATGTTCGTCATAAATGCATAAAATTCGCATTCTACTTATGCAGTTGCCAATATAGAGGTTGAGAATAATCATTTTATAATTTCCACGGGGCCAGCTTTTAATAGTTTATCTTCTTTGCGGAAAGCTGAAGAGCATATTTCACGAGAAATCATCCCTAGTGTTAATTGCTCGAATAATTACAGAACAAGCCGAGCACGGTGCTGTAAAATCGTCAAAACCATGAAACTTTGCGAGTAGATCTACAACGTTTATTTAACTGGGAAACTTTTTGTTAAATGTTTGTGTAGCAGATAAAAAAGAACTGATATTTACATGCTAGCGCTTAAAATCACGCTGTGCGCACATGCATACATGTAGTTATACGTGGAGGGCGAGTGGATGACGCGACTGCGCGCGGAGTAGCATGTGGCGAATATAATGCACGTCTACCACGGAAATGCTCTTTTTGACGGATCGCCCGACTAATTTGGTCGTTGTCACCCGGTATGCCCGAGGATTAATGGCGACCACCTAGCCTACCCCTCTGCGGATTCCTTGGAAAATTCTTTCGCGACCCAACGCGCACAAACGGCGAACCCCTTAATTAACAGTTCCGAATGGGAACAATAATATACTGCCAACGTTCGCTACCCTCGATTTGTCCTCCAGACTTCTGACTACTCGTGTGCGAAACAAACAGATCTATTCTGATCTATTTCACGGATTCAAGTTAACGTCGCAAACTTTGCGTTATTTTGAAAACATACATCTTAAGTTAACGACCAATCATGATAAATTAACATTCAGTTACCACGTTCATTGTTAAATGTAGCGCCTTGTACAGGGTCTCATTTTTGAAGATTCCAGTGCAATTATTTCCCTAAATAAAGTTCATTTTTTAAAAATGTGTTTATGATTCCATTCCAAGACTCCGGGTCGTTTCATTGATTTATAATAATTTATAATAAGTTGATCTTTGAAGGTCATTCAAGTTCATTCATTGGAATGCATTGGTTCTTGCGAATTGTAGTGTTTGATCGAGTAATCTTCGAAAATGTAATTTATAATCTGGTAATTGTCAATTCTTTTTATTGACAGTGTTATTAGTTTGAATTAAAAACAGTGTTAATATTATAAGTGTATTATAAATAGACTTCCACGAGAAAAACTTTCAAACACTGTCACCACGCGCCATTTACCGCCAATCTATTGTCAACCCTGTTGCGCCATCTAGAGGACTGTAAAGAAACTGTTGCATGTTACCGGCTGGGAAGAACATCTACCGGGAATTTCGAATGTATAAATTAACTACTGGACAGTAACAGTAAAATGGAAAAGAAGAAATCATAAATTAGCAAAGATCTGAATAGTAAAATTTTTGGGAAGTCAATGGAAACAGCACGTTAAACGCGAATAATTTATTTCTGAAGTCGGTAATACAATTACAAGTGGTCTCATTTAAAAAAAACTGGTGACGTTAATTAAATAAAGTTTGCAAACATGAAAGTGAAAGTAATAGCATTAAAACAAGTACGATAATTGATATGGAAACGACTAGAATAACGAAGTACCCAATAAATTCAGTCGAAGACGAACATAGCATGTATCCATAGCATGCTTGTCTCTGGCACACAATTCCTTAACCATACGCTTAACACATTACAATAATAAATTGTATGAATTAATCTGGAACGGCATCTGTATCACATTCGATTAGATGGTCTAGGGTGTAGTACCTATTTTGATTGGATCGTATTATTTGCTTCAACCTGACTTTCTGTTTATATTTCGATGCGGCTACCACGTATCGACAAATTTCCTTGGAATGCACGCTACAATAGAAACTACTTCTGGCCAAAGTGCTGTTCAAACGTTGAAATACAAATTGCTATTTAGCTTGGCACAGTGTAAACGAGCATTGTAAATTTTTCAATACTAGTACACTGCTTAATTCAAGGAACTTGGATAGGATTTCATTCGGGACTGATTGATGGCCGCAGACAGTTTGTGTTCTTCTTGCAGAGCCGAGTCCATCATCACGTTTTGATAGGTACGACTGATCCGGTCCTTGTCGCGGATAGCCAGATCCTGCCATTCCTTTTCAAGATTGTTCATCATCGTCTCTCGCTGCAGCCGAGCATCCTTGATCACGGACCTATCGTCTTCGTGCACCCACTTCTTCCACATGTCCTTCGCGTCCTGACTACAAACATTATAAATAAATTATTCTAACCACTTTAATACGGAACAAACAGATTTGAATACAGCGTCAAAATTGAAGGATAAGGAATAATATAATTCGGTAATAATTTTCAGAATGGATGGTTCTTGTCCCTCGAACTCTGACCTGTTAAGGTGGGGTCTCCTTTGCGCGTCTGGACGCAGCGTTTTCCTATCGTGCGATTTGGTATGTCTTTCCTTGTTTTCCACTTGCGAAGAAAATAAAGGAGATCCCACCTTTACACCTTACAAATCGCACAGATGTGGATATGACTACACGAAATTTGACGAGCTCCCAAATTTTATAGGATCGGAGGGTTGAACCGATAATTAATCAATTCAAGTAATCAGCACGTTGTTAGCCATCAACATAAATCGTATTGAGCTGAACTTGCTCTCTATCTCTTCAATGTTTAGGCAAACGTTATAAACGCTAAGTGTAATCGAACTTGTAAGACAAGTTATAATGAAAGATCAATTTTCGCGAATACGTCGAAGGCTGATCCAATTGCGGATCGTCATCCTACTTGAGATCAGTCAAGGAACGAATGTAGGGCGTATAGAATGACGAACGTCTTGGCAAGCATTTACGAAATGCGCGTAGCGAGTAGCGTGTATCGTGAGGCGTGAATGACTCACGGTGTACGGTTGCAACATCAACGGACTTCGACTAATTTGAGAAGCAGGAGGTGCCATTCGTCGTCCTAGACCCTTACCATCGCTCACGGTCACGTGCCACAATTGCAACAAATCAAATCGCTGATTCGACATCGAAAAGAACCAACAACATAGCTGATGACTGATATCTATCGACTTGATTGAGTCATATTTAATATTATATCACGATCTAAATATTTTTGTACAGTATCCAGATCCCGTTGCTGACATGATCGAACGTGGCAGAATGTTCTCAGAAAGGAAGTAAGATACTTCACTGGTGAACACTGGTAAGCGATCTGATCAATATTACTGGCAATAGTGTCAATTACACGGCTGCTGCACACGAAATAACTGATCTCACTGATAGGCAGTAATTGTAACGAAAATGATCCCTGATTGCGAAAACTGAAAGACAAATTTCGAGTGCAACAACTTAATACAATAATATCTTGATACATGTGAATACTTCGGGACCGAAATGTTACTTACATCGTGCATGAACGTGCATTGCCCCCCGAAGAGCACACATCTCTTTCACATGCATAAAGACATTATCGTAGCATCATCAGAGTTCCAGTTTACCTGTACATCGTCGAGTCGCTGCAGACACTCTCGCGCTCAGCCAGTTCCTCTTCCCTCTTCCTAATATTAAGCAATGCCATCTTCCTCACGTCTTCATCCAAGTCTAAATTATCAATATTGTAAAGCTGCTTTTCGCGAATCAATTCCAGTCTGTTCCTCATGTCTCGAAGCCTCAGGGCCTCGTCCCAGCTCTGCTTGTTGCAAGCGTGCTGCTCCCGTCTCGAGAGGTCCTCGATCTTGGTCTTTAATTCGTTGTGAGTTAAGTAGAGGAACATCTGCTTCGAGAGGTTCTTGTCGCCGGGGTCCATTCGCAGCCAAGGCATGCTTTTCTCGACCTCGAATTGTCGGTTGTCCATTCTCTTCCCATCTTCTCTGCCTTGATCCTCTTTCTTGTTATATTTGTCTGTACTTTCTTTTTCGCGACGTATTGAACCTTCCGAAGATGTTTCTTCCGTTTGACCGTTGTCCTCGTTGGGTCTCACAAGTGGAGACCCAACTGTCTCCAAAATGTTTGATTGATTATGATTACCTTCCCGGAAATCTGGCATGTCTCTCGAGGTGACTATGCCATCCTCCGTTGCATTTAGAGAACGATTTCCGGCCACTCTGCCATCTTCCCGATAGCTATTCAATTTATTTTCTTTATTGTCTACATCTACAAGACCCTCGCCTCCTCCATCGGGAAGATCAGCAGACATGGAAGTCACAGAGCTCTTGCCTGGAACGTATTCCTCCGGATCGTCGATCCTCACATTCGTGTTCTCCAAAGTCTTATGGGAATATCGAGCTGAAAATTTTCGATTAGGATATACGGGACTGTCGTCAACTCTGGAAACTTTACTCTCGTTCTCGCTCATTTTGGCGTTCCTGCGATAAGAATTATCACCGATCTGAACGAAGTTCGTCGAATCTCTGCAAACGCGAGTGTACCCGAGATTCGTGTCTCTCAGAGTGCTGCAACGAGAACCGGACGAATTTGTGGGGCAAACAAAGTAAGACTGGTATCTTCGACAGGTTCTAGGCAAATAGAGACTCTGTTCCGCTCGTTTCTCTTTCAATTTTTGCGCCAAGGCTTCCAACGAATGCTCATCGGGTCTCGATTGCAACCTCTTCCGTTCTTCCAGCTCTCTTTTGTACGTTTCGTCCTCCTCTTTGAACAAACGTCTCAATTTATTTCTTCTGCACAAAAGTCGCTCGGTTTTCCTCGCTTTCTCGAGTTCACCTTTCGGGTCTACGGGCCTGTAATTCCACGAGTCGTAGTGTCTGGCGATTCTACACTCTCGTTCGAAGTATCTCGCGGTCTGCTGATAATAGTTGTACTTCTGGAATGCCTCGTTGTGTTTCTGCGCGGCCAATTGGTACTGCTTCTCGCGATATCGTCCTACCCTTTAACAGAACAAGTCTCGTTGGTCTCGGGAAAATGCATGAATCATATTAAAGCTAATAACTTTGCGAATGCTGATAACTATACTGTGGATTCTATGGAGTTGTAAGAAAAATTGGTAGGAGAGATCGAAGACAGAAGAAAGATTAAACGAATTAGAAGATATCGATACGAAATTTTCAATCTTTTCAAATTGTTGAAGAAAGAAACGAATTTCTAAGCGACTCCTGTGCCTTTCAGCAGTGGTATAAATATTTGTAAGGAATTTTGCGTTCGAGCTTCATCTTTGTTTTCAAAAGGAAAAACACTTTGTATTTGAATCTTATTAATTTATGCATTGGAAGAAAGAACAACTTGACAAAGTTTCTTCTAATAGAGAGTATCAAGATGCTAAGACATTCTTCGTCGCTGACGTAATATTACGTCTCCGAATGAAATAACCGGACAGCATTGACGTACTAGTACGTCTTTTTATAATCTGTAGTCTTAAAATTTATAGTGTCCATCATTTACAAATTGTACTTCCTCAAAATCACCGTTATAGTACCGACGAGAACATTCCGGTATACATCTTCGAAAGAGAGACCAAGTACTGGCCGCGAAGGCGGTACCGAAGAGATTCGCAGAATCGATCTTCAGTCGACGACCCTGAAGATCGATCGACCTTCGTGTCGATCGGCACCCGGTGCATCGTAAACAGACGTGGGGTACGTGGTAGGATCAAGAGAAGAGGCGTTTCAACCGAGAGAGTCACCGAAAGCATCCTAGAAGAAGAGGACTGTCTTCTATTTCGAGCTTGCGTCTTTCTGTGACGTCACGTCGACGAAAATATCGCGCGGTTAGGGAGGTGCAGTCGTGGCCCTGATGTGTGGTCCAGGTCTCAATCTTTCCCAGACTCCCAAAAATTCTCAGCCGCTGCGCTCTCCGAGATTTTCTGCTGGCGATCGGCAGACGTTCGCGAGCCACCGATAACCTATCCTCCCCTTGATTCACCGGTAAATTGTTGCTTGCGTATGACGGGATCAGTGAACCGCGAGAAAGATCCGGAAGATTTCCCCGATCGCGAAACACGTCTCGAGATAAGTGGGTCGTAATTCTCCCACGTAAAACCACGATCCCCACTTTGCCGTCCTCGACGTCCAGGAGTCCGTCAGTGGCGCATCGGACACGTCCTACAGAGGATCCTCGACGTCCACCGCAGCTCTCGCGATCCTCGAGAGCTGAAACCCCGAGTGTCGACAGGTGGACCAATCGGGAACGAAAGGCGAACGTGATCGGAAGAACCCTGTGACAGACTAAAGAAGAATGCCCGGCGCCGGTGGTCAACCACCGCAAAGGACCACCTTCAGACCGCCATGGGTCAAGGATGGTCCCAACCCTCTGCCCATGCCGACTGCACCCTGGACCCTCAACTCCAGGAGAGACTCGAAAACCAAAGCCGACGAACCACCGCCGTTCGCGCAAGTCACCCTCAAAGTGAGTCTCGATTTTCTTATCGTTCTACGATCTCTATCTCATTGTAACTACAAATCGGCTACAGTTCAGATTCCCATAAAAACGTAATAAATCTGTTTACGCCATTCTTGGTCTGCAAAGAAGAATGCAAGGTTCGATATTCATTATTGTGGTATTAGACAATGCTGGACATATATAGACATTAAAACAGCATCATCTGACCTCGCATCCGCTCATTCTACTAGAAACACGAACGACCGGAAGATCGCCACCGTCTTCTGCACTCTTTTTCCATTCAGATATTAGGTTTCAAAGTCACCGGACTTGGGCTATTAATAGTCCGCGTGGGTGTCAAGTGGCAAGTTTGCGTTATAAACATTTTGACGGCTGAAAATTTACAAGGGTGGTGCATCGCAACCGCTTGCATCCAATCGTATTTAAAAAATATTATAATGTACTGGATCGTGAGATAATATACTCGACTGTATCGTCCACTCTGTTTATAATTACGGCTCGTTTACTTGGAATACATTCTTTTCGAAGATGAATTCACGAAAATTCAATTACTCTGTTTATCTGTACTATTTTTTATCGTCGAATACGAATCCCAAAACGCATATTTTTTTCCCGATCCATCAAGAGAAAACGCGAAAAACGTGGATGCCCGTTGTTTCGTGATGACACGTGGCCAAGCCGTAGACATTAACGTCATACTATTGTTTACAACTGTCGTGGCTACTTAGATCATCGACGAGTCCGATCGGATTTCGGCGTTGATATGCAACGTTCACCGAAATCACTGTACCGTGGAGATCACGGTTGAAAGTTTTCCAACATACGCGCGAATCATGAGAAATCCAAAAATATCGATTTATTCATTTCCCAGACGTTCGCGGGTCACATATCCGCAAATGCTAAATGTTATTACCATAAGGCTAGTCATCGTCTTTTTCATTCGAATAGGTAAAAATGTACATTTTTAATCACGGGATTAATTCGAACGATCGGAATTAAGTGACGTAGCGAGAGCTTGACGGGGGGAAATGTTTGAATGTTATGAATTGAAATTGACGGTGATTCATACGCGAATTCCGTGCATCAAAGAGCCTAATCAATTCCCTTTCACGATACGAGATAGATCGGAGAGAAGGCTAGCCCCACGGGTTCTCGCGTATAAGCCTCTGGGTCATGATTATTTAAAGAACACGCGTTTCTATTTCAAATGTCTTGCCAGCTACGTCTTCCGCCAGTTTCTTAACGAGTTTATATCACGCTTTCGCGCAAATGTCTCGATCAGTTAAGGAAATTTCTGGAATTTTACTATGAATGGATCTTTTCTTTCATCGACCACTGTCGATGGACTCGGCTCGCCGCAATTCTCATTCATACAATGCTGAACTGGTAGATGCGATAAACAAGAGATTCTTTTCCAGGGAAAATACATCACGATCAAGATCACGATTGAATCCTCTAGCGCAGAAACGAACAGAGCAGGAAACGCGATTCGGATTATTTAAAGACGACCGAACAAACTTCGATACTTGCCAAGAGAATTTTCGAGACTTTCTTTCTTTAGGATAGAAGAGCGGTGAATGAGGGTGGGCGCGTTTTCTTCTATTTTTTCGGTACAACTACCTCTCACGTTTTATCGGGAGCTTTCTTTTTGTTCTAAATCGTCGAGACTAGCGAATCACGGGTTGATGGGAGATAGAAGACGGAAGCAAGTGTTCCGCCGTGAATAATAGGCCGGTTGTGTTCAGCAAATTAAGTACGCAATGACTAACAACTGGCGTGTAAATGTTGCTGGTACAGAAGAATAGAATAGCTAGGTCCATCGGCGTCGATAGGTTCAACAAAGCAAGAAGCAATTACTAAACGAACATAATAAATAACATTTCCAATATTGCTCCTACTGCTATTCAAGTTTAAGTAATTGTAAGCTAAATAAAATCAAGCAAACTATTGATATTGGGTGTCGTTTTCAAACCTCCAAAAAGAAAATCTGGACACTTCGCTTAAAGTGTAAACGATCAATAAAATATGAAATATTGTAGCGAGCGTCGCAAAATATTATGTTTAAGCAAAAGTATGCAATGCGTGTATCAGCTCGATTGTTTTGGGTTTCCAGAGTGTGCCGAAACCGGAAGCAAAGCCTACGGCGGAGCCTCAGCCCCGTAAACAGAGCAAAATCACAATAATCCCGTCACAGCCGAAAAGTGAGAAGAACACGACAAGCAAACCGGCGCCGAAGCTACGCGAGAATGGACGGCAAGAGCCAAATTCGAGGCCACAGCTCGAACGACAGGTTCGAATCGAGAAGTCTCGATCTCGTGGTGACACTGTACCTCTTTCCAAGAGTGAGAGCACCACAGGTAACAGCACTACATAGATATCCCTTTCCTTCAGTCTTGTTTTCACGTGTCCTTCAGATTCACCCTAGAAAGGAGAAACAATGAGATCGTATTCAAAACCTTGGAAACACTGTCGATCAAACAATACAATTAGCTCTAATTACATTTCAATCAACTGCAATCTCTACATCAATTTTCGCTACTTACAATTGACACTCTCAATCACCCACTTTCCTTCACATTTATTCCGATCGAAACACAACAGTAGACTCGTGCCACAAAATTTCAATAATAGAGGCTCGGACACCGTTTACGAGACCCTTTTCTTGCGGTTTATGCGTATAAGACATAAGTCTTGGCACACATCGGGAATACAATTCGACACAATGCGAAAGTAGAAATTCCTTTTCAACGGGTATGAAATTGTGGCTGGAGTTTGCGAGACGTTCGACTGTTTCCAAGTGGTTCCAGTAAGTTGTCCCCCTTCCCTTCGGGAAAGATACTATGCTATCGGACATGCGGCACGAAATGTTCACGGCACAGTTTGCCACGGTAAAAATAAGATTTCCTTATAAATAGGCGCACCGACGCTGTCGAAGAGCTCTTCGAGGGCAGCGATCCCGCCACCGCCGCCGCCGCGACCACCGCCACCGCCTCCCAGCAGAATAGTCCTAAAGGACCTTCCACCGCTCAGCGAGTCGCAGCAAGAAAAACTGGAGATGTTGAAGTCGAGGCCACGGAAACGTCCTGACTGGGCGTGCATGATGAAGGAGGTGGAGAGCGGAAAGCGATTGAGACATGTCAAGTGCAACGACAGGAGCGCGCCCCTGATCGAGAGGGTGAACAAAGTCATGGCTGATCCAGCAGGTGATCGTCAATCGAACTTCGATCCTACTCAGATCCCTCTTGGTCGATTTTCCTAGGAGGAACCGATTTCACCGTGTTCGTTCATTAGTCACGGCTAGACCCCCACCCCCTTGTGCTGTTACCCTAGCAAACACCCTTTTGAACACTACTTCTCCCGCCCATGTAAACGGCGACTCGGAGGGTTGTTATTAATTAAACTGTTAATAAAACGGTTCAATCAGCTTTTGTCCCTGGGCTACGTTTGTAATACAACCTAGTCGTTATTGTCCCCGTTCTCCTGCACGGGAGCCCTTTTGTTTTGTTGAATAATATTATTATCGTTGAATTAACCGATGTTTTCATGTTCTGTGGGTTTCACCACCTCCTCCTGTTATCCTAAATGAATCTCTGGATGCATTGCGATTATTGGGACTGTCCCGTTGTCCAGAACGATGCTTCAAATTGATACGATCATCGTGAAGAGATTCGTTCAGACATCGTCTTCCTCTGATTTGACTATGTTATTTGGTGTCTGTTGTACTGACTCGGTGTTTCTGATTAGGGAAGACACAATTTGTGTTCGAATCCGAAAAATCGAACATGCATAACGAATTGCTGAAGCAGATTCAGGAGGGTGTGAAGCTGAAGAGCGTGAAGACGAACGACCGATCGAGGCCGATACTGGAGGGACTGAGAAAATTCAGGAGGCAACTGACGATAGAGGAGCAAATGCAAAAGGCTGACGAGCCTACGGATGACTCCGTCTCAGACGATATGGATGACATCGACGCGGTCAGAGACGACTTGCAGAGCACGAAGCAAATGCTCGCGTTCGAGCTCAGAAACAAAGAGGCTTTGGAAAGGGAGAACAAGAGATTGCAAGTAAGCTAGTCTTTGATACAGAGATGCTCGAAGACACGTCTATGTGTCCACTAATTTTGCCGTTCGCTTCATTCGCAGGCAAGGATCTTGAATCTCGAATCTGAGGTCGACAGAGAAAAATCTACGAAGAACGTGCAAGAACACAGAAAGCAGGACGAGAAACTCACGGAATCATTGAAACGCGAAGCTCAGCAGGCCAGAAAAGATGCAGACAGGTTTGAAAAGGAATATATCACTGTCGCTGAGGAAAGGGATAAGATGAAGAACGAGTTAGAGGAGATGAAGAGAATGTACGCTGCTTTGGAGAGGCGCATGAAAGCTGGTACTGATCATTTAAATTTGTTGGCACTGAACAATCGGTATCATTTATCCGTACTTTTAACTGTGACTCACTTATTGTAACATATACTTTGGCTAGCAGCAGCTACTAATTTATTAACAATGCAATTAATGAACACAAAAACAACTTCGAATGTAATATTTTCCAATGTTTGTACCGTTCCATTAATTCTACTGAATCGCTTTCGCTTATTCTAATATTGCTCTTTTATTTTACGCTTTTGGAATCAGAGCTAGAGCTTGACGCTGAGCCAGTAATAGATCTAGCAGACGATAGCGACGACGCAGCATGGTACAATGTTTCAGGAATGGCACTGGCCGGTTGTCCAAGTGCAAAAGATGTAGCAAAAATTGCTTCTCAGAAGAGCATAGATAAGAAAGAGCCAAGCGAGAGCGAAGAAGAGGAAGAAGAGAGCTCGGAAGAAGAAGAGGAAGACGAAGATCCGAAGGCCGCAGCTGAAAAAAGATTGCAGAGAGAAATTAAGCTTCTGTCAACAAAAATCAGAAATTCCAAGTAAGTATTGCAGCAGTAACACTTGTAAAGGTTTGTAAATGCAACAAAAAATAATGTTTTGTTTAAACAGAGACAAAGCTGGCAATGCAAGAAAAGAGCGACACGCATTGAAAGATCAGATCAAACAGCAGCATAAGCTGCTGAAAGAAGAGAATAAGAAATTCAAGCACCTTCAAAAAGAAGTTGACAAAATGGCAAAGTTAATGTCAGAAACAGATGACGAAAAAGATGAAGAAGAAGAAGAGGAGGAGGAAGAAACAGAGTCTGAAGAAGAATCTGAATCGGAGGAATCTGAGGAAGATGAGTCCGAGTCAGAAGATGAAGATGACACGCTGGAAGGTCAAAGAGATTCGTTGCAGGTAACTGTAAAATGTTATATCGTATCAATTGAAACAAGATAACAGCGAATATTGATATTTCTAACATGAATATTTTTACAGAAACAAGCTAAAAAGCACGAAGGACGCTTAGCTGCATTAAAGAAGGGTAACTATTTACTCAAAGCACAAGTTGATAGACTTAAAGATGATTTAGCAAAACAACGAGAACAAAGTCTCTCCCTACAAGAAGATCTAGACTCTGTCTTGGCGGAATTAGGTTAAGATTAATTTAAGGAACAGTGAAAACTTACTATGAACAATTGTATACATACACATATAAGTATTACATACGAAAATATAGAAAATTTTCTGCCTGAAAAAAACCAGACAACGCAAACTAATACACGCACTCACCAAAATGTTTTTCACAGGAAAGCCTACACTCAAATCAAATGTTCTCTCGAATTTATCCGCAGATTATGAAAGCACTTTCTACCATCGATTGGCAAACGAAATATAATTTGTTTTCTTTAGTATCTATGGAAAATGTATTAGAAACGTAACGAATCAAAAGAGAAACATTTATGGGCACCAATCGATCAAAACAAAAGACAGAAGACGATATGCGAATTTTCTGTACTTCGCATGGCTCAATGTATTTCGCAAACAAAATACGCAATTATTTATAGTGAAATATCGAAACTGCTCTTACTTTTTTTGTTATCACGTTGTAAGATATTTTATAATAAAGATAATCGTTAGTTAGTCGGCGATGAAACTGTTCGATAGGTTATGACAAACAAAAATCAGCAACACTCACATGCTTGTGTGTATAACTGAAATACGACGAGCAGGTTGTCTAGAATTTAAAAACTTTATTTTCGTTTAACGACAACTTCTTTTTTATTTAGAATAGATGAGGACATAAATGTGCTTATCATATACTTTACTAACTACAAAAAGGAAGCCTACAACCACACGTTAGAGAGTAGTTTCAAAAGACGCACACAGTGGTACTTGGTACATACACATATGACGTAAGACAAAATCCCTAGCGTACTCATCCAATGCATTGGCGTCGTAAAGTAAACATTTTATCGACTTATTGACTTACTTATACATAAATATATTTACATATTTGGTTGTTTTCATCCAGTAAATCTACAAACTCCTCTTTTTTTATAATCGTGTGTGATAAGACAATTCTTGATCTTCATTATTATTCTAGTAATATAATCGTTGACGATAGAAAAATAATCACAGAATAAGCGATAGTTAGTAAACGAACAGGTAGAGATGATGCCAATGTTTTTAAAATTCAAAATTATATTTGAAAATCAAAATATTGCTATAGTTCTCTGTAGGTTACATATTCCATACAATGGTGTTGTAGTTTTAGAACATTAGCCGTACCTTAAGTATTTTTAAGCATTATTTGAATTATAAAAATGTATTCGCATTTGAACAGTTTTTTGTCAACAAGTGTGATGACAACATTGCACTTGGAGCTAATCGTAAGATGAAAAAATAAGCAGAACTTTTAGTGCACATAGTTCGTACCTTTTTTCTGATGACTTTGACAAATGCGCATAGCACTTTGATCATAGAGATCAAATTCGTAAAGCAGCAATAGTGTCGAAATGTAAGTATTTAAATTCTTATTGCTCTGTATCATTATTATCACTCGAATTACGGGCTTAACACGCACAACAAAAAGTAAAACTGAAAATTAAATAAAAATTATAAAAAATTGAGTTGTATGTACATTTGATTACATAAAAACATTTAAGTTCAATACAACATCTAGGTCGAAAATTAAAATATTCATGTAATGTACATGTCTCCTTTTCAACATAACACTAATCGCCTATCTAATATTATAAAATGGTATAGATGAATATGTTTCATTGCGCGCATTCGTTTCTCTATAGTATGAGTTTTTATGGTCAGTAAGTTGTTCTAGTTTTGTGACTTTCATGTCACGTAGTGACCCTTTGTGTTCGAAATTCATTCAAACAGACATACAAATAAATATACCTCTTTCTTTCTGTTTTTATTTATGTAAGTATCGGCGATTAGTAGCGTCGATATAATCTGTCGAGTATTTGTTACAAGAGTACAGGCATAAACGTTTGTTTCCGTATTAGTCGCAGTCGTACTTGTTTTGCATCCACATAGAATTGTAAACAAATACTGTCCGTTCACCCTTTGACAGCGACAGTCAAATATTCTATATTGATGAAAACATCTCATTTCGATTTAGTAGAATACTGAATGTTAAGCGAGTAACGATTGTAACTTTCGTTACATAATCAATGTAAATCAATATCCATTTACATTGATTTGTATTTAATTTCAGGAGCTAAAAAAGCTAGAAATCATCAGGTTCCAACACATTCTGAATGAAATTAATATTATTTTTTTAACCAGTACCGTTTAGTATTTGCATTACTTATTTTAATATCCTGTAGTTGTGAAGCTATTTGAGTATACACACAAACTATTCAGGCATAAAGGAAGACAACGTCTACTACAAATAAAAATAAATCAAATAAAACATTCCTTAGTTATTTCAAATCATTTACACATGTAGCTTCTAATTAGACTGCACGATAGTGATAGCGAAACTGAACGTAATAGTAGTCCTATGCTAGTCAGGTCTATCATTTTGTGTTATGAAGATAGAATACAGTGCTGATGAATGTTGATTAATAAATTATTGCCAGCCAACATTCTAGTTTTCGTTTTCTATGTAGCAAAACAAATATAGTCTTTCATGTAGCTTCCGTCTTAATTTCTGTCTTAACTTCTGTTTTAATTTTCTTCTCTTCCACTAACTTAACGTCTGTTACATGCAGATTATGAATACTTTTTGCAGCGAACTTAATTACAGATTGTGTCGAAACTTGAGTCGTGTGTCTGAGATCCAAACGTTTAAGCACTTTACATCTTGTTAAGTGATCTAATGTTGCTTCTGTGAGTAATCTACAGTTCGACAAGTTAAGCGACGCTAGATTTGATACTGATTGCGCTGGCGGAGTCGCTAACTGTGCTACCCCAGCGTCAGTAACTCTGCCACAAGACGACAGATCCAATGTTTCGACGTAAGGTAAATGTTGAACAATATACCTCAAAGCTACATCAGTGATATCACATCCAGCCAAAGATAAATTTTTAAGATGTTTCAATCTCGATGTCTTATCAATTAAACCAGGTCTCGAATCAGTAGGTGGACTGAGAACTTCTCTCAAGCTCGAGTCATTCAATCCAGATACATGACTCAAATTTAAGGTAACGAGCGGCGGACATGTACAAGTTCTTAAAGCACAAAGCCCAGCCCATGTACATCCCTGTACAGATAACGTTCTCAGTTGCGGTAATCTACTTAGCAGCCACGCTAATTGTCTCTTAGTGACACTTGTCCAGTCAAGGGACAGATGTTCCGGTTGGCGGCGTATAATACCAGTTAAATGTAAAGCTGTTAGATGAGAATGTGACATGTCCAATTTTCTCCACAAACTAGGATCTATGCTATATCTGGCCCATGTACGGCAAACCAAGGCACAATTCGCTAGATCCTTTGTATTTAAAAATCTAAAAATCGCAAGTAATGCTGTCTTGTCATACGCTAAAGATTGTCCATTAAAATCGGGCCCTGGTCTTTGAACAGGCGGAAGCGGAACAGGTCTAACAACCACATGGGGCCTCTTCATTGACTTACTACTTGAACCTGTTAATTGTACTGCTAATTGTGTACGCAAAGCTGTTCGCTGTTCACCCTCAGCCGGTTCTCTGTCATTCCATGCCTGGAATTTTTTGTATAGAAACCATGTATATTTCGTATTCTTAGACCGTGTCAGATTCCATGTGGGGACTTACATCGCTGGGATCGGGTCTTGAACGTTTACTTGGTGTAGTAGCACGTTCAGAGTCTGTTGTCGGTGCTGACGAAGCAGCACTAGATACAGACACTTTTCGAGCACGAGCCTTAGGTTGGCGTGGCCTGCAGTCAAGATTTCGACCGCTTTCACAACACGACGGACATTCCCAGCTGTTTGGTAAATCTTCGCTGACAATTATACTTTGCTGGTCCATTCCTATGCATTCTGGATGAACAATATCAAAGCATATTGAACATTCTACTAAACTTGATGATGCTGTTGGCGTTTGTTTGCCTGTATTAAATATTGAAAATCAAAATTACTTCAATTCATTATTTTAATCGAACAAAATCGAATAATGAAAAGTATATACCTGTTAAAGGTGCAGGTTGCTGTCCCCAACCATCTAATCTACAAACTTTACAAGCTGCTGTAACTGGGAGCATAGGCCTCAGACATTGTCTCATTAAACATGTTTGCTTAGCACGACCACTTCCACCAAACTTCACCATGTCCTGACAATACATGCACTCTCCACAATCAGTCCTCGTACACGCTTCACATTTTTTACACCTAGTACGTCTTCGTCGCGGGAAAGCTCTTTCAGACTTTTCCTGTGAGTGATGCCTCTGAATCTTTGCAAAACTTTTCTTAGTTACTCTCAAGCGCTCCTGTTACGTAATGCAACAAGATATTTGTGAATATTGAAAAAGCAATAGACACTTTTAATGTACACATTACTTTTACTTACCCTTTCTGCAATTGTTAACGGTGGTGGAGGTGGTAACACTGGATTTCCTGTTACAGCTGCCTCTGGATTATCATGCCTGTGCTGTTCTACTAAACATCGTACATCATGAATTAAGGCAACGGGATCACGGATCAGATCAGGCACATTCTTCTTAGTAGAAGGTAGCGAATGTAAATACATAACTATTGCTTTTAAACCATGTAATTCAAACGGTGTTAAATGAATATGTTGATGGGGTTGTGGAATTGCATGTTGCCGATGTGAGTCAGAAATATCCAAGTGACCCCTGCCCAACAGCACATGTACATATCGTTCCAAGACATACCTATAATAAATAAATGGAAATTAATATACATGATGCTTTAAGAGTCTATCACGATTTAAGTAGTTTTAATCATACCATAACATTTCAGTGAAAAATGGATATCTGAATTTTTGTGGAACTTTTGTATGTTCTTCTACTTGTGCAACTTTTAATTGCTTTTCGATACCAAAACTGTGTAAAAAGTTGCCACCAAAAACTAATGAATCTTGAGGTGTATAGACAGCGTGAATCCACCCAGTCGGGATAAATAATGTCATACCAGCGGTTAAACTTATTCTACCACATCTGTCCACCATATCCCCAAAGAATACATCTGATTGTTTGCCACTCAATACCCACTCTTGGTAAAGAACTAAGTTCTTTTCCGTGGGAGGAATAAGCCAAAATATTTTTCCACCTTGTAAGATATGATACCAAACACTAGTTCCACCAAAATCAACATGAAAGTCTGTATAACAACCTTTCACAGACATTAAACAATACTTTTGCACTTTTGGATACATCATGTCTTCCAACAAATTTGTTGATTCCACTTGAGCTTCTTTTAAATGCCTTGGCCAGACAACGTCTACCCAATCGACTTGTCGTACTAACGCTGGCGATTGTACATAATTCTCTAACTTAGTATGGCTAAATTCTAAAGAGATGACATTTAATAAACGTTCCTTGTTGGCATCTTCGTAATACTTTTGCCACTCTTTCATTGTCATATCTTCGTTTTTCTGAGTGTTGACATCCATCACGTCTAACACCCTTTTCGAACCTGATAAACGTACATAACACATTTTAATATACACGAATACTGTCTATTAATTTTTTACATAATTGTACACAAAACATACCAACACATGTTCTGACATCATTGACAGAAAAATTTGAACTGGGCACTCGTAATCCCAGTCCAGATTTGTCTCTGAAGAGCAACGGTATACTAAGACCATGTTTTTGCAGATATGCTAGAGTTAATTCCGAACCATTCATCTCACGGAACAGTCCAGAAAAATTACCAAGGTTGTATCTTTCACATTCAATCTTTTCATCGAGTTGAAAGGTTCTGCGACCCTCGATTTCCTCGTCGCCAATAGCCCAGTCATCTGTATACAATTTTCTTGTCCTTTCTCGCTATAATAATATTTACGAAAAATGTTACGTTTACAGAATAATTTAGATAAACGTCACAAAAAAATGAAGCAACACGTGTTAAACAGGAAGATTATGTTTAGTTTGTTTACCAATTGACGCCTTTTAGGCAGCGGAGTAGAGTCATCGGCCATTGCGAACACGCTGTCAGAAACGTATCACCGAAAACTCATCGAATATTCAAAGTATTGTGTTTAACAATGATCGAAGTGGTTCCTTCAATATTAAATAAACGAAATTTCGATTATTATTTACATGTCACATACGATAGCCTGATATTAACATCGAGCTTTTCTTGAATTTTACTTTTCCAGTAAAACGAGGTCGCCATTTTGCTGCCGGTCAATGTTACCAATAAGTACCATAAAAACTCAAAATTCATTCCGAGCACGTAGCGTGTCGCATAATGTATACGGTATCATTTTTAATTAAAAAAGTTCGGTGTTGCTATTACATATCAATATAAAAGCATGTACATTTTTGTGGTATACGAAATATGCAATTTCGTATTGTACAAGAACTTGATAGTGAAAACCTAGAGATTTTACGTGACTTCATCGGCTACAAGTATAGTGTACATATTGATGTGGCCTATATTGCACACAGCCAGCGTTGACAGAAAAAGTCTGTACGCTTCCCTCTCCACCATCAGATTCCCCTCTAATCACTGATATATACAGGGTGACCCAAAAATGTTGTATTCCATTGAAACGGGTGTTTGTTGAGGTTGTTGAAGTCACATTTTCGTTCGTGGAGTTACTAACGAGAACACGGACCAATCGGAGCGCGAACTACAGCGGACGAATTTTGGCTCAGCCAATGCGAAAGCCATGCTCAACGGACCTGTCATCAAACCGGAAACAGTCCGCTGTAGCCGCGCTCTGATTGATCCGTGTTTTTCGTTATAGACTCGTTTCCAAGATTGATCATTTCTCAATAATGCAAAGATAGAGTATTTCAGTAGTCAAAAGCGATAGATAAATCTAGTACTTTTGACTACTGAAAAATCCCATTGTATTATCGTGAAATAAAAATATGCATCCTTGCAATCCTGAAAACATACCTCGTGGAAAACATTTTTGCGAAGAAAAAAGTGACTTCAAATAAGTACAACATTTTTGGGACACCCTGTACAGATCAGTGCTCTAACGACACTCGGAACGAGGAGAATACGCGATAGCGATTGGCTAGCAAATGGTCGCCACAGGAGAACCGAGCCATATTTAGTGGTAGTGGGGGAAACGTTTAGCGGGGAATACACATATACGTCGGCTAGTAACCCTGCACATAGAGAATATGACGTTCAGTGTCTTATTCTTCGTGGGTACGTTTTTATAATTCGTAGTAAAAGTCGAATGTTGACATATTGTGGGTTATGGTGTTTTCCACGTAGTACTGCTGTTGTACGTAGCCGTGGAATTGTGCACATAACATTTCTTAAAACTTTTTATATCGATAAAAATCAAAACATTCACGACAGTAAAGAAATACATTTGACAAGGACTAGGCAAACGAGTTAATTATGATGAGCCTACGTGACAGGCAAATAACTGCCTTAAAACAAATGTTAAATTTAAATCAACCCGAACAAAAATCGGATGAAGCTGTACCAACGTGGAAGGTTTTAATTTATGACCGTCTCGGACAGGATATTATTTCACCGTTGATCTCTGTGAAGGAACTTAGGGAGCTTGGCATTACGCTCCATATGCAGTTGCATTCTGACAGAGATTCTATTCCTGAGGTACCAGCGATTTACTTCTGCGCTCCGACAGATGAAAATCTTGATAGAATTGGCCACGATTTACAAAATGGTTTATACGACATATATCATTTAAATTTTATATCGCCAATATCTCGGCAAAAAATGGAAGATCTTGCAGCAGCTGCGTTACTCGGTGGTGTGGTATCGAGTATTCACAAAGTCTTTGATCAATATTTAAATTTTATATCATTGGAGGACGATCTGTTTATTCTTAGGCATCAAAATAGTGATATTATATCGTACCACGCGATTAATAGAGGAGAGGTTAAAGATACTGAGATGGAATCAGTGATGGGAATCGTAGTTGACTGTCTATTTTCTGTTTTTGTTACATTGGGAACTGTTCCAATCATACGATGTCCAAGGGGAAATGCTGCAGAAATGGTGGCTAAAATGATAGACAAAAAGTTGAGGGAGAATGTCTGGGACACAAGGAATAATTTATTTGAAAGCGAAACAACTGGTCACTATAGTTTCCAGAGACCGCTTCTTATAATCCTGGATCGTAATGTCGATATGGCTACACCGTTGCATCACACATGGACATACCAAGCATTGGCGCATGACGTATTGGAGATGGCATTAAATAGACTTGTAGTTGAAGAAAACGTGGGAAGATCTCCTGCAGGCGGGACACGTTCAAAGACAAGAGCATATGAATTAGATAATAAAGACAGATTTTGGTGTCAACACAAGGGTAGTCCATTTCCAAGAGTAGCTGAAGCTATACAGGAAGAGTTAGAACAATATCGTGGTTTCGAAGAAGATGTAAAAAAACTGAAATCTTCTATGGGTATTGATAACGACAGTGAAGTAGCAGTATCGATGGTTTCCAACAATACAACTCGTTTGACAAATGCTGTAAATTCTCTGCCACAGCTGTTAGAAATGAAACGATTGATAGACATGCATACATCAATTGCAACTGGTATTTTAAATTCCATAAAATCTAGACGACTGGACACATTCTTTGAGTTGGAAGAGAAAATAATGAGCAAGCAAACATTGGATAGAAGTGTGTACGATACGATAAGTGATCCAGATTGTGGTACACCAGAGGACAAGTTACGTCTTGCTATTATATATTATATTTGTACAAATATTTCTGATGCTGACTACAATAAGCTAGACGCAGCATTATCTGCTGCTGGATGTGAATTAAGTCCCTTACTTTACATTAAAAGATTGAGAAGTTACACTAGAATAGCTGAGATTCAAAATAGCTACGAAGGTGGTGGAACCAAAACAGTTAGTATGTTCTCCAAGCTCATGAATCAGGGATCATCTTTTGTAATGGAAGGAGTAAAGAATTTAGTTGTTAAGAAGCACAATTTGCCTGTAACGAAAATAGTCGATGAATTAATGGAATCTAGGCAGTCTTCTCAAACAGATGATTATTGTTATCTCGATCCGAAGCAGTTGAAACACACAGAACAAATGCCAAAGAATCGGCCAACATTCCAAGATGTAATCGTTTTCATTGTCGGCGGCGGTAATTATATAGAGTATCAAAATCTAGTGGATTATGTCAAACAGAAAAGTGGGGCAGGTGTTAATAAACGCATCACATATGGTTCAACAACATTTATTAATGCGAAACAGTTGCTTAAACAACTTTCACTTCTAGGACAAGAAGTACACTGATAATTCCGAAAAATTATATACAATTGATATTGGAAAAGCTGTATATTTATTTCCTTTTTTCTTATAGCGTACACTGAATTTTCCTATTGCTGTTATTGCCTTCTTGTAAAAATGTAAAATAAATAAAATATTATTAATTATTTTAGATACAATTTTTATAGATATATTTACCTATCCCTATTCCCGTGATTAGATATAGGCGGGTTATTTTTCGCGCATGCGCGGTGAATTTATCACTGCCCCTCCAATTGTACTGAAACATATAGTTACGAATTTTGAAATCTCTAGCGTTTCCATCAGATTTGGGGAATTTTCAATGGTAAGAAAGCAAACCTGTATTTTAAATTGTTTAATCAATAGATCATTCACGCATAAACAGTGCGTTGGGTTTTACTAAAAATTAATTACACATTACTTGGAGAAGAATTCATTTTCATAAAGTGCCGACCTAAATATGGCGTTGACAGAGGAAGAGACGAGGAACTTTGTGGAACGTGCTGTTCTTACAACAGATACGCAAAAAGCTGTTACAGAATATTTTTTATCCAAGCAAGAGGAACGTAATATTAAGTAATGTTAAAAAAATGGAATTAATTCTTATAATCGATATATGACAAGCTTCAAATTTGTCTCGAGTATTCTTTTATTTTCAGCACTGTTGCAGGTGGTGGTAGAAAAACGATTATAGAATTTTATACATTAGAAATTCATAGATTTTTTTCTTTTTCGTTTATTACGTTTGTTTTATTGACAACCAAGATGCATGTATTCAAAATTTGATGTTAGAAAGTATCCGGAATGGGATAAACCAAGGAATTTCCCTGCGTCAGAAGTGGTGAGAGCACGATGCGACTTAGCAAAAGTAAATGAAAAATTACGGGGGAAATGGGTCGAGCAAGAGCACATGCGAGAAATTATGGACGAGCAGTGGAAGGAGATGAGACAGGATGAATTAATACTTCGCGAGTCGTTCATAAAATTCAATCGATTCGTTCGAGAGAATCAGGAGAAGCGGGAACGCGCGGAAACCAAAATCAAAGAAGAACAAGAACGTCAAGCGGTTCGGCGCGAAGAAGTAAACAATTAACAAGATATTTAATTTTCAACGACTTCGTCCAAAGTAGAAGATTAATGTCTTCGGCTGACGAAAGATATATTTTTCAGATCGAAGATTTAACTAATAAGTTAGAACGCATAAAAAACATTCGAGATAAGATGCAGGCATACGTGAAAGACTATAAGAAATATCAAAATTATTTAGAAAGAGTGATCAACGAGACTGGGGATTTTGTTTCGGTCTCCGAGGTCTTTAATCGTTACGAAACTTTGATCGAAGCGAGGTCGATGTTGTCCGTGCATCAAGATAAAAATCTTCAAACGTTGGAGGAGACTGGAACGGAAATAGTAAGTGCTTTTCTGTTTGATTAAAAAATTCCATGAAGTTTATTGCTCGTTTCGTTGCACGGTGAGACGAATTTTTGTTTCATTGCAGTATTATATGACGGAGACAAGGGCGCAGAAGTTTATGGGATTGAACAATAAGTTGGCACAGCTACACGCAGGACGTGATAAAGCGGAAGCGAAAGCCCTGAAATGGGAGAATATCGTATCGAGGATAAAGGCGAGCGCCGCGGAGAAGAATTTGAAGCACACACAGGTAAAAACGAGTTGTTGGAATCTGTACCAGCGAACCTGCAAGAGAAAGGGTGTTCCTATCACCGTAAGCAAGGATGACACGGAGCAGCAGCTCGAACACATCAAACGCACCATTCTCGAATTGAAACGAATAATCAAGGTCGCGAAGAAACGAGCAGCGAAGCTGGACGATCATTTTTGAAACATGTGAACTGTTTGTAAATAAATATATATTTCTCTCGCAAATAAAATAAATCTTAACAAATACAATTATACAGTTTTAAGAGTAAAGTAAAAGATAGGTTGCAGACGGGTTACACTTTCGTATCCGGTAGAAAATGTAATAATATTAAAGATCTACTATTGTCTATGAGAATCCGCGATGATTATCGGTTTTATTGGTTGTGTCGTAGTTAGGGAGCAGTTAGAGAGGGAATGAAAACACTTTTTTCGCAAATCGGAACGATCCTGCATCCAACCGGAGGACATGTTCTTTCGTTACATCATTGGTATCTTTTTTGTATGATTTTTCTAGCTGCCGGTAAGTGACAACCAGATATGTTATGCAGCAAGTCGGAGTAGTCTTCTTCGAGTCTTTGCTGCAACTTTTTAATGGCTTCGTCGCGCGTTAATGGCTGCTCCATGCCTTCAGATACAATTTGTAATTCTTCCTTTTCAACGCATCTGTGCCATTTAATCGTGGGTTATATTCAGACGGTTGAAGAATGTTTCGAGGAGAAGTGAAGTGAAGCGTAACAATTTTCTCGAATTATATGATGTATGAATGGAAGAGGAAGAAAGAATAGAAATGTGGAAGCAAGGAAGGATAAAAAATGGTGGAATCAAGGACTTACAGGGCGCAAGGTTGAGTGGGAGCAATGGCGGGGACTCTCAATCGAGGACGTTTGTCTTCATCGAGTCGGAGCTGTTGAGATTTGTGAGCTCTGTCCACCCAATAAACCTTGTGGAACATTTGTGTGACACGTTTCTCAATGATTCCCAGGTACAGCATGATGTTGCTAATCGTAATTTGATCATTGTCGCCTAATAATTCCAAAATCGGCGAGTTGTCGCACCGTATCGCTTTGAACAGGGAATCTATTCCTTTCAACAGTTTCTCAAGTATGTCGTCGCACTGAAACAGTCAAAGCGCACGCATTCGAGTAAAGAAAGGTAAATGATTCGCGAGCAAACTATCCACTTAATCGTGGTGTTCGACGTTCTAGATTTTCAATGTTCCATAGGATTACTGAGGGTATCACCTGATTCACTTTTTCTTCAGCCTCGTCGGCGAGAGCCGTCTCCTCTTCAAGTTCCTTCTTGAGCTTCTCCAATGTTTCGGTCTGCTCTTTGCTTCGGTGTTCGTTCAAAACATTTTCCTGCTGTGTCGCCGCTGTCAGCTGAACCATCCTTGACTGCAGACTCTCCAACTCATCGTTTAGTTCGTTCACGTAGCTGAAGAGAGCAAAATTTTCTTCTTCTTGCTTGATGAAGTGTGCGGTCAGCTTATCGATCTCCTGTTGACCTAAAGGATTACAATCATTTCACATAAAAATCGCCTACTGTTAGAGATTCGATGTAATTGGACGAGCTTAAGCACCAGTGAATTCTTTGATCGTTTGCAAAATCTGCTTGTAATGTGCAATTAAGGTTTGCTTCTCTTGTGTCTTCGCCTTCATCTCGGCCGCGCGTTTCGCATTTAGATCTGTCATTTCACGGTGCTGCCCCTTTATACCGAGGAACTCTTGCAATTTCATTTCATTGTCCAGCGTTCTCCGAAGTTCACACATCTCTGACACGTGGGTCTTCAGATCTCTCATACCCCTGAAAATAAACGAAACTTCGGTATACATGTAGTTTACCGGAAGCAACGAAAGTGTGATTGGTCAGTGACTTGTCTAACAAAACTATAAACTAATTGATCGAAAGCCGAGATTACCGGATGTGACTACGCACCATTGATCCTGGATCGTTGCTCTCAGTTCCGAGTTTCTAATTCGACGGCGGATAAGTCATTGTGCGCGAAGTACAAGGAACTTTCGGTCGTTAATGCGACTCTCAGAATTATGGTTGCAATGATCCAATCTTTACCAGCTTTCGCAAGGAATGTCGCGAAATTCGTCACGGGAACCGAACGACGATAATAAAAATGGTTTACTGTTGTTTTGCGCATACCTTTCTCGAAGAGCTTGGATAGTGTTCAACTCGTCGTCTCTCTGATTAAACGCGATCGTAGACTGCTCGATTAAATCGTTGATTATTTGCTTCCCTGTGTTTAATTGCCCGATCGATTTTTTCCAAAGTGCTGTGAACTGTGCTCTCTCCTTTAGCGACGATTCGATTTCGTTCCGTATCGCCATGTTTGCACCAATTATGGAGTTGAACCTCTTCGTCGTTACCTCTAAGCGATTTTCTAGCATCCTAATCGTCCTCTGTCGCTTCTCAGCAATGTCTCTCAGCTGGGTGTCCGTTTGGACTTTCATTTTCAAGCTTGTGACTTCTTTTGTCAGCTAAAGAAAAATGATTTCAAGTTGTTAACTCCTTTTGCAACTTTGCGGTCCTTTAATTCAATAACAATTTCCATCTTTTCAATCCTATTACGGTCTTCCAGTTAGTCTACCTGCGATTCAATTATGTTTCTATGTTCTTCGAAAATGTCTTTTGGAATAAGAAAAATATATGAAATCGTTACTAACATGTACTGTTTTTGTTCTTCAACGTTATATTACACGTACAGCTGAATCGAAGACCGTAGCAGAGTTGAATCACGATTAAGACAAGCCCAAGCGATTCGCAAACCTTGCCAATCTGTATATCAAGTTCCGTTATTTCTTCTTTTTCGTTTTTTATCATATCGTCGTATTTCGACTGCATTTCTAAGAGACATTTCAACTTTGCCTCCATCTCCTGATCCTCGCGCAAGAACGTTTTCGAGTTCGCAGTCTTAATGCGAAGCACAAGCTCCGCCTTTTCGTACTCCAAATGATTGATCATGTTCGTGTGACTGCGAAGCTGCAGTCTCGCGTCCTCGGCACAAGCGGCTCGGTCATTCTCCATGATTCTGTACTGCCTCTTCAACCTCGAAAGTTCAGTTCGAGCCAAAATCTCGAGCTCGTGTTCGTCCGGCGTGTGCTGTGTTCTGAACGCCATTGTTATGCTCTAACTTCCGCTAATTATAATCTTGAAAAAAACGCAAGAATACATAATTAGTGAGATACTCCATTACGGTATAGAAGGATTTAACTACTTTGCAGAATGGTGAAGATTTCGAACGGAATCCACACTAAATATTTATATTATTAAGTTACATTGTTTTTGTCGATGTATAATCATCGGAGAATACATAGACATGCAATAAATATCGACTTCTTGCTTCCTCCAAAAAATTATGAACGACAAAGAAGTTCTAATCACTGTAACCGTGAAATTGTAGTGCAAAGGGTTAGAGATGTTTAGAATGCATTGAACACGACACAGGTATATTTAGAATCTGGTTTATTGAACACTTGGTTACTATAAAATATTTTGAGCGGCATGCTGCTTGCTGTGCAAGGTTGTTTTTATTGATTGACTACGGTCAAAGGTTATTGCGACTCACTATTTATTTAACATTCGTAGAAAGTTAAACGCGCTGCGTCAGAGATCACTGCAGATATTCCGGTCGTGTTCTTCCGTATCCGCACCGCCTTCCACGTCGATGATCCCGAGGATCCACGGTGGAGAGGAAAACACTTTCCAGACGTGATCCTCGATGACGTTCAACGGCGACATTTGAGAAAGACATCTGCCACCCTGTATAGCTCCGCCAGCTGTACGTGCGCCACTGTTGTTCTTGTTAGTGCTTCCGGTTGCCAAGCACCCTCTCAGGAGTGTACTGTGACGGGGATCTCGATTTCGCGAACTATTCTAAAGCATTTTCTACGGAATATAGATCGTGAAACGCGAACAAACCTATCCGAGTACGATAGATATGTAACACGTTGACTTTTGTCAATATTAATACCAATGTACCAAGTTGAAAACAATTTTATCCCTATACTGGCAACACTTGTTAATTCGCAGAATCACGAATTGGCGCAGGTAGCTTAATGATAACTAATGTTTTTGCGCATCTACAATTACTCTGCTAAGTAGAGCGCTCAATGACCAACACCTACCACTGACATTGTATGTGTTCATACATTGATGATCAACGAATGGTGTCATGCTCAGCAGTCGCGCTAAGAATGATGTTTTCATCGTGTGCTTTTTATTCGTTTATTGCTACGTCATTTGTAAAGCACAATATGATTGGGCAAATGTTTCTCTTTCATGAGAACTCTTTGTTTTATAAATTCGTCACGACGGAATTGCAGTGAAATTGTCCGAGTCATCTCGCGCGAACTGCATTTTCTAACACCTAGATTGACTTGGGCAGTCTGAAGAAACGTTGCGTTGGCAAACTTCTATTCGAATTGTGACAATCTGCTCTGTACGTAAAACGGAGAATTTATTGTTCGTAAACGCGCTGTAGATGGAGTTTCCGATGAGAACAAGACGATAATGATAAGGAGCCTGCTGATATAGAATCGCGATGCCATTGGTTCCGTGACCATTTCAAATTTACAGTCATTACACCTGTGTCAATATCGGTGATCATTTATACATGCAAATTTCTATTTAAATTTTCCACAGAAAATGGCCTACGTTATTAAAATTCAATTAGAACCGTTACAAGCATTTTGCGTGTCACCAATAATTTGTTCAACTTATTTTACATACTATTTTTTATGCATCATTTGTTGAATGATTGAAAAAATATTCGTTTCGTAAACGACACTAAGAAGTATATTTCTTTACATTTTCATAGACGTACGGGCTCATGCATTTTTATATTAGTAGTTTATCAGACTGATTAGTAGTTATCTCTTATCGCAATCGCGTTTTATCGAACAGAGAGTGAATTCTTTTTTAAAATACATGTATTTTTTCAATTTTCTTCGAGGAAATACAACAGGGTCAAAGACGTAGAAATTCCTCTGAATAAAATTTTCGAGTCTCCGCACAGAAGTGCCGAGAGAAACCTTAATTTTCCATAATCAAAGAATATAATTATGTTTTGGTTTCATTACAGACACAACGTTGTTAAATTAATCTCTTGAAAATGATCTAAATTCAGATCGAAACGTCGGGATAAAATATCGTGAATATTTGCAAATAGTGTTTTGAAGTATTACTAGATCGAACCAATGCGCCGAAAACATTTAATTTTTGCTTAAAGCTTACGATCGCTATACGTTAAACTGTTACTTAATTCTCCATGTTCCAAAACTGGTCTGGCATCGAATGGGAGCATCGGTGCAGCGTACAAAAGAATACCGAAAGATTTTCGACCGGTGACACAGGTAAAACGTAGGAGGATCCTGCATTAAACACGATCCATAGATTTCGTGAGATCGAGTCAGGTGGCGGTTCGACCAGGTGGGTTAAGTGGTGGGGGTAGGATTGGTGGCGGGTATGGGCGAGGGAGAGGTTAGTATGCCTCCGGAGGGGAAGGTCGACAGGTCGATTGTCTTGTGCATGGAACGTTAGCCTTCCACGCAACGTTCACCCGAGTCGCTGGTACGCGTCCTTCTACGATTAATCGAATTACTGCTAACACAAGAAGAGAAGTATCGGTGTTACGTGCGATCGCGAGGAGGACACGGCGCAACCGGAAGTTATTCGGCGGTTAAAACGAACTCGAGGAACCTGTTCGGTACGGAGCGCAGTGCAGCGGGGCAACGCGCGGCTGCTGCTGCTCGAAAACAAAATTACGATAGCTGCATTCGATCGAATTTCGCGGCGCAAGTGAACGTTTTCGCGGCGGAACCGAGACCGAGTGGAACGAATTACTTTCAGTCGGGGCCTCGGAAAGAGGTGGGAGGATCTCTACCTGGCCGAGGAGCACCGCGCGCACAATTCCGTAATATTTATTTTCCACTGGCGGCTAGTGAGTCACTACCTGGCCGGCCACGGTACGGCGAGCTAGTCGCCTCGCGTGTCCGCGTACTTCTGCGCGCGTTTCCTCGCCAACAGCGAGTTCACAGTGACGCTGCCAGTCCTTCGAAGAGGTCACCTGTCATCCACAAAAAAATCTTCATCTTCGGTGTGTTCGCAGTTCCAGCGTTCGCCTTTGTTTTCGATTCGGGATGCCTCGAACAACGGTGTCCCTGTCGAACAGATTACAATCGTTATCCGTAGAAACGAGAGACACAACAACAGTGTAACGGTACAGTGTCCAACGAAGAATTCGACTGACGTTCCAACAAAGATACGCGTGTGGTTTGCATGCTTCGGTTTTATTGTGCTTCTTGGAATATACGCATATAGGAAACCATGGTAGAGATTGGTTCTCGCACCCCGTGCCGCAGTGTTTTGAAACGCGGTAACATTGTTGACTTTCTATCGGAGCAGCAGAAATATAGTTGCTGTTTCGTGGCTCGCGTGTGGTAACGGGGAAACGGAGCAGAACCATAGTATTAACCCCGTAACAGTTTACTACGTTTCTCGTACGCGAACCCGCCGACAAGTTCCATGGTATTCGCGGTTGAATATCGATCGGATTGTTGCGGGAATAATTCGACCGATTATCTTGTGCACGATCGATCGACAGTGCGGTGTGCCAACCTATGGAACACCGATCGAGAAAACATGACATTCCTAACGGAGAACTGTGTCTCGGTGAGTATGATCACAGCTGATCGTTTCCGGTAGTGAAAGACTCGCATCGATCGGAGAACCTGTTCGGCATCCGATGTTACGTGGTGGCCCGAGGAAAAAGTGAACTTCAGCTCGCTCGTTACTATCGCTCGTGTCGCGCGATTTATTGACAACGCTCGAAGGTGAACGTCGCGTCGTGAGTCACGAGTCGATTATCGATCACTTCGTTATTCCGTAACATTGTTTTTTTACACGACCGTTCGAGTCACTGTTGTATTGTACGTATACGGTTTCGGTGCACAGGACTCCAAGTTCGGTCCAGCTATTCGACTGCCGAAAGTAATCGATTTTGCACCAGCTTTCGGGACCGCGCGGGAAAATACGAAGGGGGTTTCAGACATGTTTTTGTTTTTGAGCGTGAATCGATCGCGATACGAATACCGACCGCCGCGAACTAGAACGATCGTATTGCCTGGAGACGTTTATTGTTAATTAGTCGACCGTTATAAATGTTTCTGACGTATCACCGGCCGGCCACCTGGTCTCGTGTCTGTCGTTATTGCCAACGACATTAAAAGGTCACGGCTTCGCCGGGCACGCAACGTTCGAGAGACAGTCGCGAGTGCTCGAGGACGAGCAGCTAACGAAATGCTGCCGAAAAAGGAGGGGCAACCGGAGCCCTACGCTCTGGAGGACATGATCTCCGATATACAGGCGCGACGGAATTCCTTGGACCACGAGGATCTTGAGGATCCCGTGGAACTTTTGAAGAAACGGGACAAGGATTTAGTTTTGGCTGCGGAGCTCGGTAAAGCACTGCTCGAGAGGAACCAGGAACTGACCAAGCAGAGCGAAGCTCTCATGGAAGAGTACTCGTCCAAGTTAGAGGTGAGCAGGTTTATTCAACGCTTATTCCGTCGATGCTATAGACGCTTTTGTAAGCGGTTTTTTACAACGGCTTTTGTACAACGGTTTTCAAACTTTGTCCGCTCACGGTTAATGTGTACATTTGTTTTAGATGTCTTTATTATACGATTCAATATCCGTAGTAGGAGTTGAGTCTATTTAAACCCACATCTCGCTCCATCTAAATCCGACACTTTCAGCCTACAGCTGTATTAACATATTCGAGTCTTTTGCATTGACTGTTAACCTATGACAAAGTATGTGAACGTATATAAACGTGTTGTTCGATAAAATACGTACTTTACTTCAATACTTAATATGTATTTCAAATCGTAGGCAACAATAAAGAAAGGTTTAATCGAACGATTGTTCGGTGTGAAAAATATTTTTTGATAATTATAAGCGATTCTTGTAAGCCATTTTCTTGAAAATTAATAATTATATGAAATAAAAATTGAATATGTTAATATGTCACTGTACGGTTTGATACACATATAGTGCACAGCATAATTTGAATTTTGAGTTTGAATTTTAAAGCTTGGAACGTACTTCACTTCAATACTAAATATGGATTTCAAATTGTAGGCAACAATAAAGAAAGGTTTAATCGAACGATTGTTCGGTTTGGTGTGAAAAATATTTTTTGATAATTATAAGCGATTCTTGTAAGCCATTTTCTTGAAAATTAATAATTATATGAAATAAAAATTGAATATGTTAATGTCACTGTACGGTTTGATACACATATAGTGCACAGTATAATTTGAATTTTGAGTTTCAATTTTAAAGCTTGGAACGGTTGCGTGGGACGTAGTTTGAAGACTACCGACCTAGATCGATGGAGGTGATTTCATAGTTTGGAGTCCCAAGGGTGTAGTTTAGTGCTCTAAAAATACAAATGTTAAAACTGTACCAAATATTTGGAATCGTTCGAATATTTTTCTTATCGATAACTCTCAGACAGTCATTTTTGACTTATCGGCACGGACGTAATATTTTATACAATTTTGTGTTTGAGACAATTTCATTTTAGTAATCTACTAGTCTTTATGTTATAGCACTTATGCGGGTACCAACCTTTCGCGCGAGTACTCTGAACTTTTCATCTTATCGAAAGTTCAGGGCTTTTGGATAACTTGATAATTTTAGTGTACATCTGTCGCTTACGGTGAACAGCTTGTTGGTTTAACGTATTATTGATCCGTAGATTTTTGCTGGAAATAACGCTTAAGTCTCGGTATTTTGCATATAATGGAAGTAATTAACACTTTATCAATTTTCAGATTTAACGACTCTACTCACGGTGATTTTAATTGTATCACTTTCTAAAATGGTCTGAATGTATTCCCGGATCAATAATGCGTTAATTAGTATCGTGAGATAATGATGTTGGCTCATCTGAACGGTTGGGAACCAAGGTGTACCGGAACTTCTCCCGTTTCCCTTTCCCGACTTTAACAATTTTACTATGATTTTTGTTGTTGTTCAGAAAAGTCGAATATTTTCACTTAATGTAGGACAAGTTAATTCAGCTACAACGTTACTACGCTATTAATTTGGTTTTTAATCAATTTTCATTCATAAGTATACTTCAGGAGTAGCTCTTATCGGTGTCTCCCACATTTTGACTTCGCTTTTGTTTGAGAAGCGGGTAACAGAGGTTATGACCTTTTCTGTTTGCAAATAGGGGTAATAGATAATCTACAATTAGTTCCTTACACAGCCACAAACCTGCATTGATTGTTAAATAATTTGGAATATCATAAAACGGCATTAGATTTCCGCGTGATTGAATACAATGCTGTATAGCGACGTTGCTAATCGTTCAAAGACTGTAACGTCGATTGATTTCACAGAATTCCGTCTATAACAATGCTAATAGCAAATCAAAGGGTACCTTCACAAGAATTGATCGAAGTTTTTACACAATTCCCAAAATGTTCTTGCACGTATTGAATACATTCACAAACACACGTTACACGCATTTCTATTTTTTTGTTTATATTATAGGACTTCATATAATGGAGAAAGTGGGTATTTTTGGTGTGCATAAAATTGCTCTAGAAAAACACGATTTTACATAAGTATCAGCTGTCTAATCACGAATCGTTTGAATCTTTCACTTTATAATTACGAATCAAATTTTACGTATAGGTTCCAATCCGAGCTTAATAAACATAATTATATAGTTGTTCCACGTATCAGAAGCCGCAACCCTGTTTTACTGTAATCAACATTCAATCTTCGCAATATGCATGCTTTTGAAAAATGCACGCAAATTATGCTTGCGGAAAAATATTCATAACAAATTAATTTCCGTGCACATAATCACGAAAACTTTTTAAATGCGGCATCGATACACCTGCAATATCATTTTCCCGACTCTCATTTCCCGCAGAATATTAACGTCGTTCTTTTTCTTCTTTTCGTTTCGCAAACGTAAATCACACAAATCGTGCGACGCACTAATTTAGATCTGCCAATCTGCGCTCGTATCGCTAGATAAGAGAATATACTTGATAACAGAGATAAGCTGAAGGTAGTCTGTTTAGTAACGTCGGAGTGAAGGAAACACAAATACGTTGATTTATTTATTTTCTTATTCGTCGTATTCACTAATTGCAGGGATCATAATTGTTTGAAGTAGAACGCGGATTTGTATGCAAAATCTGGCGAACGAGGTGGAAGGGATATTGGTTTTTCTGAGATCAAGGTTTTACTGTAGCCATCAACAAAAAAACTTCAATTATAAACCAACAACTCACCTTCATAACGTAATCTAATAATTAGTAAACTAAATCTCTGAAAAACGTTCTACATATTGATTATATTGCATATATTGAATATCTTCGACTTTAATAATAGACAGATGCTGATTATTTCCGTAAAAATGTTTTGGATAACCGTTGTTTGTGGCTCGCCATTAATTGAGACCAGCGACGTTCGAGAGAGAAGCGCACGAATAATCGATGTTGGACACCGACGCGACAGCGAACACAATTGCGTAAAGGAACGGTTTTATTAGATTAATCGGGAAGGCGTGGTTTGCTTATAGAGTTCCCACGCGCAGCGGTATGTGTTTCATTACATTGAAAGCTCGCATTAAGGCAGCTGTATCGAACGTATTAATAGATTCGAAGACTTCCGAGGGATCTCTAATAGCGCCCAGCTACTTTGCTATCGGTCACATGTAAATCCGTTGGAGAACCTAGTCTTCTCCGTGTGAAAACTAAAATACGTAGACGTTAGAATCCGACCGCCTAAATTCTGTATACTTATCGCGAGCTAGAGGTCCTCTGGTGGTAGGTAAATTATTTAGCGGTTGGTTTTACGAGGGGAGTTTCTTTCCAGAATTATTAGATGTTGCGCGAGCGAAGCGGGTGAAGGTAAACATAAATTAACGTAAAATAACAACGTTCGTGTTATCGGGCGTTCTAAGTATCGGTAAATGGAGTAATGTGAAATAGAAACAATCGATATACCTTTTAGTGCAGTTTTTAAGTTTTAAATATTAATTTAACTACCACTTTAGATTTTTTAAAAATAGTGTTATGGAAATATGAGGGTCTTTAAAATGTCTACTGTCACGTGCTCATTTTCGACTTATCTTTTTACGTAGAATCTCCTTCTTTTCGGTGGTATCAGCCTGCTGTATAATTCGTATCACTTTTCAACTGCTGTTTCTCTATAGCCGGAGCTGCAATTCCGCCGAGACGAGGCTATCGCGTTTAGTATCGGAGAATTGGAGCCATAAACGCGAAGATTTTACAACCACAATAACTACAACAGCTCGATCGTCGTTTCTTACTTTTAGGAAACACTTCCAAGTATCGTCCGAGCGAAACAGTCACGATTACGCTCGTGTATCCGCTCAGAAAGCCAGGCTATTCATTACCAACCGGTACGATTCGTATTGCGTGTGCGAGTCTTCCTGGCCGAACGAGAATTTGTATGTTACGCGTCCGGAGAGTGAATACGATTCCGAAAAATGAATGAAAGTCTGGCGAACTCTTGAACGCACAACAATTTCTCCGTGGATTTCGCCGGAATCGGGCCACGGGGCTCCGCTGTGAATTTCCAATGCACTTTTTACGAGTGTTGCAACTCGAAGAATCGCGATCGCGATACCGATACACATTCTTTTTATCTACAAAACGCAATGGGGCCGCGACGACATTGAAGTCTGTAGTGTGTTAAGGAACACGTTCCTTCGGCGTCACCACTGATAAAGCTATTGACGTCTTGTTGTCTTTCATAATTTTTCGTTCGCGCTTGACAACTGCTCGTTACCATCCGAATCTTTATGAACATAAGTTCATGTTAACTTGCGTACAACGTGCAATTAGACGAGGACTCGTCGAACGTGGTAGTGCGTAGAATAATGCCTCGATGAAAGGAGTTATTGAAAATTTGTCATTTCGAGAATTGAGTTACCAATAATTTTGATTTTTGATAGAATATGGAAATATTTGTTCTTCGTTTACGTTAGGACAATGGAGTAGCCAGACGAGTGTCTCCACGTAACAACCTACACGGGCGCATTACGTTGCAATACAATTGTCGAGGAGCGTGTTAGAGCCACTGAAGATTACAAAAGCATGTGCATTCAATCAGAAATCTGTAGGAAGCGTTAATTAAAGGTGCAACTAAGTTACCAGTACCGATTGCTTAATCCTATCAGCACTCCTTCCGCCAAGGCAACTAATGATGGCTTTCCTTAGAAACATAGATGTTGAAGGAGCATTACCTTGCTAAATAGAGAGATAGTTTGTTATGCAATTTCGTTCTGTTTTACACTGTGCATTGTTTTCATATACACGAGTGCGGTCTATTTTTTGAAAGAATGGACCTGACATAGACCGATAGGAACAATAGGTGTCCACCACACTCCCGTAACCTACATAACAAGAGCATGTAGTGCGACGGACAGCTGTTATGATAATTAGTACTTCAGCTCACTTCGTGGACTATTGTAGAAACGAAAACTATAGAAGAGGGCATCCTAAATTCTGGGTATTGTACACAGTACTTCTAAGTTAGTGAATAATTAGAATATAAAACGCTGTTGTCAATTGATTTGATCCTTAAAACGTCCGCGTCCCAGAGTGTGGCGAATGATCAGAGGGATTTACTAAGGTTAGAAAAAGAAGAGTACAAATTCCAACATGAAGAGGGTATTACGAATGGTATTTTTTTCATTTAACGCGAATTATGTTTATTCTCTGGATAGGTCATTCTATATTGAAACATCCCTATGAAGACCGAGAGTCTAGAAATGAGAATTCAAAACTTCGATACTCGAGAAGCAATGATCAGAATCGATTCGCCGAGGTCAGAGTCACCACCGAGGAGGTGACCAGGGCTGACCACTATTGTAATCGAAGACAAAGGGAGAGCATAAGCACGCGCGGAGCCGGTTCCTCTCGCCGAGGTCAAAAATAAGGCGACAGGCATAACGCGGAAAGATAGGAGACGAAGAACCGGGTACGGCGGCTAGGCAGAGCGTGGTGCCGGGTATTGTCTTTGACGTTAGGTTGCCTAAGTGACTTGTTTCCACGCTTTCGTGGGTTTCTGTCCGTCGTCGAGGATTCGAGAACCCGTTGCAAACCGTAGCGTCGCCGATGTTTACTCGAACTGTGCACGAGCTTGTCGAGGGAGAATATGAATTTCTCTAGAGCATGCGAGTCCGGAAAAATTGATGTCGTTACGCAGCCCAGACGATTTGCTTTTATGCTTACCTACCGATCCGGTGTTGTTGCTCTCGCGTATCGATTCCATGTAGCATTCAGCTCTCACGCGAGTCTCTTCTGCGGAAAGTATCTGTCGAAAGTTATCTAAACAGAGACGAATTCTTTTAGAAAACTGCGGTTTCCGAGCGTGCCGCGCTGAAATCATAATTATGCAAATACAGGACGTTCACTTCACTTTTTTCATCAGCCGAAGAAACGTCCAGATGTAGGCTAATGCTAGGAATAAAACATTTTGTCGTTTCACAGAAGTCGAGGATGTATATTGTTGCTCGACTGTAAGTTGGACACTTTCATTTCATTTCGAATGTATTAATGCGTTCCTTCAGCCTGACTTCAGATTATTCACAGATTTTTATTATATCGGTTTGTTCTAGGGTTTTCTCTTCGTACTTGCTCATGATTTAGTTACGGATTTTTATGCAGCTACGATATTGTGTAATTTTGTAAAATACAGGGAACGTTTCCAGCAATAGACGCTGTGGCAATATAATGTTATTCGTATCGGGAACGATCTGTTTGCTTGTGAAATAAATCTTTTCCTCATTCTGGTTTCTAGAAAATAATTTATGAGAACAGAATTTGCATGGAGATACAGTTTAGTAATAGTTTTTGTAATGTACTAGATCCAGATACATCGTTAGTAGAAGTACGAGCTCTTGTTAGGAAAACGAACAATGTACAGTACCTGAGCCCTTGGCCTCCTGAAATTCCCATGAAAAGAAACAATTGATGTTTTCCGTTGCTCAACGGATCTGAACTTAGATAACAAAGTTCAGAATCGAATCCAGAGACTAAATTAGTAAAATCAAATCCGTACAAAGTGGTGGAGATTATTTTGAAGAATTTGTAAATGACCACTCGGTGTAATACAGGAAACAAACTTTTTTGCAGTAGATGTACCCAATAGTTTTGTAGGAAAAATAGTTAAAATGTTAATTGGTTTTCTTGTTTTACATGAGAAACGCTCCTTGAAGCACCGCGCGTATTCAAGAATGTAAAAATTGCAGACCCGTAATGACTGGACAGCGGATTTTTATGTAATTTTATGGAAGTAGGATCTTACATTCAGTGGCAATGGCCTCTGTAAATACAAAAGTAATAAAAGTCATACCAAATTCTATCGAATATCGTATTTTAATATATTTTGAAAATTCACATACCCATAAATGCATAAAGATCCGCAGTCGAGTAATGAGCTCACGAAGATCCACAAGAAACACATATTCTAAGTGAACAGTTATCGCTTGGTTTGCTTAGTCACCGCAGAAGGGGATTCCGTGAAATAGCCGTTCACGCGCGAAAGGCAGAGAAGCACGTACATACTAATCGTCGGTAGCGTTCGGTCTATGCGATCTTTATTTCTACGGTGCAGCGTGGTTCATTCCGGAAACGACCGTGCTTTCTTCGCAGTGGGTCTTCCACTTGGTATCCGGATATAATTATCGGTTACGTGAGACAATTCCGTGAAAACGCGTCGAACGCTTCGAGCAGGCAGAACCGTGCAAATTGAGCGATAATTGACTTGTCACCGGCCATTCTTCACACTCGATTACGCGATTCGCGGCGTCATGAACCGTCGACGAGAGATGCCGTCGCTCCTGAACGATCGATCGTCTCGATAAGCGTCGATGTTTGCCGTTCCCTCCATTATACGCACGTGCAATCTACAGTAAGGAGCACAGTTAAACTAATTTTTTTTTAATTTCAAGAAGCACACGATGTTACATGTATTCGAGTTTGAGAAGCGATTATCTCTTCAGCCCCTTGTTGGAGCTATTTTATAACTTGAGAATTAAATATTTCTTCTGACCTAGAATGGTTCCATTGTATATGATTTTTTCATTTTATCGATATGAAATTGATATAATACCTCATATAATACTTAAATGTGTAGTAATTGATTAGATACCAAAACAATTAATAATGTAAACAATATCGACTGCTAAGGGTTGATGACTGTGGATTTTTATGCGAAATGAAAACTGTAATAGGCAAACAAGAACCTTCCAACACTGAACTATTTATTGCTCTTTGATTATATTATTGATATTATAAATTTCGTATATTGTATCGGGTCATTACCAGACTGCGGAAGTTTACGGAACACGTAAATAATTTTGCGTAAGATATAAATAATGATTTCATTGTTTCAATTCTGCTCCTATACGGAAAAGGTAATGGTTGCCGAACCGACGACCCTCGCTCCCGGTATTCGCGATCTGTGAGAAAACCTACTAATTTGTTTTTCACCTCTGCTCGCTTTTCTTTTTGGCTTCTGTTCCGTTTTTTTGTTCGCTCGTTTCCCGACGATTTCACTTTCACGCTGCCAATCCGCCTTCTACCGTCCCCGGTTCGTACTCTGTTCGCGCGTGGATTGTGCGCGGGTCTCTCGTGTGAACACGTGTAGATGGAAGGCGCGTGCACTAACTGCAAAACGAGATGCAAGCGGAATGTCTACTACTTGCTGTGTGTGGCTTTGATTCGACGTACGGGCAGGGCGATGCGTTTCCGGATGTTTTAATTAGACCCTGCCGTGCTGTTTTTACGGATTGCGGATCCGGCGGTGTAATGCACGTGCCGTGTATCATTAAAAATTGGTTACGTAAACCTGGTAGAAAGCATTTCGAGTCAGGAGTCGGTCGTTTCCTCGACATCGATTTGCCCGAAATTATGGGACAGTTTTTACGATCCGGAACTGCGATGTAGCCCGGCTGTGTCTAATTACCGGTTTCGGAATTTATACGTTTAGCGCTGTTACAGTGGATGATCGAACAGTCAGACTCACTTGCGTGGATTAATGAGCAGCCTGCGGATTTTTATACAAAATAAAAATTGGAATTGTTCTTTCATTATTGATGCTTATAAATTGCAAATATATCGGGTCATTCCCAGACCGCGTGTTTTTATGCATTTCTGGCATGTACCAGTTAGTAAAATAAGAAGTATGGTTTTTGTATTGTGGTTCTGATGTTGTGCGGCACGGGTGAATTAAATACAACTCGTTCGCTCGCGTGAAACTTTATTTTTTATCCGGGGACGCGCGTCCGTCTCGATAGACAGCTCGAGATCGAATGACTTTTGCGCGCTTTCGACTGTCGAACAGTGATGCCAGATTCGTGGGTCTTGGGATTTTTCCCCTCCGCTCGCTCAGCCGGCCCGACCCCCCACTCTGACGCACCGTAGCGACATCGTAAAGCTACGTTGACGCGTGTAGCGCGCGTGCAATCGAACTGGCACAAACACGGGCAGAGTAGAGGTACGTTCGTGTGTAGCTCGTGCGCAGTAGAACCAACGTGGCGACGGCGGTGCGTCAGAGTGGGGGGTCGAGCCGGCTAAGCCAGCGGAGGGGAAAAAGCCCAAGACCAGTCTTGCCAGATGGGGCGCTTTTTTCGCGCATGCGCGACGATTTTGACGTCATACGGCCTTAGTCAAGTACGAAAATCTGGTACTTTGGTCGCCCCGCTAATTTTTCAAAATTTATTATTTGATTAAATATTAACAATAACTTATCTGAAATTCTCGCAGCCCGCTGTTCTTTAGTGCATGCCTCGTGTCGTAACGGACTCCGCTAGACGTTCCCGCTAATAATAGTCTCCCACTATTTTCTCCCCAATAATTCCCCACAAACTTCGGACTTAGATGCGTTCCTGCCGAAACTCGCGCATGCGTGAAAAAAGCGCCCCGTGTGGCAAGACTGCCCAAGACCACAGCCTACTTTATACTAGCCATGCTGAAGAGAAAATGGCAACACCGCGAGAGTCCGGTTTTCCGATTGAGATATATCTATATATATATTGATATATATAGATATATCTTAACAGGACTCTCGCAGTGTTGCCAAGTTGTTCAGCATGGCTAGTATTACAGTAGGCTGTGCCAGGACCCACGATTCTGGCATCACTGCTGTCGAATATTCGCCCTCCACAGTCGGTTGTTTAACAGAGTACGATCGCCCTCGGAACCGATCTTCGAGTGTTTCTGTGCGATTTCCGAATCCACAATGTTATAAAAGTAATATACAGGGTGTCCCAAAATAAATATAACTCCTGGAAATGGGAGGATCCTTGCGTCATTTCAAGCGACATTTTCCTGTACAAAAATGGCGTCCGCGGTCTTGTTTAGGAGTTATTAATGAAAACCATGGACCAATCAGAGCGCGGCTACAGCAGATTGATTCTGGTTCGGCCAATAGCGACACCACGTTAAACGGGACCTGTCGCCGAGTCGGGCTCCGTTCGCTATAGCCGAGCTCTGATTGGTCCGCGGGTTTCGATAATCACTCCTAAACAAAGCCACGGACACCATTTTTGTAAAGGAAAATGTCGCTTCAAATAACCCAAGGAATCTACCTATTGTGGGACACCCTGTATAAAAATAGTCTAATAACTCAGATTCTTCTTTCCTCCACTTCTCAGCCGAACGGTTCATCTGAAATTGTTAGCGGATCTATCCACACTTTTAATTTCACTAGGAACGTGCTATGCGGTTTGGTCAGAAGATTTTCGAGCGGCACGGTTTTCCCCAGAAGCTTTTCAAACCGCAGGCTTCTGGCAAGGCCAAGTCGGCAAGGATACGGCTTCACGAATGGCCCGGGTTAATGGTACCGCGAACAAATGCTATAATCGGCGAGCCGATTATCTACGACACGTTTCTCTTTCAATGTTCGGTCGACGGCATCGATGCGTTGCGGAGTATGCATTTATTTGAATAATAACGTTCCTGAAATGCCGAGGGAATCCTTCCGTGGTAAAGCTATGAAGAATAGTGCGTTTCAGCCGTAAAAAAAGAATCTTAAGAACTGCAGGCAGTAATCGGTGTTTATATGCGAAGATTGATATTTTATAAGTATTTTGTTCATAAATTAATTGATAATATATTGGCCCACATATTTCTTTTGTTATTATCAACCTTAAATATTCAGTGGGCTGTTCCTTTACTGCATATCTATGGGAAGTAATTTAAACCTTAGATTCTATGCATAACTCTGCAGATTGAAATCTTCGTATAATGCTGACTCCATTGTGGCTTTTCCAAGAGTCAAAGTTCACCGGCACGCATGAAAAGAAAAGTCACAATAGCTTTTTTCAAGTCTGTCGAGTATATACCAGAACGTGTATTCGAAACTCAGATTCATTACATTGTGAGAACTCTTAAACGCAAGACAGTGGCTGATGTATAAAATTAGTGATTAGAGAAGAAAGTGTATAAAGGTATTCAATATTTTCTAGGCCATTCTTAACAGAATATTAGATCTTCATTTATTTAGATACTTTCTCGATTATCTACACGCACTTCCGAGTTTCTATCATGGCAACAATAGCTAAACAGTCTTTCCGATTCACGAAGAGACTAATCCTGCAGAATAATTCTGCATACTCTCTCAAATATGGAAGTATTATTTTTATAACAGTATAAACATTTAAACTATTTCGCAAGCATTTTTGAGATCATTTATTTTGAAATTACGTAGATTATTTGCATGCATATTCGGGGACACGAGGACAAAAACTTTCGTTCATTTTGGACAACATAAAAATGTCGACGTTTGGCCAGCTTTCTGAGGCAAATGCTCCACTGTGCGGCGGTCACGAAAGGGGTTGAAAGAAAGAAGCGGGTCATAGTCGGCAATGAAATCGAGCCGCGCTGCGTTTGCTTCTCGTTATTGTATAATTGGCCGTCTGAAAGCGGCAGCACAATAATCGTGGTACCGTGTCGGCAATAAAAAGCGGCACTTACACGGCTAGCAAGGCGGAGATCTAGAAAGCCGAGATTCCACGGGCTCCTCTTAGCCGGCGACCTGGGAATCTCCAGCGCGAATTACGCGATTCGCTGGTACGCTTCTCCAGTGCGAACCTATTCAGCCTATTACAAATTAAGATCAGCCATTAACCCTGCCGTAATGCGTCGTATATGCGATAATTACCGGCAAAAACCGTATAGAATCAAATCCCGCATTGCTATACTTCTCGTGACTCTCGGTAATGCAACGGTGCCATGAAATCGATCATGTTATGCTACGCGATAGAATCTTCAATATTTATACCACTCTTGCTCTGTAACTCCGTTTCGTCGACCTCTTTATACTCTTCCGGTCAAATGTTGGAAATCTCTTACAAGAAACGCTGTTCAATTGATGATGAAATCAAATAAAAATGTTCATGTGAGTCGAAAATGGAAGGGAGCGAATCTTTATGCCAAATGATGTTCTGTATTAATTGTATTATTTCATTATACTAAAGTAATGGTTCAATTCTGGCCCTTAAAATAATAGCAGGACTACACGATCTAAGAACCAGCACGGACCCGAGGGATTTTATTTGATCAAGGCTTTACCGTATTCCTTCTCGCTGAGTTTTTCAGTTATTAACGAAATATATATTTATTCTCCTGGCTTCCAGAGCAGTGTATGCTTTGTTGGGCTTCAGCGCAATTAGAGCAGGCCGTATCTCAATGAATAGCCTAAAGCGTATCGTTGGTACTTGTAAACTGTCTGGTAGCAAGCTTGTAAATAAATAGAGATGTATAAATATTCTCTTGAGAAGGCTTCTCAAAGAATGTATTATGCGTCTCATTTCTACCGTCTCGTTGCCACCATTTGCCTCCGCACATTTACTTTCACAGTTAATATCGACGTTTGCATGGAAAATTCTCCCCTCCCGACTCCGCTGTCCGTGTTCTCATTAAAAAAAAGTAATTTCTCGTATCGTAACTCAGTAGTTTTTAGTACGTAAGCCTCATTATGTAAAGATCCTTTCCCCATAAGAATTCTTACGAAATAATTGGTTCCTATCATTAAATAATGAATGGGTATCTGTGGTCTCTCATTATCTTGGTGAATGACAGCCTTTCACTGATAGGTGCTAATATTCATATAATATGGTAAGGTTAAATCACAGCGATTAATAAAGATGTAGTAACGTGATTAATTTTTGTTCTTGTATGATAATCGAATTGTTAGAGCTACCTGCATAAATCAACGATTCAACAGTACAATTTGTAATATCAATTATACACAGATATATTAATTTCAATGATTTTATTTACCCCAATGAATTTATTACTGGTTGTAGAACGCCACCTACTTATCTCCCAATCTTGCAATTAATGCAGATAATTTTTAATTCGCATAAAAGCCCACAGTCTCCTCATACACGTAGAATATTTACGTTGGAAAAATCGATATCAGTATGAAAATCGACGGAAAATTACATGCAGATTGAATTTTATAATTCGCTGCAGATCAAGTCGGATCTAATCCGTTCCATTCGATGAGAGAAGTTTCATGCAGCCGCTTATGATTCTGTGAGAAAGTGCGAATCCGTGAAGTCATCGTCGGATTCTGAAGAGCAGAGGGTTCTTTTGAGGGCCGTGGCGCGAATCTTTCGTGCTGATATTATTATGTGGCCAGAACAGAGCGCTCATAGGAAAGTGCCTCGTGAGATCGCGGTTAAGCGATTATGAGAGAATCCGGTGCATTACGCCTTTCCCTTTAAATATTTATCGCATTTCCTACGAGAGCTTGACTGGCTCTCCTTTGTCGAATGCGCCCGGCTCGAAACGACTCGCCTGCTTTTCACAATCGTACGCTCAGGTAGATTTACACGGCTCGCTGGCTCGCCCGTGTTTGGTCTCCCGGGGGTCTGTGTTTCTTTCCCCAAAACAGCCTACAAGAATTTCGCTTCGACAAAGAAACCACTTGATCGCTTAAACAAATACAGGCCGCGCGAAGAGCTTTTCAAGATCGAGTAGTTCTCGACCCCCCTCGCCGCAAAATTGTTTTTCGTGTCGGAACCGGCCAGAGTAATTAAATAGGAAAGATAAGAGATGTTGAAGACTCGGGGCCACTGTTTGCTGTTCAGGCAAACGGTACCCAATACGTTACCTCCAAATACGTTGCGTATATTCATAGTATATTTTAGCACTAAACCTACGTACTGTCTAATAAAAATGACAATTTATGTTTCCTCGGGTTTATGTCTACAATCTAATCTAATGTGGCACATAGGAACGTAACGGCGCATGCAGATTGAGGAAGCAGTGCATCCTCCTCCTTGAAACTGTTAGATTTTGAACAAAGTTTATTCACATACGCCACTTACAATTAGATGCGACTCGAGATACCAATGACGAAACAATGCGAACGGCAAGGATCCACAGTTATTTAGTTTCACGAAGGGGGTACGTTCCAAGAATAATGTCTTTTTGACAATGATCTTACGAAGTGTTTAGCGTATCAAGCCGGCCTAATGATCTCTTCAATTAATTAATCGGGAAAAAGTGAATCCCGTTGGAGATAAGAAGAAAGCTGTGCTATATCATTGGGCTATCTGAAACGTTCTGCATGTAACAGACCTGATTCCCCACGAACAGGGAAACGAGTACAATAATCGTTCCCAGTCGCAGCAGGGCTAATTGCGTTAGAAACAAGGAGATGCCAGAGATATAGCAATCTGAAGTCTAGATAGACAGCGAAACAGACCGGAAGTTCTCGAAAAAGTGAACCGTTAGCTCGGAATCTCGGAGGAGCGTTCTACCCTCTTTCCTCGGCTTGTTTGCCTGCTTCTGCATCAAGATTAACCGCTTACCGTTCGCGAATCGACAAACCTCTCAGCTGTACAATTCCATTAATTCCATCCCATTGACCTATAAATTACATCGCGCCAATGCGAATCAATCAGCAAACTTGTGCTCGCTTGAGCAGTAATCGAAACTCGCCACTGTTTTCCGGTTTTTCGCAAGCCGGCGTTAAGATACGCAATTTTCAGAAGTGTGAAGGGAACTCGAGTCGCAAGAGTACTCGAGTTCTCGACATCGCGTTCTAACATGCCTGCTCTTAGCCTAACAGGTCTTACTCGTGAAATAGTCTGCTCGCTATTACAGAACTGTTACAGACTCGCGTGCTCCGAATGGTTTTCGTTTGACGAAGCAGCAAACAAAAATAAAACTTCGGTGCACACCTTTTACGTTTATACAATTTTATTTCATTTGGCTACTGGAATAAAAGTATTGTGGAACTCGTACTGTAAATATATCTTCTAACATGGTGACGCCATGTCACCCATATTTGTACACGAAACTATACCGAGAAACTAAGACAAAAAGTCTTTTAGAGATTTCCTCGTTTTGGAGAAAATCGCAAAAAAGAAACAAAACAAGTTTTAATTTTTGTACTTATTTAAAACGAAGCAAAAACGAGCAAATCTCTAAAAGACTTTTGGTCTTAGTTTCTCGGTCCCCTACACGCTTCTGAAGTTTTGCCATTTAAATTCGGGACACCCTGTATGAAAATAGTATATAAATATATGTGATATCAAATATACAATAATACTGGAAACGAGGACTGTACGATCTAAGAAACGAATGTCCCTTCCACTGCGGGGCACACCCCGCGAGAGCCCATGAAGGGTTTCACCTAGATCTAAGCTTTACTGCAATAATAATCCTCTGTGCTCTAGAATGTCTTTCTAAACTTTGAATTTCTTTGGTCTCTTTTCTTCACCTTCTACATTCCCTTCTCTTGTTCACGATTGAAAAAGTAATTAACTCCACGAATCTTCTCGGTTTTCGTTCCTTTAAATAAATTGCTTTTACGGCGTTCAGCGTGTTAAAGCGTTAGACACTTGATTTGATAGCTACGATAAGAAATACTTTCGTGGTTCGTTGTAGACTACTTCTTCGAGCAGTTCAGCGCATTTGGAAGAGCATTTGTCGCTCGTCCGTAACCAGTCCGGACATTTAAGTGTTCCTGTTCACGCGCTCCACCCTGTATACACATTAACTTCGCGGAATCGTGACCGTTGCGAGCCACGCCACTGGTTCCGATGCTCCATCTCCATACCCGGAAGAGATTTCGTGGAAGACAAGCGGATCTCACGCGATCGGTAGCGATTAAAATTTCTCGAAGAGCTGGACACCGTTAGCGGCTAACTCTCCTCGACGCTTTTTGCCCTGTTCTTTTTGCTCGCCGGTAAATCGGGAGGATGGCTTCGAAAAGCGTTTATTCGTTTTGGATCATAAAACAGACGGCGTTGTACCTTGTTAGAGGCTCTTCGGGGCAGCTATCTCGGCGGATCGAAGGTGCAGAAGAAGCGAAATCGCTTTGGAGGAGACACCCTCGAGCTGCACGGAATTAAAAGAGCGGAAAGCACAACGCCGATGGCAGAAGAAGTTCAGCGCGGTTTGTCACGAAAACCGGCTAGTTACAGCAGCCTGGTACCGTTACACGGAAATGTCCTAGCGTTTGTTTTCAATCTTGTTGCACCTTGTTCGTTATCGTCGCTCATTGTTTCACCTGTTTCTTGCGTCCTCGTTTGCTCCGTTTCGCTCCTAGAGTTTTGTCCTCGGCGAAATGAATGAGCGGTCATTAGCAAGGTGTGATTGGAATCTTCTTTTAGTCGGCTAGACTGTAAACTCACGGAATTATATTTTGTCATTAGCCTGTGGATTTTTATGCATTTATGAGAAATTCGCTGGGTGTAATGTAAAACAGTATATTGTAATGTTGTACTCAATGCGATCTAGTCATTAAGGAATTAAATCAATTTTTATTTTACTCCCGCTTCCCGCAATCGATGCAGGACATTTTGTATCCATTGATGCATTTGTAAAAAAAATGAGTGAGGGAAATTTAAAATCAATTTTTATCTAATTCCAGTTGTCTATTATACAGGCCGTAGTTTCGGGCACCGAAAAACTAAGACCAAAAATTCAATATTTCGTTGTCAGTTGCTCTCTTGAGTTGTTGTATATACTTGTATTTGTGATTGTTTTGACATTGTTACGTGAGTTACGACAGTGAGATATGTAAACACTCGATGTTATCCCTACTCCAGATTCTTTCGTTTGTTTACATTCTTGCTTTCTTCCATGATTCCTTACTCATAGATACAGTGCACCAAATATCACCAGAACAATGTTTAGCTGCAATTTATAAATAAATAAGTACAAAAATGAAAACTCGTTTTGTTTCTTTTTCTGTGATTTTCTCCAAAACGAAGCAAAAACGAGCAAATCTCTAAAGGACATTTTGTCTTAGTTTTTCGGTCCCCTACATGCTCCTGAAGTTTTGCCATTTAAATTCGGGACACCCTGTATGTTTATATATTGCATACTCTCATTTTGATCATATCGACGTTGTTGCCTTTCGAAGCTAATGTAAGCCAATTCTGAAGAGAATTCTTGACTGCGGCCTACCTGATAGTTTCGAGTTGTGCATCTCTGGCAACCGAACGAGTAATTTATCGGCGAATGCACGAGGATCCAGTGAAATTGAATCGACAATGAACGCGCTTACGGTGGTCCACAACGTACCGTGACGTTTTAACAAGGTCCTCGAGCATAGGAATTGTTGCGGAGCAACTTGGACACGCGGTGTTGAGCGTTTACGAGCTCGCGCGGCGGCCGCTTTTGATGGTTTGAGCCCGTTGATAGCTAATTGGAGCAGTTGGAGCTGTTCGGAGAGGAGATAAAACTTGACGAAGTCGTCATAATTTGTCTTTACTGTACACCATAAGGAAATTAGTTGGTAATTTCGCATACTAATCTACAAACTGTTATAAACTCCTAATTAAACGCTGTTCGTTTCACTCGTGTAACATTCCGAAGACAATATTTCAGTTTTCTCTAGTTACGTAAAAATTCGTAATTTGTTTTATCTGCTTCGCGATTTCATTCGATCTCGGTTCACAATCTTATTATTGCACTAAGTGTACGAGACAGATTTATGAGCATGGTTTTTAGCTAGGACAGAACATAAATGTGGAAAAGTCTGATTCAGCGAACAAAGAAGCAAGCCTGAATGGTATGGGCCAATTCTTTTCCTCGCTACTGTGACTACTGGTGACTCGCATATATATATATATATATATCTTGTCCACTCGCTTTCTCGATTTTATTCTCGTCGATGTTTTGATGTCTGCACAATATGGACGATCGAGATATATTCGTAAAAGTTGGTCAATATGTGGGCGATGGACGTCATGAACGTCGATGTTAGAAAGAAAAAGTCTATCGACGACCTAGATAGTTCGGATGGTTACTGTAATCTGCGATTGGAAACGCTAGATTTATGGTTTTAATAGTGATAGACTCGAATCCGTAGTTGCGGTACGATTTCACTTGAGATTAACACCAGCTAAGTCATTCTGTTCATTTTGTTTGCTTTTTCTTCTTGAACGACCGACTTTCCGCTTCCTCCGATTGTATCTCTACAAGAAAAATGGATTTTGTCAACGATTCGATGGGTTTCAGATTATTTTGATAATACTTCAGACTGTTTATCTAACATCCGGCTTCTGGAGATAACGTTGGCGAACAGGTTAGGTACGCAGCCCATGTTTATGGTCGTGCGATGCTTTTCCACGAAATTTGAAAAATTTTCAAATATTGTTCTACTGTATAACTAAAAAAGATGTCTAAACTATTCCACATAATGATTCGCGGTTTCACAGCGTTTGTTAAAACCGTTCGTTTAGTGGTAGCAGAAAGAATGCATCCGAAATGTCTTCATAGTCAAGCTCCTCCAGTTGTAAGAAAGAAGGAATATCTGGATGACCTGGATGACTCAATTCAGATTCTCAGATTGTTCCCATGTAGGGTAAATGGTCGGTCCTTTATCCGGTCTCACAGAGACAAAAATTGCCATGGAAAGGGTCCCGGAAGCGTCTCGCGTGCGAGTCACGCCTAATTATCGTGGGTCGCGTTTTCCTTCGCTGACATATTAATTCAATTGTGCCGACGGATCTTGCGCCCAGGAAAATTCCGTGGCAGCGAACGAACGTGCGCCGCGAGTTTTTCCATCGTTCTCATAAGAGCTGTACACATGGCCGTTGTGTGAGTGCACAGAGTGCGCGTACTCTCACCCGATGGTGTCGAATGACAATCTGAAACGGGAGATCGGTACGCTTGTTTCCCCGAGACGTGGTTTACCGCTTAAGGGAGCATTGTAAAATAAGAAGAAATACTTTTTTCTCTCCACGATTTGATCCCTCCCGTTTGCTCCGCGGCCATTTCCTTATTTCCCACGACTCGGCGCCGCAAGATCGCCGGGTAATAAGGTAATCTTATTTCACTAAATCATCGATCGCTCCGTGGCTTCAAAGATATCCGTGGAAAAGGAAATGGAAAAGACGGAATATAAATTGTTCGATGATTGCAAAAGTTCGCGCTCGATTTTCAGACTCTCGAGACCTTCGGTGAAAAAGATTATTACAGCAACTTGTAAAGTATTGGCAGACAATTGTACGTGACACACAGCTACGGATTTCTTTACAAGTTTTTGTGTAGCACAATTTTCTGTAAGATAATCGAACAATTTCCTCTGGGATCTACAATTTAAAAGACTATTTTCGAGCTTGGTGTTGTTAAAATACAGTTATTGAAATCCCAGAGCACTTATGGGAATCCTACTCATTTATCTTCGCAATTGGGTCGGTAGAGGGCAGTTATGCCACTCTTCCAGAATGATGTGACACGTGTCTTATAAATGCGTGTTAATATTAGTTGTGAACTGACTCTCATTGCGAATACGTGTAACTCGAACCTGTGTTACGAGCAATGTTCTTATTCGAGCAATGTTCTATTATTCATGAAGATGGAGGTATGTTTAATTATATTCACAAACTGTTTTTTGCTTACCTTGGAGAATATATTTCTTGTTGTAAATACAATCTGCAATAATTGCATACGATAACGAAGATTACAACAGTATAAGACGCTTGAAAATGGGGGCTTGCGTTTTTCTGCACGCAAGATTTCATTTTCTATCTTCAATTTATTTCTGCGCCGTGACTAATGCACAGTTTTTAATTAATTCAGTTTATCTTTCGATTGAGATCGCGCACATAATATTGCGGAAAGTTTCCCATACGAAATGGTGGGTGTACGCATTGTCATCCGGACGAACTGGTTGATTCGATAAGATAAAAGCTTCATGGAGTATCCACGCAGCCGTTCCTCGTGCAGCCTTGATACATTTCGAAAGGTTTCGAAGCCGCGATCTCGTTACGCAATCCAGGTTTAATTGCCGGGCTGAGTCACATAAGTTTTGTAAACAATAATAGCCGCCGCGAAACCGCGCGGCAGCCTAGCCGTCGACCTGTCGCTGACGGTATTGCGCCAGACGCCTTTAGTTTGCCGTAATCAGCCTGTAATCTTGTTAATCGTGTACTTGGCCACTTTCGCGGAGATTCTGCGGATAGTATGGCCGCCTTGTTTTCCAGCTGCAACCGCGATTTTACCATGCCGACGCACCTTGTTGTGTACTCGAGCGAGTTCCGATTCTTCAACAAGCGTTCAAGTCTTTGGACAGAGCTTAGCAACTTTTCGCATTTGCATTCACTGTATTGTGAATCATCGTGCGTTTACACCGAAGACTTACGAAATGGCAATGAAGTCCTGATAAATGAATTATCAATGCAAATTTAATTTTTGTTCTGATATTTCAACGACCGTTCAACTCTTTGGACAGACCTTAGCGACTTTTCGAATTTGCATTCACTGTATTGTGAATCATCGTGCGTTTACACGGAAGACTTAAGACATGGCAATGAAGTCTTGATAAATGAATTATCAATGCAAATTTAATTTTTGTTCTGATATTTCAACGACCGTTCAACTCTTTGGACAGAGCTTAGCGACTTTTCGCATTTGCATTCACTGTATTGTGAACCATCGTGCGTTTACATCGAAGACTTACGAAACGGCAATGAAGTCCTGATAAATGAATTATCAATGCAAATTTAATTTTTGTTCTGATATTTCAACGACCGTTTAACTCTTTGGACAGAGCTTAGTAACTTTTCACATTTGCATTCACTGTATTGTGAATCACCGTGCGTTTACATCGAAGACTTACGACATGGCAATGAAGTCCTGATAAATGAATTATCAATGCAAATTTAATTTTTGTTCTGATACTTCAACAACCGTTCAACTCTTTGGACAGAGCTTAGCGACTTTTCGCATTTGCATTCACTGTATTGTGAATCATCGTGCGTTTACATCGAAGACTTACGAAATGGCAATGAAGTCCTGATAAATGAATTTTCAATGTAAATTTAATTTTTGTTCTGATATTTCAACGACCGTTCAACTCTTTGGACAGAGCTTAGCGACTTTTCGCATTTGCATTCACTGTATCGTGAATCATCGTGTGTTTACACCGAAGACTTACGAAATGGCAATGAATTTTCAATGCAAATTTAATTTTAGTGCAAGTACTGAAGTTTTACAACGAAACCCGAATAGTTGCTAGTTTACTCATAGTTGAATCTAGCTTTCGAGGAAGCAAGTGAAACTCTATGGTTTGATGAGTGCGTTAATAGATTCGATACTCTTTCCGACGATTAATCTAGAGAGTATCGACAGCCACGATTTTCGAGTGTATCCAGTCCGTTTTCTCTTTCAACCGGTTGATTTATCGGTGTAAAACGATTGCGGTCCGATTAGGTTCACCTTTCCGGCAAGTTCCGGCTGCGCCATTTCCACGCGAACGAAATTACGCAATATACGGAGCTCGGAGCTGCAGGATTTTACTACGGTTCGTCACAGCAGATTGAATACCCGACCACGTAAATGACTACGTTCGGAGGCAGGCACCTTTCCAGCCACCGTGAACCAGCCGGTGGGATCGAATTAGGCTGTACCGCTTACGTAAAACGATAACGCGATATCGGAGTTGGTAACTGCATTATTCGTCATATTCTAAAGGCAATTAAATGCCTGGCCGTGTAGTTCCGAGAGTGGATCATCGAATATCGATGAAGTAATCGGGACAGCCACGTGTCAATGGTGCCGCGGTTGTGCAAACTTTCGTCTTCTCCGACTAACATAGGTGAAACCATTCTGTTCGCATGGCCACGTGCTCCTTATGCGAACACGTTCCCTTAGCGGCTCGTCGAACCACGAGCAAAAAGATCCTTACAACTGTTCGACTTAACAGTGCCAGATGCAATCGTAGACGAGTGGAGATCCGATCCAATTAGCTGGTCTTTCCCTTGATGAAGCGATATTTCGAGGCATAAGTGGTCTGCAGATATTACTCAACGCTTTACGCCGATTGCCACGGGCTTCCTCTAACTCTCGTTCGCGTTAATGTTCACCGACGTATCCGGCTTTGCTACTATCCAGCTGCTATTGCAACGCGACTGCAATAAACAGCCCGACGTTCAACTTATACGAGGTACACTCCTGCGTGGTTTAATATCGATGCATTAAAAGTTACGTTTTATCGTAGTCCTTCGGACCGACTACGGTTCTCGTACATGATAATATTCCTACTTATTTCCCTCCATTATTCTTAACGTAATAATACTTTTCAAGAGTCGGCAGACATGGTTGTTCAATAATTCCAGATATACAGCCTGGATTGTAAATCAGTAGACCTGGCTTAACATTTGCATTTCAAATGTTATTTATAAATATCGGTAAAAACAGTCGTTCTTGCAGAGCAACAATCAAGTGTAACCGGTCACACGAGCACGCAAGTTGTACAGTCTGTGACGGCAGACAATTTTTCTGTTCGATGAATAATTTTTGCTACCGTCAGTTGCGTTTTCTACGTGCTGCACGCTACATTAACGCAGCGAAATTTTCAGCGATGGAACAACCGATATTTTGCGGGATTCTCGAGACGAAAAAAATAAATATTTTCCCGGCGAAAAATGTTGCTCCTTCAAGAAGATATTCATCGAAGCAAACTGCATTCCATAACCGTGACGTTTCCAGATAAATATTCTTGCGATTTATGAACTCTTTTCAAACATTTTTGTTGTATATTTATTGAACGTTTTCGAAATCGTCTGTATAATTCTTAAAATTAATTGTAACATACGAAATGTACATTACGTTCAATACATTCAATGATGTTTTTGCTTCTCGAGTTTCGCGATGCTTAATCAACGAAATGCGGATCTCTATGTAAATGGGAATCTGAAAAGATCTCGTTCTGCATTGATGGCTCAAGCCTACGATCTCTCTGTCGGTGGATACTCCAAGATCAATCAGTCTGACAAACAAAGGAATCGTTTAACGCCTTAGAACTCTGTTTGAAGCGAACTGTGCAATAAATGGATGGACCGAGTTGCGCTACTATGGCGATCGACGGGCTCGTCACGGGCCATTGCGGTCCGATTACAAGCTGCCTTCTCTTCCCTCCTTGTTCAACTCCTTCCTCAACGAATGTTCGCATCGTATTACCGTTTTCTTCTGAGGGAAAGTGAACAGCGCAACGCTCGCGCACCGAAAGCCGAGCAGTGCTGCGTCACCGGCGAAGTGCAATGCCAATTAAATCGCATTTCCCATAAATATTCTTTTCGCTGTTCCTAACTCGACTAACGCTCGAGAGACTTTTTCGGCAAACATGTCAAAAATGTGCCGAGTTGCGTAATTTTACAGCATTTCTGATTTTTATTTCGAAGCACTTGCACGTATCTTTCAGTTTCTACAAGTTTCTTTTTTAAACGTGTATTACGTTTCTGTAGTATGCCAGAAAGAACGGATTCGCTGTTTATTCGCGAATTGGAAAGACAGATGATTGTGGGAAAGTTAGTCCAGGAAAGATCGTAATTAATGGAAGACGTTTGACGTACATTTAACGATGAAGAAGTTGAAACCGTATACCCGGCAGAGCGTGAAAAAAGGATCGGAAAAACTGAATGATCGTTAACTTTTCTTGTAAGGAAGTAGTAATTAGGAAGTCGTTCGAGAGGAGGCGTTTGGAGTGTCGTTTAATTATATTATTTCAACGATCCTAAGTTTCTTTATTACCCTTTCTCCACCGTTATAAAGAACGTTTAGTATTCTTTTCCTGTAGCCTGGCAATCTTTCTAGTTGTGTCGTCATCCGTACCATTCGTTGTTGTTTACTATACAAGGTGTCCCGCAAAACTAAGACCAAAAGTCTTTTAGAGATTTGCTCGTTTTTGCTTCGTTTCGGAGGGAATTTCAAAAATTTCATATCTCGTTATCATTTGGCTCTTGAGTTGTTGTACACACTTGTATTTGTGATTGTTTTGACGTTGTTAAGTGAGTTACGACAGTGAGATACGTAAACACTTGATGTTATCCTTTAGATTCTTTCGTTTGTTTACATTCTTGCTTTCTTCCATGATTCCTTACTCATAGATGCAGTGCACCAAATATCACCAGAACAATGTTTAGCTGCAATTTATAAATAAATAAGTACAAAAATGAAAACTCGTTTTGTTTCTTTTTTTGCGATTTTCTCCAAAACGAAGCAAAAACGAGCAAATCTCTAAAGGACATTTTGTCTTGGTTCTTCGGTCCCTTACACGCACCTGAAGCTGTGCCATTTAAATTCGGGACACCCTGTATATTCATTTATCGTATACTCTCATTTTGAGACCAATGTCATCAGATTATTATTATTCGTCTTAGGAAATTATAGGAGACAATTCTACAATTGCTGAAACAGAGCTTAACAAATTTTTATAACGAAGTATTGGAAGTAAACTGAGAATTAGAAGATATTTAACAAATTCACACACAATGAAAACCGAGAGCGTTACGCATTTTGCGAAGTACATTATCTCCGATCCGCGACACAGTTTCTTCAGCTGCCACTGAATTTCCCAAGCCCGAAGAAACATCGAGCAGATCTTTCATTAGAGGAAATAGATCTGCGGGAAGGTCTTATCCACCGTACCGTGTAATTACATTAGATTCGGTACGAAAACCGTTGCGCTTTGCGACCAAAGGAAACGCGATCGCGTTGCCTCGTGTCGAAACCGGGGTTACTTCGTCCAGTCTTGCGATGGAAATCGCCGAAAGCTCTCGTAAGCCTGTGGCAGCTGGAATGCGAGTTCGTAGAAAAAGAGCGAGCGTTTGAACAGTATCTCGCCAAGTTTTTTCTGCGAGCAGGAGAATTTAAACGCTGAGAGAGTAGCACATAATGAACAAACAGCGTTACCAGGACGATTCGAATCGGAATTCGAGCTGTGTAGTTGAGCCGAGGCATGGCAAATCGAAGATCCGCGGCGATTCGTACCAGTCGCAGCTTATTCTGCTTCCTTGTTTCGGTTGTTTCTCTTTCTATAGAGCGGATGTCTGTCTCTTCGAGCAGAAAGCGACAGGAGCTCAGCCATTAAATTAGGAGTCCGATAAAGTGTGTCGGAAGATGCATTGCAGGCTCGCCGTTTAATTAGAATCAATTTTGTTCGCCGGGAATGGTTTTCCTTTCGAAACCTTATTATTTCGCGTCTTTATTGTACAGTTGTTTTTACCGTGTTCGAAGCACGGTTGAATCATCTTCCGTTAGGAATGTACGAGCTCAACAAAATCTTTCGAATAAAGGTGTAATGATTTCCATTAGTTATCTTTGTTTTCTATTCGTTGCTAACAATCAACTTCACGATCTACTGTACTTCTGTTACCTTTTCTTTACGGACCTGGGAGATAGATAACTCCCAGGCCCAGGGATATCCTGAAAGACAAGAACAGGCGTGGGTCACCCGTTTGGACCCGGGAGTTATACGAAAAATAGGTCCCCGGGAATCCAGCTAGCGGGACAATGAAGATAGAGGGGCAACCCATTGGTTGTCCCGGGTAGTGGATGTTTTTGAACTTTTACCACTATCCTTAACAAAAAAAAAAAAGGCCCAGGGATATCAGGTGACTGTGATAACCCTTTTTCTTCCTTCCCCTCTTTCGCGGCATAGATGGGGGGGGCCGCTATCCGCATTTATTCCCCCCTTCCTCTCGCGATTTTGACCACGCCTGTTCTTGGCTTTTATTGTACTTCTGTTACCTGTTCCAATGTCATTTCTCCTCTGATCGTTCTGACGTCTTCGACCTCTCCCACATCTCGGCGATCACTTTGATCGTTTAATGGGACTATTTCGTCATCCGTGTAACATTAACGGCGACATTGATACCTACGTAGAAAGATCAGCCGGAGCTGATCGAAGATCAAGCGTCGAACAGGACTCGTGACTCACCGGTAACGAGGACCTTGTCGCGCTAGCCACTTTTCAAAGTAATACTAGATAGCCGTCTGCAATTATCCTCATCGATCGGCCAGGTCAATGTATGGGTGGCTTGCAATCGAACGCTTGGATTAACCGGCGGTAACAGATGCTTGAGTTTGCTGTGAGGATGAGTGGTTGTAATAGCCGCGTACCTGTGATTCATCCCTCGCGGTATTAATAACGACAGATAACGATGCAAGCCCGAGCCGGTGCAGACAGCGTCCTTATCGAAACTCGGCATTGTTCGCGGTTCGGGATCGTGCGCCATTTTCCCATTAAAACGGAAGCAAAAGGGAAACGGTTCTTCCTCGGCTTTTAGCAACGCGATGGACTTTCGTAATCCCCCGAGAGAAACGGCTTGATAAGAATTAACGCGTTTCTCGCCACGTGTATCGCTGTTGCCGAACGGTAAACTCGATTTTCACGCTAACCGAATGCTATATCGCTAACAGACACTGTTTATCTAAACTTAACATTTTACTTCCCGGCAGATTTCTAATGGTATCTTTAATACCGAAGATCAACCGTTGAAAATTCCCTAACTCATTTTAACAGAGTTTAAATACATTTTAATACTGTTTAACAGAGACAAAACGCGTCACGTGACCGAGCTATGGCGGAAGCGTGGGGAAAGAGCGGCGGAGAAGGGGAAGGGTAGAGTGGGAAACAAGTCTTGCGAATTTGACACACTTTGATTGCAACCGTACGATACGTTGCATTCCTCGAATAAATTAGTACCTGTAGCGGAAAATTAGAAGTATATTTTATGTTCTTCGAATCATATGTTCAACAAATATATAAATAATTAGGTTTTCGAACTGAGAGAGTTGCACCAGTTCTATGCTGAACGCTTATGCGAGATCCGTGGTCTACGATAGGAAACGCGTTAATGAGGAAAAATAGATAATGAGAAAGATAGTGTTCAATGAAATTACACAAAAGTGATTTTAGAAACTCCGAGACGACCGACGATCTCTTCGGTTGGGGAACCTTCATTGTGTGTGAAAAATTGAATCGGTCGACGAGCGTCTGTATACATTTCTGTAATGAGATTCTCGAGTGCAACGTGCAATTACGCTCTCCTGAAAAGTGGAACCGCGGGGTATGAATTTATACTGTGCACACCTCTCAGGTTTGTTTGTTACATAAAAAAGAAAAGAAAGAAAAGCGACACGCGTTGTACTTGATTGTTGTGGTCAAGAATTAACACTTCTATTAGGCTGGTTCTCTGCTTTGTTCGTAGACAACCAGCTCGAGTATTTATAACACTTTCTACGTTATGAATCAACGTCACGATGAATACGTTCGCAGAAATGGGCTTTATAAATAATGGAGAGGCTACACTTATCGTCTAACCAAGTTGAACATCACTAACGCATTAAGCTTTTCATTGGAAGCTTTATTAGCTTTTTAATGAAGTCTCGGTGGGTAGTTTTCTCTTCCCATCAAAATTCCTCGGAGTCGTATATTTTCTTAAACGAGAGATGTACATTCGGACGGAATTTCTTAAAAACAAAACGTAGATGTTCATTTCCATCCCTGATTAAATGTAAAAGTTGATGCACAATATTTCCATAACTGTTGTTGTGCTGCACGATTACGGAACTGCTGAAGCCTTGGAATTGAATATTTACAATTCGCAGAATAGGCAAGCACACACAAAAAATATATAAACTAGAAGTTTCCGACGGGGCTAATGCAAACTGCAGGAATCAATAGAGCATAGCGTACGCGTCGCTCGAATGATTCTTTCCGGTCGGACCGCGTAATGTCCATCTATTACCGGCAAGACTCATTTGAGCAGGATGTAGAATGCATCCAAACTAAGCACACCAACAGAAAAGGCAACGGTCACCGTTTCCTGGAGCAGTTTAGCGTGGGAGTATTATGTTCACAGCGTCATCGGCAGCAAAACCACTACAATCGGAGCAACAGTCGTGCCCGGAGAACGGAATGGAGACCCGTGACTCACGGATCACCGCTGGTTACCTTATGGAAAAGCGTGCACTTTGTCTCTCACATGAATTACACAAGCCGTCACTTTTTCCTGCGCGCTCTGTCTACAATTCTGTGTACCTTTCTCCGTATCTTTCTCTGTACACTTCGTTTTTCCCATAGCGGCTCACGTTTCTATGTACATACAGTACCGTCTGGAAAACTTTTCCTCACTTCAGATCGCAACGTTTCTATTCATTATTTTGCGGATTTTTATGCAAAATAAGAATTGTCCGCATGAATTGCGAGACAGAGGCGCCACGTAGACATTTATTTCTTTTCTTTTCCTACCCTCTAGCTCAATAAGTGCTTTGATACGCGAAGTTCGCATGTTAATCATTGCGAATAAAATAATTCACAATTAGAATATTGCTGCAGTGAAAGATAGAATCGTATTGTTAGAAATAAGAAATTAATGTGGCTGCTGATTAAAATTTGTTCACCGCAAATACCCGTCTTTGGTATGTTCACAAAATACGTTAATCGGTGTGCTCTTCAGCATTTTATTCGTAAAATCTGCAGTCTAATATTCAGCAATATAATATAATAGCAGGGCTTGCATTTGATAGACGGTGTTACCTGATCACTTGTATCGAAAAAACACTTCATTGTATCGCCAACTGTACGAAGCTGATCAAACTCACTGATGGAACAGATGTTCTTCGAATAATTGATAAAGAGCGAGTGTTCGTTGATAAAACACGATAACGATGGCTCTTATTCAATACGCTTTAAATGCAGATCGACCTTCGATTGTTCCACGAATTGGATTATTGTTTAGCGCCGAGGAGCTGTGAACGGTAAAACTCGTGAGTCATCGATCTGTTTTTAAAGAATCGATAGGATTAAAATCTAATTTTTTATCAATAAATGTCAATAGAATATTTTTATTAAAAAAGCCTCGGTAAAGTCTGGAATTAAAATTGGAAAGATTAATGCAGTTTTGAACAACAATTAGGTGCTTTCTTAATTTCGTTTCTGCCACGTCAATCATATAGGGTGACAAAATTTATTATTCATCTATTAAAATTGAATTTTATCAAAGGGGTATAAAAGGATATACGGAATAATCAGTCTCAGTCATACTTTTCGGAATGTGGGCTTGACAGTCAGCGTGTGAAGGGGTGACAGTAGTATTAAATTGTGCGCCATCCGAATTGTCCTGGGAATGCTGCTCCATCCCCGTTTTCCGAATTCCCAACTTCCAAACTAGGTCACTCCGCGTGCGACCAATTAAAGTAATTCGTCGGATTTCGGACAATTCCGTAATTCGTTGGCCACCAGTGAACTTTCGGGGATCACCGAACTATAAGCCTTTAGTTTCGCCGGCAATCGGTCGATGAGTAACCATGGGAGACCAAGGCCGTGTTACTAGCTCTAGCTCGATAAACTGAGCCGACATCAAACAACGCTATTGTTTGTTTGTGTGCAGACCCGCATTACAGTCGCATGTTAATTTGCGCATGCATCCAGATTGATGTTACCAAATCGTATCCGTTGATTACGCAATTTATCTTATCCAATCACAACTTTCTGTGAAAGTTGCACCTTTCTTTGCAAGTTCTTTTCAAACGTCGTTTTTCGATTTGTCCAATTAATTAATTTTTATTCGGAGATATCCATCCATCGAACATTAGTTCATTTCATTCGTTCGTTGAAATTGTATCTAAATATTCCACAACAATGAATTGTTACTACAGGTGCACAAGTGATTCACGGAACTGAGAATGATGTTGCTGTTTATTGAAAACAGCTATTAAGCCCAACCTGGCCCATAAGCCGATAACTGAGAATGATGTGTTACTTCTATCTAATTAGATAATGCAATTCATCATTAATTTCTTCGTTATTTCCTATTCTTCGCCAGCGAGACAGCACGAGGTTACGAAATATAATTTCAGGTGTTAGTTTATTCCCATTTTCTTCAAAGCAATATAGACTCAAAGAATTTACTCCTAAGTAGCTCTAGGTTTATATAACCACGTTAAAAAATATAAAAATCGTTGTTCGCCTTACAGTTATCTCACAGAAACTACTCCACCAACATACTCGTAAATAATGATGAAAACATTGTGACATATCGCAAATCTTCGTATCTAATCGTTATCTAATAACGGCAGTGCATTTTTCGAAAAATTATAGATAACCAATCTACAATAAGTGACTACAGTATACGGTGTTGGAACATTGTTTTAATCGCACAGACACCGTTATAATTTAGAGAATCGACCGCCCCGTTCCTTTCTCTTCCTCAATTAATTAAAATGAAACCGTAGTACGGCGAAATCTTATAAACAGTCGGCGATCATTTAATCTCGCGTTCGAGTAACTGTTACATCTATCGGGTAATATTGAGCTCTAATTAAAATTAATTACGGAAATACACCGTCTTGTGTATGGATGTATTAACTCGCGCGTACAGGTGCATAGTTTATTCGTCTTCTGGTAAACGAATTATGCTAAACACGAATAGTCGAAACGTGAAAAAGTGGAGCAAATAGGAAAGAATTCCGGTGACCTGGAAAGAACTAGGGTTCCAGCCCGAAAAAGTCAATTTCCAGTTCGTTCTCGTTTCCCGCAGTCAGAGGCAAGATTTGTGTGCTTGGCCGAGGCCCAAAGCGATCCAACCTCGGCGATGATGAAAGTTGCCGAGCGAGAAGCTTTTGTTTCGATCCCTGCACACACCACCGCACCGTCGGGTTACGAAATCGTCAAATCGTTGTCCTTTCACCGGATTCACGTGGGTCCCGGCCGTTGTCAGTTGTAAACCGTCGACGAGACCCGTCTTCGCTCGTGACTCACCCGGATCTCTTTAAAATTCGTCGGATCACATCCGCGGAGAAACGAGCTAGCAGTTTCGTAAAAAAAGATCCACGGAATCCTGTTTGCCTCTGTTCCGATTGATATTCCGCCCATGGACGCCCGCGTTTGACTTCCCAGCGCGGACAACGCGCTCCAAGGCTGGAAGCAATCAAGCGATTTATTCCGGCAGTGATTTTACGAACGGCGTTCAGGTCTAACGTTGAAAATCTGCTCAACTAGAACTCTTTTTCATCGAAACGGCTCGGCTATGTCAAGCACGGTGCTCGCTGGATCGTGTCTTTAATTAAGTAAATGAGCAACACCGATAGGATTTCATCACCTCTTCGCAATTGTCTGCGTATCTTTCTCATTCGATCGATGAGATCATTTCCAAAAGATCGAGCTGTACGAAAGAGCTGCTCGAGCCACATTAGCTGCACCTTGTTCTGCGCGTGAAACTCCCCATGAATCATGCCTCGTGTATTTCGCGAGGAGTGTTGTAAACGAACGCGGAAATTCTTGGAATTATGAGAATTAATGGAAATTGAAGAGCAAACGGGAGTCACTTTTGGAATTTAGGTTCAGGTTCAGATTGGTATGTATTCAGTGGTATCTATAGATCATTTTTGTTATCGGAAATGTAACGAACGACTTAATCTATCGCAGCTGGGAAACTGTTCTGACATGAATTGACCAATAAAATGTGCCGCGTCATGTTAGGTGTCGTTTCAATGAGAAAAATGCCTCAAGTATGTTGGCAAAACTTGAATGAAGAAATCATTAGTCCTATTTGTAATCCTATTTACGGTGAATCAAGTTTCGTTTTGTAGTGCGCCGTCGCTGATAGGTTAAAGGCATCGGGTACTCGCGTGTTGCCTGTCAAATCGGCTTCTATTGATTTTCTAATGGTCTTAACATTCCTCTCGTTTGTTCCAACAGAGTCTAGAACAAGAGAGGCACCTGCTCCGCAGAAGGCTCGAGGAAGTCAAGGGCGAGAGCGAAGCCAGAGTGTTGGAGCTGCAGGCCGATGTGGAGACGTTGAGGAGTCAGCTGGAGGAGCAGAATGAACGTGCCAGGCGAGCCGAGCGAGATCAAGCGACACTCGTCACCGAGCTCACAGCTCAGAATACGAGGCTGGCCGATCAGCTGAGAGAAGCCGCCAAACAGGAAGAGCAGCTACTCATCGAGGTCAAGGTGCTCAGGGAAAAGTGTACCCTCCGAAGTACCACGCTCCAGGATCACGTCAGCAGCTTGGAGGTTCTCAGGGACGAGGTAAATGAACAGTTTCCGTTTACTGTGTGTTGCTTAAACTTTCCGCAAAACGCGGCCTCGTGGGGTACACCGTGTTACCAATCATTTGGTACCTATACAGGGTGGACCACGAAGAGTGATCAGCTTAGATTGTTCAGCTGTGCGATCGGAAATTCTTTGAGCTAAAATAACATGGTTCCAGAAAAGCTCTGAGGTAATCATACCAAATTTTTTGTCAACCCGTTTTTTCAGAGCGTTCAATGTCACCTTCAGTTTTTCATTGGTAAACATAGTTCCCTGCACTCAGCTTTTGGAAGAATCTGAGACGAATTCGGCAAGCATCATAAAAAGTATTTTCTCTTCATCTAAACCAAAGAAACATTTTAAACAATAACTTCCCTATGAATCGGGAAGTTAAAAATATCATTTACGTTTACCGATTTCGTCTCAGTATCTCCTAAAAGATGAGTGTAAAAAATGGTAAGTTTACCTATAAAAAACTGAAGGTGACTTTGATAATTCTGGGAAGAAAGGGCTGACAACAAATTTGATAGAATCGTTTTAAAGCTCTACTAATAAAACTTCCGATCGAACCACTAACATCAGAATAATCTAAGCTGATTACGGTTCGTGGTCCATCCCGTATATTCATGCGCGATGAACGAATGCTGTTTGATTGGCAATTATTCAAAGAATTGTGAATCATTCCTTTTTTCCTTATAGACGCAGTAGCGTAGGTGTATCGTCATTTATTAACTATAAAATGATGGTCATGTTAAATTGTCTCTTGACACAGAGTTTAAACGAATATAAAACTTCTTATATTGCAACAGTTTTATTTTTGAGATTAAAAGAATCAGAATATTAGATACTGCATTCGACTCGTTCTGCAAATCGTCGTTAACTAATACCAATTTTCACCTGGTGCACAGAAAAGTAACTTGTATATTGAATCAATAAATCAGATACTTCTCTGAATATCATCAGTAAACTACTGATCAGTAAACACCTAGTAAATTGTCCTAATACCAATTTTCACCTGATACACAGAAAAGTAACTTGTACATTGACCCAATAAATCAGATACTTTCCTGAATATCGTCAGTAAACTACTGATCAGTAAACACCTAGTAAATTGTCCCAATACCAATTTTCACCTGATACACAGAAAAGTAACTTGTATATTGACTCAATAAATCAGATACTTTCCTGAATATCATCAGTAAACTACTGTTCAGTAAATAACTAGTAAATTGTCTGCATAGATTACTAGCCACAGAAACCAAATAAAAAATTCTTTCTCCTGTTAATTATCTTAGCAACACCAATGTGCTTAAATCTTAATATGTCCACCGCTTTAAATTGTACAAACAAAGATCGTCACTGGATACGAGTCGCGTCTGAGATACTTCTAATTCCGCGAGTACCCGAAATACTCTCACGCATCTTATCATGTAATTGTCTCGACGAGTTGCAAAGAATTCGTGTTTCCAGTAGTGACCCCGTTCCTCCATGTCCGATGGTAGATTAGCCGAGAAATAATTCTATGAGTCGCATGTACCGTTGCATCGCGGACATCGTTGGGAATAGTTGAATATTTATGATCTCGCGTGGGTATCGAGTGATCCCGCGTTTAATGAAGACGCGAGAGAAACCTAACCGTGAGAAGCATTCGGGTGGAGCAAACGGCATCGTGACCCCCGGCGATCGACTTAAACTCGGCGTCCTTCGGCCCCGCGCCCTTTGTTCTCTCCTTACAAGGGGCGACGCGACGCGTTCTCTAGTTTCAGGAAATGCTCTTCACGCATGAATCAAGTCTGCGAATCCACGTTACGCCGTCTGCTCGTTACGTCGATGTTATTGATTATGCCACGGAACGATGGAAACGACAAAGGTTGGCCGTTTTTTCGAGACTGAGTCAGCGGATTCATTGCACAGCAACGAGACACACGAGGAAAACATTTTATATCGAATTGATCCACGTTACACGCGTTTTTTTTACACCTGCTTTGCGTGTCGTAGTATTCTAGTACTCGCGTAGCCGAAGGCTAAAAGGATTATCACTTACATCGTCGCTGTTACTACAACTTTTGTTCCATTTTTGGTTATCGAAGTCTGCAATCGCGTCCCTTTTTGTTATCGAGTTCACTCAGAATGAACTTGTTGATTAATTTCGAACCGATAGAAGATTATACACAAGGTCGTTTCAGCTTGTTTCAATCGTACACGCATATGTTAGTTTTATTTACACATGACTTGCTAATTACTCAATTAATATCGTCCTGATTCTTACACTCGTCATGGGATAGTGAGCATGTTAACTGTCTTCTATATCTACGAGCAGGCCTCGAGTAATTAGCGCTTTTCCTAACGGGTACAATCCGTGGATGTAACGCTCAACCTCGTTAGTAGACTGCAGATCATTAATGCGTTTGTAACTCGTCAAAGCCCTTTATAGTAAAATTGAAAGTCTAATGCGATTTCGTACAGCTTTCATACATATGTCTTTTAAGTGAAATTCCACTTAAACCTTTTTTATGAAAGTAGACATTCGTTTCATCGTACTCAGGGAATTAAGTGACCATTTCCAAATGATAGTTTAAAACGTGGTTTTAACCAACGCGTAGCTTCATTCACTGCACAGGTTATCCTACCTCAGAAATATTGAGTTGACAAGAAAATACTTTCGGTATTTTATGGTGAGATAGAGCCCGATTATTTTATTCAAGCAATGAAATTTAAGGAATAAGATATTTTCCCTTTTGTTCGATGATTTTTTGCCAAAAAGGATAAATAAGAAAATATGTTATTGATTAAAGTTCATCGCTTGAAGAAATTCGGTTTTATTGCACCTTAGAATACCAAAATTACTTTCTTGCCAACCCAATAATTTCGGTATTTTAAGGGGACAGTCTCTCGTTCCAAAAATGAATTTTTCAATAGTCAAAAGTGCTAGATAGAAGATCAATGTAGCCTGCAATAACCCTCGAAGGTTCTATTTCTACATATGAAGCTTCACCTGTAATTATTTTGTGGTGTGGGTTTTATTTCGCTTTAGAATACCAAAATTACTTTCTTGCCAACCCAATAATTTCGGTATTTTAAGGGGACAATCTCTCGTTCCAAAAATGAATTTTTCAGTAGTCAAAAGTGCTAGATAGAAGATCAATGTAGCCTGCAATAACCCTCGAAGGTTCTATTTCTACATATGAAGCTTCACCTGTAGTTATTTTGTGGTGTGGGTTTTATTTCACTTAAAATAGCGAAATTACTTTCTTGCCAACCCAATAATTTCGGTATTTTAAGGGGACAGTCTCTCGTTCCAAAAATGAATTTTTCAATAGTCAAAAGTGCTAGATAGAAGGTCAATGTAGCCTGCAATAACCCTCAAAGGTTCTATTTCTACATACGAAGCTTCACCTGTAGTTATTTTGTGGTGTGAGTTTTATTTCGCTTAAAAATAGCGAAATTACTTTCTTGCCAACCCAATACATGCGCGTTTTCTCGACGAGCAAATAAAATCACGCATACGTGTCGTCGGAAGGGTTACCGAACACGTGTTCACGCACGAGGCCGTATCCAATAGTGTAAACAGCGGTTCGTAAGCGGATTGTTAGAGGCCAACAAAGTCGAGTCGAATAAAACGGGAGTCTGTTAAAGTCGGGCTTGCCGGCGTTCCAGGTGCAGCTGGTGTCCGCGCAGAGAACAGAATTAGAGAGGAGGTCCTTGGAGCTACGAGAAGAGAGGGCGAGGGCGATGGCGGCCCTCGAAGAAGCCGAAGAGAGAGCAGCGGCCTTGGAGCGGCTCGGCCACGAGGCTGAGCACCGGGCTCAGCTCGCCGAACGAGAGAGGTGAGTTCTCGCGATTCGACGCCAGCTTCTTAATATTCTGAGATAACGCGCACCTACTCCCTGATAATTTACCTGTCTGCCATTTCATCACCTCGGATCACGAACCCGGCTCGAACGCTTACGAGCAATCGATACGAATGCTTTCTCTTCATCAACAACTTTGAGCGCCACGACGCACAGACTGGTATTTGGCTGACGTAGCTGGCCAAAATTTTTTATTGCTTAAAACTGATGTAATTTTATTATGTTCTACTAAATTATGCTCACATTAATTAAAAAGAACCATTTATACAGTATGAACAATGGGGTTGTTTCGAGGGACTACCTGGCTCTCCCAATAACATGTTATTTTTTTACCTGAGGGTACCTCTAGGAAATTGACTTTTGGCTTGCTAGATCGGTCAAATACCAGTCTGTGCGACGTATGAAGAAACTTGCAGATTTTTTGCAGAGTCGTGGAAACATGAATTTTAATTTTTACGTGTTTTCACTCGTAAGCAAATCAATAATATTTACGCTAGAAAGTGACCCCAACGAGAATTTCTAACGAATAATGAAGTGTCGAACGGTCATGAACGACTATGAAGATAGAGAGTGGGTTGGTGAGACCATTTTTTATTATAGAATTTGTCAATTTTTCGGTTTTGTCCAGCTAGCAAGCCTGTTTTGACCACCGTGCCGTCCGCCAGAAATAGGAGACGGAATTATTCGTCTAAATTTGTAAGTGAATTTTTGCGTTAACATGACCGTCTCTGTCAGTCCCTGGGCCCCGCATAATTCTAATAGTTTCATACTGCATAAATCGATTCACGTCCTTACCTATCTACAAACCTCTACAAACTGCATCGCCGTTCTTATTAGAACCTTATTATATAAATAGCTGGCAAGTTACGTTAGCTATTAGAAGCTTTGAGGTTTGATGAAGCCTTCCAAAACCTAGATCAAAGTGGATATAAGAGCCGCGCTGTCTGAGGACTAATCGTGGTCCGATGAAAAGATAGACGTCGCCACTCATTTACTAAAATTACTTCCGTTAACAAGCATTTGATGTTGCTTGACGGAAGGGTGAATTTTAAATGGATCGAATGTAAGATCATCAGACTGGAAAGCTATTTAAAGATTTATCTTAGTAGTCAGGCAGCTATATATGTCTGACACAATTTAGTCATCGAACTCCTGCGTTATGAATAAATTCATAAACATCCGCGTTGTACCAGTTGAACGCAGAACGGAATGTTAAGGGGTTTAAATGTCTACGTATCAGACGCCACGCGCACTTAACGCGTGGTTCAGTTTTCACGATCTCGAACAACAATCGTTAAACATTCGCTTCGACGCAGTCGTCGATCTCAACACCTACGCATTGGTTCGGAAAGTCGATCTAGCGCAAGGCGATCAGGCCGAACAGGGAAACGGAATAGGACTCGGGTCACATGGCATTCAACCACGATCGGGTTCTCTTATGGCTCAGTAATCTCTGATCAGTTGTTTACTCGAGTCCATCGAGAATTATCGCGTTCTAAATTCGGTAGCTAAGACCGTTGTTCGACCTGTTGCGCTGACAACCATTGTTTGTCTGCCGAATGATGGTAATCGTTGCCCAATATCGATTGGGCTAACAACACCATTATTACAGTACCTTTGCGCCAGCTCAGTTTATCTTGTCTTGTACACTATTTCAGCTCTCGGTGCTCAAAATCATCAAATTCATTATAAAACACCAATATTCTATCGTAAACTACACATATACACTTCCATAAATTTTTAACGTCAGAATTAGCGAATAAAATTACCCATTTCAGATGTTTGACTTCATCAGAAAATGATTAAATAAATGCATTCGCTAATGGGCACACATTGCAATAAAAATTAATTTTTCTTTACTCGTAATTGCTGATGTACAATTAAAAGAGACGCGGGTTGTGTGCATTTGTTGATTCTGGATCCATAATGAAGCGGCATGAAAGAACGGAGTCTCATCGCATTATTATTCGGTTTGCAGAGACGAGTTGGCTGCAACGTTGGCGGTCATCGAGGCGGAAAGGAGAGGTCGATCGGACTCGATACAGAAGCCGCCGAGGTCTTTGCAGGCTGAAATGGAGTGCGAGGAGAGCGGAAGTTCGCTGGGGGAGCAGGAGGACCTTCGCAGCGAAGTGGCGAGGGCGGCGAAACGGTTGAAGGAGCTCTGCGTCCATCTAAGGCGAGGGGAGGACGATTCCGGTCTGCAAAGCGACTGCGACGAGTCCATGCTCGTGATCAACACCGCGGAGGAGGTGACCACCAACGGTCAGGAGATTCTATCGAACTCGGTAAGAGACTCATCGAACCCGCCCTCTTTGTCCATCAACTTCCGGTTTCCGGCTTCGAAACACTGGGACACTTGGCCGCCCACGAAAAACTCGAGGAACGTGCTCCGCTCGTTGATCCGAGCCAGGAGATCGTAGATAGCGAATCGAGCGTGACCAATGCCATGGACAATCATCTGCGGCTTTGCTATTTGAACTGTTGATAAGATTGGTAGCACCTAGATAGATACAGACACCCCTGCAATCCATTGTTGAACGCTGTTCGATCAGATTAGATTTTACGTCTAAACTCATCGCTTTCATCGATTGGATCACTGCTCGACGTGTTCATCAATGAAAGGGTTCCACTTTGCATTTGGTTATTGTTTTAGTCCTTAATTATTTGGAAATATTTTCCTCGAGAAGCTAAAGTCTGTGGTTGCAAAGAAAAACGTCGCATGTCACAATTCCAAAAAATGTCAGTTTACGCATTAATCGAGTTTCATAGAATAGGGTTTACGTAATTATCAGAAAAAAGTCATGGAAACAAATTCGAAAGGCTCGAAAAGATGATGTAACTTGATCGATGTTCTGTATTAAAGTATTAGCGATGTAAAGTATATCTCGATGGTGAAAGTTCTTCCTGACAACCACAGAAGTCTGTATCAAAGTCTGAGGGTCTGGGCAAAAATGTGGATCTTTTGCTGCTGTAATCATTAAATTATGAACGTCGTGTACATAGTCCTAAATTTCCCTGCTTTTTCTTTCAGTCGAACTGTCCCGGCGCTCTTTTGGACATCGTCGAGGAGGTGTACAACTTGGCACTGTCCGGAAGAGGTGCACCCGGTGAGCTGGGTCTGGCAGTGGAGCTGCACAGGGTACGGGAAGAGTTGGAGCACACGAAGGACCAGCTGAAGCAGACGCAGGATGAGCTGAAACGACGCGGGGAGGCTCTGCTGGATACGACCAGCAAGCTGAGCGTGTCGGAGGCGGAATTGCGCGGAGTGAAGGAGGAACGTGATAGGGCTAGGGGCGACATGGAGCACACACAGCTGACAAAAGACGAAGTCCTAGCACAGGCTTACAGCGTGAGGGATCAGGCGGTGGCCAGGAAGAACAGGGCGGAAGTTGAGCTGGCGAAAACGAGGATAGACGTTCTGCAAGCGAACAGTCAGCTGATGGAGGCTATTCAGCAGAAGATCGAATTGAGTCAGCAGCTGGAGCAATGGCAGATGGACGTGCAGTCTCTCCTGGACGAGCATGTCCGTAGTAAGATGATGCCTGTCGCGCAAGCTCTCACTACTGGAAATGGCGACAACGGTGAGATCGTTGCGCCGGCGAGGAAGAAGAGGAGCACGGGCTCGTCGAAGAAGATGTTCGGCTTCTTTTGACGAAAGTGAACCCTCGTGGGACGTGAAAATCAGGAACGCCGGTGCACACGATGAAACGAAAAGACTGTGCTCGATGGGAGGTTCTTTCTCGCGTCGCAAGGAGTATCAGGGACCATTCGACCGCTCGTCGCTCGATTCAGGGATAGACTGGCGACTCGAATTTACGGCGGCGAACCGGCCGACGAAGAAACGCTACTTTCTACGGACAATTTCTAAAACATAGTCATCGGGAACAGTTCGTTTCTTTCACATTTTTACACGCGCGTACGTTTAAGCGACGACGAACCAAGCAGGTTCTATCTTCCGCCGTAAGAGAATCGCGACTCCGACCATGGACTCTTTTCGCCAGAGTTTTCAATGCTCCTTGTTTGCTGCAATTAGATGGAGAATCTGAGACAACGACCGATGTTCCTTCCTTATGGCGAGAACAGCTCATCGAGGAAAGAAAGTGACAGTAACTCGGCCAGCGCGAGCCAGTTAGGCGATCGCCACGGTGAAGCGTGAACGCGTTTCATTTCCGTTTGTGCGGATCGTTTCGAGAGCGTGTGGTCACTTCGGCTATCGCGGCACGGTTCGTTACCGCGGCTAGAACGATCTCTAATGGCGTGTTCTCCTAAGGATCTGCTACGGTTCGCGGGTTCAATTTTATTATTACTCCCGGAGTCTGAAAAAAAGAGAGAGAGACCAAAGAACTTCCTAGTTCTTCTGTCGCTGGACTAAACTTAGAGCGGCCTAAGAAAGTCGACCATCAGCTTCGTGTTTCTAGATAAGCGATTTTCAAAGAATCTTGTCCCGTGTCGGGAGCGGAATTTCTTTATCGTTGATTGTGATATATTTTATCGCTGTTACGATAAACTTCAGAATTGACCATTGAAGAATCAATCGAATCGAATTTTAGCATTCGTTATTGCGAGTTTTTATTTTCAAATTGATCTATGAAAGTGTTTTAGATAGAATTATTGACGCTCACCGCTCACGCGCGTGCAGGCTATAAGAAAATACGAGATCGACCGATTCAGCCGCGACTTCATGTCGTTTTACGCAACGACATGACAGTGCAATAATGCCGAGGAACATCCGTGGCGGACCAAGCCGGTCGAACGCTACGATGTTCCTCGGCATGCTATTTTTAGAGGTGTGCAAGATTTGGGATTTTCCGAAACTCGATGTTTGGTTTGAAAATGTTCGGGTTTGTCGTGAATATTCGGGATTTCTGATACTGTACGGAATACGAACATCGTTGCCGCTCCCGTCTTGTTTTCGCACACCTCTAACTGTTTTCATTCGACTCCGAACGGTTAGCTTTAATTAAACGAACGGTGTTAAACAACAACGAAGCGGCTGTATGCGGATTACTAACGTGCGACTCCGTCCTTTGTAAATTAGTAGTCGGCGAGTTGCGTGTCTCGCCGCAATTGTACGATAGCTGTATGATTCTTGATCTGAGCAATTGTGACAACTTATTTATTTAATAAAAGTCTGTTTTACGGATGCGTTGTTCAGAGAAACCCAGTAATTAATCCCTTCGACTATCGATTCACGATGTTAGAGGTAACGTTAACAATTTTCAGCGGTTACTCGACCTAACTTCAGCATGATTGACGGTTTGAGCTAATGCAGATATTATGCAGATTTGTTTTTGAAAATTGTTGCACGTTGCGGTTCATGTTTCTCGATTCTTCTGCATGAGCGTATCCTGATAATGGGCCTCGCTTGGTACTGCAGAGTAATCAATAACGCAGGGTTTGAAAAGAAACAAATAGGCATTTATTCACAAGAGGCAGGTGTAGTTACAGTAGTTTCATTCTGTCGCTTTTATATATATATTTATATATATAATATGTATATATACGTATATATATATAATAGTATCTCACGTTCGTTATAATTATCGATCGGTCCAACTACGCAATATAAATGGGCATGAACAATGGGGGAGGGGGCGGGTGCATACAAAGTGTTTTTTTGTCCTTTCGTACGCTCTAAAAACGACGTCGCTACGAAAACGCGTCGCTCGGATATTAGTCTCCTCGCTGGTTAGAATTTAATCATCTTCTTTCTCGTCTCGCGAGAAGCAAGACACCTCTATTCTAATGAAATAAAACGAAATTGTTCGTCGTGAATCGAATCTCGTCGGCCACCACCCGGCAACCACACGACGTCGACCGAGAAAATCGATCGCACTCGCTCGTCGTTTCCCTACAACGTGTTTTTCTCGTCATCATCATCATCTTCTTTCGTTTCATTCTCCCTCTCTTCAGAAATTCGATCGTCACGCGAGCATCTGTTTCTTTTTCCAGTCCGTCTCCTCTTACCCTCGCAAATCGGCGTGTGAGTCGATGGTAACAATGATTTATCTCGAAATGCTTCGATCGATACGGTACATAGACTGAGCGAGATCTTCCCTCGTGCATATCTTCCCGTTTGCTCGGCATCGTATTAACACGCGAACCGGCGATGATCGTGACAACAATAGAATATAACAATGATCGATGACAACGCGATGATCCGATGATGAATCGAGTCCGAATAATTGAACGAGATGACACGGAAACGTTTTTTTTTATACTTTTTCTTCCTCCTCCTCTTCTTCTTTTTCTTCACTCCTCTTCTAGAGGTCGTCGAAACAATCGAGTCCGAGTATCGTTTCTTAATTTCCATAAAAGGTATAGAGAGGTACGTTACTCTTTTTTTTTGTTGCTGAAGATAGAGAGTGAGAGATAGAGAAAGAGAGAGAGAGAGAGACACTATAATTATCAATGAAGCATCGTGTTTGTGCAGAACAACTCTTCTATCGCAGTAGATCGCATTTTTTTTTTTCGTTAAGGATATTACATGTCACAGTAAATATAGTTAGGTTTGCTCTATTCTATGTCAGTTACAAGTGGCATCCCTTCTCCTTTACCCTCCTCCACCTCCTGTCACCTCTTTCCACCCACCAGTGCTCGGTAGTGTTCGCTTTTATCGATATTCTCGTGTCCCTCCCATGGCGACAAGTCAACACCTATTATTTAAGGAGACAGTTAAGCTACGCCCAATTTGTGATCGTGTGTCTGTGTGTAATATCTCTGTTTGTATGCACGTGTGTGTGTGTGTGTGTCTGTGTATATATGTATATACGTTTGTTCTCTCTTCAGCGTCCTCCTTCCGTTTCACGTGTTGTGGCATGGTGTGGTGGGTGTTCACGGTGTTACGCACGTTGTCGCTCCGACGACCGGTGCAACGTTGTGTCCTTTAACATCCCTCAAACTCCACGATTCACCACGTTCTAATAATCCTCGCGCTTCGTTTCTTTTCTTTTCCTCTCTACACATGTGTATATTAATATATTTACATCCACACACCACCAGCGTTATCTCCGCGCTCGTCGAGGCTGTCGCATGCCACCCCCGATTACTCGATCGACCTTCTAACATTAATATAAATTCAACAACTGATATACATATATATATATCGATTTGTGTATATGTATATATATTCTGTATATCAAAGCAAGGAGAGTCGTATCAACGATATATCAATGCAGCAGGAGAAACGTCGCCCCGGTGTTTCCCTGTAAAAGCGGGATTCACCTGATTCCGGAACGTGGGTGCGCACGGGAGGCCTCGTACGCGCGACGTTTCGATTAATGATTATTACTTATTGTTCGGGCTCGTCGAGCCCGCTCTTCGCGTTAAGGGTTGAGACTGACCAGATCGGAACGGAAGGAACGTAAAAAGATACAGGTGAAAGGAAATCCGAAGCGGCGGCAGGTCGAAAGGAAAAGTCCAACGGGTACCATCGCGTTGTCGGTACAGTAATCTCGCGATCTATGACCGGGGATGCCTTTACGATCTATGACAAGAGCTTACCCATTCCACTGCCGGCCAACACCGTGCCACGTCGCAGAGCGGCGGTGATTGATCTCGGCTCGGCTATATCGGTGTGAGCACCACACATTGACTCGAATGAATCGAATTTTCAAGGCCCTTAATTTTCATTATTTTGTTATAGGACTTTCACTATCTTATTTCTGATGTTTTTCTGATTACGACAATACCAAACACGATATAATTCCAACTGTATTTAGTGGTTTAATCGACGATGAAAGTTTCATTTGCAAGGAATAACAGCGTGTTGGGAAGAAAGAGACGCGGGCATTTAAATTGCGTCGACGACGGCGGCACGCGCGGTCATCCGATCCGTGTATCATTCTGTCCTTCTCTATGTTCGGCACTCTTTTAAAGTCACGTCGCGATCGATTCCGAGAAAAAAAATAGCATACCCTTTACGATCTATGACATTTAAAACTCCCGTTTTCTGGTCATAGATCGAGAAATTACTGTACTCCCGAGGGATCTTCCCTTCCAAGGCAACACTCTCAGCCATGGGACGAGGCGATCCTTCTCTCTTTGTTTCTCTCTCCTAACGTCGCTACGTACTCGTTTCGTTCTCGTAAAAGGCGGGTGATCCTCGCTACGTGTATTTTATGTACAAATAATGATCCATCTATCGCCGCCTCAATCTCCGTTACGCATCCTCCTCGTCTAGATACAATTGCTCTTGCAACCCTCCAACCAACCAGCCAAACCCCACGCATACAAAATCTTCCCTCTCGCACACACGCTCGTTCTCTCTCCGCTCAAGCTCGCCTATTCTCTCGCCACCACATTCCTATTTAAACGCTACATAGAAATATTTTTCTCTCTTCGTTCTGGGTCCCGCTCAACTTTGTATCTTTCGCAATGACGACGGATCCCACGACGTGACCGTCCTCGGTCGGCACGGGAGGATTTGCCGCGAGCATCACGAACCGTTTACCCACGGGGAACCTTCGCTGAGTGCAGAAGCAGAGATGGGCAATCGTCGTTCATCGGTGAAGCAGGGTTTCGACGAATTGGAAACTGCAGTAAAGCTCTCCGTATCGAAATCATTGTGTTCGTACCCTTAATCCCTTCTCGCATCATTTTCTTCGTAATTAGAACTTCTCTGTTCTCAATTTCTTCTCGCAGAAGAGGTTTTTTCGATATTTCAACACGAAAATCTTTAGCAGGAACAATTTAATTCGGACAAGAAAAAATTGGAAATGTTCGTGAATCTTTTGATTTCGATTCCCTTCATTGGTTTACTTTGTTCTAGCGCGTATTAAAATATTCATTAACAACAAATCCAGACTACCCGATAACAGAATATCAATATCAATCCCGAAAGTTTCGATAACGTCAGAGTGCATTCTAAATTTTGCATCTTAAAAATCCTAATCGAGTTCGGTTTACCCGAATGTGTCACGATAAAGACTTTCTGCACCTAGTTTAAAATTAGTGTTACCCACAACGTGGCAATCGGTTTAATTCGGATACAAGAGGCTGTGCGAATATTGCATTGTTCTCGCACGTCGAGATTCTTTCAACTCCGGTTAAGAGAGTTAACAAGTTAAACCGAACTATTTTAGAGGGCCCCTATCGTTCAGCAGAAATGATCTAACGAACTTGTAAGTCACCTGCAAATTATACTAGCAAAAGAAGTCGTGCCCATCTCTGTGTTCGAGAACGTTTTCCCTTCGTTTTCCAGTAGCGATGAAAGCGGACGTTGTCTCGTCGCTGGAGCCGGAAGAGCACACGGGTTCGGTGTATCGTCGGTGTCGTCGGTACGAAAATAATCGGGGCTCGGACGAAGCGGCTTCGTTCATCTGTACATAGAGTTCAGCTAGAGTTCAGCGTGGAAAAAGTGTCTAGAGTCTACCCGGTAGAAAACCAACTGAAGGGAAAACGGCGCGCGGTGTTGATTCACGGTGTTCTTAAGCTATTGATTGATATTAGGCGTGTCGGCACTGGTCGTCGATTCCATTCCGAATAGTCGTGTTTCGACGGGATCGAAGAGACGAGTCCGCAAACTCTGGAACGTATTCGAAGCTGTCTGTGAATCGCGATCGCTGCTGTGCACGTGCGAGTGTCGAGGCTTCCGGGGTACGTTTACGTGCGCTATCGTGAATGAAGTAAGCTCTGTGGACGAGTGCCGGCGGTGTTAGTATATCGCGGGTCTCGATAATCGTGAATAGTTGACGACGCTGCGGCTTTTCGGCGTTGACGGGTGTAGTCAGCGTAATAATGATCGTCCGACGTTTACGATAACAGCAGCTCGTTGCACCGTGAAACGACGGGTTCGTATGGTTGCTCGATTTTGCATTCGTGTCAGCGTTGATCGTCGGCGTTCATTGCACAGAGATTGTGCGTGTACGATAATAGCGCGCTTATGGCGTGGCAAGATCGCTCTAGATAGCCTCATCCTCTCCGTGGATTCGAAGGACGGTCGCGCTTACGTCTCGTCATATCGCCTTCCTTCCGCAAGGTGCAAGCTCTTCTATATTGTTTTGCCATAAAAAATAAACTCCCTATTACCTGTCTGTTTCGCGTGTACGTGAGACGCGTGTTACGCGTGTATGTGTGCCTGTTCGCGTGTTAAATCGCGTGGGTGTCCCTATACGTGTCCATCGCGGTACGTGTCAGGTGTGTGATGTTCGTGTAGCCTGGTCGTCCTCGTCTCGCTTCTCTAATCTGTACACCCGCGAATACACGTGTTTAAGTTATACGTTTAAGCTCTCTATAGCTTCCGATTTCATCTTCTTCTGTATCTTTTACCTTCTTCGTTTACTTCTTCATCGTCTTCTTCTTTCGGTAAATCAACATCGATGTGGTTACGCTAGAACGCTACTGTTCAGTCATTCCGTAACACTCGCACACCGTTCCCCGTTCACTCCTTCTGGACTTCCCCCTTGAATCCAGCAAATTTACTAAATTTAGCGCGATAGTTACCACCCCGTATATATACAGATTACTCGGTCTCTCGACTAGCTTGTCCCTTTTCCTAGCGGAGATAGATCCTCCGCTTGCTCGATCGGCCACGTTTGTCGTGGCGCGATCAGCGAGTTCCACACCCGGCCACAGTGGATCTCCTTCGGTTTTATCATCCTTCGATTCTCGGTGACTACCAAGGGTGGAACGAGCACACGAACTCCCCCATCAGGGGACGCTCCCGACCCCGAAGAGAGTCCAGCACCCCAACGACCGTGGCCCAATCGATCCACGCCACTGGTCGCCGTCATCTCGACATCATTATTTTTTAATTCTTTTCATTTTTGTCGGACACTGCGTTTAACATACATAACATCATATCGACACACGTAAGCGTAGTCCACTATAGCTGTGGTAATTAGTATATGTAGTATTAGTAGTATATGCTGTCCGGAGAGGGCGAAAGGAGTGACCTCGGTGACGCGCTCGGCGGCGATTCGCTAAAGTATTTCAAGGTCAGGGGAGACTGCAGATGTCTGTGTCTGATCACCTCTCGCTCAGCAGGCAGCGGCCACAGTTCCTGCGCAACCAGTGGATTTATCTACTAACATTTTGTTCACCTTTTGCACTACGAGAGGAGAACATCGCGAATGAAAGACGCGAAACGAATCGTTAACTGTTCACTATTTCATGTTTCGAGCTACTCAACTAGGGTAACTGCACCGGTGAATGAACGGGCACCAGTAAATGAACGCTTTTGTATATTTCAACAAATTTTAACCCGGAAGGCATACTAGCGACAAAATTGTGATTAAAGAGTTAAATAAATAGGAGAATATTGTTTAGTAATTTTGTTCATTGATTGGACTAGCATTATTCAATTACTAGAATGTAGTGTTCATTGACTGGTATTTTTCATATTTTTGATTTAACGTTTAATAATGAAGAATAATAATAATTTCATTGTATTTGTGTTCATTTATTTTTGACAAATGAAGTATAGGGAGCTATTTGGCATATACGAGATTCCTTTAATTCACATAGTTTTTTTTTAAATAAAATATTTTCCTGAACAATTTCTTAAATGTTCATTCACTGGTGCAGTTACCCTACCCCGATAATTAAAGGATTGGACTGCTGTGCAATTATCGAAGATTTCAACATCTTTCTCGTGTAAATAATTGATCAAAGTCTGTGGAACGAGAGAAGAAGTTAGTCTGACAGTTATGATCACGAATATAAAATCCGAAAACAATGAAACGTGTATCGAGTCGTTGAAGCAGTCTAACTCTTCAATCCTTCGTTGGTACACTCAGACTACGAAGTATCATATTGGAGCCTTTCTGAAATTTTGCAAACGTTTTCGTACACACTTTCGAGTGCTTAATTTCAGATTGAATAATCCAAATGTTCCGAAGAAATTCAAGAAGTTTGATGTTTGAAATTATCATGCAGTACAGACATTTTTATGGGGTCATGACAGACCCGAGGACGCCATTGCTGTTCTAGACTTTTCAGGATTATGCGATCTACAAAGCGAGTCGCATTAAACGATTCATTTACGTACGCGTACTAGTTTATCATTTAGCGCTTTTAGATAGTAAAAGAAGTGAAAATTGTGAGGTTTGAAATGGAGACAGAATGTACGAATGGTTTCACTTTGACCCTACAGAGTTCACTAGACGTCTTTCATTCGCAATACGTAGGACACGAGAATGTATTCAGATAGTTCTCTTCGTGCTGCCGATTTGTATACTTTGGCGGCTGAGCGTGATCATTTACCTGCAGCGAGAGAGCCTCGTCTCAGGACTCACCCTGCTTATTTCTACGTCCAGTCAGAGAGCCAACCAGGGACTGCAGGGTGGTGCCCAGTCTTCTCTCCTTCGGATTGTTCAGTTTGGTGGCGTGTTTAAAGCCCAACGGGTGTGCGTCTAAGCATTTCTGGTACCTCAGCTGCACAGAAAATATCTTCTTTTACTATACGGTTCGAAGAACAAATACTTTTCTTCAGATCTCAACTACATCAACCCTGGAAAGACTAAGGTGCTCGTTCCGGTGCTAATCAGAAGTAGACTGCAAATTTTTATTCAATTGTCTAAGACGATTGTAATAATTAATTAAACGGTTATTGTGATAAAAACTGTCAGATGATTGCATAAGTTCGTGCCCGATTTGAAAATAAAATTCGATGGTTAGATTTTAGAGAATACAGCTTTATTGATCAATTATACAGTCATTTTAATAAAAAATTTTTGTTTTAGTCTCTGCTGTGCATTACAGTTTGCGACATTTATCAAAATTGGGTACAAACTTATGCAATTATTTAACACTACTCGAAACACGTTGTTGAACATTCGGGCTTAGTCTTCCAAGGGTTAACGAGAGCAAAATAAAGATTCAAAATGTATTATAAATTACCTTGCAAGCAGCTTCGATGGTTTTGCAGAGGGCCCCGCTGCTGGGCTCGCAATTGAAGACGTGTGCGAAGAAGAGATTTTGCGCGGTGTGCATTATGAAAGCACACTGTTTCACGTTCCGGCCGATGCCGAGGAATGACAAGTAGCGTACTCGACACTCGGTGATACTCTCGTCCTAAGTCGGTAAAATATACAGTGAATATTAATATAAAATCTAGAATTGCTACTTTGAATTCGTGCAGTCTCTTGGCTGACTTACGTTCGGTGAAAGAATAGAAATCATGCTGGGCGCGACAGCTACTTTGACGTTTCGCCACTCGTTGAGAGGTGTCATGGTTACGGTTTGATCTATCGCGTCGTTCAGAACCTTCATGCCTGTGGCCTGAGAAACCCTTATGGATCCCAGGTACTGCGCTTGCAGTACCTTCTTCGGCTCTTCCATCGGCGTCGGAAAGGATTGTGCTAGAAAATGTTCAATTTTCAATGAATCAATGGTTTTCTGCATGACGTACATTTCAAATGTACTATATAAAGTAACTTAGGAAATATTGCGTTAGCTAAAAAGTCTTTTTTTTCTGTATTGTATTTTGCAAATAGAGGATGTCCCAAAAATGTACTTGCTTGGAAGGCAAGATTCAATGAGTCTTCCCATACACATGAATTTGTTAATGGTTTTCTGCTTGACATACATTTCCAGTTTATTATTATCGGGGAACTGAGAAAATACTGTGTTAGCTAGAAAATTTTTCATTTTGAATTGCGTTTTGCAAATTGAGGATGTCCCAAAATTGTTGTACTTCCTTGGAAGGCAAGAATCAATGATTCAAGTAGCAAATTGTTAATGATTTTCTGCTTGACATACATTTCTAGTTTATTATTATCGGGGAACTGAGGAAATATTGTGTTAACCAGAAAATCTTTCTTTTTTAAATTGCGTTTTGCAAATTGAGGATGTCCCAAAATTGTTGTACTTCCTTGAAAGGCAAGAATCAATGATTCAAGTTCCAACTTATTAATGGTTTTCTGCTTGACATACATTTCTAGTTTATTATTATCGGGGAACTGAGAGAATATTGTGTTAGCTAGAAAATTTTTCATTTTAAATTGCGTTTTGCAAATTGAGGATGTCCCAAAATTGTTGTACTTCCTTGGAAGGCAAGAATCAATGATTCAAGTTCCAACTTGTTAATGGTTTTCTGCTTGACATACATTTCTAGTTTAATATTATCGAGGAATTGAGGAAATATTGTGTTAACCAGAAAATCTTTCTTTTTTAAATTGCATTTTGCAAATTGAGGATGTCCCAAAATTGTTGTACTTCCTTGAAAGGCAAGAATCAATGATTCAAGTAGCAACTTGTTAATGGTTTTCTGCTTGACATACATTTCTAGTTTATTATTATCGAGGTACTTAGGAAATATTGTGTTAACCAGAAAATCTTTCTTTTTTAAATTGCGTTTTGCAAATAGAAGATGTCCCAAAATTGTTGTACTTCCTCGAAAAGGAAGATTCAATAAATCTTTGCATATATGAAATCTTTAATGGTTTGATGCTTGACATACATTTCTAGTTATACAGTTTTACAGACAACCAATAGGAAAAGATCCGAGCTGACATAATCCACGACACGACACCGACAACCAGAACTCGAAATCCACTCGCCCCGATCCCAACTAAACTAACGATCTCGAACCGAAACCTTGTACATTGTTAAGTTTGAATATATATATATTTAAAGTGTTAATTTCCAAACGTCGATCTTTATTTTAATTAGGCGTTGTTACTTCAACCCCTTTCAAGGATGAACGATATTTTTGGGACACCCTGTAGAATCACCAAATCGTTACAAATGAATGACGCTGGCTACAAACGTGTATGTTCGATTGCGGTCTGGTTCGTCGGGACCACCTAATCACCTAATGAGCATTCAGTAATTACGGCGTCATTGATTACTTACTGACTAGTGCTTGGCCATTTCTATGGAAACGTCGATGCTCTGTGGGTAGATTGGTGGGTCTCGTGGCCAGGCTCGTTCGTCCGTTGATGTCGACGGGCTTTGCGAGGTTCTGATGTTGCGACCGCTCGATCATGATCTTCTTGCAGATATCGCGTAGCGTGTTGGCAATCGTGCGCGCCTGTATGTCGCAGCGGAACACGTGACACATGTGCTTCCGGGTCGATCGGTCTCTTGCCACGTAAGCGAAGTCCCTGAAGAGCAATTTCATTCGACAGTTTAATACCTCGCGGTCAAAGATCAGATATCATTTCACGAAACGTTCGATGAATGAAAAATTACCTTTCACTGCGGTGGCCGTTCGCGAAGACATGGAAAGAATTAGGGTCACGTTATTAAGAATGCTCGATTCACTGCGTCAAGTATTTTCGAAATTGCAGAACCACTTACCGGCAGTGGTCTCTGCCAACACCCCACACCCTCACTGTATGAATTGGCTGAGTGTTGAGAACGGTAAGATTTTCTGGGTCTATCAGCTTCAAGGCGCCCTCGTCCAGGTCCATGAACAGATCTTTACCCTAAAATAATTTCAGTATGATTAGGCATTTGCCTTGACATTTAAGCCGTTCGCAAATCAGTTAAGTATCAAAGAACGCGAAAAGAATTTTATTCAGCCTAGAACCTTATGCAAATATAATTCTTTATTCTTTACTTTGTGGAGCTAACCGATTTGGCAAACGAGCGGCTCGTTTATGTCGACGTAACACGAGGTTTAGGTAATACTAACGTCGCCCCATCGACCAACCACGTCGAGAAGATCGTTTCTACCGAGGGACAGGTCCACGATGCATTTATTGACAGCCTTGCTGCTTCTTTCGGGTGTCAGATCCTCTTCGGCGATCTCCGTCCATCCTAGAGAACGCACGGCGAATCTAATCGGCTTGTCTTTGCCCTCGGAATCTGCTCTTGCCGGGTAACTCCTTCGCCTGGAAGACGAGGAAACCGTTATAATCATTTAGAATCTTTTTCTCTCTATTCAGACGTTTCTCAAAGTGCCGCAACTCTTTCTAAACAAATTTTAAGAAAATGGAAATTTTAAGTTCTATCATTTCTTGAATATTTTCATAAGCCATAAATGCATAAACATCCGCGGTCTAGCCATAACGCTTTCGGTCTCTGTTGTATCTACACAAAGTTGTTGGAGAAACGCTTACTTGAGAAGCAATTCTTTTCTCTTAGTCTCGAGCTCTTGGCACAAACATGAACTCGTGTTGCTGCGGGTCACTGTGTTCACCATGCCGCTCGAAGTGTGGAAATTGTTTATCTGTCGAAATAATCGAATAAAATTGAGCTTTCTAGTAGAAACAATCTATCACAAATCATACTGTTGTGATTATTAAGATTATTTTACTCACGCTGTCGTTGTCCTTGATGAGATTCTTCCGGGACTCCCTCTTGGCGTTTAGTGGCACTTCTGGTGGCTCTCTTTGTATGTTGCCACTTTTGACGTGCCAATAATAAGGACCATTTTCGTCTGAAAGGAAATCCGATCGTGTTTATTAGCCTCGCAATGTGTCAACATTCCCTTGTTGACCACTTCTGCTATATTTACGCAAAGCTTATTGATTTTGACCGTACAAGTTAAATAACCACACTTGACGTAGCACATTCACTCCCACACACATGCTCGTTTACGCGATATTTCATACTTAACATTCAATTTAAATTAGCAACAATGTGTATTATATATCTTCTTCGAATGAGAAGTCAAATTGATAACAGCATAAAAAAATTTATACCTCAAGAAATGCTTGAACTTCATGAATAGTTTTTAATATGACATTAAAAAACTATTATTACAAAGATATGAATGAGGAAGGACACATCGTTGATACGATTAGCAACAATGTGTATTATATATCTTCTTCGAATGAGAAGCAAAATTGATAACAGAGTAAAAAAATGTATACCTCAAGAAATGTTTGAACTTTATGAAAAATGTTTAATATGACATTAAAAAACTATTATTACAAAGATATGGATGAGGAAGGACACATCGTTGAAACGGTTAGCAACAATGTGTATTATATATCATCTTCGAATGAGAAGTCAAATTGATAACAGCATAAAAAAATGTATACCTCAAGAAATGTTTGAACTTCATGAAAAATGTTTAATTATGACATTAAAAAACAATTATTACAAAGATATGGATGAGGAAGGACATATCGTTGAAACGATTAGCAACAATGTGTATTATATATCTTCTTCGAATGAGAAGTCAAACTGATAACAGAGTAAAAAAATGTATATCTCAAGAAATGTTTGAACTTCATGAAAAATGTTTAATATGACATTAAAAAACTATTATTACAAAGATATGTATGAGGAAGGACACATCGTTGAAACGATTAGCAACAATGTGTATTATATATCTTCTTCGAATGAGAAGTCAAATTGATAACAGCATAAAAAAATGTATACCTCAAGAAATGTTTGAACTCCATGAATAATTTTTAATATGACATTAAAAAACTATTATTATAAAGATATGGATGAGAAAGGACACATCGTTGAGACGATTAGCAACAATGTGTATTATATATCGTTTTCGAGTGAGAAACAAAATTGATAACTGAGTAAAAAATGTATACCTCAAGAAATGTTTGAACTTCATGAATAATTTTTAATATGACATTAAAAAACAATTATTACAAAGATATGTATGAGGAAGGACACATCGTTGATACGATTAGCAACAATGTGTATTATATATCTTCTTCGAATGAGAAGTCAAATTGATAACAGCATAAAAAAATGTATACCTCAAGAAATGTTTGAACTTCATGAATAATTTTTAATATGACATTAAAAAACTATTATTATAAAGATATGGATGAGAAAGGACACATCGTTGAAACGATTAGCAACAATGCGTATTATATATGTTCTTCGAATGAGAAGTAAAATTGATAACAGCATAAAAAAATGTATACCTCAAGAAATGTTTGAACTTCATGAAAAATGTTTAATATGACATTAAAAAATTATTATTACGAAGATATGGATGATGAGGATCGTTGAAAACATCCAAACCTACTAAGTAAAAGTGTTAAAAACATCGTTTAGACCGGTTTAAATGAAGTTCGGAGTGGCATTATGTAGAATATGCCTTGATGACTATAATCGCGTTAGCATCTTCATCATAACATGGAGTTAACTGACACCAGCAGCTAACAGAGCGATCCCTGGATTGTGTCCATTGATCTTTGTAATTGCGTTACACGTCCCGAGAGACACGACTATACAGTGGGACTGCCGTTGCTCGTAACTATTACATTTATAATGCAGAATGTTCGAAACTAACGCTACGTCAATTACAAGAGCAATAAAGTACCAAGGTAAACAGAACACGTTCGATAGAATAATTAAACTATTTATGTTTCACTTTCTTAGTTGCGAAGGTTTCCGTTTCCCGCGTACTGAATATCTTTCACTCTACACTGACTCACCCTATATGTCCGATTAAATTCCTTACTTTACAATTAGTGAAATGAATAATCCATATTCATGCATACATTACAATAAATATGTTGCAGTATCTCAATTAATGCACTTGATATTGCAATTATAAACGGCAAAGAAGTAATCCAGTAACGATAATGATGTCGATACCCACCCTCGTGTTTCTGCCATCCAGGCGGCAGGTTCTCGTCTTTGTCCTCGGAATCAGTGTTGTCCACCTCGGACGTTTTCTCTTGCTCATTGTTCTGCTGAATGACGTTGTTCTTTTGATCCTTGGGCTGTCTTCGTTTCACGGGGACCGCGTACAGTTCGCTGTTCAAAGCGCCCTCGACGTGCGGAACGCCGCCCATGTCTGTCGTTTCGTTGTCGGGTTTCTCGCAATAACTGCAATAGCAACGCCGCCGAATTACAATTTTGTAACCCCGAATGGTTTTCCCTCGTTACGCCGACAATTGCTCTCATCGCACGCGCAAGCGGATTCGAAATTTCGTGCGTAATCGCGTTGCAAAAGCGGGAGGTGCAAGAGGGAGAGAGAGAGAGAGAGAGAGATGCATGGAAGCAACAGGAATTTGCTGTAGGGACAAACAACTCGTCGATAAATCTACTCGCAGTCTCTAATTAAGTAGAATAGTCGTCAAGAAGGGTAAGAACGGTTAGTCGCGGTCGGATCGACAGGTTCGAGATCGAGCAGGATGGATCGCGTCGTCGTTAACATTTACTTATCATCGGCCGACGACGACGCGTCCAGTATGACAAATCGGTCTCCGTGTAATTGGCCATCAGACGGCTCGTAAAGTTTTATCGATCGCGAGACGGCGAGCTTCGACAGAGACGAATCGCATTCGCTTCTGATCCTGCATCATCGATAGTGCTTACTGCCGCGATGTTTGTGCATGCATGTTCGCCGTTTCGCTACGGAAACAGAGAATGGAACCGCAGAGTACGGTAATGGAATCAGCCCTTGTTAAACAGCACGAAGATCGAGTTAACGACAACCCCGTAACTGTTCGATGCTGAACTTGCTACCAATCTCTAGAGAAGATCATGCTGTGCGTTATGCTGAGAGAGCTGCATTGTTAGCTTCGCCAAATCTGTGGAAACTGTAGCGTTATCATTTTAGCGAACGTATTACGTTTTGCATCGACCCTACGAAAATGTATGAGACCTCTTCGTTCGGTGGTAACTGTGGGCAAGCACGGTCACACAAACGTTCACGTACCTACAGAATCTTTTCTTCTCTCGCGAATTATCAAAATGGGTTGGGTGTATTATAGATTGCGGACTTTTAAGCGTTTATGAAGAAATTAACTGGGTGAAATATGAAACAGTGAAACGTATGAAAAGTCCATTGTGAAATGAATCTTTTACGGAAACTTTGATTTTGCATAAAGATCCGCAGTCTGATTGTAACTACAGTGCAAGTATGGTGCGCAATGGGTAACATGATGTCTTCAGTTGGGAATGTTGTGCACGAGAATGATTTTTACGAATATTCGAGTAACAACTGACAATCTAATGTTCTACGTTCATTCGGGTTCTCAACGTTCGAATGTCTCGTTTCTACGTTTTATCACGTTCAAAATGAGAGGCAAAATGCATGGTCTACGGAAATCTACGTATGGGGGAAAAGTTCTACATGGAAATGGTAAAAGCGACGGGCGGAACATTTCCATCTGCGATTCTACTTTCCGGGGAGTTTGATTTCCATCGTCGCGTCTCGCGCACCGGAATAAAGTCTACTCTTCCGAGCGCGCGTCAATTCAAACGCGCCCACGTTTTAGCTACGCTGCTGGATCGACGCGTGAAATGCAGGAAAAGTTACTGTAAGTTTTTACTTTCTAATGCGACCGCCGCGCCGCGCAGAAGTAGTCTGGTTTACGGGAGAAATTTTTACTTTATCTCTTCCGCAGAACGAATGCATTCTCACTCTCCCGGGGAAACGTAATCTTCCGAGCCGGAAGAAATGGGGGTCGTGTTCGTTTCCGTTAATTCATGTAGGCCTTCACCTTAACTTCCGAACTCTAGTAACAGCGTAACTCGCTATCAATCTCTTAAGAATTTTTAATGAATCCGATCGTTTTCATCTGTTAGCGTTTTATTATTAGTGAATTACTTTGTACCAATGACAAGACTGTATCTATTCAAACTTCATGAAATGCTTAATGCACTGCAAGTTCCAATAAAGAAGTTCATTAAACAATTTCTTAGTGTTTTATTATTGGTGAATTGCTTTGTACAATGACAAGATCGTATCTATTCAAACTTCACGAAATGTTTACTGTACTGCGTGTTCCAATAAAAAAGTTCATTAAAAAATTTCTTAGTAAATTGCTTTGCACCAATGACAAGACTGTATCTATTCAAACTTCATGAAATGTTTAATGCACTGCGTGTTCCAATTAAAAATTTCATTAAATAATTTCTTAGTAAATTGCTTTGTACCAATGACAAGACTGTATCTATTCAAACTTCATGAAATGTTTAATGCACTGCGTGTTCCAATAAAGAAGTTCATTAAACAATTTCTTAGCGTTTTATTATTAGTGAATTGCTTTGTACAATGACAAGACTGTATCTATTCAAACTTCATGAAATGTTTACTGTACTGCGTGTTCCAATTAAAAATTTAATTAAACAATTTCTTAGTAAATTGCTTTGTACCAATGACAAGACTGTATCTATTCAAACTTCATGAAATGTTTAATGCACTGCCAGTTCCAATAAAGAAGTTCATTAAACAATTTCTTAGCGTTTTATTATTAGTGAATTGCTTCGTACAATGACAAGATCGTATTTATTCAAACTTCGCAAAATGTTTACTGTACTGCGTGTTCCAATGAAAAAGTTAATTAAACAATTTCTTAGTAAATTGCTTTCTATCAACGACAAGAATGTATCTATTCAAACTTCATGAAATGTTTAATGCACTGCGTGTTCCAATAAAAAAGTTAATTAAAAAATTTCTGATGAAAAAATTAATCATTTCGACTGCTTCGGTGTAGGGCTAATAGATTGCAGATTACTTTGAAGTTCGTTAAAAGAACGGTGTCGGACACTAGACAACGGTTTTTATGATTAAAACAGTAAAAAATATTAGAATAATTTGAGAAAGCGACTGACTTTTGATTTCGCTCCAGTTCGTCGCAATTTAAGAAAAAAATGTTTATTTTGCACGAAGATCCGCTGTCTAGTTACAACCCTGAACGTGTTAAGTGTGAAAAAAAGTGATTAGCCTTCCGATTATATGAATTATTAAAAAGGGTCCTCTCGATAATTAATAAATTTTCATCGTTTCGTTCTGCTGTACTTTTAGTTGCGAGCCATGGACAGGTTAAGTTCGAAGAGAACGTGAGCTGAACTATTAATTCTTCATCAACTGAAAGTAGGAAGACCCGTCAATTAAGGCGACAACAATTGGCGACGACGCGCGGGTAAATTCTCGCTCGTAGGGGACGCAAAGAACGTTCGCAACAGGCGCATGCAACGCGCGTCTGTGGCCGCAAGTTATCAGCGCCGCAGCGTGGATGGGAGATGGGGAACAAAGATAAGCAACAACAACAACAACAACAACAAGAACTCGGAGTTCCCTACGAAGCAGGTTTCGAAGCGAGGAGGAATGATTACCTACAAAAGCTCATGATTTTAGATGGGACCGCGCGTCGCGTTGTTTGGTGAATTAGTTCGCGACGATAACGCGATGCAGCATAGTTAGTTACGATAATACAGAGGTAGCGGCGTCGTCGACGGCGGCCGGGCGACAACGGTAACAACAACAACAACAACAAAACAGTGAAGCGACAACTGTTCGATAAACGGTGTGCAGTATACTAGGAGGAGGGAGACAACCAAATGACTCTATCGTACGTACTTTCTCGACCCGGACAGATTCGCAGCGCCAACCGAGTCCGCGGTTCCCGACTGAAGGGAAGGCAGAATCGAAGAGGAAGACCCCGACGACGATGATCGAAGATTTCCGTTGAGGGTGTCGTCGACCAGAGCGGATTCCGCTACACCCTCGCTGCCGTACCTGAATCAGCACGTTGCCGAGTGCATTACAAAAGGATCGACGATCGACACGGTGATTTCTGTGCGTCCACGTCGAAACGTTTTGTCCGTCTCGTCTAGTCTTGTCAAGGGACTCGTTATCAAAGGATAGTCCTCGTTTGCTTGCAAGGGGCACCGTCCAGTTCGAAAAATATTCGATTCGTGTTTCATCGTAGGTGACCGTTTTCATGCTCGGGGGATGTAAATAGCCAAGATTGGGGATGGAATAGTTATTTTGTAGGGTAGAGTAATGCGTTTTTGTAAAGGTTTCATAAAGATGTAACTGGAAAGAGTTTTGTCATTGAATTAGAGTTTTCATGCTCAGGGGGTGAAAGTAACCCCCAACTTTGAGGGTGGGATACTTATTCCGTAAAATACATATCGTGTCTCTGTAAAAGTTTCAAAAAGCAGTACATAATTGGAAAGTGTTTTGTCATTGAATTAGGATTTACACTTCTCCGCAATTCAAAAAGTTGCATAAAGTATTGAATTCGTTAACATAGGTTTAGTCGGTCTCGCTAAGAATGTGTGCAGAATAACGTAGCACAAGTCGAAAGCAGAAAGTGCTTTAAAACGTTGAAGCAACGAAGAAGTAATTAAACGATCGTACGCTAATTTTTGGGGGAGCAAAACAGGGAATCGAGTACGCAGAAACGTGTTCTTTTTGTATTTCGATGCAGTTCGGAACGCTGAAAGCGAGGAACAGATGTTGTCGATAGCATTCGCGCCGTATCGGCCCTGTCGTGCCGTTAGCTATGCCAGTATTTACATTATCATATTGATGCCTCTATTACAAAGTCATGAATCTGGGGTAATTATGATCCGAACGGATAACTGTCCACCGACTGCGTTTTGCATAATTAAACCTCGATTTATGCTCGATCGCCGTCCGGCCGACATTTATATCTACATATCGAATTTCCTGATTATTTTTAGCGGCCTCGGAGTTTATCCACTGAATTTCTTTCGTATCGTTTCACCAACGGTCTTCTTGTTCACCGAGAAACTGTGTTTCCGTCTTCTCCGAGACGAGAAACAATTTCGAAATGAAAATAATGCGCGTAGAAGGTTCGATTCGATGTATTGCTCCGTGAAAGTTAAAGGAAACTAGGAGCTCGTTCCTAGAAATTGAAAAATATTGTAACACGAGATATCGTCAGCAGAAGAATTCAATCCCCCGGAGACATTCTCGAAAATACGGTGAAAGTTTTCCCGGAAGAAATCTTGGGAATCGATGTTATTTCCCCGGAATCGGTGCTCGCTGTATTCTTCCATTCCCCGATCCAAAAAACTCAATCTCCGCCAAAAGCTGTCGTTCAAAGTTGTACGATTTCGAGGAATTCCGTGAAAACGACACGTCTGCGAACACGCGAGATTCGACTCTGTTAATTTCAAGCTCCGGAGAGCGTCTCAGCGAAACTTCCAACTTTTTTAATTGGACGATTTTGCGGAAAGTGTCGCGGCGCTGTGGCTCTAGAAATCAACGAAGATCCGCGCGCGATCTTCGTGGATTGTAATGCGAGTCGGGAACTTCGGGGAAACTCTTTGCAGAAAACTTGGGAAATCTTTGGATCCCTAAGATCTCCCGGGAATGACTTCACGGTTTCGGAGACTTGCATTACAAAACCGTGATTGCGTCTGACAGTTCCGTTTCTGGTTGCGCAAGTTACCCGGATGTGACGTTGCTTTCAATCGGTCGGCTACTTCGATTTGCAATATCAGATCGGTGGATTAGGTGTAGAATGAACAGACAACGGATTTTATGCATTTATAACAGAATTAGTAGGTGCAATTTAAAACAGTAAAAACATTGAAAAGAATTTAAATATACTATTACATTATTCTCAACTTAATAAACATTTTATTTACAGTTCTTTGTAATTCTTTCTGAACCGTATTTGTTTTTATTTTGCATATAAATCCGCTGTTTAATAATGAATTTGCAGTAACTGGACTGCAGATTTTAGGCATTTATTTAACTCTAAAATTGAATCCACAAATAATTATATTACCACACATTTCACTCAATAGTTAAAAATGTCAATACTTAATTTAATTTTACTTATTAATAATCAACCATAATAACATTGCCCTATAATAATGTCAAAATTGCATTTGTTTATATTTCGTACCAGTTTTGTTTAGATATGTACTTCGATAGAGAAGCTAACTAAAAAAATGTCTCAAAAAAACATGAGTTTACTTTTTTTAATGAAAAACATAATTGTAATATTTCTAAGAGAACAAATCAGGAGCGAGTCGTTTCGATTCATCCGGTAGTTCTAGTGTTAAAGAAGCTTATAGTAGCATGTCGCCTCTAAGGTATTTAATTCTACAGGGTGTCCCAAAATTCCTTCGACACCCGAAAATGGGAGGTTCCTTGGGTCATTCGAAGCAACATTTTCCTTTACAAAAATGGCGTCCGCGGCTTTGTTTAGGAGTTATTAACGAAAAACACGGACCAATCAGAGCGCGGCTACAGCGGATTGATTCTGGTTCGGCCAATTGACAGTTGGCGCGTCAGGCCGGCTGTGCTGACTCGCGTCTAGGTCGCGCTCTGATTGGTCCGTGTTTTTCGTTAATAACTCCTAAACAAAGCCGCGGACGCTATTTTTGTAAAGGAAAATGTCGCTTGAAATGACCCAAGGAACCTCCCATCCTGTATAAATGATCTGTAAGGCACTAACTTACCCTGTTCCACGCTATTGCGACATCGAGTTCGCCAGTTTAGCCGTTTCGCGAATGAAACAAAGTGATCGATGAGACGCGGCTAACAGCCCCGAAACGGGTTAACAGTGAAAACGGTACCGTCGTTAGAAATTTTCCGCCGACCAAGTAGAACGCTTAAAGACAAACTTAACTGACCGTCACGGGCGTTGCACGCAGCGCCGCAGAAATTACGCGGCTGCAAGGAAGTGCCATTTTAATTAACGATCGGGGAACGGAGCCAGGCACCGACGTGGTTAGTACAGGGTCGCTAACCATGTCGAAGTAATTAAGGGATTAGCCGAGCGGTTTGCTGACTAACGTCGGCTCGCCTCTCCTGAGCGACGCTCGGCCCAACCTTCAAACGATTCCTTCAAAGGCCGACAAACTTTCGATTGCCGATAAACTCTCTAGCCTGTTTATAACATTACTGGCAAGTACTCCTCCGTGGACTCGTCGAGGCCCTCGTTTAGCCTCGTCGAACAGAATTTAAATTTCCTGTTCGGGAAAAGTAGCACCGCAAATATGATCTCTGCCCTCGGCTCCGCGAAGACGTTCCTCTAACTTGGCTTCGCTGGATATAGTTTAAATCTGGCATATACATAGTTACCGCGGGACGGACTCGAAAGCGTCTTAAATGCGCAGCACTCGTTGCATAAAATTACGATGGAAACTCGAATTCAACGCTTTAGACTTCGAGTGTTAATCAGCTTCCATTCCGAGGCTTTTGCTGATTTACTTAGCTCCGAGTTGCGATGAAGGTGTGTCAAGCTGGATGGAGTTATGGTTTATCGTAAATTGACATAAGCAGATTTTTCTTCGAAATTCTCCTCTACCAACTTAAATGGAAATGCGGAAAGAGGTTAAACGGTTCAGTTCCCTCCGAAATTTTTAGATCACGGTGTGTAATCTGATGAGCAACTTCTGAAGATCTCAAGAGTCATTTCTCTTCGGCTAGTTTTCACCAATCAGAGAGTTTCGCAGAGATCTTCTATAAATTCTTTCGAGCATTCACGCTGCCAGAGATATCCCAGTATGTTCGGTCGGCCATAGCTAGGCCTCGACGGACCTTATCAATCGTCGAAGGGCCCCAATCTTTTACCACCCTCTATCCTGGCCAGCCTTTCAAGAACTTTGATGAACTCTGGTGACCTCTATAGAGCCGCGGCCTGCCCCTACTATATACCGGCGCCTCATCATTTCTCGTATCAAGTATGTGAGAGGAAGGAGATGGATTATTCGGAGAATTTCCGATTGCTTCTGACAGGTTGAAACGCGATCCTTTACCCAGCCAGTCGTCTCGACCCTGGTGACACGTATCCTTCTTTTCCCTCGAGCTGAACCATATTTTAAGATGACCGGAGGACTGTCAGGTTCTTCGACGATATTAAATTTCTGAGACGGTGGGATCACGATATATCACAATGACCGTCAACCCCTTGAAATGTAGCTGTATGTACAGGGTGAAAATTGTGATACGATGTATCGCGTAAATTATACTTTCAGAATGGATAATCCTTTTCAGGTTCTCCTTGGACTGCTCTTTAAAGGATTACTAGGGATTATTGAGTTGGATCCTCCGATAAATTTATAAGGCTCAAGAAAATTATTTAATTTTATTTATAACTTATAACGTTGAAAATAAATTATTTAAAAGTAACAATTTAATATCTTAATTTTATGACCCTTCTTCAATGAATTCAATTTATCGATTAAACATTTTAAAACAAATTAATTCAAACGACAACTTCACAATAGTGAGAAAGTTCATGCCAAAATTTCTTTATATCAATAATGTACGCCACCTGACGCCACTAACGGTTGAGCACGTAACAACTGTAGCTACCTTCAGTCAACTCCCATCAATAAGTAACAATTTAATATCTTAATTCTATGACTCTTCTTCAATGAATTCAATTTATCGGTTAAACATTCTAAAACAAATGAATTCAAACGACAACATCACAATAGTGAGAAAGTTCATATTGATGGGAGTTGACTGAAGGTAGCTACAGTTGTTACGTGCTCAACCCTGAGTGGCGTACATTATTGATAGAAAGAAATTTTGGCATCTATAATATCACGCTTTTTGTGTATTTTCCTTACGCACAGTTCAGGAGCACATGAAAGAACAGCGTCCAATACACTCTTCGATTGGAAAATCCGACTCAAAACAGAGACGACCATTCCGAAAAGGCAAACTTAAGCGGGGACGCGACAAAAAAAGAACGCGAATTCCGCGAGAACGACCCTCCCAGCAACAACAACTGAAAAACACTATGTACTTTTGAGTTTAGAGTCGGACGATTAGCGGTCTCAGGTTATTACTACTTGGAGGTGACTGAATTGTTTACAACATAGAGTTTATCCTTCAAATACGGTTTCTAAGGTGTATGTCAACACTTTACCGTAAGCCCGTTAATAGGCTTCTAAAAAATTGTGCTGTACCAAAAGGAAGCTTAAAAATCACCTTTTCAACAATAATCTCAAACAGAATTATTGAGAATTAGTGAGTTCACGATTGAGGTAACTGACTTCCAAAAATTATGGAGTAAATATGCACTGACAGTTAATAAACCTCAACAGTTGACAGAAAAAATGACAAAAATCGACTGTTTCAATGCTCGCTCGCCCACTTACGTAACTGGTTCTAACATTTCGATCGCCAACAGCAGTAACAATTCCAGCGAGACCGGTTGAAACACCTTTTATCACTGCCGCGGTAACTACATTGCATCACCGCGATTAAAGCGTCGCCGGGTGGTGTCGGCGTAATCTGGTGTTTTCATTTACTGGCAAAGGGCTTCTTTCGTTCGTGGACGCGACAAAGCCGCTCGAAGAAAGAGGCGGAAACGCGAGACGAATAAGCGAAGTAAGTTCTTGGCGAGGCGAGGGGAAAGCGCGAGGAAGAGGGGGACGTCGAGTCTGAGAAGAAGAGCGCGAGGTTTCGCGCGGTCCGGCGGCCACAGTTTAATAACACCGTTTTCAGCAAGTATGTGGGTTAGCGGAGGCACGAGTAGCAGCTTGGAAATTCGCCAGTAGTCGCGGGCTGCGAGGCAGGGGGGAATGGCGTCGTGCATAAATGCGGTCGAACCGCAGCCGCGAATCGATCGGTTCGGAATACCGTCGCTGGAATTCGCCATCGATTATTCCCGATGCGACAACTTCCGGCTGGGCCGAATGTTCCTTTGTCCGATTGCACCTGGATCCACCACCCCGCTTATCCACGCTCGCGGAAATCGCTCCAAGATTCCGCGCGTTCCGGCCCCGCAATCCTCCCGCGAAGTTGGCGCAACTTGCGCGGTTTTGCGCGTTTAGATTCAGCTCCCGAGTCTCTTATTATGTTCTCGAGCGGTGGGGCCGCGGTATGCGAGTCGTGGAAACACAGCTCGCGGGGTTCAAGGGCCAACTGAGAACATTCTGCCGACCACGAGTGTCAATATTTAGTTTCTTTCTCTTTCCCGGGAATTGTTCCCGGGGCGGTTCTGTTCCGGCCGTGCCGCGCCGGTTGTTTCACAGGCGTCGGAAACTTGTACTCTCGGCCCGGTTACTCGCGTTCGTGGAATCGGACGGTGCTATCGTTGCCAGAACGTTATCGCCGTTGGTTTCAAAGGGAAAACTTTTGATTGATTGAATGATTTTGGTCCGCGCCTCCGGCTTTCTTCTTTGTGGACGCGCCATGCTTTGCCTGCGCCGCTGTTTGTCCAGTATGGTTTATGAAAGGAACCGAAACGTATTTGCCCAGGGCCGCAATTACGGTTCACCCCGCCATTATTACTCGTGTTTTCGAAGCGGGGTACATTGCTACGGAACGCTTACTCGGTTCTCCTGTTCCGTGAAGCGGACTGTAATTCACTTTTTCATTTTAGTATTACTTGGCTCGTTTACTTTGTGCTTTTGACGTGTTACTTTATACGCGATAGAAGGAAAAGTGTTACGAGAAGTCGTGTACTCAACGTTATATTCGAAGTATCAACTGATTTTCATTTGATCGAGTTTCTTTTTTTAACGAAAAGCAACTCCGATACAGTTTCGTTTACAAAGTTCAAACACGGCAATTTCTTCAACAATGCGTGTGGCGTTTGCATAGATGCCAAGCACAGGATTATAATTACAATACTAATGACAACATGTAATGTAGACACAATAGAATACTGCGCGAAACTGAGGTACTGTGACAGCTACAATGGCTGCCCACTCTACTCGTACGTTCCAACTGTATGTTCTCTTAATATTTGCATGAGATGAGCACGAAGTAACAAGAGTGCGATGGACAGCTGTTATAATCATTGGTTTATATTCCAAGTACCTTCGTTCCAAGATTACATTGTAAGTTGTGTCTACAGGTACATGTACATATAAAAGATACACATATACAATACATATATACACATATACGTATCTACATATATGTATACAGAATGCGCTTATGACAAAAATGGACAATTGCAGTGGCTTCTTCATCTTGCACCAGATGCTGAACCTTTTTATTTTGCATAATCGTAGTATACAGGGCGCCTCAAAATTCCTTCAATTCCTTCTTTTGCGAAAAAGAGAGAGAAATTACCAGCTATTATCAGCAATTTTAGAAACACGTTATAAAAGCCACACGTGTGTGCTACATTCCAATTTGACACCGAAACAGACAACTACTGTGAATATTGTAGATATGTATACAGGGTGTCCCAAAACTAGTGCAGGAGCGGAAAATGGGAGGTTCCTTGGTCATTTGAAGCTACATTTTCTTTAACAAAAATGGCGCCCGCGGCTTTGTTTAGGAGTTATTAACGAAAAACTGTCATAAGCGTCAACTGTCAATTGGCCTAACGTGCCATCGCATGTCTAGGTCGCGCTCTGATTGGTCCGTGTTTTTCGTTAATAACTCTTAAACAAAGCCTTGGACGCCATTTTTCTAAGGAAAATGTCGCTTCAAATGACCCAAGGAACCTCTCATTTTCCGCTCCTGCACTAGTTTTGGGACACCCTGTATTCAGAGCACTATTAATCCCACCGTTGTAATTGCCCGCAGTACTCGTTAGAGAAATTATCCTGTTTGAACCGTCGGATCTTCTTTCAGAGCGCCGAACGCATATCACTCTGCCTCAAAGACCTGTTCGATAGCCGGCGAATTTTGGAATCGAGCTTACGGGACGATCAAAGCGAGAAAACCCGATTGGCTTGCTGATCGATTAACCGAGCTATTTGCTCTGTTTGCGTCTGGCTCGGGCGACTCGCCCCAAACGGTACGGGCGTGTCGACGTAGAGCATAGAGACAGGTGAGAATCTGCATACGGTTCATCGCGGCCGAGTCGACTCGACGGCTAGCTTCCTAGGGAACGTCTGAACACGACGCAGCGGAATGAGAGGGAAATTATAAGCAGTAGCCGGGAGACGGTAATAAGCCGGAGATCGCGGCAACTGAAATCGGGTGTCGGCGGCTCGTAATTGTAACCCACCCGATATATGTACGGACGCACGCCGCCGCCGTAACTTTCAGTCGAGGTGTAATTAAATCCAATTAGGTCGTAAGGTGAGCAACTTCTGACGCACCTGGCAGAACCGTAAATTAAACCGGCAAGTTCTCTGTCTACCGCAAACCATGATTACGGTCTACGCAATTTCGCAATTTCTGGTCGCGACCCCCTGCCCGGATATCGATGGATATTAACAAGCAGTATCGTCAATCTTTTCCACGGAATCCCAGCGAAAATAATCTGCCTGTGGGTGGAAGGTGACTCGGACTTCCATGAAAATGTCACGAGAGCTATTATTTGCAAAGAGTTGTTTAACAAACACTGTACAAGCTGCAGCGAACGTGAACATCATACTCGTGCCGAATCAAGCGATCAAGAAGATTCATTCGTGACGTTTTTATTAATGTTATTAATTGACTGCGGAAGAATTAAAAGAATCGATTAAACGGGGAATTAAATTGCTATTTGGTTTTTGTATCTCGTGACCGCTGAAATCTCTTTTTATTTTAAATCCATTTAAATCAATTGAATGGGTACCTCGAATAAGGGTGAACAATAAATTCAAGTTATTAACAGAAGATATACATTTTTATTTAACTTCTGGTACGTATAATTGATTTATAATATGTTTATTTTGTACGGTATTTTTAATATTATTTTTATTTTACGCGAATTCTCGTCTTTTGACTGTTTGCGCTATATTATAATCCATCGAATGGAAACCTCGAATAAGGATGAACAGTAAATCAAAATTATTAACAGAAGATATACATTTTTATTTAACATTTTGGTACGTATAATTGACTTATAATATTTTTATTTTGAATGGTATTTTTAACATTATTTTTATTTTACGTGAATTCTCGTCGTTTGATTGGTTATGCTATATTATAATCCATAGAATGGAAATCTCGAATAAGGATGAACAGTAAATCAAAATTATTAACAGGAGATATACATTTTTATTTAACATTTTGGTACGTATAATTGACTTATAATATTTTTGTTTTGAGCAGTATTTCATTTGTTACGAATCCTTCGAGTTTTACTACTAACAATTTTGACTATCATTTCGACTATTCGGTATTTTTCTATTTTCTCGAGGAAAGGAATAAGAAGAACTTGTAAGCTGATGGGCAAGGAGGATGCTAGGGTCATTGATCGGAGCTGTTGCCGAGGGAAGCACGACTCGAAGATAACGCTTTCGATACCGAGCTGTGGAGAAATCTGCTGACAATACGATACAATCGAAATAATAGGGGAAGCTAATTGGACCGTTTGATTCGGAATTGAGGAACTTACCGTCGGACTGAATGTCCATTTACGGCTCGGGATTGGAGAAACAAAATGTACTGACAATCTGAATTGCCATTCGGAGAATTAGGATCGAGATGCGGTAATCTGACGGTTCGTGTATCTAGTCGCTGGTTGTATTAGGCTTTGAGACGTCGATATGTACTAAACCGAGTGACGAGATACTAGAATCAATATAATCAAGTAATTAGAACGCTACGACGAGTACGAGGATGCCCGCTGATAGAATTAGTAACAAGGATTTGTCAATGTCTGCTATGTTAGGTGAATATCTGTAGCACTCATTTCCGAGATATTTGCAAAAATATATTCGATAGTACAATTTATCTGCACTCAATAATACACTATTTTTAGTTGTGAAATTTAATTAGATTTATGCCATTATTCACCATTTACACTCCAGCTTAGTGATTCGTATAGTGCATCAACAACTCCAGCGCTATATTAGTTACAAGTGTATATGTCTGTGTGTGTATGTATATAATTAAAAAATGCGGTTGATGCAATAAAACGAGATATTTATTCCTTAGCTAGATTATATGAAATAAGTTCAAGTTTACAAATCTTCAACAAAACGAATATTTCATGTTTTGCGAAAGGGTTAATTATTATGATTCGAATATTCGAAAATATTCCATTTTCAAAATAATCAGAGCTATTCATTTTTTTGATAAGCCAGTTGAAGATTAACTGCTTAATATCACAAAATATCCTGGTAACACAGAGGAAAGATTAGTGATGAAATCATTAGCATGAAAATTTATGTACTTCGTCGAATCCATTAGAATGGCGAATATGATGGGTATTATACTAGCTTTTACTAATATTTAATAATTTATGATACGAGTGTACAAGTTGATAGGGGAATAGTATAGTTCACAGTTAAACTGCGAAAGTATTTACTATAATCTGTTGTGTTCGAGCAATTTCACTAGTATTTCGCCACTGTTACGTCGTCTCTGAAAGTCAGTTTTCATACAATCAATCCGAACTCATAATCAAAATCGCTTTATGACTCCATAAACTTTTAACACCCTCTTTAAACACGCCTGCGAAAGCTATCACATTTCCATATATTACATCATAAACGCGTTAGAGCCAAACTACAAATTTGATACCCCACTTCTAATCTAATAGAGCTTCTATTCTCTCGTGAACGGTCGAGTTTAATCTGCGCTTTTTATGCTGGCTTGTGAAATTAGATTTCTGTACAATGATCCGCGCTGTATATATTGCGTTCGCGCAACAGTTTCTCCGACTATTTCGCGCTCAGAAATACGCATGATATTAAGTTCATTGTGGCATCATAAATTACAAAACCGGGAGGACGTTAGAAGAATTTAATCACCAACATACGCAAAATATTTTTTTCATTTCTGTTTCTTACTAGTTATTTTGAAAAATTTGATTCGACCTGCATAAACAAGTAGCATATTGTAACACTATAAACGACTAAAATGTTTTAACTTACTGAAATGACGAGGCTCTTTTAATTTAGATTTTGTGGAATTTTCATTACAATATGTGATTGTACAAAGAATAATTGTATCCATCATTATCGATAACTGTAAAATGAAAAAATATAAAACCGGTCGTTTGACTGGCTGTGGTAGGTTTAGTGTTAATGCACTGTTAAGAAATAATTGACAAATTTTTTTACATCTGCAATCAGAACTATTGATAGGCTGTAGAAATATATTTCAACAATTATATATTTGAGGAAAATTAGTAAAAATGACGAGTGGAACATTTGAATTTCGCGATATCAGATGCTCCATCGAATGTTTCAACCAGTAAATTCAATGGTAAAACGTTTTCGCGAAAAATATCCCAATCAACAACACGACCGAAGAATGTACATAAACCTATTTACAGAATATCCCCAGTGAAAGATCCGGCAAATTCGGGAGCACTAAGCAGGCTGCAGAAACCGACACCCCATGATTCGAGGAAAGCGAAAAAAGAGGAACTCGGTATTTCTCGTCGTTTCTCCCCTCCCTTCCACTGGTTCACGTTGTAGAGTCACCTCTGCAGTAAGCAATGATTGTTCCCGCGACCGATCGACCCAGAATCCGTGAGATCGAGAAATCTCGGTCATCAATTCCACTCTCGAAGACGCGAAAATACGAGCGAGAGAATTACAGTCGGTACGGCAGGGCAGGGGTGGTCGCGTGGGCGCGTAATTTGTAGCGGTTCTAGGTGACATTCGCAGGTGGAAAAGAAGCGTCGAGGTCCGTTGCGCAGATGTGTGTGCGTGTGGGTGTGCGGGGCACGCCGACAACCCGGGGGGCAGCAGGGGGTAGACAGGGGCGAGTGGAAATGGAAAAAAGCGATATAAGAAGAAAGAGTCGTATACGAGCGAAACACCGCGTACGTGGGCGTTCGTACGAAGTACAGTAGAGTCGGGGGTGCTCCTCTCCCTAGCTCGATCAATACACACTGCCAGCAAACCCTCTGCGTCCCACGGCGTCCCTCGTCCATTTCACCCCTGACACCCTATCCTCCTCACCCTCCTGCACCCTCGTTCTACACCTCGCCAGCCCCGACCGTCGTTCCATTTCGAACGACCCCTACCACTCACGGTTTAGATGGTCGAGACCGCTGTCGTTTAGCCGCAGCTCCGTAGCAAGCGCGTCTTATCGCGCGGCGGCCGTCCCCGTAGCTCTCGCGGCCTCCCAGCAAAAGGAAAAACCGATTAGCCAAGCGCGTCCACTTTCTTTCTTTTGTTCTCGGGATGCTCCGTTCTCCCCCCTCTCTCTCTCTTCTTTCTATACACCCCCGCATGTCCGTCACGAACCACGTGCTTTATTTCTGTCGGTTAATTTTTGCCTGACTGACTTTTAGATTGTTTTACCTCTTCCGATCTAGAAGCTGTTGTCCAGGTTAGGTGGGGGATGTTAGGCGCGGTCTGGAATGTTCGTACGTGTGGGGAGGATCGTAGAAATTGTCCTCGATAAATATTTATCTGAAATAAGTAGCCCGAGGAATTCTTTTTGTTCTTGTTCTTATTCAAATAAATTCTGATTTGATTGAATATTTATCCGATAGTGACGAATCAAATTTTTGTACCCTGGCAGAGTGGTTGAGGGTTTGTAGTAGAAGAGGGCTAGACTCTCGTGTAGTGCGACCAAAAAATTGTTTCAAGAAGACTCTATATGTATATGTTGTAATATTATACCATTTCAGTAAATTGTGCAATTAAAAATTTGTGATTCGTTACTCGATAGGCTTGTTAAAATATGTAGCAACAGTGAATTTGTTAAATATTTATTTCTGTCGTTTAACACAATTTTACTTGAATGCATATTCAACAATTTTCGCATATTTACATGTTTACGTTTCATGAATTGCATATAGCTGGCCATAAGCTGCGATGTATGTGCTGTAAACAATTAGATTTTGTTACAAACCTTCCGAGTCTGATAATACTGTATCCTATGGAATTTCGTAAATAGCTTTGATTTAGTATCGAATTTGAATTAAGGTTTCTTAATGGATTGTAATAAATATCCATCTACATCGATGCAGTTGTATGTTTCGGACACTTATCGGTATCACATTTAATAAATATTATTCTCAAGTTTGAACATAATTTCTCAAGAATTATTGTACGCACAGTAGCACGGGGGTGAAATTTCTATTCCGAAATAAATCGTAAATTTTCAGAAAGATTATCTGCGTTATCAGTTGCAAGATACACCAGCTACGTAAGCAATTATTTATTTTCTTAATTGAATGGATGTCTGGAAGAGAAGAGCCACAGTCAGATTTTTTAATTATAAACTTATTCTGCTTCAACATTTAATAAAACAAGCTTCCAGTCTTTTTCCAATGGAAGAAGGGCCCATGGCATTTGCGCAGTTGCGATCCTGCAAAATTCCCATTGACTATTTTACAGAGTTGAAAATAATATAAGGCCTTTTTTAAATTCTGGAGACGTTTTTAGCGTTTTGCAGTCGATCCACTGTTTTCTGTGATAAATGTATAAATTCCGCGTGATTAATATCAACAGGGGAACTACACGAAACAGTCGACCAACCTGAAGCCGCCTGCTAGTGGTTGGCGGGTTATGTGCGCGCAACGAAGACAACGCTGCGCCAAGTATTATCCTCAGCCCAGCTAGCTGGTACTAGAAGGGCGGCTAGTTAGATCTTGTCGAACCGACAGTGTTATTCCCTCCGGCCTTTACGCCCTTCGGTGAGGGTTCCAAGGCAGTACACAGTCAGCTGGGGTAATTAAGTTTAGGGCGATGGAAGGAACTCTCCAGAGTTCGGGAACACGCTCTCGGTTTCGCAGAAGATACCGACGCTGCTTTCAGATTAAATTCTATAAATATCGGGTTGTAGCGCGAGCTGCACATTGAATTTAGATTCGAAAGGGGAGCCCGTTCGCAGAAAACGATTCTTCATCTTTGCACGGAATTAATTAACTTAACGGTATCCAGCTGGGATGCTCTAATCACATTTACATTTCGTGCTAATAACGACGTATGTGACGCTACGACGTAACGAGACACAACCGAGTAAGCGACTCCACAGGTAGAAATTATATCGAAAATGCGAATTGTAATTCTCTCGAACGAGACCAAATTGTCGCAAACTTGTCCTCGTTGCATTCTGATATACGTAAAAGTTGTGTTTATTGAACTCTATTCATTCGAACTTATCCTGCGGATGAACATGGTTGATATTAAACGATAAAATAATTATTGATTTTGTAGAAAAATACATGTACACGTATAACGTAGAACTTTCAACAATATTTGACATCCTTTTAGCAGCGATCCATCATACTCGGAGAGTCAAAATACCCTTCAAAGTTTCGCCCGTGTGTATTTAATTTTTGAAAAATCAATACGGACCAAATATGGTTGGCAGCCTCAGTGGTAACGGTGGCTTTTACCCCCTGGAAATGAGTGATAGCCGTAAAAACGCACCTGTAGCGTATAAAAATTGGAGGATGCTCGGTGTAATACCTTTTATTAACTTACATCCTATTCTAGACATTATGTTTTGAATAATGTAGCAATATAGTGAGGGGATATAGAAAAAAGCAATATTGCGGACGGTAAATTACGTTTTGCGGTGCAACTATCTACATCGCTGGCATAACAACTAAAAGGCGTTCCTCTCCAGCTTCTAACGCCAAGAGCAAGGGTCTAATACATAATACTTCGCGCATGTAAAGCGCGGTAGATATCTATGATGCTGAACTAAACGTAACGTCTATATCAAAGCTAGGTCTAATAACTGTGTAGCAACCGTACTCCGCCCTTTATGCATTCTATCATATATTAGGAGCCGCTATTTATCATGGACTCATTGCTTTTATGCAAATGTTTTCGTGCACGTACACGTTTTAGAGTATCAAATACAGCCTACGCGAAAGGAATGTTCAATTTATTAAATTCAAGCGGACTTAATACATTTATTTTTATTTTCTGCACATTTAAATCGACGGAGATTTGTTGAAAACTGTTACCACAAAATTTACCTTGAGTAAAATTATCGAGGTACAATTTTCTTATTGCTGCATCGCATTCTATTCGTTATGAAAGTGAACTTTCAGGGAACAATAGCTCGTAACTGAACTTGTAACACGTGAAAAATAATACAGAAGTTTCATTGTCACCTATATTACGTCATTAACATATATTATGGGTCAGCAATCGTAGTGGATGCACAAACACGGCAAAAGAACGAAAAACAAAGTTCTTTGCGACGAGTAGAAAGTGAATCAGCAGTTTGAAAAATTTGACCATGAGAAATATGCACCTTAAGATCAATCGCGGACAACTTTATAGAAACCTCCTCGGAAGTCAGCCAGAATAACGAGAAACATTTTTTGACACTCGGTACACAGGATTCTACATTGATCGCATGATCCACGCATCGCGGTGCGCCTTGTGCAAACGATCTTCTAATCACGAAACTTACATCTCCTTGACTGACAGTTTTACCTTCGTATGGGCGAAGTTAACGCGGGCAATTGCTCGCGAACTATCGATAAACGTAGTTTCCCAAGGCTCGCGCGGCAAAGAACAAGGTAACGAGAACGTTCATCCACGTCACTTTCGTAATCAGAAGGTTCCAATAAACGATCCCGCCTCGATAAGTCCGCGTCGGCGGGTGAGTCACATCCGTGAGAACGCCGAAGCGTGTCTTGGCACCGTCAACCTTAACAAACCGTGTAACTTTTGGTCCCGAACCCTCTCAATTTCCATCGTCAACTAACCTTATCGCGCCCCACAAATCTATAATTTGGCTCTCCATGCTGGAAACTGTTCTCTCCGCGTCTACAGTCAACCTCGGTAATATTTGAACACTTTTAATAGGACGGTGACTTTATTAATATCAGATTACACGACTTGGATTTACTTGAGAAGTTAGAACGATTAATTCATAAAAACAAGTTGTTGTTTACAACTTCTTTATATGGACTGTTCTGGAAAATTTAGAAAAATACATTTTTTACACCTGTGTCATTCATTGAAATATTGGGTTGAAAGATTTATTTCTGTTGTAGGTTGAAAATAAAAAAAACTGCTATTTTCACAACTTTGTTATTGCAACGTTGACCGATTTTGATGAAATTGTCTGTATATGTATATTCACACAGATCTACAAAATGCATTTTTTGAATTCTCAATATTGACCTCAATCAAAAAGTTGTAAACAATAACTTCTAGTAGTTCAAGTATTTTCCTTCTCTGTGACTCCGACCCATTGCAATTTTTTCAAAAAAATTTTTTACGTCTTGTAGTAAACTAATTACGATAGTAGAAAGAGATAACAAACAAAAAGAAGGAGATGAGAAATAAAATATACAGAACTATATTATTATTATAGTAAATTATGTCTATAATGTAAATATGTATAAATTTGTAAAAATATTAAAATGTAAGGCGATATATTTTAAGATGTTTTATGTGTACAAATTATGTCTATAATGTAAATATGTATAAATTTGTAAAAATATTAAAATGTAAGGCGATATATTTTAAGATGTTTTATGTGTACAAATTATGTCTATTATTATTATAGTAAACTAATTGCTCTAATTTTTCAAACAAATCCAAGTCATATGATTTGATATTAAAAACGGAATCCTCCGTTTGAAAATATTCGACTATAATTGTGATTCACTGTATCATGAACGACTAAATTTTTCTCACATCTGCGAAAGGTTCTTCGTGTAATTAATATTTCAATCGTGCGATTTGCAACACCCAAGTGTCCTTGGAGCTGATAGCGACGAATAAACGTTACCTCGCGTGAGGGGATAACAGATCTTGCTACGCGTTGTTTAACTGATTTCACTGTGATCATAGATTACCTCGAAAGTGTGCTTATCGGTTTCCCAATAGTCTTTCAAATCGTAGAAAATAATAAAGAATAGAGTTTATATTCGAAGCTAAAACCGACGACTCATTCTCTCTCGATTCCCTTCGTGTAGTAATACAGTTACGGAAGATTTATCGATTCTCTCGTAGTGCCGCGTCATACTGTAAGTTTAACTTCTATTAATAAGAACCGCGAGGGTTGTTACTTATAGATATATAATTACGCAATCCCCAAAAAACAAAGCTTTTCCACTGAGGAGTGGAAAGTAGGTTATGTCAAAAATAAATAATCGAAATATAAAAAATATGAATTATTATTTTCAACAAACAGGAATTATCACAAAAAGGAACAAATTTCTATGTGGCTTTTATTTTTCGCTTTCTAAAAGCGATTGCAACTCTTCAAACTGCTCGATTCACACAGAGCACTCTAACAGCACGTTTAATTCCACGAAGCAATAAAATTCGTCAGTATTTTATACAACTTCGTATTGAATTTGTTCGCGAAGAGAGTAACCTGCTGATGGGCGGAGTCCTCGGGAGTTCCGTTTCAAGGCTCAAGGAAATTACATAAACATCTGCAGTCTCACAGAGGCCTGTTTTTTCATTCTTTTCCGGGAAAATGAAGACTTCCGGCAAAGAAACTTCTGTGCACAGTTCGAGCTCCGGATGAACAAGTGGAACAAGTTCCATTGAAATCCGAGGGCGCGATTTAACTTCGACGGTCATGTAAAATTGAGCGTGGCAGATCGTGAGGAACCGTGCACGGTGGAAAGTGGGGGAAGAAGTGGAGAGAGATAGAGAGAGAGAATAAACGAAAGAATTTGTTCTTCCCGGCCGCAGACTATAAACTTTTATTACCGGTGCCGCTAAATTGCGCATTTTTTTCGTCACGGAATCTACACGTAGCGGGTGGTTAATAAACTTTTGAGTCTGTGAGCCCGGGCCGGCGCGGCGTCGCTCCCGAGAGCTTTTCCCCGGTGTACCGGTTTACGAGCTTTTTTTTACGAGACTCGGAAACTCCCCTAACTCCCCCGCCGCAAACCCCATGGCTTCCTGACCCGAACACCTTCTCCTGTCTTTACGCCGCGTTGCCCTTGTGCTCCTCGCGCGAGATTTTAATCTAACTCCCGCCAAAAAGTCCTGATCAAAGGGGAATCAACCGCGCACGGCTGCCGGCAGAAGTTGGGTACGTGCTGCAGAAAGGATTTCATCGATTTCATCGTTCTTCCCATTCCCATTCTCTCTTCTCATCCTTCCTTCGCCGTTTTTTATGTCTGCGTAGCCTGTCGTTGCAAACCGATCGCTTTGCATCACGATGGAAATTTCAGAGGCTGCCGGGACACGCGGAGCTCTCGCTGTCTGGATCCATTTGTCCTGTACCGCTTTTTATTACCCGCAGATGCGATCGAACGTGCTCAACAATGGCTGCGAGGGAATGTAACGCGAGTGAGATGTGGACATTCCCAATGGTGTTTGCGTTCGTATCGGTGTTACAGGGTTACGGTGCTTCTCTTTTTATTCGAGGTTTAACGACACGTATCTACGTAATTACCGGCACGACCTGTTGATTAGTGGTGTTTAGATTGCATTGTTCGCGTGCGCATTACCAGACTGCGGATTTTATGCATTTATCACAAGAACGTGCGCGTATAATTTAAACCCGCGGACGAGTTAAGAATATTGAAGAACGTCAATGTAATAATTTCAGCCTAATAGGATATTTAAAAGGAGAATACAATTTTTATTTGGCTTCTGTGTCCTGCAATCAATGCAAACATTTTTTATTCCGCATAAAGATCCGCAGTCTACTTATTACTTTCGATGCATTTTGGGAGATTGTCAAGTTTGTTCGAGGAACTTCAGAAAAGTTGAGAGTTTGCCCTAATTTCGAGCGGCATCAACTCGCTAGTCTGTGGATGTTCGCGCAAAATAAAAATTTTTGTGGCCAGTCGTAAAAAAACAGGAGTGCTACTTTTATTAATTTTAGTAAACCACCGATAAGATAGCAACGTTCTGAAATTCTGTATTATTACGGAAAATGTTAAGTATCGATCGAGTGATTGGGCGGTCAATCTTTTTGGCGTGTGATAAACCAGAACAGAAAGATAACAAAGCGAGTCACTCTGAAATCGTCTCTTCCGTACACATCGAAACCTACTAAACCCTCGGTTTATAAAAGGAGGACCTAGTGAACTGTGCACAAAGTGCATAAGAAATTACGTTGCACAAAGCGTCACGGCGTTCGTGAAAGAATCGATCCTCGAACCTTTTCGTGTCACCAAAGAAGACTAGGTTAACACGTCCGCCTACGTCTGGCTCATTCCACTTACACGTTCGCGTCGCGTCGACTCACACAATCCGGCAGCAGCGTAGGGTCTGTCCTTCATCGATCTCGCTACAACACCCGACTACCGGTTCGTTTTACGTAATCACTGACCGAAATTCGTTTGGTACGACGGTGTTTAACCGAGTCCGGGGCATTGCATCGTCCGCCGAAAATGGCTTGGCGGAGCGTGAATAGCCGGAGCATTGTCTCCGGAGGATTCGGCCGCGAGATAAGCTCGGTGGACAAACATCGTGAGAACCGGAAGAACAAACGGGGACACCCAGAGTCTCGTCCGTTTTCGCGTGTCCCCTTTCCGGGTTTCAGTTTAGCCCGATAATCTCGGCCCAGCTGGGCGTCCCGTACCTTTCGAGACATTACTCTTCGTCCTCGTTTTTTATTGGCCAGGTCGCTCCACAATGAGCTTCCAAAACGTGGCCGAAATTCTAGCTTTTATTAGACGGGTTTTCGGACTCGCTGAATGCAAATCCGGCGGATTCTTTGCATTTATGTTAAAAATAAATAGGTCGAATGCCAATCCGAACACACATTGGAAGAATCGAAGGCTATTTTTATATTATTATCGGCTTTTTAAAGACGATTTAAAAAGAATATACGTTTTCTATTTGCATAAAAATGGGGACATTACTCTTCGTCCTCGTTTTTTACTGGCCATGCCGCTCCACAATAGGCTTGCAAAAAGTGGCCGAAATTCTAAATTTTATTAGACGGGTTTTCGGAATCGCTGAATACGATTTCAACGTGTACCACTGCACCATAACTAATCATTCATTCCGCGATTACAGATAACTGATCAGTACCCTGCGGATTGTTCGCATTTCTGTTAAAAATAGGACACATACAAAACTGAAAATACATTAGAAGAATCTAACGATGTTTTGATATTATTTCCCATTTTTCAAGATGATCTAAAAACAATATACATTTTCATTTAACTTCGGTTTCATACAATTGGTCCACAATCTACAAAACAAATTACTCAAATGTGATTATAATTACAGATTGATTCCAGTATCGATTGTTGAATAATGATGGAAGAATTATCACAAAATAATCGATTACTGGCCAACTCTGCTCCCGACCCACCGCGCAGTGCTGGATCCCGGGATGAAATAGAGCTTTCCGAAAAGCTTCCAGCGGCGTAGGACTGATCAACCTCGCTAGTCTCATCCTCAGTTTCCTTCGTCCCATCCCTGCGTCGGATCACCGATTACGTCGCGGCGGTATTACCGGGAGAGAAAGGAGCACGCCCGGAAAGAAAAAGGACCCGGCCTCGCGGAAAGGAACGCCCGTTACGACAGGGGATTCCATCTCCAGGATTTATGGCCGGCCACGAACGCGTGCATGCATGCATGCATGCACGTCCGCGCCATGCAGCGCCGCTCTCTGAATTTCTCAACGTTCCGCGGGACGAACGAGTCGCATCCGTGCCGGTGCATCTGGATCAACGCCGCGGCCTGACCTCTCTCGCGAGCCTTGTCGATGGATATTCCGACTCCGGGAACACTGTCCGGACTGGCAAGATGGATTCACTGGGAAATTGTCGGGGATCCCGGCGTCCGATGGCGCAGCCAGCCGCCTGCAATCTTTCTTCCGTTATTCTTATTTCCCCGCCAGATGGCTGGCTTTTGTTGGAATTTTTCTGGCTGCCCGAGGTAATAAGACCGATGCTCTGCCATTGTTTGCGGATTTCACCGGTGTCCTATGGTTTCTCGAATAGCTGGCTTTACGAATGTTAGACACCGGATTTCGGACTACTTAAAAATGTTTGACCATTCGCGGTAATGGCAGACGACGGAATAATCGAATTCGCTCAATGTTTACGATGTTTGTGACTTTACTGGGATTCACACTTACCCATTACTGTATTTTAACGTTTATTAATACGGCTTTCTTTTTAGATGAAGTAACATTTGTTCGATTGTAATCAATATTTCAGCATTGAAATAAATGTAGCCATATATTCAGTGCTTTTGTTCATCTATTTTAATTTATTGAGCTGCACGCCATTCCCATTGCTTATTCTATGATACAAGAATAGAAAAGACAAAGTTTATCCTAACAATGATTTTTGTAATAGCACGTAGATCCTAATGAATTTTAATTCACTTAATAGATTATAGTAGAAATTGATTTTCTGATTTGCTGAAAATATCGTGTCAGTTATATATATCATTTTCAATTTATTGAAATGATTAAGGAAAGAAACAATTTTGTATTTAACTCTAGTTCCTCGCATTTTTCTGTTTAATAATGAAGAATTAATATTTTAACTTGTTTAAGTTAAAAGATGCTGTGAACAAGTGTTTAGCACCACCGATCAAGTTGACCGGTTCCAGATTTTGTGTGTTACAATTATTGAAATAATAAAAATCATTTCATAATAAATTAACGTATGGATATCTTTAGCAGAGTACGTCTTGCAATAGCAGCTGCGCAAAGTCTAAATAAAATCGAACTCGATATTTTTCTAAGGAAAAATGTATCGATTACTGTTAAAGTCATTCAACTTCCAATGGTCAGTGTGTAAAATCCTCTGAAAATATCGAACCGCGTCGACCAATTTGTAGGACGAGCCAAAGGTCTTGGAGGAAAATAGGTATCTCGACATCGCCGATACGATCGCGTAACCTCGGTAGATCGGTTTACGACGCGTTTCGTAGTTCACGGGCAGCTTGTTCAAGGCCTCGGCTCGGTCCAGCTCGTAAACGGATCGGCGACGGCGGATTTCGTTTATCGTCGACGAAAATATTTCGGACACGAACGACCGTGCAGCGTGTACAACGACGGCCCCCGGGTAATTTCGCGAATTTTACGAAGCTATCGCGTTGTTACATCGGCAGAATTACGCGATCGTCCATCTGCTCGCCTCGAGAAATATTTCCATCGTTAAAAACGCACGATGTAGTATCCGCGAGACCAATGCTCCTCGATATCGGCGCATTAAGCGCTCCGTAGAACCGATACGATGGTAACGACAGGGCCGAGCGGCGCTCTAAAATTATTGGCAGCACGGTTTCAGCTCTCCTCCTGATAATCCTCGCGAAATAAACTCTTTTTCTTCAATGAACCGTGACGTGATCCCACTGGGAAACTGTATCCGGGTAGATTTAATAACAATTCTTGTTCACTGAATCTGCTTCCATTATTTTAGTCTGCTTTATTTGTTTCGCGTATTATCTCTTGTTCCTCGAGAGAACAGGATTCGAATTACACGTGTATCTTTCTGTATATTAAATGCATCAATCGAGAATTATCTCTGTTATTAATGAAGCTCGAGAATGTTAGAAAATTTAATAGCCGAAGTACGGTAAGTAATGTGTAATAATAAATTGTACTTTAGACAATTCTGCGAAACATATTTTTATATAAATTTATTCGGATCATTGTTATTAACGAAGCAGGAACATCTTGATAATGTTTGAAAATTTAATGTCCGAAGTACGGTGATCGAAAGCGGTTCACTATGTTCACATGGGGTAATAATTATGAATAATCATAAATTGTATTTTAGACACTTCTACAAAACAGATGTTTTCTTTAAAAAAAAACCGGAAAATAAGTGTTTATTCGGATTTCTGAGGGAAACAATGAATACGCATCGAGATTCGCGTCAACGACCGTGAAAATTGTCCGCTCTTTGATGATCCAGACGCTAACCTAAATATCTGTCGAAGCGGAGGCGGAGATCGTCGCGGAATTTCGCGGGGCAACGTGCTCTCAGAGATTTCTGCGCGAGGTCGAACGCCACGGAGGCCTCCAGCGAACCATTAAAAGCTCGTCTGCGGTAGACAGACGAAAATACTTGGTGCTTTAAAGTCAAGGAGCCGTCGATTACGTGTCTTAAAAGGATATATTTTTAGCGAGCCAGACGCCTTGAAACATTTCGATGGAGTAACGAACTCTATTTTCCCACGACCTCCGCGGGGGAAAAAAAGAAAGTGATCTCGCTCCGAGTGAAATCTCCGAGTCTCGTCGAACGTCCGACAAAGACCGTTCTATTCCACTTACACGGAAATTGAGCGTCGCGGATCTTCTGCCTATGGACCCGGTTCGGCAAACTTTTGTCATTTTCGTTTTATCGCGCATGTAGCAAAAACTTCATTAACTTCCTCACTGAACTGCTCGGCAGAACGTGGAATGACTGGGTAAATGTTTAATTTGAGAAAATGCAACGAAGTGGAGTTTTATTGAAACGTTTATATTGTTTCTACCAATTGTATTCGTTTAAAACAATTCACTGCTGCGTCGTTCGTTCTTCGGATTAATTTATTGACTTGATTTATTTAATCCGTTGAGTTGCCATTTTCTCTAAACTCAGGAAACTTGTTGGTAACTCGCGAGTGAAAGTACTCTATATTCGGTAATTGTAGTTTATGTAACAATGGCGTAATAATATTTGATTTGAGATCTAAGGCATAAACGGAGATTTAAATATTTGATATTTAGCATGAGGGATAAGAATAAATGTTGAATAAGGAAGCCAGAAACGGAACCGTATCTATAGACACGATGCGGCATGCTAAACGGAAGGATGAACAACTATCTCCTCCGATGATGCTAATGAAAATTTGTCTTTACCGAGATAATGAAAAGGAGATGACTTGGGCAGAATCTCCGGCCGCGCTAATCGTTTCGTTACCGTCAAAGCCGACGGTGATTAATGTCTGCTAAACGATCGTGCTTCATCGAACGCGAACCCGACCGTCCTAGTTGCTAAAAGTCAACGCGATGCAAAAGATCATTTATCGCGTCAGGGACAATACAAATCGTAACGAAAAGTCATGAACGCTAATTATCAAGCACGTGTCTAATTAATAGATGCTAAATCTTTTTCACGTGATATTCTCCCGTATGATGCTGATATCTAAAATATTCTTCGAGTTGCAATTTTACGCATTAACCATTGGGGCCTCGTACCTTAAGTTTAACCCTTGTGTAGATTCTTCCAACAACTTGTTAATGTTCCTCTAAAAATATTACCAAATTTCTCTGAATATATTAATGTATAATCTTAAAATGAGAATTTCTGCAAATATGTTAAATACATCTTTTAAATAATCTGTACATAATGGTTGGCTACATATGATTTAAACCAGAGGTTCTGAAACAATCTTGACATAAACTTTACATTCCCCAACTTTTCGCTTTTATTCAAATAACTCATTTAAGAACGACGTAAAATGACTAGAGTTGGGTTGAGGTCTGCAAAAAAAATGTTACTCAAGGGGGGAGCCTCGGACTACATAAGTTTAAGAACCCCTGGGTTAAACGATACCTTTATAACCGAGTCATCGAGTTCTACTACTGTAATTTCTAGCGATGCGATGCGCACAAAATGTGGTCACTTATGGCGAAACGGTCCGTGTCCCGCGAGAGCACAGTCTCGCCAAGAGAATTGATTTCTTGCGCTGAGTGGGACTGTGCTCATTAGCGGTGCACAAAAACAAGATTGCTTGCGCATCGGCTCAATAATTAACTGTCCGTGAGCATCGTGATTAAGCTCGGTTTAACATAACTCGGTTATTGTGATGCGGGTCGTGGCGGCGTTGTTGCCGAGCAGTGCGAGAATTCTCGCCCGGGGACAGGACGATTCGGCGAATGTCCTGCAAAGAGACTCCTTAACCGAGGACAGCCACGCCTGCTGTTATCTGGCTTGGCGAGAGCCTCTATTACCATTAGGACACCCAACGCTTTCCGGATGTTAATGGAAAGCGGAGGTGTTCGAGGCGGGCCGAGTGACCTGAGCAAAATCGTCGCCAGGGCAGTTACGCAGGCTGTAAAGTCGGGGACCTTAAGCGATTCTTGCTTTCCACCGTCAAACGCTGATTCTCGCAACACACGTGTTGGCTCTACAGTCTTGGCCAGCCATGCTCGATAACGAACAGAACTATCAGTGGTGGATGAACGCACTGCGTGATGAGTAGACGTCGGATTTTATGCTTGTGTAACAGAAAGGATGAAAGGAATCGTAGAGTTGGAATATACAGAGTTAGTCAAGAGAAACAAAACACCTGAGTTACTCTGTTGGTATGAAGGACACGCGAACGTATCAAAACTGAAATGAAGAGTTATTTGAAGGTCATTGTGTACCCAAATCATTGAACTCGTCCTGACATCTGTTCCAACACCGGGAAGTTGAAAATATACAGGGTGTCCCAAAACTAGTGCAGGAGCGGGAAATGGGAGGTTCCTTGGGTCATTTGAAGCGACATTTTCCTTTACAAAAATGGCGTCCGCGGCTTTGTTTAGGAGTTATTAACGAAAAACACGGACCAATCAGAGCGCAGTCTAGACATGCGACGGCACTTCGGCCAATTGACAGTTGGCGCGTTGGGCAGACTCTGCTGACTCTTGTCTAGGTCGCGCTCTGATTGGTCCGCGTTTTTCGTTAATAACTCCTAAACAAAGCCGCGGACGCCACTTTTGTAAAGGAAAACGTCGCTTCAAATGACCCAAGGAACCTCCCATTTCCCGCTCCTACACTAGTTTTGGGACACCCTGTATACTACTATTTAAACAAACCCCGATGACCTTGAAATGACGAAAAAAAGAACGTTAATCACAAGACCTGTTGATATCGTTATATCGACTCCTTTGAACGGTATCATTTCCTTCATACCAACAGAGAAATTCATGTGTTCAATTTTTCGTGACTCAACCTGTATTTTATTATTATAATTTTAATCCGTTAAAATAGTTAAAGAGAAAATTTCGAAGTGGCTCCTATATTTTGCAATTGATGTAGATAATTGTTATTTTGCTATCCACTTTGGTACATCCCGGCTGATTCAGCCACGAACAAAATTATTAATGAACAAAGTAGGATCAGTTTCTACTCGAGTGACCTCACCAACCCAGAACCAAAGAAGGATGAAGTTCTCGTTAGCCCGCGAAGAACGTCTGACACACGTGCGGATCGGTATGATTCAGATCTCGGGTTCGCGAAACGAGACGCGACGATCCGTCGCGTCGATCACGTTAGCCTGCTAACGAGGCTTAGCTCCGTGCAGAAACACTGAACCTGTTCTGACGAATTCGCCCCGGCGACTCTGTATGTCTGCGCAGAATAATGCGTTATAATTGATTCGACGGATTAACGCGGCGGTGTTTCGGCCGGGCTGTCCAATTAACGAAACAACTTCACCGGATTGTCTCCGTTTAACGAGGTTTCCCGCGCTGGCTGTGTATCATCCAGTTTGAGTTTCGACAGATCGATCGACCGACTCCGCTTTTGCTTTCTTTCTGTCTGCTGTCGAGGTATTACCGCTAATGGGTTTCTCAACAAACAGAGACAGAAATTGCACCGCAGAAAACATCCTCGCGGCTAGACAAGAAAATAGAGAGTGCAGATAATCACTCAGGGGTCTGGCTGTTGCTGGAAAAGATCAAATCTGACGCTTGAACGCGAAGTCGTTGGAAAAATGATGGAACTGTTACTTCATCGGACGGACTCCGTTTGTCGAAACATTTATTTTTCGTTGCAATATTTGAGAATTCAACGAAGAAGGAAAAATGGTTACTGGATTTTAACAATTATTACCAGACTGCGGATCTATACGCAAAATAAAAGTTGTCAAATAACATAAAAATGTATTTCTTCCTGTAACGGGTTTGATAGATTGAAAATAATAGAAGAATACGTTTTAAAATTCATTCTTTCATTTTTGTTACCAATGTATAAATAATTTATACTGTGGTTCCATATTTGTTTGATATGGGTGATCACAATTTCCTTTGAAATTCTGACATGGTATTAATGTAATACGGATTGCACAGGTGCTCGATGTCTTTTCGGTTCTCATGTCAGTGGGTTCATTACCAGGTATCCCTTCATAAGATGGAATTCATACCAATGTAATTTCTGTTCTATTGCTGTATAGTTCAGCGTATATGTAGTCCTAGTATATCTCTAATTAGAAGGTTATTAGCAGATGATTCCTGTGTCGCTAATGTCGCGGCTTTTGAAACGGTCTAATTGCTATTTTATACTGTTTCGCAAGTGCCGAGTAAATATATAGTACATATTTCTCGAATAATGTGTTTAAACATAATATTTCGAGTAACCATAGAAAACCTGATGTTTCTTTTTTTTTGAAACATCAACATAAATCATTGAAGTTATAAAAGATGGTCTTTTCGACTTCTCTCTTCACGAAGAACTACAAATCGTCTGTCTGTTATTTCTGAGACACCTCGTGTATACTTGTGTTTTCTGAGCACAGCCTGTATTGGAATTGTGCAAGGCAGAACACCGTATCCAACAGAGGTGTTTTTTATCTGTGAAGTTTTTATTGATTTTAGGATACTTCACAGCACAAGGACGTAACGCGCAGCATCTCTCTCTGCTGTAACAGTGTACACCTATAGTTCTTCACAGTGTTTGGGCATTCTCTGATGGAATAGTATCGGATATTTTGGTTTCGTGGAGTATGCTGCAGTTATGTGTTATTGTGCACCGGATTATTGGGTGTGGCTGCAATTCTGGCACATATCTGAGACTGAGTAGCTTCACTTGGGACTCAAGGGGTATCTTCTTTTGTGACGTAGAAGGCGCTATGTTGTGTATCGAACTGGTACGAAACCCCGATTTTATAATCTGTATTGGAATGCGATTTTTATAGTATTGGAATCCTTATTCAAAATATTGCTTAGATTACTAAATATATTGGCATTTAATAAATTGGTAAACATTTAAGTATTGCATGAGTGGTTATAGCAATTTCGTATCCATAAAATAAGTCGGAAGAAATTTTTGAGTTAAACCAGCTCCGACTCCATAGGGTCAAAGTTGCGATTACTTTTGAAATTTTTCGAACGACTATTGAACGGCATGACAATAGTGGTTTTAATTGCAGGCGAAATGTAATAGATTAATTGGGAAATTATATCAGCGTCGCCATTGAAACCTCTATTGTTCTTCATTGATAACAAAAGACAGCCGTAAATGATTGAGAACTTATCGATTCTCGCGCGTTCGACTCTTTCCGCTCAGGCGGAAATTACGTTATCGTTGGCGTCTAGTTTCCTAGACAATAGTGGAGAGCAAAGCAAACCCAATTAGTTAGCGAGCAAATCTTGAGCAGCTTCGGAGTGAATCGCGTGGGATCGTTTATCGCGAAAAGTTCGGGGAACTATGTGTTTTCAATAGAGAAATGATCGAAGATTCGTATTCAATTGAAAGTTTCTTGTCGAATTATCACTTCTTCGAGAGCTGGATTTCTTGGGACACGGTAATGCGATTCAAGAAAGTTTCTGAGTAATAATCCGCGAATATTCGTGGAAGAATAACGAAGAATTACAATAATACGTGTAAGAAAGAAGACTACACCATTTTCAAATTATTCACGAGTTTTGCTGGTTTGTGCTTCACCTCATTTTTGTCGAAAATTCTTAAAACCCTTATCCTAATTATTACTTACGGAGGAGACTAAAATATTCAAGGGCTAGCAGTGGCGAAATTTTTGGACGCATTGATATTAATTTCGCTTACTTCTACCGCGAGGGAAGAATATTAGAATTTAAAAAAGATTCACTTACACGGATTAAGGTTACTCCAAACTCTACAGATTTAGATATTCTGCGGAGCGAAAAATGTAATTTGAGAAAGCTTTTAAGCGAAATCCAAGGAGTTTTACAAAAGAGTACCGAAGCGGTTTAATTACAAGCGCAAGGCAGTGTAGAATTGTAGAAGGCAAAGGTGAACCGGTAATGAATGAATTATTGCTGTCGTAGCGCACGTATTGGAGGCACTCCATTACTTATTAGGGGAGCTAACGTTCTTAGGTGAGATTTCTAGTGGAGCCGGTGGCTGTATTAAAGTTGTTCCGCGAGGGGTTCGTTGAAATTCCAGAGACGCGACTGTGAAACAGCAGTGTTGCTCCTTCGAGGTGTTTTTTGCGTGACATTAGATCGAGTAGGGACGCTGAGTGAATGGAAATGTGGGTGGTAACGGTGAAAAGGGGAATGAAAGCAGTAGGATTAGACGAGCAAAGTGGATTCCAAGACTAGCAAATAGAATTATTCCGGAGCATCGGTAATTGTTTGCTTTCTTTGTATCAGATTAAGTAGGTCTGACTCGATCGCATTATTAATACCTCTCTCAGACTGTCTACATCACTACCTACGTAACACGTAGATATGTTTGAAAATCAACATCTACAAAGAAATACAGACCAAACAGCGAACATCTCTGCCATTATTTTATATTTTCGTTTTACAAAAATAGAAAATATACTTAAGAGTTCTGTTAATATTTTTGTTAAAATTTTTCCAGATTTTTTCACTTTATAATCACTAATAGATAGACGGTTTCGGCGCACAGGTTCGATAAAAAATAAACTAAAAATTCCATGTTTTATAACAAATTTGCAAGTTGATATCTCGACGTTTCGATCCTGATGGAGATCATTTTCAAGAGATTTTTGCGTCTGAAACAAAGTGTAACGTTGCAAAAATAACCGTATTTTAAATGCATATTTCTTGCAATGTTACATTTTGTTTCAGACGCAAAAATCTCTTGAAAATGATCCTCATCAGAATCGAAACGTCGGGATTTCAACTTGCAAATTTGTTATAAAACATGGAATTTTTAGTTTATTTTTTATCGAACCTGTGCGCCGAAACCATCTATCTATTATCAATTCTTTTCGATCGCAAAACTATCTCAATATACTTTATAATTACCTTTTAAAAAGCTTCTCGAACACAGCACATTGTTAGGGCGTTAAGACGATCGTCCATCTCCTTAATTTGTGTACTAGAGTACAAAATAAGAAATTCAACAGCGTGCGCGCGTACGCGGAAAAAGGAAATGGGGTTGTGCACACGCGTCTCGGAACAAGAATTGGAGCGGCACCGCAGAAAATTCCCGACGGAGAATATACGGTGGCGAAAACAATTTCGTGAAGCGTCCAGCTCTTTGAAGCTCTCAGGAACGCGTTCTCGTGCACGTGAATTTTCCCCGGTCGCCAGATTCCCCAGCAAGCTGGGAGCGTGTGCGCGTGCCAACACCGGCACGTAGTGAAAAAGAGAGGACGATCAAAAGGGAGCAAGGGAGAGATGATTAGGCAGAGCGAGGGCTGCGGAAGGGAAGAAGAACGGGAAGGATCAAACGGGCGAAGTGGATTCTAATTTTAGCGGAGGCTCGATCTCTTCCTCTCCTCTATGTGTATCGAGTCTCTCTCACTCGATGATCACAGACTCTGTCTAGCTGACATGCAAGTACGTTCAAGTGCGGCCTGGCAATGAAATATGATCACAACCTTCGTACGTCGCGCTCGCCGGAGCACTTCGTAAACATCAACAGAGAAATCTTCTTCAAGCTCGCGCGGAGATCGCTACTTTTCGAGACGATCGGTTTGGAATTTTATCTCGTGGTTGCTTTGAGGATGAAAGGTTGCGAAGCTACTTGTTGACTTCCCGCAGTCCTTCTTTCCGTTGTATCTCCGTAGAAAAACGTCAGCCTCGATATCTCTCTGTAAAATGAAACTGTCCGACGCACGTTGCGATTCCTGCATTTTGTGCCGTCGTTGAGCAGAAAGAGGAATCAAACTTGGAGTTTAATGGGATCTGAAGTCTGCTTTATCGGATCTCTCTGTCAATTTAAGGCACCGAAGAATGCACTTGAAATGAATGTTTCGGAATCCTCTTATCGTTTGGTAAATCTAATTCTCGTGACAATCCACGGTTGCGGAGAAATACCCTAGAATTGGATGTATCGGATTCCTTTGTGGAGTTGGCGAATTTTTATACACTTACAGGCAAATTTAGAAGGATTTGTGGAACAAGAAATTTTATACGTTGTCGTGTTATCCAGAACGGATTAAATCTCTTCTGCAGTTCACTGAAACTGTGAATATTGTAAGTGATGTTAATCGATGAAATGTCTCACAATCACAGTTACGTAGAATTACTACTATTGCATATTTCATTATAATTGCAACGTAATCTAATTTCATCGTATTCAATTACATTGTAATTAGTAATTCAGATCTCTCATCGCAGCAAATTACAGCGGCATTTGTAATTACAATTGCAGAACAAAATGTAATTGAATCGGAATTTTAAATTAAGAAATAAATAAATTAGGAGGAATAAAGAGAAGTCGAAAATTACTTGAAGATTTTAAATGGAATACGTCTAATAAATAAAAATATTTTTATCGTCTCCCCATCAATTCCAGTAATAAAGATTTTATCGTTATTCCAATAGCAAGAACAAAATTCAGAAGAGCGCGCTCGACTAGATATCGAGAAACTATCAGTAGTCCATTCGTTACATCTTCGAGTCTCATCGACGTGTGGAATCAGAACCGACTGTTCATTTTTTCGTTCTGCGGAATTGCGGCGACCCGATTCCTCGAGTCATAAATCTCAGATCTGGAGAAGTTCGATCACCATTAAATATCCATTCGTGGTCAATAGAGGTCGGAGATTAATTAATCCAGTAGAACTAACACGTAGGACCGATACGAAGGGACAGAAGCGACTCGAAAACCATCGAAAAATCAGGAGCGATCGGAACGCATCGAAAATTTAGTTGCACGCACGTTGAACGCCACGCGACCTCTATTATTAGATTTTCAAAGCGATTATACTCGAGTCGCGAGGCGCGGGAGCAGGACGACGCCATAAAATCCATTTTATCAGCGGCAAGCCGTGATTAACGAGGCATTGAACGTTTTCTCCCGAAGAGGTTCGTCGGGGCGGGGGTGGAGAGGAAGAACGTAGGGTGGCGATCGGGTGGTTTCGATCCCAAGTGCAAGTGCAAGCACCCTGGAGGACGTTCAGGGCTTTAATTAACGATTGTCGCCAAAGCGAAATGGCAAAGTGGCACGGCTGAGTGTGCCGGGATCGCGACGAGTTTCCAGCTGAAAAAACTCCGTGTCCTTCGGATCCCCGCCTACAATTTTCCCTGCCATCTACCGGCTACCCCGCGCCCTCGAAAAACGGATTAATGAAACGCTCGTTCCAACGACGGGTGACATTACTGCCTCGCGACACAATTGTTCCGCTCTCTCAAATTCTGTTCAATCGATTGCCATCAAGGGCCACCAGCCAATCGAGGGAATCTCGGTGTAATTTACAGACACCGTTTATAGAGACCTGCTTGGGGATGAAGGGCCGCTACCGATTACGGTCTGATTGCAGGCTATAGATTCGATATAATCGCTTAACTACTGGTTTTATGCGGTACGACCTTTTCAAGTTCTATGGAAGTGAAAATAGAGTTTATTGCAGGGCTCAGAGTCAATGATTGTCTTTCTAAAAAATTTATTTTATTTTCACGAGGAAATTCTTTAAATTTTTCCTATCCATTCATTCATAACTGATATCTGGGACTACCAACAATATACATGGCGTCGGTAATAGGTGACCACCAGGATGTTGGTTGAAGTAATCGTTACATCCAACCTGCAGCTCCAGGAAAAAGGTGATCCACAGTCAACTACCAAGCTAGTTGCACGTTTACCAGCGACCGGTTCCGAAGTAATTCTCATGCTACTCGAACCGGGCTGGGAGTAGTCCGGAGAAGTAGTGCGGCGGAAGAAACACAAACTTATTTTGCAATTGAATCACCGGGGAGAATTTCTTAAGCCAACACGACCCGAGTGCGGCCCCGGACTGCTCCGAAGAAGGCAGCCGGTGCGGCGCGGCGCTGCGAGGACTGCGCCAGAAGAAAATCAGCAACGGAGATCGCAAGCTCTGGGCAGCTCTCGGGGATCGATATTCGCATAACAGCGGCGCTGCGCGAAATTTCCTCGAGCCGATCAGCCGGCAAGATTACGGACGGGACTTAATCGTTCGATCGTCGTTATCGAGCTTTCGAGCGAGAGAGTCGAGTATGCTTTTACTCGCTTGCTTACTCGCTCGCTCGCGTGCGACGCGTGCAACGAGAAAAACGGAGTGCAGTCATCGGGCGCGCAATCCCCGCTTTATACGTAATAACGCAGCCACGCGAGGGTGGCTTTTATCGACCAACCCTTCGTCTACTCCTAGCACGCCTCCCACCTTCGTCCTTTCTATCCATCCGTGGAATCCTCCCACCAGACTCTTTTCACTAGCCCAGGCTGCTTCCGGGGAAGACTTGACGCAACTTCGACAACCACCCACGACTGGAGTCTCCGATTTTGGTCGCGTAAGCAATACTAACGTGAAAATATTGATTTAAAGATACAGTGAGTGTATGAAGTATTCATACGCTATTTAGAAACGAATAACTTTTCTAAAATTGGATCCCATAGCTTAAGTATTTTTGGGACGTTAGATGGATCAGTACACTAGGTGTATATAATTTTTTTTTGAATTGTTATTGGTTGCAATTGCGAAGAGAAAGCTAAAGTAAATTTTAAACATTTTCATCTGTGCCTGTAATAAAAATTTAATACATGTATTTTGTAAGTTTAAATAAGTTATATACATGTACAAATTTTCATTGAAATCGTTTTTACACACAAAAATCTATGGGCATTGTAACATGTAAAAATCTTTGAATTTAGGGTTCGGGATGATATAAATCGCAGATTCTTACAATTTCATTTGTACATGTATATAACTTACTTCGACTTCCAAAATACATGTTTTAAATTTCCATTACAGGCTCAGAAAAAAATTTTTTTAAATCGTGAGTTTTACATTTTCTACTTAAAAGAAAAATTGTTTAAGTTATTTGTTTTTAAAAGCTGTACGAGTACTTTGTACACTCGCTGTACGTTCATCAACTTCAGTCCTCGAGACTCGTTTAACTTAAGATCGCTCGCTCCACTTTTTCATCGATGACTGCAACCCCTGCGCCTAACTTCCTGCTCCCGATCGAACTATTTATTGTTCCCAGTCGTGGAAAGGATCTCCAGAATTGCAGGCAAATTGAACGGTTCCGAGGCTCGCTGAATTTATTGCTGTGCTGCACCGCGTATTTCTACGCACACCAGTTCCAAGGGATATGTGAACGTTGGCTCGGCGTTCAATGAAATCGGCTTGTTTCAGTGACGAATATATGAATGGCTGTTTCAGTTGCGCATGCATTTTTCAGCTAGCCTCTTCTCAGTTATGAATAGGAAAATAAATGATCGAATCTGTTTTTATTTGGTGGGGCAGCTGCGCGAATATCATTTCGTTTTACAAAAAGTTCGAATATAAACTCCATGGAGGTGGAATATATTGTTTCGCGATACGGCTGGGATAATGTTTATCCTACTAATAATTTTTTTACCTAAAATTTCCGATAACTCTACCAAATAATTAAACCAATCATTAAACCCCGAGATAATTAAATTTTAAAACCTCAATCGTAGAAAATGTATATAAACGTTTCTAAGAGTATATTTATTAACAAATTGACTTAAATATAAAGAAAAATGAAATTAACCGAGTTCTTCTTTTAATTAGAATTAGCCAGGTATCTAATAATTCTAGAATAATAGAGTCATTTGTATTGTTTCACTACATTTACCATTTTATGTTATTGTATTTTCAATCTACGTTTCAAAGTAGAGAAAAGAGCAGTTTGATTGTAGATGAAAAATAACTAAAGAAGTGACGAATTGGTTGAGCGAACTCCATAGTTCCCATTCCTTTAAAGGTAACGCCTCCTGGCGAGTGGCAGCCCATTCTTCCTTTAAGTACTGTTTCAAGATCCTCGGGAAGATACTTGTTTCACGACTGACCCGGTTTCTTTTCATTCATCCATTACTACACTGCTCTGTAGGAAACCGCGGAACGTGTTTTGTCCATTAACGCTTTCAGATCTGATAGTTTCGATTGAATCTAACCTAACAAGAAAATATGGATACGTTTTTGATGACTCAATCGTATCACGCGATTGTTACAGACTGGTTGTATTCGTACACGAATAAAATGGAAACATCATTTTTGTAGTCTTATAGTAACGGAATCGACCATTCTCTAACCTTCTACCTACAATACAGTCAAATTTTTCCAAATATTGCACGTTCTTCGCATACTAGCCCATTTTCTCAGATCTGCTCCCATGATTACAATCTTATTAGACGTCCAATCGACAAAGAGTTGCACCGTGTACTTGACTACAATTGTAATATTTTGCAGACCCCCGGGCGAAAGCGTACGGCAAACAAAGGGTTCGCAAATTTTTAAATTTTCTCTCCTGGAAAAATGTTTTAATTTCCGCGGTGTTTTTCGGTGGATATTTTTGCTTGTCCTGTGTGAACCATTCAAACGGCACCCTGCCACGAGAAAATGCTTCGTCCGACACAACGAAATTCGTACAATAAAAAATACGGGCAGCCCGCGAAGAGGTGGGGGTGGAGGGGCGGGAGAGAAACAAAACGTTTCAGCGTGAAAACAGTCGCAGGTCGGCGCGGGTCCGATGCCTATTTTCCGCTATCCGATCCATTTCACGTGATGCTCAGCAAAACACGCGCCGTCGATACGAATTTGCGCGCGGTGCGTCGGAGAGACACGCACTCGCAGCTAGCGAAGCGTGTGCGTCCGTAGAACACGTTGTTTGCCGACGATTGCACCGTCCCGTTAACGAGCCGGCGAATCGATCGTGTTGTAAACTAACGCCGGTCCATCTGCAACGCGTCGCGCCCGATCGATCGAATCTTCATAAACTTTCACGCGCCAGTTTGAGAACCGCTGATAATCGCGACGTTCCACGCTCTCATTCGCTAGCCGACAACCAGACGAATCGTATTTTGCCCCAGACATTGATCACTGCTGCATGTCGAACGCTTTCAAACGGTAGAACCGACTCTTTTGATGTCTACCAGACCTCCTTTCAAAATTAAACCCGAAATGTACAATCTGGGTTGAAACAAAGGGTCTAGCAGAATAAGTATCCTGCGCAAAACAATGCTTTTTGGTTGAAAGATAATCTCCCAAAATTTTAGGTTGTTATCCTGTTATTTAAGGCTAATATGTCGATAAACACCATGAACTTTATCTTTTTTCTCTGTTGTTAATTAAGGTTTTGAGATGAAAAAACGAAAATATTCTAACTTACCTCTTGCATTTAATTAATTTTTGAGCAAGTTATAAAGAGAAGAAAAGAAATTCATTTTTTGGGGCGAGGGTTGCAAGAAGTCCTTTGAGTGACACCTATCAAAAAAATGCTATAAAAGGATTGATGGAACATAATTAGATTATTGAAAAACAAATGAAATTACGCCATTATAATATTGTAATATATAGTGCAGTTATTATTTGTTTATAGATGGTTTTATAGTTATTAATATCTCTTGTGTGGACGGACAGGGCGTATAAAGATTGATGTTTCAATATTAAAAACTGTGAACAGTGTTCAAAGAAGAACAAAACTTGACAAAGGAGGTATAAAAGGCCACTGCAAAATAATTTACTATTTCCAGAAAAAAACGTGTCATCCTTATACGAGAACTGTTTCCAATATTTCACATATTCTCCATTGCCTTTGGTCCTCATTCTAAAACTAGCCTCACGTACTCGGTGGCGAGCGAGTGCTCAAAGTACTAAAAAACAATTTACAACGTTTTACACATTCCCTGTTGCCTTTGATCCGTCTTCTATAACTAGTCTCGCGCACCTTGTAATTGATGAAGCCTCAAAGCGATAAAAATCAATTTTCTCTTTCCACACACGAGAATCGAGTCTATCTACTGTGTGGACTATATTCTGTGTAAAACAGTAGAATACAGTTCGACGTTTACTTGAATATCTACTGGTAACGAATTTCACATAAAAAATACTAAATACCTAATGGTGAGATCGAGATACTATAATTCATAGCATTACGATCAAAAATGATTTAATCAATCTCCAGACACATCATAATGTATTAAAAATTCGACACACGAATTGATTAAAAAACTGCTAGTTCTTTTAAAATAACGTAACATTGCGAAGTACTGCGAATTCGCCCACCCATTGTGTCAGGAATGACTCAATGTCTACATGACAGTGTAGACGTACAAGAACTATAAATTTTCTCCGCCTTCTAACCAAAAATATTACAGACAAAGAAATTCGAATCGCTGTAACCTCGAAGAAAATTCTACAGCAAGAGTTAATTACTCTATCAATCGTCTTACATTTCGCAGAAAATAGACAAATTCAGTACATTCAATTTATCCAGAAAAATAATTCGAAGTATAGGCGTCAAGACGGTGAGCGTGCCAAAGCGGAAGAATAGAGTTTCGCGAACAACAATTCGCTATCGAGAGCACGGTTCACTCTTCAGGATCTAGGAAGATCTGAAGACGAGAGTAGCGAGCGTGCAGGGGTGCAGAACGATACGCAGTGAGCGTAAGCAGATCCAGTAGCATCGCCAGTGGAGCGAATCAATATTTCTTCCGAGGACTTTTAAAGTTCGATTACGAAAGCCGGCGTTCGCTCGTTTCCAGACGCTTCGACGTCGGCGACTCGCGCCGTTTCGCGGATAAAAGGCTGTCTGACGGACGGTGGGTGGATCACGAGGCGTCGGGGTGTCGGTGGAGTTGCGCGGAGAAGGGCTCGGGGGAGAGAGGCAGTTCCGGCGATGGATGGGAAAAGAGGGAGCGGGAGAAGGAGAGGACGGACGGACGGATGGATGGATAAGGAGTGAGGTCGGTGCGGAAATCTAGGGGGGCAACGAACTTTAAAACGGCCGTCGAAACCACTTACAGTCAGCTGCCACGAAGATCAGCGTGCAACGGTAGTCGCGGCACTAGCTCGACCTCCACCGCGCTGGGATTGTTATTCATTTAGAAGCGTGCAATCAATACTCCCCGACTTCTAATTCGGCCAGAGAGACCGCCGTTGCCGTCGTCGTCGCCGTCGTCGCTGAATAAACGGTTTCCAGGTCTGGCGAAGGGCGACGTAGCTCCGTTATAGTCCGCGCGAACGATTCTGCGTCCTATGTTTATACCGTCGTAGTCGTCGTCGTCGCACCGGATCACAAGCGGCGCGAATCAATAGGCCCGCGGCTCGCAGCTCCACGGAGCGCGGTGACGCGAATAATCGTGCCGGTGGTGATTGATAACGCGATTGGACGAGCGGGCCGAAAACGGCGAACCGGATATCTGTGCGCCACGATCAGCGGGGGAGGGAGAAAAGGGCGAAAGAGCGCGCGGAGTGCGACGAACGTCACGGCCACGCGACGCTCGACGACAGACTGAGCGCTGCTCGAGAACCAGGCGGCACATTTCGAGCAACTTCGTGTCTGCTCGCCGGCGCTCGCCGGCACTCGCCGCGGACCGTGACGTCATCCTGCCGTACCATCGCGTGCCCATACTACTGGCGCCTTGCGGTCGCCGCAGGTGGATCACGATGTATTTTTCAGCCGGTTAGAAAATGTTACGAGACTTCTTTCTTCTCCTTATTCTGTCGCTTGTTCTTATTCCGTATATTTCGCCCCGTCACGTCACGTCCGCTTTCTTTTTAGCCGGAATTAAGCGAGGGAATCCGTTTTTCAGACAGCGGAAGCGAACCGAATTCGGGTGGAATTTGGAACAGGGAGTTGTTCCTCCTTCTCGTGTTTGTCGAGCTTCGATTACGCGGAAATTGCCAGCCACTCTGGGTTATTAGCATTCTGGCAAGACCGTTGGGAATGTTCCCAATGACCGTGCTGGGAAAGGACCTCGTTGCTCTTTTTTGACTTGTTTTTCTAAAATTTATCACTCTGGAAAATTTACTTTTTTTTTGGAAAAAAAGAAATATATTTCCGGCAATGCATAAATGTTTATCTACCATTAGCATCGTTGGTATTGTTGGAATCCAACGATAATATTGTATAGGAACAGGCAGTGGTGCGACTCCGGTCCAAGTGATTTATGGCACCCCCACTTAAGAAAAGGGACCGAAGGCCTTTTTCCAGAGACGACCCAGTCAGTCGTTGTCGTTTCACAGAACAGTACACATCACAGCATCGTTTACGCTACAGCATTAGTTTTGCCCAGTCACAATATACTTTTTTCCTCTTATACACACTGGATTCCACTATTGTAATTTTGATTTCATCGAATAGATAAAGTTACCTTATTTAATCAAATAAAGATGTTACAACAGGTATCATCGTTAATCTAATTAATCGATGTCGAAAGTAATAGTTAAAACGATCGCTAAGCTAGGTCGCTATTTAAATGCGAAGCTAATAAGATTCATTATTTTTAGAAAACGTTGAACTCTTGACACAGTTGAAAGACTAATAAATTAAATTGAAAGTTCTTCGCGACATTTATAGAAGTAAGGAGGTTACTCTTTTTTCGCTTCCTCGGAGAACACATTTAACGCGATACCGTTTTGCTTGCATAAACGATACAAGAAGATTTCATTCGCATTTAGTACAATATTTAACCCGATATACGTAATCTTCAGAGATCTTTTCAGATTCTGATTCATAAAGTTAATCATTGGCATTTAAAAGACTATTAAAGAATCGCTGTTACGTGGAACGTATAGTCTCGAATGTATACATAGATGTAAATTAATCACCACTAGTGTACTTGTCAGCGGGTCAGCCAGTCGCGGCAATCGTCCTTGGCGATGTTATGAACAATTTGTCGTTCGAAGACTCCAAGGACTTTACAAGTAATCGCGCAACTTCGTTTAAGGTTACAACGCGTCGCTATACATACCCCCAGAACTTCGTACATTTAATCGCAAATTATCCACGCTAATTAAAGCCACACACCACAGCAAAACTGTTTATAGATATGACTGTATAAATCAATAATCGCACAATTTTCTCAAGTTTGTAGCATACCCAACACACTTTTCCGTACAATAGAAAATTCAATTTTATCGACGTCGGGGAGACTAAGGACTTTGAACGAAGCCATTGAAGCACCTACGAAACAGCCGTAAGTAGTGCAATGCTTGCACGAACATCTTGATCAGTTTATGCAACCAAGGATTTTGCGAAGCAGTACATGTATTAAGCCTAAGTAATTTTCGTTTGTTTGAAACATCAAGCTATCGCACATAAAAATATTTTGAAGCTCGATTCATTCAAGCTATATTTACGACGTGCATAAAATTGGAGATTGGGAAAACGAATAACGGACGAGGGTTAACAACAAGAACGCTCCTGAAGAAGCAGCTGTTTCCGAATCCCAGTACGCAGTGGGTTGCTGACACTTCTCTCGATCAAGCGAGTTTTGCATCAGCTCGATCTTGATAGAGCAATCTGCGGTCAGGGGCCATCGAACGATGAGATTGTGCGCTATTAAGTACAGGTCTGTGACAAGGAACAAGTCCACTCATCGGGGCTATTAATCTCTGTTCCCGCCGGAACGCTATAACGATACCGAATAGCCATGGAAGAGTAGTGAAGAGGTCGTAAAGACTCGCGGAGATATAGGACGATGACGCGCGACAGGGTTGTTGGCTGGGATCGCCCGAGTAGAATAAAATAAATTCCGGCGAGAAGGGAAGGGATGATCTGAGGGTTAGGGGACGCGCGAATGCCCCCGCTATCGCGAGAGTGGAAGCAGCGATTTCGCGGGTTCCCTTTCCGCGCCGGTTCCGCGAAACTTTTCACCCTCCTCTTAATAAACGCTGGGAGGAAGAAGCTGCTGCTGCTGCTGCTGCCTTCGGGGAGGGTCGGAAAAGTAAATTCGAAAGTTTCGTCTGCATGCGCGCGAGCGGGGGTGGGAACGGGGGACCGAACAAAAGCGCGGAGGGATGAGGAAACGGCGGCGCTCCCGCGACGATGTCTGCCGACGAACAAGCAGTTTGTCTAATTGAGTAGATAAGGCGGAAGTTGCCGACAGTGGAAACGACTTGTTTACTCAAGAAACGAGACTGCCGACTGTTATAGCTACCCCATGATCAGCGGGGGACAGGCGACCAGGCTGAGCAGAATGCACTCGGCTTCGGGAATCCGACGGGTTCGTTGATCGAGGAACGTGACTCGTGATCTTCCGCTAATCAGGAACAATTTCGGATACCGTCGGTTAATCGCACGTGCCAGTGCAGCGATGCGGCTGATGCGAATTTGCGGCTTGTGGCTCACTAGTTGCTAGCTGCGGTTAAAACCTTCGAAAATTTCGTTCACCGAAATGTTCGAGTTTTACTTTCGTCGAAATAAATCTTATTCGGGAAAGCGAACACCATTGTAACTGAATTTGGTTCTCGTTCCGAGTCGTTTTTATTTTGCGAATTAAAGCTGAAATAGAACAATAGAAAATATTATTAAAGCTTGTGCTTTATCGAGTTCTTGCGAAGCTGGGAAGTTTAGAACTATCGATTGCCTAACGTAAGACTTTATTGTACTGCGTGAAGTATTGAATAAACTTCTCCGCTTTGGGAACTTAATAAAGCCCAGAGTGTGGCAAATAAATTCATGTCTCATTTTAATCTCTGAAAGTTTGAAAGATTTAACTTCAACATAGCAGACGCGCGTTTATAACGCTTTAAGGGATAATATATTACGTATTTTCCAGCTACTAAAAGGGTGGTTTGCATTCAAATCTTTTTGAGACTAATTAGAGGCACGATGAAGAGAAATCTGTGATATTTCCAGCAACAACTAAATTTCATAGAAACGAATAATGGCTGTTCATAGTATTGTTAAAAATAAATATTAATTGGTGATAAAGGCGACAATCACCGCGAAAAGCACAGCTTAATCAAAAATATTGCAGACACGTTATTTATTCATCTTGTCCTGCGGTCGAAATTGGCTCACGAGAAACGAGATTAAATATTTCCCGACACAAAACAATAAAAATCGCGCACGTGAAACGGGCTACCCAGCTCTCGACCTCGACATCGCAAATTTCCATCAAATGCTGGCGTTCATATGACATTATTTATACCGCTTTCTAATGAAAAATAAATAAATTCTTTTCCTCTCTGTACGAGCAATAGAGAACACATAATTCCAAACACCCATAAAATAATTCTGTCGTGCATATGACATCATCCTCGCTGGATTCGAACACAAAATGAAATAAAAATTTTTATACACTGCGACGTAGAGAGCCGGAAAAAGTCATACGTGGATTCGTAAGAACTCGTTAAATAATTCAACTGTTTGCCCAACTTTCTCTAGGTAGAGTTCCAGCAAAAAATGGAAAAGAAGTCATTTTTAATTTGGCACAAAGTTGAAAGAGGACACCTCATTACTAGACTGCGGTTTTCGTGCATTTATGAAAAAGATGCAGTAATTCCAACCAGAAGCGAAATGAGAAATTGTTTCAATCTCGATGTGGAGTATCAAAGCAATTCAATCGTTTCTAAAACTGCTGCAGGAAGTAATAAAGAAAACACCGTTGCCGAATGATTCTGTTTCTCGCGCAATATTGTTTAAACCGGCGAGTAATGGGCCATTAAAAAAGAGAACGTTGTGATCCGACCGAGAAGAAATGGAAAGACCTATACAGGGGCGGATCAGATCCGTTGGGTCCTTGTCCGTTGTTCGGCTATATTCGAGTGATTTATTAAATTAACGTGAGGTGAGGGAGCGGTCCTTTTGAATACGGGTACGCGTGTGTGCAGGTCGCACGGAGATTACGGAACGGAATTCCACACACAGAATGCCGCAGACCAATCAATAGAGTACAGTGGCCCCCCAGCTTTATCGAGTGCATTCTCCCGATGCCAGATATATTCCCGCTTCTCTGAAACGAGCTGCATTCTCGTCCACGTGACCGAAGTGCCGCGTCACCGATGCTTCCGCACGGAGGGGTTGTTCCACCCGCATCCCGTCTCGTCGAATAGCTGAAAAGACAGCCTAGGATGGGAGCCGGAGGGTCGTTGCCAACGACTGAGACAAAGATGACGAACTGATAATAACGCGAGAGGGGTACCCAGCCGCCCCATGCCAACGGGTACCTGCTGTTCCACACCGATACTCGCCGGCAGAATTGTTATTGCGCTGCTTGTAAAATTGCATCTCACAAACCACCCTTATCAATCCAATCTTGAATATCGCCTTCGCTTATTGCTGGGCCGCAGCCGATTCGTTGTATATTGAACTAGCTTCTGCATCTGCTCATTATTTATCGTCTCAATATTCAGCTTCTAAGGTCTTTTTCCACGAACAAATTAACTCTCTATAGCACAACTGCGTGGAACGAATGTGACTTGAATAAGATTTGAATGAATAGATTTTCTTTAGAATTTTCATCGCATTAATATTATCGCATGTTCGAATGGTGGCAGAGATATTAATAAGAGTTTGTATTTTGGAAGAGTTATTAAATTTATGTTACAGTAAATGTACAATTCAAAAGTGGCCGATTCCAACAGGTAACTGCAGGTGCTTGCTGCATCGAATCATTTTTCGCAGCCAAATAATCGTGTAACTTATTATACCAGCAGAAATCAGAGCTGTTCATCAATTTTTAAATAATAATAAAAATTGAAAAAACACATTTCACGAAATCCGACGCGACTTTCATAGCAATACGCGCACAAACGAATGAATTCAATAATTTTCCGCAAAAGCATCATCGCAATATTAGTACCGGTGGAACGAAAAATCCGGAATGTGTCATTCCGACCTGTCCGACAGTTCCCGTTAAATGAAACTTGACGTCTGACCAGTGCCGTGCGTTTCTACTTCAAAGCGACGATGAAACATGCAAATTCACACCGGTCTCGGATTTATTTGATACAGGACGCGAGTCCGCGCGGCTCTCCCGGAATTATCAATTCAGCTGCCATAACTTTCGCTCTTTCCATTTCAATATTCTTTCATGAGAGGACCGTTATTACACATTATTGCACTCGTTGCGAAACGGCCGACGATATAGCCGTTGGATAGTCACTCTCACAATACAGCAACAACATTACCGTTGCAACAATACGTAGAAAGGAAAATATCGATGGGAACGCGCACGACTCGGTTCGTTTTTAATAATATCCAACCGCACCGGGTCCGGAACCGTTTCTTTGCCGCCGCGGTCGCAATTATTGCCCGGAATAGAGTTATTTCGTTACTCGGAGTCGATTACACGGGCAGCCTCGTTCCCCGAATAAAACGGGTAACAGCCTGGGAGAAGGTTATTGCATACGAAATCGTAGTCGCTTCGAAGTACAGCGAATGTGTCCCGCGGCCAACGAGACACCGCGTTTTATCGCCGATATTTTTTCTCCGCGCGTGACACCCCTGCTGAAGAAAGAAGCCAAAAGGATAACTCCAGACGATTCCACCTCCCCAAACCATCGGGCCTTGAACTAACGTAAAATAGTCGGGACGTTTCGTAAGCATAATTGCAGATTCTATCGGAGCCAGCATGGTGGTATCGTGCTCCGGGGTGGAGTTTTATGGGTTCATTCGTCACCACCCTCTCCCACTCGTGCGTAATAGCGTTTCAGCGTGATATTCACCTTAATTTCTGGCGCCTCCGTAATCGATGGCCACTCTCTTTAATTTCTACCGCTGTTTAGTTCGTATTATACCGGGCCCCGTAAATTATCAAAGTCACCGCTGTGCGGGCTGCGTTTTTACGCGTTTCAACCGTGTCGGAATTCTTCAGGACGTATCACGAAATTAGAACACCTTTCTTCTTTAAAAATTTGCTACTTTATATGTGTTATTTTTCTACTCTAATTAAAATAAATATGATTATAATAAATATCCGTAATTAGCAGAGTTTGTTGAAAGCGTTCGTCACGAGTCCGACCAGTTATCATATGGCTAGTTAATTAGTTTTTGCATTTTCCAGTTTGAAAAGCTGTGCGTTCCGCATTCAAATATGTGTTTCCACGTCATATTAAATTTATCAATATAAGATGAAACTTTTTTACGTGAAAAGTATCCAAGAATCTATTTTGAGCAAAGACTTCAGTTTGAAAAATAGGTGACAAAACACGGGCCAATCACATCGCGGCTATAGCGAACGGATTGTGGCTCGGCGATAGGTCCTTCGAATTTGACACCGCGTATATCAAAAATATCGTAGCATTTCGGGAAGCAATATTTTGGAAGTGGATTCAGGGCAGTGCGGGGCCACGTGTGATCCGTTTACACGGATGGGGCATCGTTTGCACGGAAACTGGGTCGCACGCAGCTGATCGTCAAGCTCGCGAGTGGCACTCGTCATCCATTCCGACGAACGCGCCCACGGAAAGTTTCGTTCGCGGTCTGGTTGCGGATGGGATCGGTCGTCGATGCGTTTACACGGCCGACTATTGCACACAAAACTCGTCGGGGTCGACAGAGGGGAGGGAATGGGTACTCGTTTGCAAACTGTGTACCGCGCGTATTAAACGCGCGTCTCGTAATTCCCAATCGCATCGGTTAATTATTCGACGCGGTGCCAGGGAACTCGTGGTAAACTCGATAAGGATGCGCAATACCCAAGAGTCTTCTGGCACGGTCTCGCGACAGAATTTCTAATCACCCGGTGCCGAGATTATCGACGCCTTTGGAACCGGCTTACCTACCAGCGCAAGTTTCGCAGTTCTAAGGGGCACTCGAGGAGGCGTTCGAAATGGACTACCGAAATTTCTCTCGCCCCTTGAGATCGCCGGCTGAAAACATTTCCTCCGGAAACACCTTCGTCCCGACAATCCAACACTGTTCGTAGATGAACAAAATTTATCGCGTATACACTGTAATCGTATCACAGTTTTGAAAGATCTATGACTGTCACTGTTCTACAAATTTTAACTTACTTTCGGATTTTGGAATTTCGTTTTAATTTTCATATTCAGCTTTAGAGAAATTCGATTTTCAAGATGTCTCTAATGTACTTTGTAACGGGCAGACTATTATTTCGTGAACTTTTATGTTTTTCAATCAACTCGACATTGTTAAAGTGACAGGTTATTTCTAACTTTTACCAATATTGTCCGTAAGTCGAGCGATCGCTTTTTAACGCGGAGTAATTAAATTTCCTTTGTCGCGTTCAGTTTTCAAAATAAATTGAAAAATGTTCGTACAGATTATCGTATTTCAAATATCCTTTAGCACTTTTTAGGTAATCAATTTATCGAATGTTATTTCTATTAAACCGTAATTGTTTAACATGTGTAGTATATGTGTATATGTATATGTTTATATATACAATACTGCTTTTCGAGCAAGAGTAGCATACGTATCAGACCAATTTTTAAAGTCAATTTTCTCAGTACAGTTATCGTGTATAATAAAATTTTATTTCCTGCTTTCAACTTCGTTTTCATATTGTAGAATCACCCCCTTCCCGATTGCATGATCCCGTATATGAAATTTTCCAAGAGCGATTTGATTCGAACTTCGTACATTAGCAACCTTATGGGTCTGACATCGATTCCACACAATAACTGTTCTACAGGGCTCGAAGGTCAAAAGCGGGATGGGGGGGCAAAGTTCGTGTTTTATGTAATTTATCATGGCTCGTAACTTTCAGTCGAAAAACTTTATCAATTTACAACTTGTACGAAGAAATCACGATGACAAGTTCGCAACAGTTTATCTTAATCATTTTTTGCGAAATCCCGTGTCCGTCTTCTTTAGAGAAGGGTACAGAAAATATTCATTAATATCTCGTTGATGTAACTGTAAACGCTGATATAGAAGTTACCAATTTATTGTACAGATACGATGTAGTACATCTTGTAAGAATCTCTCTGAAAATAATTGGCAAACGATGCGAATCTGTTCTATGTTGAATAAATAATACCATACAAGACTGTCAATTGTAAAAATGTGAAGCTTGAGTTTTATCCAACCGAGCAACTATCCTCATCTTGTTGACCAGGTCAATCTGTCAGAGCGTACTTAAATGTGTTAACTAAATAAGACTCCATTAGTTGCAATAAGAACGGTGCCGTTCCCTTTTATAAGTCGCAAAAATAATATCTGGAGTGGTTTGTCTCGTTGAATCGGAGTTGGTTTTGTCAAATTTAGACGATTGCAGACAGTCAGAGATATTTATGATGCGGGTCGGGTCAAGAAGGTACATCGAACTGATAACTGTTTCCGCGAAGGCGACGAATGTGGCGCTGATCCATAATGGCGAAGAGAAATTACGGGAAAAGGGCCGACGGGATCGGAGTGCAGCTCTGGCGAAGATGATAAATTAAATCCGGAGCGGTAAGCTCTCGGGCAATGAAACTGCCGAACCGGAAGTAATCGGGGCTCAAAAGCAGCGCAGACCGTCGACGATCGGTCGCCTGCAATTTCGTTATCGGAATGTCCGCGGAACGTGGACAAACCGACGGAGACAGCAGCTCGCAAAACGGGATGACGGTGACGACGACGTGCCGAATCGTTTAGCGTCGCGTATTCGAACCGTTCGATCTTCGTGCAGGTTCGTTAAGCCGCGCGAGGATTAAAAATATTCGCGTCGTGAGTTGCCGACCTCCATTTCCATCGGGTTGTATCGACCGATTGATTAATATATCTTGCACTGGAAAGTTCTGCTCACTCCAGTTCCAGCACGCTCGATGTGCCTCGGTTCACCGACATAACGACACGTAACGCGTTTCATTGATTGCGAACGATGGAACAACGAACGTACAAACCGACCAAAGGATCGCACAGAAGTTGGCAGGCTTTTATCAAACTTTTCTTGTCGACCGTGAATATGATACCTGCCCCTAAGTTTGAACATTGTCTTCGCCTGTTTAGCTCTAAAGGTACGCGTTCGCCTGAGAGTGAAACTGTCGTGAGTTACTCTCCAGATTCGAATTCGTCAATGTTCACGGTATTGAGAGTGCTAGCGGACTGCTGCACGAAAAACTCTGGGAAACCAAACTGTAAGTTGAAACTCGCAAATGGACACGTTCAATTTTTTCCTCGGCGAGCCTTCTAGATAGTTCTCTCGTATACATATACATAAATCGAACACTGGGCGGGAAAGTAAAATTGATTAATTAATCAAATGATTATTATATATTGTTAAATATATTGAAATTAGATTCCAGGAGTAGTATCGTTTGTACTATACACTCATTAGTTAGATCCATGATTTAGTCTAGCATTTTCTCTTTTTGGTGTATTTCTTGTTCATTATAAGTACATTGCAGCGATTGCAGCAAACTTTGGCGCATCCATTCCGTTCACGAGTATTCTTCTAACTATCGAAATTCATCCGACAGCTACACGCATGAAAGAATTTCTCAAGTACTCTAAAAAGACACGCAAATTGAGAGTACTCTCGACAGAAATCTCAGATGAACATGTGCCTTATCATTAATAAAAGAAAACGAAAGAATTGATAAATATCAACGAATCCTACTTCGACACGTCATCGCTAAGAGGAAAGAAGAGCGAGGAGCACCGAAAATTGGAGTATCACCGAAATTCAATTTGCATTCGTATTCCCGCGATCCCCGGCGAAGATAATGTGGTTTTCGGGAAGTGTTCGGCCTCCATTTCCGGTGTTTCCGTTTTATTTGGTTTATTTTGTGCACGGGTGCTTACTTGTTGAGACAGGTGTTGGATAAAAAGAGGACAACGGCCGCGTACGAGACGAAGACGCAGGATGAAGTCGAGGATAAGACAGCGTTACGATTCTCGCGGGATACCCGGAACGACTTGCCGAGCAAGGAAAAGAAACGTTCCTTCTGTCGAGGGTCCACTCGAATGCGGTTTCCTCTCCCGAAGAAAACGAGGAAAAAGTGGACGAGCCTTGAATATTTATTCACAGTTTTCTGGCTGCGGTTCGCGTTTACTTGATTCTTTCTCTAGTCAGACGTCTAGAGATTGTCCGTGGAGAACACTTCATTTCGAATAGCGTGCTCGCGGAACGTTGAGTGAACTGCGTCTGATCGGTGGCGTGAATAATTTCTTTGGATGCGCGCGGTGGATATTGGGAAAATTGGTGCAGAAACGTTCTAGGTGATCCTACGCAATTTGCATATTCTACGCTCAACGGTACTCGAACTGCCCGTAGGCAACACGCCCGCCAGCGTTCGCATTCAATTTCGACATCAGCGAGCAACTTGGATGTCCGTGAGTAACTTGCGCGCTCGAGGACGTTTCGAATTTTTACAGAAAATGTTAGAACAGTCAAGTTGTTCCGTAGCTTGCTGTAATAATAACAGACATATTTGTTCAATTAGAGAATTCTTATATCTGGTATTAATATTTATTGATTACGAGACACAGAAGCTACCAACACATTTATTTATTTTCTGAATAATTTTATGAAGTATCCTCAAGTTCCTTTTTTACATTTGATCGACTCATTTGTCTAATTATTTTATAAACATATTCTTTGAAGTCGCGGCGTTCCGACTTCGTTCCTGAGGATTGATAACGTGGAATTTCTCTGGCTAAATGAATGTTCGCTCTAAAAAACAGTTTCGGGGCTGGCGAATTGGTATCAAGTTAAACTGAAACGGCGTGCGCGGAGTGTCGCGTAACTCGAGGGAACGGGCTTGCCATCAAATATATAACGCGGCTATCTTCTGTACCGTAGCATCTTAACGCCGACGGAAAAATTGGATAATCGCTCGAGACACGCGAGAAAGATAAGGTCGCGTTGTCGCGAGCACACGGAGCGTGGTTGAAGGTAGATCGCGAGCATGCACGTAGACAGGAGGACAAACACGTTGACAGAGAACGCCATGACTTCCGGGAGCGTTGTAATCGTCTATCGTCTGGCCAACGCGCGACAGTTTCGCTCGGGTAGGGGGTAGCAGAATAAAGTGGCGACTGAAAGTGAGGCAGAAAAGGGGGCGAAGGGCGTGACAAGGGGGAGAGGCTTCGGAACCGCAAGTAAATGCATACAGACAGAATAGGTTGATAGTAAGTGACCTGTGCGAACGCGGGGTATAGGAAGTTGATCGAGGACCAACGAACCCTTCTTACCCTTTGACCCTTTCGTACACCCCCCTAAGGGAGTCACGACGAGGAGGATCCTCTCGACCGGAAGTGCTTTGCAATGCAAGTCGCTGGGACGAGTGCGCCGAGGTCTTTGTAGCGAGGTGCACCCGCGGTGCCTGCGACCAAGTGCATCGAGGAATCGATCGCCGTCGCCAGGGGCGAAAATCGAGAGCCGACCGAGCAACTACGGCAACAACAGCACGTGAAACAAGTCTCTCATCCGTCCCGGTATATTTTTAGCGTGGGACCGAACAATCTGACGGTCACCAAAAATGCAGTTTTGTAATATTGTAAATTGGAGAAAAATCAAAGTTACTAGACTTAATGTGGTATTATAATATCGTAACCGATGCTTAAACTCAAGAATCGTGTTGCTGTTCTCCTCGATTGTTATAGCGATTCTTGCTTCGATTTCCATTGTCCCTATTATTTGCGAACCACGACGGTGAAAGTTTCATTTCGGATCATACGGGCACGAGTACGGCAGGTTGAGCAGAAGTAATTTTTCCATCAGAGGCCACTTGAATTTTCTTGGAATTTGTATTCCGGAGTATACTGTTACGATTCAATCTCCGTGCGCCCTACGATTTTCCATTTGCGCACAGACTTTCCTCGATCCTGAGTTTCGTTCAACCACCACAATGTACTCTTCGTATGCATACGGGCAACGGATTTCGAAGGAACGACGGCCGAAATTTTGTTTTCACAGCCGAAATTTCCTGCCGTAAACCGGCGATGAATCGAGCATGTACCTACAAGCACCTCCGTTCAAAAATTGCCTAATATCCTCGTGATGTTTATGGTTCTCTGTTTTCGCTCCCTCTGCAAAGAACCTCGCAAACGCTTAACCGTTCACGGTCGTAAGATTTTTGCAACCCGCCGTTTATTTATCTTTTTTTGAGTATTTCTTGCGGACCGTTCGTCCCCGTTAACGATGCCGCGCGCGCTTTGTTTACGTAGTTTGCCGGGAATGTTTCAATAAACGCCAATAAACAACGTGGCTGTGAAATGTTGCGCAACGAAGAGACCGCATTTCATTTTGCATACGTCGGCGACACCAGTAAAACGCGACCTGCGTCGACCGGTAGGACTTTACGAGGTTGCACACGTTTGAGTGACTTTTATGTCTGGAAACTGCCAAGTTTTTTCAGCACCTGTCGTCTTTTTGTCCTGAAGCCTTTGTCGATTATGTCCACGCTGTAGTCTCACCGCCTCGTGCACCACTTTTCTGACTCTTTTTCGTTCTTTGAAGCTGTCGTCCATACTATAAAGTCGTTTCAGAAAGACAAATTGATGGTTCCTGGTGTAACAAGTTTCGAGACATTTTCTGTTCACTTGTTCACCCTTTATACTCGAAGCTATTTTAACTCGAAAATCAAATGTTTCTTCTGACCTAGAATATTTTCATTCTCTGTGATTTTTTAAATTTGGTAGATATGAAAGTGATGTAATACCTCATACGATACTTAAATGATTAGTAATTGGTTAGATTAACATATCTAATAATGTAAACAATATTTTAAATAATAGTATAGCAATTTTTAGTGACGTCTCAGAGGCGCCACTCCAATGCTAAGGGTTAATATAATAGTTGATTGGGATTCGTTTCTAAGGGAACAGCTTATAACGTTGTGTGCCAATAACTAAATAAATTATCTTACAAGAAACTATAAGGAGGACCAGGCAATCGAAGTTAACAAATTAGCGAGAAAAGTTAGTGGACATTAGTGTGAGCATTGACATAACAAACAATTTTTACCCATTTTTCTATCACAATTATTTATCAATGATCACTGCTGATATTTTACAAGGTTCCGACTGTTATATGGACGATATTGTAGGCCATCAAATTATCACGAACAGATATTTAATAAAAAAAAGAGGTTTAGCAGTATTTTGTAACAATGTTGTACTTTATTTGACAGCTGGTCCGTGAAGAAAGCACAGTGTTTGATTTTTAAAAACTGGAGCTATCTTTTTTGGCCGAGTTCTTCGAATTCCCCATTGAGCTCGGTGCCCCCGGCAGAGTGAAGAGCGACATAACGGTGCCCCTGGAGAGATTCGTTCACCTAACACGCGTCGACACGGTGCCCGGAGGAGAACTTTTTTCGCCACCTATCTTCCCCGAGTACTTTGCGAAGATGAGGAGAACGATTCGGTGACGAAGGAGAGGAAGCGACAGGGAAGAAAACTTTACGACGTGACGCGTGTCGCGCAGAATAAACCGGCGTCATTCATTTCGCGTTTCTTATTCCACCGCAGCATCCTCTCGGCACTGCCGGGTCTCCAATTGGTCCGTGCAATAATACACTCGTTCATAAAAAACGTATCAACACGGTAAATGTAAATGCGCTTGAAACTGGGTCGATCGGACGCCGGCGTGGCGGTTCTATACATACAATATTTGAGATTAATTTTTTCTTGAAATATTCATTTCGGACTTCCGGAGTTGAAATTGTCTCTCGTCTCTTGTAGCATTACGAGTTCAATCCTCGTGGGGAAAACTCTTTTATGCATCGAATTTTTTTAGATTTCTCGATGCACGATCGAAATTGTGACATACTAGATTATCATAACTCGATTGCGGATCTTTATGCAACATGAAAATTGTTTGCATCGATTGCTAGAAATGGAAACTCAATTAAATGTTATATCTTCCCTTAATGATTTTAACAGAGGATAAATCATATGCTGATATCCTCAATTTTTTAAATTTTCTAACAATTTCATCTACTCAATTTTCCTATAAATGCATAAAGATGCACAGTCGAATTATAATGCCGGTTAAAATTCAATCAAATTGTGTGGTTTTACAGAAAACGAAGTATTCTAGCAATTAGTTGTTAATATTACCTTTTCCAACCATTTTAAATGGGAGTGATGCATATAGTCCACGGTTTCGTGACATTAACAGGCCACGTTTGTCACGGATTTGTTTTATCACCGCGTTGCATCGGTTTTACATGTTGAAACGTTCTCTAGACCTGTCGTTTCGCAAAAATGTCGATAACGACCGTAGAATATATTGCCTCCCAGACAACTTCTAAAAAATTCCGTCGGAGCATCGCTATAAAATTATTTATTACGAAACATTAAAAACAAATTTTTTCTTCTCCTGTCGGAAGGCGTGTCAGATTCAAATGCAACCAACGAGGTTGTACCTCTTTCTTCATGACAATAAATTTAATGCAGGTTTAATTAAGTGCGTGCTTGACATTATGAACATTCGAAATGCGATGAATAATGCTGGAATAATTGGATGCCGTCCGCTACCGAATGAAATGGCAGTATGAAAATATTAATTAACGCATTCCTTTTCTTTGTTTCATTGCTTTGACGAATTACCTCTCGGCGCGCCACGCGCAAATACCCGAAAGAACAGAAGTTTAGCTCTCAATTAGCGAGACATCCTCTAACGAACCGTGCCGAAACCGACGTTCACTCGTTGTGTGGCCCTCCTAAGGATTGAAACATACGTCACGACGAATTATCACGCTTAAGGAACAACGGAGGGAGGAGAAGGAGACGCGACGCCCGCGCCTCGCTCCTATAATGACACCCTCCCACAGCTGTGGTAGCTTAATTATCACACGACGTTAATTATACCGCGATTAAACCGGCCAACCTACCGACCACGGCCGCAGAATCCCGCGTGGGAATTCGAAATTCCCGCTCGCAACACGGGACTGGTTCCGAACTTGTTCTTCTTAATCGATCATACAACTACCCTCCGCAGGGGTCCGTTTTATTTGATCGACAGTTCCACATTTACTATTTTTCAACTATACAACTGCTTTCATCCACATTCTGTTCTCGGATCGAGAATGTTTTTGGGAAGGATATTCCAGAGAATATTCGAGAATACTAATATATTCAGGTATCTTGAATATTCTGGGAAATCTCGTATGTTCTAGGGAATAATTCCGATACATTCGAGAACCGAATATACTCGAGAATCACGATATATTCCAGAATCTTAAAACTTTTCAGGAACTCGACTCGACATTTCCGGGTTTTCACACGACCCTGCTAAATATTCTGGGTTTTGAGAAACACGAAAATTGAGTGGGGGAAGGGGCGTTCCAATTGTACATATTGTTGTGGGGTGTACATGTCGTAATAAGGAAGTAGAAGGACGATGATAGCGGCGACCAAGTGAGAAAATTTTGGCTGAGACAGGTCCGGACACGTTTCGCGCTGGCTGGTTGGGTGGGGGTAGCCGATTCTACGTTATTTACTCTCGGAGCACCAGTTGCCCAGACCACTAAACACTAAATACATTAAACCGCTAAGTACAGTTCACCGACCACGTCCATGGTTACGTCGATATACATGATTTTATCGACATTCTATTCTCGAATCGAGAACTTTTTCGGGATCGGGAAGGGCCCTCGAGGGTTACGGGATTCCTGAAAATATTCTCGAATATTCTAGGGCCTAATCCCGACACATTCGAGAACCCGAATGTGATCAGGAATCCCGATATATTCGAGAATCCTGAAATTTTTCGGTAACCCGCCTTGACCCGACTTTGATGGGTTCTTGCACACTCCTGCTAAGTATTGCAGGTTCTGCGAAACACGAAAATTGAGAGGGTTCCTATTATACTGTCGTGGGGTGTACATGTCGTAATAAGGAAACAGAAGGACGAGGGCAGCGTCGCGCAAGCGAGAAAAATTTAGGTAATTCGGCGGGGTCGAAAGGGTGAGTGTGAACGCTCGTTGCCACGAACAAAGAATTCCGCAAGATGTAACCATTCGGAGGCCGGGTGCGTCTCGAGTGGAACGTTTCAGGCTGCGCGCGTACTTGCACACACGTGCACCGTCGCCGAAACCCTCGGTCGTCCATTGGCATTCACCGGGCCACGGCGAATTTCATTTATATGCTAACTCGAAGCGAGGCGCGCGGGCGCGTCCCTGTTTCCATCTTGAGATCCCGTCGAAACGTGTCGGCCGCACCCTGACGCGCTTTCCAACGGACCGCTTACCAGTGTACACGATGTCCCGACCAAGTTCCCAGCAATAATTGATCCAAACCCTGTCCTCCCCGGACCCCGGCTCGGCCCGTCCCATCGAGACGCTCGCCAACCAAGTGATCAACGCAAACAGTTGGACGAGACGATCAGGAATATATTTGTCTGCCGTCAACAGCTCTAATCACGATGCATTCGCTTTTCACCGATACACGCCGCGACAATGCTACAAGACACTGCGACCATGTCCTGATGGATGTTTTAACGTTGGGAACACAGATTATCCTACATTTACTGTGGATTCAAAAAATGGTCCAACACTATTCTCGGGAAATTGTTGATACTTGAAATGTGATAATTTTGATAAGAAAATAATACGATACACCTGGACTCGTCTTAAGATACTCCTACTTTTGGCCATCGTACGATAAAAAGAGGTTTAAAATTAAATGTGGCAATTTCAGGAACAGAATCGCCTACATTTACAGTGGATTCAAAAAATTATAACAATACAACGCAAACAATATCACAAAACACAAATAATAGAACAATACACCTGGACTCATCTTAAGATAATTCTACTTTTGGCTATCATACGAGAAAATACATTTAAAATTAAAACAGTTAAATTAGTCTGTATCGCTGTTTTTATTTATGTATATCTACCACATCTCTGCCAATTGCACCGTGAGTTTAGACAACATTATACATTTTAGAGGCGTTAGATTTCGCACAGCGGTATCGCTTACCTCGGCGTAAATGAGCCGCGCGTGCATTAATATATTCACAGCGAGATTTGTCTTCATCCTGGCTCCTCCTTCCGTTTATATTATAAATCACAAGTTTACTCGCGTGGTGGATACTTTTGCGTAAGTTGCACCATATATCTTGGAAATGTCGCTAGACCCACGCATCTCGGGTATCAAATTTGCATCGTAGAAACTCCGGTTAGTTCGCGGGGCAACAACAAATTGCCTGTTAGAACTCCGAAGATAAAGAATTAAATTTATCGCGAGCACGTTTTCACGGTTCGCCGACCGAACGTTTTTCGATGAGAGGGACTCGTACGATTTCAGAGGAATCGGGGAGCGAAGAGGAAACGATGCAAGTAATACGGAGGTCGTAGGAAATGAAGGGACATACACACGACTTGGTAACAGGATCGCCATTAATTGAAACACTCTTGCCAACCCATTTGATCGGGGCGGGGAGGGGATTCAGCCCCGGAGAATTTCCATCTCGTGTAATATATCGATATGAATCATTTATGGTGTTGTTAATTGAGTCGATACAATGCGATGGTCGATACTGAGACCGTGAGGGGCAGCGGCGCAGGCAATGGTACAATCCGACGGCGTTGGCAGAATGTCAATGAACCGACGCTTCTGTCGACGAAATAACGTGTCCGGGGAAATGCACTCGTGTTGGAAGGATCACCGCGTCGCCGTCCATTGTGCGCGGAAAACGATGCCAACGTGTGACCAAAGCCGATTGGCCCGACCCTTCTTTCTTTCGGCCCGGAATCGCAACATTTCCGATGAAATCTCACTCTGCCTCCGATCCCGTTCGCAGGACCGAGGACAGGCATTCACTGTCAGATCGATGATCGATACCAAGTGTCTGCGTTTGACTGCGGACCGTCCGCGCAAGAAAACAAACACGCGAAATCGAATGCAACATTCGGAAAACCTGTCGAACGCTGCTCGAAACAGATCCGAATATTTCGATCGTTGTTTGCACTGACGGACGTGGCATGTTACTTTTAATACTGAATCAAGCGGTGATTTTCCATGGAATATTAGCTACGGTTGTACCTGATTGTCGACATTTCGAATACGATTCATTCGGTAAGCTACTTTAAATGGATTATGGGAAAATCTGCATTTAGGTGTGGCACAGTTTGATTGACAATTTCAATTGTTTTTACTGGACCCTTGGGTACGATGGTTTCTGGAATCGTGGTGACTAGATTGCGGATAAATCTGTGGTTGTAAGGGAAAAAGCCGCGTGCCACAATTTCAATTTCAAATATGTGCATATTTCACGACACCGTTCTTGGTGTTTCAGAAAGAGACGAATTACATAATTATATCGCGTATCACTCTACGCTGGATAATTGAACCACGGTTAATCGTTAATTTTAATATCATTGATTAAATACATAAAATCCGCAGTCTAGTAATAATAATGAAACTATCTTGCCAAAAACATTTCTTTTTAAGTGTAAAATAAAGTGAAACAATATTATATTTAAGAGGTCTTGATATTCAAATTATTGTTGTATATTATCAAGATTCAAACGGTAATAATTAAACGGCGGAATTGATGCATTCACGACGAAAAGTCGTATTAAAAAGATTAGATCACACCAGCGTATTGGTTTCAGCTTAATCAGATAATTGAAAGAAGAAAGATATTTTTATTTCGCTCTACCGTGTTTTGCAATCGATGCAAATAGTAATAATTGAACTGTGGAGGCAGCCGCGCGAGATGAGTTTCTTGGATCAATTCTTCAAAGACAAGAGCGTCGGGATTGGTGTGTGGGCACGTGCAAATTACTCCGACGTCCGGGCGTCCTTGACGTTTCAATTTGACCGTGTATTGGCAACGGCAAACACAGTGGTTCGCGTCGGTGGGTAAAGGAGAATCAACAAGGTGGTGTTCGGATTAAACAATGAACCTTTCGCCAATTAAAAGTTTAGCAGGAGGGCCGTCCGCGGAGTGAGGGGGACAGAGAGCGAGAGAGAGAGAGGTTTGAAGAGAGGGAAACTTCCCGTGGCCGGACATTAAACGCCAGCCCGGAAAATAATTATTCGGATCGGCCGTTATCTCGCGGCGTTTACACGGTGCCAGGGGCGGCGATAAGATGCGCCGCGCATTCAGTTCCCGCAAGTTCGCCTAGCGTCGGCGTGGCCATTATCGGCATTAACGGGCAAATTCGACGATAGCCCCCGGAGCCGAGTGCAAGTGCAATTAAGGCCGCCGGAGGGAAACCGATTCGTGCCAAGTGCATCCTCCGTCCTTGCTCTCGCCCTTTACCAACCTGCAACTTTTCCCAGCGGGCCGCTCGATCATCGCCACGGAAACCGGACTGTATATTTGAACAGGAAATACGTTTTATGGGAGAACGATAGCTCAGGCACTAGAAGTCTCTAGTATAATATACTGGCTCTAAACTTCTCTATGGCTCTCCGCGTTCGATTTCCCTCAAATTCCATCTATAGTTTCAAAACATCCGATTTTCAACCACTATCCTCTTATCTAACAAATCTTGCCTCTACTCGTTACAACATATCTAGTTCTGCCTGACAGTAGATCTCTGAACGAGACGGGTCATTTTAAATTGTTTCCTTGGATTGCAACCACAAAGTTGCTTTTACAAATCGTGTACTATTTTTATATATCGGGTGGTCTACGCAAATTGCACACTTATAATAACTTCCAACGTATGCGTTGCACGAAAAAGTTTTGTATACAGAAGTTGCACGGTCTGAAGGGATACATTATGTAGTGTATTTATTTTTTTTACAGCTGGGAGCGTTTCAGAGATTCGAAGGTCGAATTTGTATTTTTAAAATGGAATAGTATACTTTTTATACCAAAAAATGGAAGAACGTCGAATTCTTGGAAGTTATTATAAGTGTGCAAGTTGCGTGGACCACCCTGTATATTAAATAACCTGTATTAACTGACAACGAGACAATTGACAGAGCAAGGGATGCCTGGAAGAGACTGCAATAAAAAAGACTACAAAAGAATTGTGGCTCTATGAAAAGGTTACGGGGCTTTCGAAGGAAGCTGTAGAGTTCCAGAAAAAACTTGTTTAACCTGCAATACCAGGATTAAACTGAAAAATTTACACGGACAGTTTGGTGTTATGTACAAGGGTTGGAAAGGAGAGAGGGTTGGACGAATGCGAAATGCAAGCAGCGTGTTCGACGTGGAAAAGATTGAACGGGGAAGCTCTCGGCTTCTTCTTAGAAGAACGCCTTCCGATCACCGGGTCTGCATCGTTCGATTTACGACGGGTTCGGCGAGTGTTCGCGATGCGCCTGTTATCGGCCGAATTCGACGAGAGCTCTCGAGAGCGCTGCGAGTGCAATTGCAATTAAGGTGCATCGGTGGAAACCGATTCGTGCCAAACGCTACAGTTGCAACTCCGTCCAAGCGGGGGTGTTCCTTTTCTATCGCGGCTCAGCGAAAAAAAAGAAGAAGGGCGGTAATTCGATGGACGAGGGCGGAATCTACCATCGCCGTCGGTCTTAAAGTTGCCTCGTTCTTGCGCGCCCGAGCTTCTAATTTTCGTTTACAGCGCGCCAGTTTATTACAGGAAACTTCGTTCGGGAGACATGGACGGGATCTAATCCTGTGTCAGAATTCTCTTCTTGGGCTTGTGCGTCTCTCCTCGTATCTCAGTCGACGGTATAAAGCATGCGCAATAACATAAAAAATTGCTGAAACTGCAGAGGCAAATGGTTACTGCCCCTATAAAGCGTTTCCTAGATAAATTTGGATTTGAGGAAGATTGTCTAAGATTGTAATTTTTATTATATTGTGATGTTATACATTACATATACATTTTTCGTTTTACTTTATCCTAGATTGATTCCGCTACTATGGAAGCTTACAATTTTGAAAGATATTTTGTAGCCAGAGATCTCGTTTAAAACGTCATTAATTAGCAATTTAAAATCTCGGTGACGATTTGCTACATTACTGCAGAACTCATTGAATCGGGCAGAATTAATCCACTGCTAATTAATTTAGCCACGAATAACGCTAATGCCGATTATTAATTACGTTCGCCGTTAATACAAAGGAATTATTTTCGTAATTATAGCAAGTAGAATTGGCCAGTGATTCGAACGAGTCTAACTGGATGACACGATTTCCACGGAATCCGGTTTATACAACGACGGTTTCAGCCATTGTGTCAGCGTAGTCCCGTTGCTTTTATTTCGCCATGTAAAAATGCAGTTTACCCTAAAACCTGCAGAATTCTCTGGCTAGTTGGTGAATTATTCAGAGCGAGGGCTAGAAAGCGTGTCGGCCGTGTTACTTACGCGTCCGATTTCTTTTTACTGCGCGGACTATGACGCGGCGTTTACTTCGGCATTCGTGATTCTCCTTTACGATTCTTCCGGCGGACTTATTGACGCGTTGATGGAGACCCGTTAAAATTTAATAAACAGGTTCGAAACTCGTCGCGCAGCAAAACAACCGGTTCTAACGGGAATTTAAACGTGGCCGAATAAGCTGCCGGTTGCAGATCGTACACCCCCGTCAACCACCCCCCGGGATAATGCGATTTATCAGCGTTTTGCGCACTGCAGCGAAAATTCCCGGCGAATATGAGAGATTGGAAGACGCGGCCGTTCGTACGCGGCCACAGGGAATATTTCAGCTTCGTTTCGCCAGCCGGTTATACCAATCAGAACACCGCTTGCGTCGCTGCTTCAGCCCCCTGATCAAAATTTGTATTCATCTTAAACAAACTGGAATTTTAAATGTGCTATACTTTTTACGAATTCAAGTGTTCAAATATTTAGATACTAGAGCTGAAATACGAGACGGCGCGGCTCATGTTCCCGCTGTGATTACTGTCTGATAACACGCTGAAAAATATTTCGAACCACCCTTGCATTTAACGCACAATCCCGCGACTTGCGGAGTACCGTCTCCCGACGTTCCGGAATATTTTGTACCACAATTTACTGCGCGATTATAAATGTATGGAATGTAAATGGAGAGACGTTCGCGGCGGTCCGTTTAAAATTCCTACTTTTCCCCCTTATTTCGGGCTGTTATGACTGCCATCCCTTCTCCCCGTGGTGCCCGGGTTCGGCCCGGGCACTCGGGATGCTTTCTTTTTGGCGGAACCGCGCCACGCTATAAGCGCTTTAATAACGGGCGTCGGAAGCGCGTTTATACGGGCCTGAAGGGAGGCAGTCAGTTTCGCGCCTGTAACCAGTAATTTGCATAAAATAGGTCGGTATTTATTGCCAGCACGGCGGAACGAAACTCAACCCCTCCACTTCGAGTAATTTCTTCCTTCTAATACTACAACGAAATTATGAGATTGGAATCAACCCCTGTATACAATTCCCGCTCCACCCCTCGAATTCGCTCCCGTAAGAACAAAATATAATGGATTACCAAGTGGTGAACATAAACGAATAAGATTTTTATACTTCGTCAAGGAGTATTTCGGCGACATTTTCAAAAATGACAAAACAATCGCGTTCAACAACTAAGTTGCCCATTACTCTAGACAATTCTGCGCAGAGTTTAAAATTAACGTACACCGGCGCTTCCCAAGCAAATCCCACAAACTGATTATACAAATCGTCGAAATCCAGCACCAAACTGTTTACAATACACTCGCAGTTCTGTAATTCATATCATTTCTATCTCGAACGGTAATTCCTTGCCCTCGATGCTCAGCGAAACTGGTGGGGCCGAGATCAAGCCGGTTTACAGTTTCGACTGGCGGAGAACGGGAGGTGGAATCATGGGATCGTGGGGCCGGGAAATTCGCGAAAATCGGGAACAACGAAGGCGAGTCGCGTACGACCGTTTCCCTTTATCGGGGAAGCGGAAAACGGTCCGGTTAGTTTTATAAGACGGAAAAAGGAGCAACGTTCGGAGACAAAAATTTCCGTGAATGGCGAGCGTCCCCGGGTCTCGAAAAATCCGCAATATCCGGTATATCCCGGCGACCCACGGCCGGTGTAAGCATTTTAATAACAACCGACCACCCTCCGTTCCTCCCCTGCCTCTCCTCCCGGCGAGCCTGGTTTCCAACCCGGTTGGCATGGTTCGTGTGTTTGTGAGGCTCTCGCAGCGATGCCCAGCGATTTGCATGAAATTGAAAGCCTCTTGGCGGCGCGGCGCGATCGGCGTCGGCGGCCTCTCGTTAGAATGGAAATCGCGGATTGAAATTTTCAGCAAGCGAGCGAGAGAGTTTTCCCTCGGCGCGGCGCAGCGTGCGTGAACATGAACACGCCAGGAGGCTACGGCGGCCCTTAACTATGGAGTTCATCAATTTTTTTTAGGGAATTTCTCCCGTTTTATCTCTCCAAATTGTGACACTCGAACGGCTAGAAGCAATCAATATTGCGTAATTACGAATAAATGATTGGTAACCAGTCGTACAGAAAAAAACAGGCCAATACTCTACTCTACAGGGTGTCCCAAAACTACCCTAGGAGTTGAAAATGGGAGGTTCCTTGAGTCATTTGAAGCGACATTTTCCTTTACAAAAATGGCGTCCGCGGCTTTGTTCAGGAGTTATTAACGAAAAACACGGACCAATCAGAGCGCAACCTAGACGCGAGTTAGCACAGTCTACCCACAGCCTACTGTAATACTAGCCATGCTGAACAACTTGGCAACACTGCGAGAGTCCTGTTAAGATATATCTATATATATAAATATATATAGATATATCTCAATCGGAAAACCGGACTCTCACAGTGTTGCCATTTTACCTTCAGCACGGCTAGTATTAAAGTAGGCTGTGGTCTACCCAACGCGCCAACTGTCAATTGGCCGAACGTGACATCGCATGTCTAGATCGCGCTCTGATTGGTCCGTGTTTTTCGTTAATAACTCCTAAACAAAGCCGCGGACGCCATTTTTGTAAACGAAAATGTCGCTTCAAATGACCCAGGAACCTCCCATTTTCGGGTGTCGAAGGAATTTTGGGACACCCTGTATATAAAGGTTCTGCCTATTCCGATTTTGATGAAATTTTAATATTTCGCTTTTAGTTCTCGAGATATTTGCTGAAAACTGTTGCTAATATTGTATTGAATTTTCAGTGTTCTTGCACGGCGCGTCGTCTGTTTACTTTTGTTTTGTAAACACGTTGTGGGAATTAGAGAGAAAACAGGGTCTGCTTTCTCTCTCAGCTACACAGCGTGTTTACAAAAAAGGTAAACAGACGCCGCGCGGATCAGCGTTACGTTGCCACGCAGCGTACAAGAATATTGAAGCGTGACGGATCAGACTGATTCACGTGGTGCGCCTAAAGTTTTCACTTAAAAAATGATTGTGCTCGTGACGCGAGTGTTTAAGATATGGAAACTTGGAAGTTTGGCAGAAATAATTTTCTCACCAAGTGTTATAATCCAGGGGTTGAAAAATAAAGTTGAAAAATAAAAGCCAGCGTGCAGAAGGCGCGCGACGAACGAGCCAGTTCGAGACGGGATCGATATAGGCGACGCGTATTCTTGGCCTGACCACGTACACCGAAGAATATCGGATTTGCAGCTGCTGTCTTGCGAAGTTTGTTGAATTTCCCCGTGAATTCTTCAACGGCGCAAGCGCTCCCCCTGTTGGATCTCGTTACGTTTGCCCGCGCGATCTTCCGCCCGTGTGAAATTTCAAGATCCCACTTCTTCTGGTTCCGTAGCTCACTGCCACGATAGCGATTCCAGCAACGATAGGATCTTGAATGCACGATGCGTCGAATCGAGCAGTCCTCCCAGCCTGAGGACCCTCCGCTGCGAAAGATGCGCCGCGCGCCGGGTCAAAGAAATGCAGGAAGTTTCGCGAGTGGCTCGTAAAGTCGTTTTAACAGGAAAAATTAAATCGACAGGAGTTGCGCAGTTACCAGGGGAACGTAATGAACTTTGAGCATCGTAAAATTTCTGAAGTTAGGTCCCCGGAACCGGGTAATGTTGTTTCGAAGGTGGTGGAGATTGAGCATCTCTTTTAATACTACATTCCTTTCTATACGTGTTAAGGGGTTATGTTTAGTTAGAAACTTCAGAAACTGCTAATATTTGACATTTTCTGCGGGCTCGTCAACCCCGGGAATATTTCCCGTTAGCTCCCGGTTCTTCCGGTTAAAATCTCCGATAACTGGATGGAACATGAAACTTGAGATCGTAATTTCAAAATCAGCATCTTCAAAATTACTGCACGGTGCTAGTTCAAATTTCATGGGCTTATTGCGGTAATAAAAGTCAAGCCACTTCTTAAACGAACAAATGATATTTTGGTGATTTTATGTTTCACATTGAATAGCTTTCATGTTGTCGTGAATCAATTTTTAATATATTCTCGACAGGCTCTTATGACTAGAAAATGTAATAGTAGAACTTCATGGCTCAAATTTCTAAATTCAATTTCAAACTGCAATTAGAGGGTATTTATCAAATAGTCTAGAATATTTGAAAAGAATTCTTTTCAGGGAAAGGAACTACTCTTTATTAAAGTAATTCGTCACGAACACAACCAACGCTGCAACACAAATCCATTAGCAATTTTGCTTTTCATTATTACGAAGAGTTTGCAGTGTCCCCGATTATCGACTTCACTATGATATTATTAGACAGTGGACTGCAAGCATTAATCCTAAAAAGTATTAATACGTTACTTTTGTCCTGCTAACAGCATTAAAAGAGGAAACGAATTTTGATGTCCTTTCGGTACCGTGTAATCAATGAAGAAAATTGTTATGCTGATCCGCAGACTAGACTTTGTACAGTTTTATTTGCCCCCAGTTTAAACAAACATTCCGAACGTGCTGCACGTCCTCCATTATTCGGTGCGAGTTTTTATTCCGAAATAACGATTTTATTCGGCAAATCGAGTAAATTCTTAACGCCACCGGATTGTAACGGTATGAGGCATTCGTTATTGATTCTTACGCTCGTCGTACTCGGCCGTTTACTTTTTCGTTTTGCGCGCTGGCTGCACGGAACCGGAGAGATTAAATCTCGTTGGGGAAAAAAAGGAAAACGCGGCATGGAGTGCATAGACGCTGAGCTCGTTTTGAGGAGCACGTATCGAGAGTTGGAGTGTATGGATCCAGTGGACCGTGACGTCGTATTTATCTCCGTAGGTGCGGAATCGATATACATGCATTTCGACTTCGCAACACTGCGACGCTTAGCTGTGATGTATGAATCGAACGCAACAAAAGCCGGAGGAGAAAATCTGCGGTGGCGTCGCTGCTGGCGGCCGCGAACCGCACTACACCGCGGTCATAATGTTACAATACTTCGCATAGAAAATCAGGAAAGAGCGCCAGGTTGCATTTCACATGGGCATATCGCGATACAGTTGCATGCGGATTAAACTCGCGCTCCGCACGCTACGGAAACAAAGTTACAATATGCGAGCTATACGCTAGCTATAGGAAAACCTACACGACGCACAGCCTGTAGGCTGCATAGTGTACAGCATCTAGTTTTGAATCCACACATTTTCAGATAGTATGTAACACACACTTATCGATATGTATTGTAGAACACAAACACGTGTATGTCGCGCACAGAACTGTCGAACAAGTGTTACATCTCCAAACATACTGCGCGTACACGTGATACAATGATATTACATACGGTGGGCTCAGATCATAATCAGTGCGACTTCCTGAGTACGAACACCGAAATAATCAACAAATTCTTTGAATTTTTTTTATTTAAATGTATTTATTCACATATTTAGAAATGGTAAATGACGTTTGCAAAAGTTTAATATATTTATATATTTATAATATATTTATAATTTTTTTCATTAAAATCGAATATATTTGGTTAGTCAAATCGAAAAATACATTATTCAGAATAATTTAGAACTGCCTAAAATAATTAAGAGGATGATATGAAATGTAGTTACATTCTTTCAATAGACTAAATTTTCAACTAACTCCCGAAAAAAGCAACGGCTAAATATACGCATTTAAAAACCATTTCGAATGGTATGGAAAGTCGCACTTCAAGAGAATTTTAACGCCTAGGGAAATGAATGAGATTCATTCGCTTCGGAGATGTAGCGAATTATGCTAGTGTGCGTACTATGGATCCCATTCATTACCATTAAATGTATAGTATTCATTTCTTTACTTAGTTAACTCCTACTCTGAAACATGATACGTTAAAAACGGTCTATAGACATGAAATGAAGTCGAGCTGAAATTTATTAGTGATAATGTTAAAAATGTTAAGAATTAAGCGGGTTGTTAATATTTGCAAGTCACGTTTCAATCAATAATAAATTTTTTATAATTTTAAAAGTTTTTTATTATTTTTTATTGTCAAAATTTTCAATATAGATTCAGATAAAAAAGTTATAGAAATTCCTTTTCCACGTCATCCAGTAAAGTAATATTTCGTCGAATATAGAAAACGTTATTGTGTCAAATATCTCAATCCATCATGCCTCATTACTACAATTCCATTCATCTGTCGACATTAATTTTCTATTAGGGATCAATTTCATTTCCGGGTCATCGTACGATCATACTTCATGTGCGCTACATTCACGTATCGATCATACTCGTAAAAGCTGTCGATGCGCTGAGATACGCCGTATATAAATTTACCTTCGCGTTCCATAAAACTGGAACCGATACAACAGAATGGGAACGCAGCCGAGAAGAATGTTGGCCAGATTTGATATAGGAGCATTAAGGGATACTTTATTCGAAAAAGTTGAAAAACCCGCTGTCTCTTCCTATTTTATTACCAAAGAGGACATCAAAAATACGTTCCGGAATGCGAATTCACAAATCTTTTAAATTAATAAAGTTATTGTTGAAATTGGAGTGGGTGCTCTACAAGTATCGGTAACTTTGGACAATTTTAATCGTGTTTGTTAAAAACTGCTGGAAGCTTTCAATGTATCCATTGCGTTGGTCTAGTTAGAATCAGAGGTTTCATTTTTTTTGCTTGTAAAAGTTAAAATCAGTTAGAAAACATGTTTATGCAATTTTTAATTTTTAGAACCAAATGTTAGGAGCCTTTATAAATCAGAAATAAATGAAAATCGTTTTAAATCCAGTAAAATTTTAAAATCTAGCATTGTTTGAAAATTGTGAGAAGCCATCAATGTAATAACTTTATAAAATTTTGGGAAGTCAGTTTTAAGGTTCTACACTTCTCAAAAAGTACAATAAAAAATTTTATTTTAATCCCCCCTTAAATTAGCACGTGCCTAAACGATCTTCGTGTCTGCACGAATTAGATTTTGGTTTTCGAAGAGAGTGTAATTGAAAAAATGATTTCGCGGCGGGGTTCAATTTGAACGAGAATAAAGCGGACGGGCATAGACGTCCTCGGCAGAGGAATCATGCAATTACAGAAATGGCAGGTAATCGATAAGCGGCGATAAAAGTTCGGTCCACGGGCGTTCGTGAAAGTTTTATCGGCGGAGAACGCGGTCGAACGCGGCGCGACTGCGGTGTAAATGCAGCCATGGTGCACGCGGTCTATCGATGCATTCGTTGCATTATTTAAGCGTTCGACATTACCGTCGCGCTGGCTCGACCCGCTCGCGGCAGTCTAGCTACCCGCGAACATACGAGAACAATGTGTCGTTTACCTTCGACTACACTTTGCCGGCTCGCGTTTACGTTGTTTCCGGTTCCCTTCCTCCACTCCCGTGTCCTTTGGCCACCCAAGCTGGCCCAGGCCACTTCCGGGGTTAATGTGGAACACGCGTGTTTGCGTTAACAAAGTTTCATGCGCGTTCCTCTCAATTCGTGAACTACTTCTGCGTCCGACTATTTACAGACCTCCACCACTGCCGCCGTCTTTCCGAGGGATACAGAGCATTAAATGGAAACACAGCAATCCCTTTGATCAGCCGAAATGTTCTGCTGGTAAATCTTCCGTCGTCGATCACGTTAGTCTATCTCTCTCTGTCTCTCCCTCTGGGTTTGTCGAGGATTTCGATTTCTTTAACGAAAGAAAACAAGCCCGAGATCAAAAGGATACTGTAATAATACACGCGATTCCCGGCGAGATAGGTTTCACCGACCGGCTTTGATCTCTTTAGAGGATTAATATTGTTGAACTGACGCGAACGAACAGAAGCCACGGATTTCGGTGATAATTGGACCGGGGATCTTCGGGCGAATTCTCGATTTCAGTGGCGTTTTGGGTCTAATAACGAGAGAAATTATTCGAAATTATAGCGAAAGAAGTATTGAAATATCATTTGTAGATTGTGTTTCTTTGTTCGAGTATTGAGAAATTCAACAATCGTTTTACACTTAAAATTCTATTTTTCATCTTACAGTTATTGAAATTATGAATTAGCTCATCCAAGCACATCATTTAATAAAACCTGCACAAAATCCAAATAAATAGCGCAATATCAATAATCTTATCAAATTATATTTAAGTACTACTTGTTGCAAAATTGAGTTGAATATTATAAACGAGTAATTTTTACCTCTAAAGTGATCTTTACCCACAACGAAACAGCCGAAAGCCTGTTGACAGTATCCACGCGACGAAATTAGAAGGAGACCAGGACCGGAATGTGAATTCGTGGGGAGATTGTGCTCGAGCGATAATGCGACGAACACGACGGTAGAATTATTCGCTGGTATCAATTGTAAATCTTTGGGGGGGCGTTCGAGTTTATTTTGGCCGTGTGCTCGCGCGCTCCTTTTTTATTCAGACCGGGTCGTCGTCGACGTGCGACCGTCAACTATAATGTTACAGGACGAAATTTTCAGGGGTCTATCGGCAGAGAAATAACGAAATCGTGGAGAAAGGAGGCGCGTTGCAGGTAACGGCATAAAGGGATTATAGGTACGCGAGAACGCCTGGCAGCCTATCATAAATTTCGACGCCGTATAACGTCGGGGACGACGGGACGTGACGAGCTTGAAGATACAGTGACGAGCACCCGGAATGCATACGACGTAATGCGTCGACCATCGATTCGGTTTTATTTCAAGGTCGGCATGGCGCCGGATGTTCGACTGCGAACGGGAGTGAAAGAGAATGGCGGAGAGAGTTCGACTGCGGGTTAATGAATTCCTATGGTCGCACCTGGTCCTTTTTTAGTTGGCTTTCTCACCTTTGAAACACTCGATTTACGTTTTGGTACGCGCAACATGTACCGCGCATTACTTGCTGACGCTATCTACAGGGTGTCCCAAAATTCTTCCGACACCCGAAAATGGGAGGTACCTTGGGTCATTTGAAGCGAAATTTTCCTTTACAAAAATGGCGTCCGCGGCTTTTGGTATAGGGGGGTCGCTTTTAGTTTTCGAGATATTCGCAAAAAACTATTGCTAATACCGTATTAAATTTTCCGTATTCTTGTACGCTGCGTGGCAACGTAACGCTGATCCGCGCGGCGTTTGTTTACCTTTTTTGTAAACACGCTGTGTAGCTGAGAGAGAAAGCAGACCCTGTTTTCTCTCTTATTCCCACAATGTGTTTACAAAACAGAAGTAAACAGACGACGCGCCGTGCAAGAACACTGAAAATTCAATACAATATTAGCAACAGTTTTATGCAAATATCTCGAAAGCTAAAAGCGAAATATTAAAATTTCATCAAAATCGGAATAGGCAGACCCTTTATATACAGGGTGTCCCAAAATTCCTCCGACACCCGAAAATGGGAGGTTCCTTGGGTCATTTGAAGCGACATCTTCCTTTACAAAAATGGCGTCCGCGGCTTTGTTTAGGAGTTATTAACGAAAAACACGGACCAATCAGAGCGCGATCTAGACTTGCGATGACACGTTCGGCCAATTGACAGTTGGCGCGTCGGGCCGACTGTGCTAACTCGCGCCTAGGTCGCGCTTTGATTGGTCCGTGTTTTTCGTAATAACTCCTAAACAAAGTCGCGGACGCCATTTTTGTAAAGGAAAATGTCGCTTCAAATGACCCAAGGAACCTCCCATTGTCGGGTGTCGGAGGAATTTTGGGACACCCTGTATATGTCGCTCCTTATCTACATTGTCCAGCGCTGTCGCTTTTAAGATTTTTGAGAGACATTATAGACCATGTATAGACTAATTAATTGTTAAGCCGTAAGAGTAATCAGACTAATAAGAATTATAATTGTTTGTATTATATAATTAGAGATTACGTTGACATAATTTCATGTCAATTATTATAGTGTCGATATTATACGACGTTCTGTTGATTATTATTAGCCCGTGTACGGTTGTGCGTATTCACGTTCTGAACGAAGAGTTCAATGAAATCAATGAAGACCAGAATGAAATAGCATCTCATTATCCCCAGTTGAATGATTTTGTTAACAGAAAAATAGTGCTCGTACGTTTGTACGGATTCACGTTTTTAATTAAGAGTTAATCATTGAAAACCAGAATGAAATACCACGTCATTATCTCCACCGAATGTTTTTGTTTGACAACGAATGGTGCTCGTACGTTTGGCGTAATCACATTTTTAACTAAAGGTTAATCAATGAATACTGGAATGAAATAGCATCTCATTATCCCAATGAATGTTTTTGTTAGGTGACAAATGGTGCTCGTACGTTCGCGCGAATTCGTATTTTTAGAAGTTGGTCAATGAAAACCGGAATTAAACAGTACCTAATTATTATCACAATGAATGTTTTTGTTAGGTAACAAATAGCGCTCGTACGCTCGTGCGAATTTATATTTTAGGAGTTAATGAAAACAGCAATTAAAAAGCGTCTCATTATCTCAATGAATGTTTTTATTAGGTAACGAATAGTACCGTTACGTTTAATTGAAACGTTCGTTTTATAGGATTTTAATTGCTAAGAGTTACGAGGAAGAAATCTGCAATCTGGCAATGGCTATTACGTACAAACTTGATGATAAATTCATACCCAAACAATGACGATAACGTATTTCATTACAAAAAAATTCAGTTGTGTACAGCTTGTATTTATTGGTTTCGCAGTGATGCTGAAGGATGGAAGCAAACACTGGAATGGTGCGAACAGAAAATAAACGATGGTGTTATTTCTAGTGCAACAATGAATATCGATGAGTGCAGAGAACGTAATCATTTTTACGCGTGAAGGAGTGCTATCCCCTTTTTCGACATATCTTCACAAGTAGAATCACTACAGGGTCGTTTATACTGTGCAAAGTACTTGGCAAATGTTGCCTTATAAAAACAGCAACACTAATTGTAAGTTTATCGAGATTGTCCGCAATTCAATATAAAAGACGCTTGGATAAACAAATGTATTCCATTATTTTCCCTAAATGAATATTTATAATTTCAATAATTGTAAAATAAAATCGGTCATTCGACCGTGGTTGGCTCAGTGTTAAATTAGTTAAATGTTTTCCATTAAATGCGTAAGACCCGCGATCTGCTTATTATTTTGTCAAGCACCGTATAATAACACCGTGCAGAAACCTTATACACATCTCGGCGATCATAGAGTGCACCGAATGGGCCAATTACACAATGAATATTGCAGCCCGTCTCCTGCAAAGGTTCGCCTAATACCGCTATTAGCATGTGAAGCGTGTAGTGGAAATTCAGATAACAGCGTCGCCGACAAATATCGGTCCCCTCTTAGCGAGGATCCGCAAGCAGGAGTGCGCTGTCCCCCGATGGCAAACACTAAAACTGTTAACCCGTCGGTTTCGACGACCACGACCGTCGAGCGAGTACATCGTTGCAGGCGGCTTGTCGCCGAGGCAGTTTTCACGGGTCCTTTTCCATCTTGTTGCTCGGAACGAGCCTGTCGGAACCATGGGAGCGTCAGACAGCGTGGCACGGACCCTCTTCGGTGATCCTGACGGAGTTTGTGGTTTGCCAGGGGTGGAAACGAAGGAAACCGAAGGCGTATGCTGGTCCGGGTCTGAGAGAATGAGTTGCAGGGGATAGAGAGGAGGGCTTGAAGAGCAGCAGCCTCCGAAGAAAAGCTGCCCTAACAAAGGCGCCTTATTTCACGCCCAATGTATCTCGCCTCAGACACGATCGTTAAGATACCTATCCTAGCGAGGTGCGAGTTCCGCCACCCTTGTCCGACACCCTCCTCGCCCACCCCTAGTTTTTCCTCCCACTCGAAGCCCTCGAAAATGGTTCCTAACCTCCTGGGGGTGTGTTCGCAGGTGACTTACCGCGGTTCGCGCCGTGAATCGCTCTGGAAGGCCCTTTTATCCTGCTCTCTTTATGTTTTTATTAACTAGGAAAAATACGAGGCACTCACGGAAGCACGGGCATCAAATATAATATGGATAATATCGGATCGCTCGGAGGCTCTTAATATCCCAGGGACGCATTGTCGACGCCGATGCCACAGGACAAAGGGTCAAAGAGGGGTGCTCCTGCTGCAGATGGAGGGAGAAAGAACGATAGAGGGAATTTACAACGATCCTGTCTCTCTCTCTCTCTCTCTCTCTCTCTCTCTACTTTACCAGCGGCTGGGCCGATATTATACAAGATGACCCGCAATTCGCACCCAGCCCCGAATGGGGCGACTGTCCTCGTTTCTTATGGGTTTACACTTCCTGAATGGGTCGGGGCCCCGAGTGAGAGACCTTATCGGGACACAGGGACATGCCCGTTACCGGGGCGCCGCCTTTGTGAGCAACGGCGCTCGATTATGCGCGTGTTTCGACGCCACAGAGCCGCTCCGGTGCGTCTGTCGCTGAAAAGCGCTCTCGTCCTGGCCCCCGGTATCACGGCCCGTACACGCCGCTGCACAATAACGACCCGATAATAAAAATGAAAAGCCGCTCTCTCGCGACGCGCGGATATCCCCGTTCGCACGCTCTACAACTGTTATCTTGTCGAGGAGCGCGGCACCGGCGACGGATAAACGCGGCAAGATCTTTTGAAGCTTGATACGTCACCGGTGATCATCCCCGCAGTGTCGGGAAATAAAGGGACACGAATGCCGCGTATCGCGCGTTACGTCATAAAACTCGATTTGACAAAAAAAATATAACTCTCTTCCAGCTAACATTCGTGCACGCTTTGTGCTTTAGATTCTTTCGAGAGATTCTCTTCGACGACTCGCGTAATGGGAATGGAATGACTGAGTGGATGCAGTTCCTTGATGTTTCATTGCGGTGATTGTATACGTTGGCAGCAGTGCTTGGTAATACTTGGTGAAACAAATATGCCAGCTGCAGTACGTGTCCGTATAACGTGATCGAAAAACTGTTTGAAGAGACGGAATACTTAAATATCTCTGTTTTTAACGATTTTATGGGAAAAAAGTGCTAAGGACGAAGTTGTAACAAACGTTCAGAGCATGATAAAACGAGATCATCGACCTGTATAACCATACGGTGTCAACAAATCATTCGCGCGAGCTCTTCGGCGAAACTCTCGCAAATCGAAGCTGATTTCACGCGTCCACGACGCCCAGGAGTCTGAAAGTCGCGATTGCACAAGTTACCCTGGAAACTTTGTCACCGTGTCCGATACCGTGGAAGCTGGCGTGGTCTTTGGGTAAAAATGTGTCGGGGGTGGTGGGTGGCAGTTGCCTGCAATTTCGAGGTTCGACCACTTTGTCAGCGGCGCGAGAAGAAGGAACGCCAGATGATCCCGGGTCGAGAGGAGAGAGAACGCGGATAGGAGGAGATGGGTCTGGGCACGGAATGCCTTGATATTTCGTCCCTCCACCCTCTCCAGGATATTAGACGATAAGCCTGTGCGGAAGATGGGGGTAAAGGTCGGAGGGAGGCCCGTCCTGAAACTAGGGGAGCAACGATCGCGTGGCTCGGAGATTGAACTCAATCTAAACTTGCGACAAACTTCGGCCGGTACTTCGCGGTATCTCTCATACTTCTGTCGAATCTCTGGTCGCGATCCTTAACCTTGTTCCGCTTTGACGGGCCCTGGTGTCGGATAGGCTGGTTAGGCGGCGAATTACGTAGAACCGTGCGACGGTAAACGATCGATTGATCGATCGGTGAACGTCGCACAGACTGGTATTTGGCCGATCTAGCTGGCCAAAATTGTTGATTGCTTAAAACTGATTCAATTTATTATGTTTCGTTAAGTTATGCTTGCATTAATGAAAAAGAACAATTTATACGTTATAAACAATGGGGTCGGTTCGAGGGACTACCTGGTGCTCCCAATAACAATGCTGTTTTTTACCTGGGGGTAGTTTTATAAAATCGACTTTTGGCCAGCTAGATCGGTCAAATACCAATCTGTGCGTCGTGGAGAATGTTTCCGTTGCTTCTCGAAGCCGGCGCACAGTGGGTCGGAATCGTAAGAAGCTGGACAAGATCCGTATCTCTGTTGTTTGTAGTAATTGGATGAGTAAAATATAAAACAGTAGAAGTGAAATTCTACAATCAATACAAAACATTTTTATTTTGAATATGACTATTATTTGTTTAACAGACACGAGTCTGCGCGTTTTCCAGTCTATATCAATGAAGTATTAGTTTAATTCCATCCATATCGTAGAAAGGGCCCAGTGTGCGGCACCTGCAAGGAATAGCTCAAAGGGTCGCGATTACAAAAAAGAAGCTGATTCGACTTCCCAGAAACATCATCGCCGGGCGAGGAACAAAGAAAAAAAGATGGTCGAGTCGCCTCGGCGGATGGTGAAGGAGGATCTGAAACGATCGAAGCACGAGATGAAAGGCGCAATGGTATCAATTAACGGTCGCTTGCCTTTGGCATTCGACGTGGGTCTTTAACGAGCCGGGCCGGTCCAGCCCGTTTTTCTCTCGTTTCCTTCCGGGTGAAAAAGAACCAGCGATGTCGATAAATTCCAGCGAGTCATGGAGGACATCCGTTCACGCGGAAACCATAGGAAATCGCATTCCGCGGCTGACGAGCCGTAGAAACGCGGAAATATCCGACCGAACGGAAGGAAGGAACGATAACACGGTACGCCAGGAACATAGCTGCTGAACTGGACCCCCGGCGCGCTCCTGGATTATATATTTTCGGGAGAACCGGGCACACGACGGATGCTCGGAGCTTAATATATCCGCATTATTCTTCGTCCAGTGAAAAGCTAGGTTCTGGGGCGAGCCGTAGCGTCGCGTTGCCGGCACGGCGCAGTGGTAGTGGTAAGGACAAGCCAGACAGAGGTAGATTAATGCAATCCGCATCAATCTCCATCGGGGTTGAAGCCTCGTCTTCCCTCCGGGAAACCATCAGCCGCCGCCGCGCCGCTTCGTATTCACTTACGGCCATTCGCCGTTATTATGCGTCATTTTGCTCTCGCTTTTGGCCAATCATCTCATCGCACCGGCCGTCCCGCGGTGAGCGCCCGCAAATGGACCGATTACTTTCAAGTGGCCGCCGATATAAAACATTCTTGCCGGGGTAATTGAATTTTTATTACCAGCCCCTCCACCCCCTTCTACTTTCTACAGTACCGCGGGATGCTTAAGGTGAAAAGCTTGTTATCATGACGTTCCTTTTACTCGGCGATTTTCCTCGCCACGGTAGTCGATAACGTCGAGGAGATTGTGCTCGGGTGGCCGTCGCGGTCAACCACGGAATTGTTGTGTGTCGGACGCGTCTGGTCAATTTCAAAAATCATGTTTTACACCGTCGAATGCCGCGCGAATTTCGTGCGCTTCACACAACTTTTATTAATTCTATTTTATTTTTATTAATTAAATTTTATTTCCTGAGTTTAAATTGCTTCACTGAAAAATGATTGCGACAAAATTAATAATATCGAACATCAAGTTTCAGGAATAAATTGATGTTCAATGCCATTCGTTTTATCACAATCATTTTTCAGGAATGCTGAATACATGCAAATAAAATGTTTTTGGAAATTAAATGAAGATATATGCGCATCTACCTATTATTATGTTATTTAACCTTCCCGCAGTGTAGTCACGAAATATCTTGTCGCGCAATGCGGTTTATGAAATGCTCTAGGTAAGATACATGCCATGCAACACAATGTCTTTTGTGTGCTGCTGTGTGTGAAATATCGTCGTAAATGCAGTGTTTGTGTTCGGTAACATCCTTAGCTTCCTAACTACCTATTCAGTTCGAAGGGAAACTCAAGCAAGCTTTAAGCTCTGAATTATCTTCGTACACGTTGCAAATAAACAACGTTTTCAGAATACCAATTTGAAATTAAACTAGAATAATCGTTCAATATTGTAATTCTATTTATCAAATAATATTCGATATTTCTTATAATGTTCGAGAATTTTTGAAATGTTTCATTAATTGTGTCCAAATCAAAACTGTCATTTTCAAGAGTATTTCTTTACCTGCTCTCCCCGGAAGTTATAATGTGAGAGTTTCGTTAAAAAGGTTCCACGTGTAATAAATCCTAATACAGTTTATTAAAAAGTTCTAGAACTCTGCCGAGCTCTGATTCACTCTCTTTGGACCGAAGAGAAAGCGTGACATAGGAAATGCATTATTCTTGTTGCGGTAAATGTCTCTTTCTAAATTAATAATGAAACAATTAAGACAGATAAAAATTGTTCAATTCACTATATTTATCGCTATGTTAAACAGTACTGAATGCATCGCACGCGCAACAATGGAACAAATAACCGAGTATTGAGAACTGTTTCAATATGTACCTGTTCCCATCGCCTAATAAACTCTTAATTTCATGGCCGCTGTAATCGTACAGTAAAATATCTCAGCTGGCCGCAGGATCGTTAGTGGGATCATTAACGAGTTTTAGAGTTTGTGGTTTTGTCTACAAGCTATGGTTACCCTTATTACTCAGGATTCTACACTTTAATACAGTGTAAACCGCCGATGCTATCGAGTAGAGATTATTACGAAGATTAGAACATTACACTTCTACAAACTATTAGTTATAGACAAACATACGTACGAATGATTCATGCCTTCGAAAACGATTCAATCAATTACGTCTACTAAAAATCGTACAAGCATTTAAAAATCAACATTTTGTGAATACCAATATGGAGTATTGTTTATTTGAAAACTGAACATACCATTCAGGCAGTTTCGATAGCGAGAAAAAAAAATGTTTGAAACGAAAGTTAATCAACATTTAGAGGTCTACAAATTTCAGTAGAAAAAAATGAAAAAAAATGTTTATTCTATAAAAAATCAAAATCACCTTTAATTTTTAAGTTCATAATATTGTAGCTGATGTCAAAACAAATCTTACGATCTACTTGTTGTATTCTTAAACTTTCGAATACCGCTGAAATCTTTACGATGTGCTAGATTAGATGCCACTGTGCGATCGGTTCTTTCATTAGCAGTTCTAACAAGGCCATTTAAATCAGCAGCAGACTCTTGTACAGCAACCTAGCGTCGCGTCCGTTCAGTTCGGGGAACGAAGTTATCGATCAATTAGCCGAGAAAAGATTTCGCAGGGTTGAAACGCGAATCGCCGCAGCGCAGCGGGTCGCCGAATAATGAGGTACCTTATTAGATCATCGATTTTCCGGGGGTAGATGTCGGTGCCGCGGCAATCCCCGGCAAAGCAGAGAGTTACCCGGTGCACGTCAAGTGCCTAACAACGTAACGTTGTGTAATTTCAGATGCATCGTCGCAAACGAAGTTAACGTAGCGCTCGCGTTGAAAGCGGTCGGGCCGGTCTGCAGGAAAATTCGCTTTTCCCGCCCTAACTCGGCCGGATTATTCGATCAGTCACGACGGATTGTCGTCCCCTGATGGCTTCGTTACCTTACCATGCCGATGAACGACGACCCCGGGAAAACGGGACAGTGCAACGAACAAAAACAGGGAAAAAGGCACGACGCCACAGTGATCCAAACGGGCCATTTAGCTGGACAAAACCAGAAGAAATTCCGCAGAAAATTTCACGTTTCGATAAATGAGAGATAAATTACCAGGTAAAAAGAATCATTGCTGTTTTCCAAGAACAACTCATTTTTCATCTTCGTAATTCTTCATCGACGTTCGACACCTCACTATTCGTTAGTATATCTCGTTGTGAATATCTAGTAGCGAAAATATTTCTGGAATTTTTCATTCTATGTTGGATACCAGCATGAACCGTAAGTACAAGATTCAAATAAAGCTTAAATATATTATTTATTTGTTTAAAAGTGAAAATATACTTCAAACGTATATAAACGTTATACTTCACGATAGAACATGTTGGAACTTCTTTACGGAAGCCTGGAGTGTCCGAAAAAAATGAATTTGATTATCTTCTACGTAAGCCACAAACGACGAAAAGATATAAAAACATGGTTGGAGTAAAACTTATATCGTATTTTGGGGTCCATGAATTTATGTAAACAATTTTGAAAATTTATAATTTTTTTAAATTTTGTGAATTATCTTTTTTAGAAAATTTTTGCGGAGATTGGTAGGCCAAAAATACGATAAAACTTTTACTCGAATCAGTTTTTGCTATCTCATGTCGTTTGTGTTTTATAAGCACTTATACAAAACGATCGGGTTGGAAGCATTTCAGTGCAAATGCCTAATTGTCACCACGATGTTTCAAACATTTCGAATAATCTGGCCAGAAAATATTTCCCTCAAAAGTTAATCGATACTCAGTCGTCTATAAGTCCCAATAAAAAATTTCACAGAACATTTTTTTTAACAAAAAGAAATGATTATGATAATTTTTTGTATGCCACTAAGTATTCGTTATTACATATTGTTGTAGCTGATGTCAAGACGAATCCAATGACCTACTTAACTAGAGTTTCCAGTCTTAAAATAATACGAGAATAATTTTGTCCAGCTAAATGACCCGTTTAGACCACTATGCTACGCCCATCATAATACAGTCCAAACTGGACCGCGGACGTTTTAAACTTCGCTCCTCGCTCAGACCGTGTGGCCAACGAATCGGAACAAACATTACTTGAGAAACGAGGTGTGCTGCGAACGACTTTCCGAGTTTTAAGTGGAACACGGGCTCAATGAATCGCGCAAGCACGGACTTTCTCGTACATTCTTAGCCGGCATCGGTTCAAATGGTATATTCGAATGATATATTGAAGGATCCAGTGTTTTCGGAGAACTGTTTACCACTTCTTTTATTAAACGCAGTCGCGTTCGATAACACAACGTCGAATACTCGTTGTACAATAAAGATTAATCACCAGATTAGATTTAATGCGTTTCTGACGAAAATGACTAGGTAAGATTTAAAACATGAACGAGTGTCAATTTATTAAGTTCAAATTAGTAAAATTATGAAAGTAGTTGATAGATTATCGTTTGGCTTCTGATTCTTGTGCAACCGCCTGCGGTGCCAAAATTTTTATTTTACATAATTTAAAGATCCGCCATCCAAACGTGTCATCATTTCATTAAAAACTGGATCGCCACAATCGCAACGAATTCCTTTCCGATTAGGATTAATAGGTTGAGAATAATATGCAATCTACCTACTAGAAATTAAATCAGTTTCCTGTCAACGATAAATTTCGAACTGGATTTCTGGTATTAACTTGCAGATCTACCGGGCAAAATTGGCATCGACGGGAGGTTTTATGTACTTATTCGGTATATATTTTCTATAGCTTCTATTTGCTTCCGTATTTTCTCGTCACGTAAGATTAAAAAATTCATGATTTTAATCTTCATGAATTTAAACAAGCGTAATAAAACACATTTGTAGCGTGGACGGGCTATGTTAGGGAAAGAACAGCGTCAAAATGGTTGAAACAAATTATAGGAAACACGAATCGTGTTTAAATCGTCCATCTGTAACCACAGTAGAGAAATCGCATGAATACATGTATTCAAGTCAACGCAGAAAATTGTCAGATGTTGCTGGAGTATTTCAATGTGATGTAGCCAAGATAAGGAAACGACTTCCGTCGTCGTTATTATACTTGCGAGCAAGAAAGGTGTATTTTATGTGCACGGCAGCGGGTAGACTTATTTTGCGTTTCTGACTTCTGAAGAAACGCAAGATGTCGGATAGCAGAGTTTTCCACATTTACTTCATAGTCTGAGCCTTACTCCGTAATATCGATTCCTTGCGATAATTACTTATTTTTATCGATGAAAAGTTTTATTGAAGATATGCGATTTACAACTAAACATACTTCTAGAATTACACTTAAGTTTTATTGACGATATGCGATTTACAACTAAACATACTTCTAGAATTACACTTACCATTCCCAACAGAACAAATAAGATAATCTTGATTTGTTTTCCTCAAGGAACGTTATACTATGTATAAACAATTCCGGAAATAGAACAGCGCGAGGTTTCAATAGGTGCATTATCGGCGGCGATAATGGGAACCATTTTGAAAGTTTCAGAACTACCGACCAATGGACAGCACTAAAGCTGTTCACACATCCGTAAGTTTCATATTATTTCAACTCGATTTCGCTACTGGCACGATACTAAAGTTAGCTAAAAAGTTTACGTACATATAGTGAGTTACGAATATCTGGAACAAACGTTCCGAACGTGTTGCGTTTGTAAATTCCAAGTTGATCTTGGTAATTTGATGGTTCACCAACAAACTTGTGTTACGAATAAATAGATAATGTATATTTAATAAAATATTTCACTCGATATTTTCATTTGATCGTAATTATTCCTTAAGCCATTACTCCATTCTCCCAAGTTGATAGGCTCATAAAAAATGCATGTCGCAAATAAGTTAATAATTTCATTCTATGTATTTGATTTGATCGTAATAATCGCATGAGCGATTCTCGCGAACGTTCCGAATTGATTTACTCGTCTGATTAAATCCGTGAGCTACCTAACGAAAGAATTCGGCGATTATTTTGGCACGAGGTCCATCGAATCGGTAGAACGTCGAACCGTGTAGCGTATCAATCGAAGTAAACGGACCGCCAGTGAATTCCAGCCGGAAACTTTGCGATTGAGAGGATCGAGCGGTGGAAATCTATTTACAGAATAGAACAATGGGAAAATAGCCTCTTTCTCTCTCTCTCTCTCTCTCTCTCTCAAGCTGAAGATCGCGTTTCCCCGATCGTTCATTGGATCCTTTCAGCGGCAGCCATTCGCTAATTGTCGAATGTTTCAGGCTTCGCGAGTTCTGAGCATCACGGAATGGCGCGGCGCAGCGATTCATCTATTCTATGTCTGCGGGCATTTAACCAGCCGGAACGGCGGCGGACTGAATTTGGGCAAGTCCAAAGGGAGTACCGAAGAGGCAGACGTGAAAGGAGTTAACGAAGGGTGAGAGGACGATGGGATTGAAGAACGAGGAAGTGGAAGAAGAAGCCACCTTTCAGGAGACAGGAATGCAGTACCCTGCCAGACGCCTGGCGTTTCCTTAATTGCATTTTTATGCTCGCCCGGATTTCCGGTCCGAGAAAAAAGGACGAAGCCGAAAAGGCATCGCCCGAGAGAACGGTTGCCGAGGGTTGACGGGAAAACCGGCGCGGCGGAGACGAAGGGATTGCCAGGGAGGAGAACAGAAAGATAGGACGGATGAAATGGGACGGGCGAGAAGAGAGGAGTTTATTATCCCGCTGCTGGAAGAGGCTTCACCGGTGTCCATTAACGTATCTCGATTCAACGCGGACCGAGACAAATGAGACGCGCAATCGATGCTCTTACGCCGCTACCACTATTCTCTTCCGCTTCGTTAAATTCCTGCTGTGGATAATTACATGATAAACATGAATTAATGGCAACGCTGAACGTCGTCCAAACCGAACACTACTGCACCGGCTTAAGTAGACGCGACTCCTTCTGCACTTACTGTAAATTCGAACGAAACAAATTTATTCAAGGTTCTTGTATTACGGTAAAAATTTAATTCTTTGGTCGTTCTCGTTCTTCGGTTTGTAGTATTCTTTCCTATCGACGGAAAGCGTGCTGATTCGTCGACACGCAGGATAGACCACGAAGAGTGATCAAATTAGATTATTCTGCTGTTAGTGGTTCGATCGGGAATGTTGTTAACTAACATAACATAGTTTAGGGGAAGTTTTAACCCCTTTTTCCAGAGCGATCGAGGTCGCCTGCAGTTTTTTTACGAATAAATCTGCAATTTTTTAACACCGAACTTTTAGGAGATACTGCGACTAAACACAAAGGTAACATTAAAAAATAACGTTAAACGATTAAAAGATTCAGAAAAATGTATTTGTTATTATGCTTGCCGAATTCGTTTCTGTATGTCCTAAAAGGTGGGTGTAAAAATGTGTCGACATATAAAAACCTGAAGATCTCGATGACTCTGAAAAAAAGGGTTGACAAAAAATTTGGTACAATAATGTTAAAGCTCTTCTTGAACCATGTTATTCACTCATATACATGTTGATCGCTCATACAAAATTTTATTCATTCGTATTTCCACCCTTATGAAAAGGGTACTCGACCACCACATTGATCGACACGGAAAATAAGTATGTTTGAAGCACTAAAGAGTGCGAGAGTTCTCAATAGATTTGAAGCCGGAATAATTCGAAAGTGAAGTAGCCGGCATCAAAGCGCTTTTATATTTGCCATTGCCGGTGATACAATTTTGGCCGTTTGCTAACAACGACTAACAAGAGGCCGGGGAAGCGGAAACTAATTACAGGAGTGTTCCGGGAATCTAATTTCGATATTAACGGAAAGTGGACTGGAGCGAGTGGCAATCGACGAAAGCGGATCGGTTCGACCTTTCGAAAATCTCGTTTGCAAGATTAACGTGCCGGGACGGGACTGTTGGCAATTCCAAACATTGCTGCTGAAAGATCCTCAGGACGAAGGAACTGGACGCGCGAACAAGAAAGAGAGTCGAGGAATTCCGGTCCGTTGAACAATCGCACCGGAACCTCTGTAACTATTCCGAGAAGCTTCGAATCGTCTATCCAAGTTGTTCCTTCTTGTTCGATTGCGTTTTCCCCCTTGCTGCAAGTCTTAATTTACTAAGAACGGAATGCTCGGTCCAAATATCGTTCCGTTTAAGAAATATAATTACTTTTCTTCCTACGACTCTATTCTGTTCAATTGATGGATAATTTTCGGAATCCTATAATGTCTACCTGCAATTACAGGCAATGCAATTTTTGTGCGAACTACTATTACAAAATAACGTCTGACGAAATCAAACTTTCAACAATTTTAAACACAGATTTCATCTGCTCTGCGTAGAGGAAAGCTGCTCTCATGAACAGTAGAGATCAACGCGATTCCACATTTCCAGCAAAATGGTTTTTTAAATATGTACGCGCACTGCATGCGTGGTAACCACCTAAAATCCTTTTAGCAGGGTTTTTTTTAAATAGTTCTAGCATGATATAACAACGTTATTACAATATAACCGAGAAATTGTATCACCTGAGACCATAGCTCTCGTAACTAGGATTTTACGCATTCATAACAAAAATTAGTGGACTCGTTGCAAAACAGAAAAAATATTTTTTAAATGTATGTATATCGTTGCAATTATTTTCAGCTTGTAACAATGACCATTGCTTCCGTTGAATGCGACACACTATTACACGTTGTTATGACGACCAAAATGAATTTTCCTCATTAATAACAGCTGCGTGCAATTTAAAAAAAATTTCCTTCAATGATAATCTACAACAAAACAAATTTTCGGTCACTTATAATCGTTATTGGTAACCAAAATAATTAATTTTTCAATCATATAGTTTCCTTATTTGTTGAATAATAGTGGATAATAATTGTTGACTGTCCCGTTTGGTCCTTAAACCTCACTATGAAAACGCGGACGTTATCAAAGCGATGTAATCGTCGTCGACAACAATTACTGTCATTTCGAACAGCTAGCTCCTGAAAGACGTGAATTCACAGAAAAATCGAATCGATCGATCACCGTTGAAAAAAAGTAACAACTTGCGACGCGACAACTATTCGACGACTTCATTCCGTCGTTCCATCATAATCGGAAGATGAATGGGTCGTGATTCTCTTTAAGGCTGCTCGATAGCTCGCCGGAGCTCGATAACAGGTTCAAAAGACAAAGGGGGTCGACGAGGGTCTAGGAACTAAAAGACGAGAATTTCGACCGGTCGGACAAATATACCAGCGGACGGTAAAACGTGAGTAGGGGAAGGGGGAGGGGGAGGCGTGTAACTGCCGGAAATAAGTTCGAACTGGCTTGTAGCATCGGCCATTCGTTCCTTCTGTCCAAGCCCCTTTTCACGGGCCCGGATTTATTGAAATTTTATGCGGTATCCCAATGAGGTCCGACTCGGAAGTTTTATCAACGGCTCTAGGTGGCCGGACCTTATATTACTACGTGCAGAATCGTGGCACGGGGCGGGAGGAGGAGAGAGGAGAGAGAATCGTTCGATTTCGCTTCACGAAGACGATCTCTCCCGCTTATTCCGCTTCCCCGCGATTCAGGAGGGTCTCCTCGACGGAATATCTCAGTTGGTCGGGGATAAAAGAAATTCCGTAGTGGAAGGGCGCCGAAAGATCGGCTCATGTTTAAAAGCAAAAGCATAAAAATATCCACGGGAAAATGGCGGACAGTTACGGGGACGAATATAAATCGCGGGTATTTTCATCTTTGTCCGGTGGATATTAGATTTGCCGTCCCATTTCGACACCGGGATATCGCTTCTTTTTATTCGGGACTCGTTTGGGACGATTTCGGCAGGGGCGACGATCTGTTCTATGACTTCTCTGAACGTGTCCTGCGTTACAGGGTGTTTCACGAAACGTGATCTTCCACGTGCCGCAGGAAGTTTGAATACTTTTGACGAAATCTTTCGAATTAACATATTTTACGTTTTTTTCTTAAATCGTGTATGTCGACTCAGGTCTCCTCGCACAATCATAAAGTGGAGGATTCCTCTTTTACGCTATGATATATAATATTTAATTCAAGTTCAATATTGATTTTGAAGAAACAGAATTAAGAATATATAAGAATCGATGCGGAAAAAGGACTCGAGTGCGTGTAGCCAAGGTTGTTACGGGGTGTACGAAATTTGTTTTTTAAATTTATCCAATATTCAGTATTTAATAAATATTTGTATACAAATACTATTTATAATTCTTACAAATGAACAGATTTTACTTCTTATTCAAATCGTGTGTGTGGGATCAGGACTCCTCGTATAACAATGAATTGTGGATTATACAATATAATAATTTAATTTGAAGATCAATATCGATTTTGAAGAAGTAGAATTACGATGATTCGAGTGTACGTAGCCATGATAGATATGAAATTGTTAAAAAGCAGCTTAAAATTTCTGTTCATCATCAAAATCCGTTCAAAGTGACCATTGCAGTCTCGCGGCACACAACAGCAACGATCTTCATCGATCGAAAATCAGTCGAGGTCGTTCCGTCCTTGGGTTGGCACGCGTCCGACGTAACAAACTGTCCCGGTGTTTCCCTGACCAGCGTCGTTTTGTGTATTGGGTTTGTCGTGGTGTTCCATCGTCGTGTGATCGACTTGTCGCAACATTAATCCGTCACGTGAAGACTATTAATTCGCGGCGCGCGTGTATCGTGTTCCCGACAATTTGTCACCGTCTCTCGTATAAGACTTCTTTCGGTGGTGTCATTAAAGCATCGATCGTGAAACGACGACGGAACCTTCCGAGAAACCTGATAACTCCATCACGGTATCAGGGACACCTGGTACATCGTTATTCCGGGCATCGCACGGACCACGTACAGCGGGCTAAGGACACACAGGGTCCCAATCCCGTGAAAACACGAGCTGAACAGAGTAATCCCGCGTCTCGATTCCGGATGCACCCGGCGTTCATAAGCTGAAAGTTTCCCGGGAAGATTACCGGTGACCGTCGCCGGAAGAATCGAACGCCGCGGTCACGTCGGTCGTTCGGTTTGACGACGAACGTGATCCGTTTAATGCCCGGCCTTCGAAATGACGGCTACTCACCCTAGGTTATGGTTGTCCGAATTGTCCGGTGCGTCCTCCGTCACGGAATCTTGGGTGAGGGGACCTTGAGTGACGTCAACCCCCATGCTGCCTAGATCCAACGTGGCGTATGTTCTGCGTGCCTGCACTCTCGTGCCACCTCCGCCGCCGGTCACCTCGCCGCCTCTGTCACCGCCTGTTACCTCGCCACTTCTGCCACCGTTGCCGACTAATTCCTGATAGAGCTCATCGTACAACGAGCTGCCGTTCCCGTTGCTATTCAACGCGTCGTCCAGCCGGGCCGGGTCCAAGTGGTAGTTCGGGTTCTCGAACGAGAGCAGACCGTTCTCTGAAAAATTCAAGACATGTCTTTTCCAGGTTTGCTCGTGCCTCTGAGTGTTGTGGGTAGCATTGGATTGTTGATGGATAGCATACGTATTTTATCGAGAAACAATGAACAGTAAGCACATATTCACGATATTCGTCACGATATCCCGTCATATTCGTCGAAGAAGTCACGAGCGTCAAAATACTTCCGTACAGCCATATTGTTGTGATTGAATGCATGTTAGCTTGAAAGTGCAGGTGTTCGAGAAAGATTGCTATGGAAGTATTACGTATGTATCCAACTACTAACTGTAATACGCAAAATGACGTACTAGTGTGAATCTACTCTATAGTGCATAGTCTACCGTTTAATTATTACCTTAATGAAATAGAAAACAGAAATGCGCAGAGGGAATATGGAATTTCATGAAAATAAAAATGTCTGAAAAAGTGTAGTAATGTTTTCTTTTTAGAGTGTAGTTCTTATTCATAACTCCCACATAGATCATACTAATTACGAGAAATCGCGTCAACTGTCCCCAGTCTGCTCATCCATTCCAATATTCCTCGTTGCCTAATCCATCGTCCCACCTATCAAAAATAACAGAAAACATTTCTCGAGGCGTTACTACTTTGTTCCCGAGTAATATCCGCTATTCAATATCCGGGGTTCCACTGTTTTATCCTCGATAGCCATAAAAATATCATGAACCGTCGTCGGAGCACTCGTTCGAGACCTTTCCGGCCACGGAGTTGGGTATCCGCTCTGCGACGACGGGCGTTTCTACTTTAGGGTTGGATCTACTCGGTGCAACATGCGGTCCCGTTGCGTTGCGTCGTGACGGTGCATCGGGTAGAACATATTCCGTAAGAAGAGAACGCGTAGGAAGTGGAGAGGGTCAAGGTTCACGACTCATAACAGGCTCGGATAGGTGTAGTCAACGTCGACGAAGGGAAAGCGTGAGACGCCGCGCCGGCACCGGGGGCTCTTTAGTCGTTTTACGAGCGGCCGTAGAGAGGCTACGTACGAAAAAGCGACAAGAACGCGGCGCAAAATAACCTGGCCGATCGATAGCCTTGCCGCCTAGTGCCGTTCGTGGAAAGGTGTGCTCGACTTTTAAGATAACGGAAAACGTCATAGCGTCGGTCCTCGACGTATCAAGATAGAGCTGCTGGACGGAAATAAATGAACGGGAACGAGAATAAGGGAGGTCTGTAGGACTGTAAATACGAAGAAAGCCCGGACAAGAGAGACCGTTGGCGGATCAATCGCGCCGGAGTCTTTCGCGAAGCTGGAAGCTCGAAAAGTTCTCGGATCAAATCGTCGAATCGCGTCGCGCGTCGTCGGCCGATCGATCGGGAGAGATTGAAAGTTGCTGGAGAAAGCAGATGCGATGTAATTGCAGCGCGTGACGGACAGCTACATCCAGCAGATTGTGATCGTGGTTGTCTACTCACTGATGCTCCTGAATAAGACGGCTGTCGCTAGAAGCACGTTGCACAGAAACCGACAGAACGCGTCCATGCCGACGCGTCGCCGGTCATATCGTTACAAGAGATCGCCTTGCTCCGATAATCGTGAAACCACGCCAGCAGCACTTATTGACAAGCTATTGGCACATGTACACCCGGAAAATACACGGTCAAATAGAGAAACGGGGAAAGAGAGAGAAAGAGGGACAGGATCGAAGAAAGAGCGTGTATGTGCGAGTCCGGGTGTCTAAGTCGAATCTCCTTGGCCTCCTTTGTCCCTTCCTTTCTTCCTTCCTTCCTTTCGCTTATCCTTGACACTCCTATCTCTTCTCGGTCTATCTATCTCGTTTCTACTCTCTGTATTGATTCAACCGTAAGCTTTAAAGCTCTGGCATTCGAGAAGTCGCCGGCTCTCGCGGCCAAAGGGACGAGCCGCTTCCCATACGATGTCTTTCACCACAAATATTTTACTGTACGCGTATCTGCTTCTCGGTCCGACCTGCGTGGATTAGATTCATTCGATTGAAAGCGATTGCTCTTCGCGAGATTGTCAAACGATTAGAAATTACGGTTCTTCAATATCTGTACTACATTCCACAGTTGTTATTAGTTATTATTAGACTGCGGATTTGTGTGCAAAGCAAAAATTGTATTCGTTTCAAGTTGTAGGAGCCACACAGACATTAATTCATTTTCTTGATAACGTTGAGTCGAAAGTAATCAATCCAATCTTGTCATAAATGCATAACGTCCGCAGTCTAGTTGTTAACAATAAATATGAAATTATATAAAAATGATGTTTATATTCGTTTCTACAAAAGTAGCCCAACACAATCAACATTCAACAACCGATAGGAACACGATAAGTATAAAAAATGTTTGCAATCAATATTGCAAGACACGAGAACGAAATAAAGATTTCTTGCTTCTTTTAATTATCTGATTTAGCTGAAACCAATAGGCTGATGTCTTTAAGTCTTTTAATATGCCCGCTGCTTCAAATTGTGCTCACCCATTTTTGTCAGAAATGCATACAATCCGCATTCTAATGATAAGCAATATATTTTGGGAGGTAGAGTATAGCTTCTAATACGGTAAAGATAGAATCAGACGAATGATAGTGTTCCTGCTTTGTCAGAGCTCATTCGATGGACAAAGACTGGTAAGAGGATAGGGGAAATGACCAGTTGATTAAAACTCTTGTTCTCAGTCATGGATCATAATTCGATGGGATTTTTACGTGGCTCCGGGAAACAAGAGACCCAGTGTCGATAGCAGGGTCCATTAGCCGATCGAATCAGCTCAATGAAACCTGTTTCCACGTTCCTTTGACGCCACTTCTTTCTCGTAATTCGGTATTTGTTGCGACCCTTGCCATTTTTACCGCTCATCGAACCCCGTGATTCGAGTCATATTTCCGTAAAGCGCAAGAGGGTAATCGGCTTTCCTCCGACTTTCTTTAACGTTGCAGCGATCGAGAACCCTCTAGCCCGATAATTCCACCATTGTTTTGGAGTTTCCACAAAGTTTTTACTCGTCGCACGGCGGAGTCGTAGACCCGAAAACCAAGAAGAAACTCGAAATATGAAAATTCAAGGATTCATGATTATCCGTCGGTAAATTGTAATTGAGAATGTACGTCCCAGACAAATTTTTTTGCAAAATGTCGAGAATTTGTCTAACTATATTGCTAAAAAAGAAAAAGTCATTTTTTACGTGCGGTAACTTCGCGATGCACCGTGTCTCCCGATGAAAATTAATATTTATATTAAATTTTACTGATTAAAAAGTTTCGTAATTTACATATTTAGTAATAAAATAATAGATTACATTATTTCAACATAATTTACATGCGAAAAAAATTTTTCTCAGTTTACCGGTAGAAGCACTCAACAATTATCTGAGGTTTAATATAATCTAAGAAAAAAATGTTTCGAACGAAAGAGAGAAAGTGAGAGAGAGTTGAACAGTATTTAAACATGTGAAAAATAGCTATATATGAAATTTGGAAAAAAGATTCATTTCGACAGAAAAATAACAATTATTTCAATTTTTTAAATACTAGAATGCATTTTTCACTTTATTACTTCAAGTTGAACGAAAAAAGGAAATCAAAATCTTAAGACGTGACGTTTTGTAATAATAAAACCAACCCTCAGTTTGGGCTGACCGCGATCACCTTATTCTACTTTAATATCGAGAGTGATATTTTATGCAGCACCGGGAAGCAATCTAATATTTCGTTTCGCAGAACACGGCTCCTAATTATCCCGGAAGTGGAAGAAAGTTTGCCAATTCGGGGGAAATATTCAAGGGGATGAATCACCGGCAGGGGACTCTGGTGGCGACAAAATTGGCTCGTGTCGTTGTCCAGTTGCGTTATATGTGTGTCCAAGAGTCGATAAAGTTAGCTCCTCGCTCGTCAGGGACGGCTCGTCGAATGCATCTCGTTATTTCAACCGGAAGCAACCCGAAGGGACTGCTGAAACTTGGAAGTTGGACGCTGGAGAAACGGACTGAAACCTCGGCGAGAAGTTTACCCGCTGTCGCCGAGAACCAGAGGGAAAGTTGCGTCGGAAAGAAGAGGCTCCGAGCACACCCTTTAAAACCGTGGCACGACGCTTGTCGATAATCCATTAGCCGGCTTCCGTGTCGGTCTAATGATTCCAAGAAAAGATGTCGAATGAATCCGAGAAACTGAGGAATAGAGGATATCGGGAAACTTCTCTCCGATCCGGGTATGAATAACAAATGCGTTGAATGTTCCATTATGCGGTTTTTCTGGTGGATATGTGTTCAGAAAGATCGATAAAATCGAGGATCGATAAGAAGCTTAAACAACCATGGATGGATTAAAGGATAATGGGTCTAGAATTTAGAAGTTCGAATCGGAGATACTGAAATAATTGAAACGACTCCTCGTTTCACGGATCAATAGTAGCCCCGAAGCTGGAAAAGTCATAGGAGACTACTCATTTCAAGATTCAATAACAGACACGGCGCTTCGAAACTGGAAGATAAGGTGAAGTCTAGACTTTCCAGTAATAAATTATAGATACAGGAATAATTGAACGGCGCTCTCGTTTCAAATGTCAATAACAGGTGTGGAGCTTGATGGGTTCCAGACGAGTGAAAGAGTAGAGAGTATAGAATTTGCAATAACTACTTGCAGAGAGATTGTGAAAGAGTTACTGTTCAGAGTTAAGAAATTGGATAAAGTGTCCATTATTGAGTGGAACGAGCTAAAGGTTCTAAAGCCGAGGATTATGGGATTAGGATAACGTGGGAAAATGGGGGAATATGGGTCAGTCGAAGTTAAAGAATTTCTAAAGGATTCCAGAATTGTATTTCGCAGTAACCCAACCTGTATTATTTATATATTTTGACACTTTTTCGTTTCTATAAAGTCGTGTAAAATAATCACTTTTAGTGCTGCGTAAGCGTCAAACGGAACCAATTAAAAAGTTCGGTGAATCTTTCGATCTCTGATTCGAAAAGTAACATTGAATTAATGGTTTATCGAGGACCGCCGTAAGCTGTAGGGAAGGGTCCGAGAGATTTCGTTAATTCCGAAGGGAGGCCACAGGGATGACTCAGCGCGAGGGTGGAGTGCCTGTGTGCGACAAATTGGCTGGCGACGTCGTCTTGCCGCATGCTCGTTATAGGTATGACCGACCGGAGTGCAGTTGCAGTCGCAGTTGCAGCTGCTGCGGCCTGTTGGAATGAATCTTGTTACCTCGCCCTCGTAGAAGGGGGGATGTGGGAGATCGGTAAGAAAGTGGGTGGAGGTACTTAAACGGTGGGCTTTACACTTTTAGCTTGCCTTTCGCGTTAGTTCCGCTGGATAAGGAAAAGAAAAACGAGGATATAAGGCACAGGAAAGTTATTCAAACGTTGCTGAGCTTAAGGCGCGGGGCTGCTGGCTTGATCGAGATCTTCTTGCCCTGGTTAAACGTGTCGCTGCCTACGCGAAGTAATATAAGAATTTACCGTTTTGTTAATTACCGTCGTTTCTCAATGTATACTCTTTTAATATTACGAATTACCGTCGAAAAGATTGAGAAAGTTTAATCGCATCTCTGCTTCGTTTGAAACGGAATTTTTAGTGAATTCGTTTCAGTTTAATTTCAGACTATTGGGTCGTACAGATGTTTGCATATTTGATGAATCATTTTAAAATGGTATTCTAATACCTTTATACAATTTGATGCAGCAATATCAACATAATATAACCCCATGCAAAACATTTAGAAAACAGCATACTACTAGTCTTAAATGGCCAACTTTCAACAGTTATCATATATCTTAATCTGGAGCACTAGAAGCAAATTATAAGGTAAGGGGTTGAATCCAATGTCAAATTTGCCCGAAGCAGGGGTATAGCCATTATGTAAGTCAGCCTCCAAGTGCTCACATCGGAAATCCATACAGAGTCCCTTCGAAAATCCGCATTGCAGGATGCGGAACAACGAAAAAGTATCGTTAGCAGGGGCAACCCTTTTTTCGTTGAGGGGTTGCAAAGAATCGAGTCGTGGGCCGAGTCAGCAAATTCCGCGGGTAGGAAGCGCGACGGGTCTTCTTCGCGAGTGCATTTCGTTATTTCTCCAGGAAGAGAGGTCTTCGAGGAGAACCGGAATGGAGGTTGAACAGCGGAGTTTGAAAGTTTGGACACGCTTTCGGCGTTAGAACCGGAAGCACGGGAACTGGAGGAGGTTGAGGAGAAGAAGGAGAAGGGCGTGGGATGAGTGAACAAGGAGGACAGGGTGTAAGAGAGGGAGAGAACTCCGTCACCGCCCCTCGATGAGTCACCCTATCGATTCCTCGACCGAGTCTAGGTGAAGTCTAAGGGGGTGAAGGGGTCTTCCAGCACCGGCGATCGTCTTTCTCTTTCCCTCCTCGTCTTCTACCCTCTTTCACTCCTTCTCTCTCTCTCTTTTTCTCCTGGTTTTTTCTCCATCGACGTCCTTACGTAAGTCCTTTCCACGGAATATTAACTTTCATGGGCGCGGAGCAACCTCTTCGGCCACGTTCCTCAGTTATTCGCAATTGCGAGGGTCACGTATCTCATAAGTACCAAACGCGATTGGCCGAGACAGTCGAGTATTCCCAGAACCCGGAAATGGTTCGCAGTCATTTTTTAGCTAGCTGACGCAATACAAATCAATTTGCCCGGCCCTGGACCCGTAACTTAACCCTCTTTGACGCCTTCGAATTATGAAATCGCAGTCTTCTGCTACTTGCATTCTTTGAGGCTCGTTTCCCCTTTATTGTCGTAATGTACCGTGTCGCGAGATGAGATTGTTAAAACTTGGAGCACCACGTCGGCATATGTGATCGACACAATGTTTTACAAGTTCTTATGAATCGCAAGCGAGCAAATTTTTTGGAAAACAATTTTGACCATGATCTTTTCATCATAATGCTAACATAGAAGAATGTTTTGTACTTTTTGTCTTGTTTACTCGGCACAATGTGTTCTACGTGTCCTATAAGTATTGAAAGATTTCTTTTACTTTTGCTCGGCGGCAACCTTAATTTGCGTGCAATTCATGTACAAATTGAAAGCAGTTTAAGTTATTAATCAGATTTTATGAAGAAATATCAAACCGGGTAGGCAACGTTACTACCCTTGCCGTCATGTATATTGAGATTCCAGGGAGAGCAATGAATAGAAGGCGGTTCCCCGCGAGCTGTCATATTTCACGGTACATAATCCAAGATAATAGTAGTGGAATACTTTCGGCTCGTGGCACCGTGCTCCATTCTTTCCGTTCACGGTCCACCGCGATAAGGTTCTCCACGGGCCGGGAAATAAAGTGATTCTGACACCCCCGCGGTCACCCTTTCGCGGAATTCAACGTTTATTCGAACCCGGTCTTGCGATTACGCTCGAGACGACTGTCGAAGCTGGCCTCGACGTCCCCTTCATCCCCCGCGGCTTCTCCTCCACCGCCATAACAATGGAGTTACGGTCTTAAATGTCCCTCGCACGGCGTACCGTAGAGAATGGGGTGCGAAGAATCAAGCACCGTGTCTCGTTACGGGGAAAAAAGGCCGGAGCAATTTCAAAAGCGGTCGTTAAGTTTTACGACGACCCGAAAATGCGTCGACCCCTTCCGAAAAGGTCAAGATTTTTCCAGGTAATGGTGTCTGACGGCACGTATCCTCGTCGACGTCCGTCCCGACCGAGGATCTTCCATGGCGGGTCATTGCTTCTTCGAGCAATTGGGTCGAGCAAAGTCTTGTCAGCGATTCACATTTATCGTTTTACATTGAGCGATATCTAATTACTGTAATTCTTTTATATTCTCGATTTCTGATTTCATATTCTCTGACACAGGAAGAATACTGCTTAAGCAGCGGATAGATTTATCAATTTTTATAAACGAACCGTGCATTTGACAAAACATATTACGTGTAACACAAACGATGTTCAAGCAACGACTGACAAATTTTCCAAACAAAATATTCTCTCGTGCACACTCATTTTTTTATTTCCTTCAACCGGTTCATACATTTCGCCTCTCACTCGTCACTACGTTTCTTTCTCATGCTCACCGCATACATCCACGCAACTACAATGTTTTCATTTCACTCAATCGAGTTTCAATTTAATGGATGGTAAACCTATGAACGCCGCTATAAATTCAGTCTCAAAAACAACAAGTTCAGAAACATAATTATTTTATCGGTTAACTACATTGTTTCACAGTTTCATGGAAAAACAAGCGATAAGTATTAATAGATAATATTGATGAAATTCTTGTAGCGAAAGTTAAACGAGCAATGCTTATAGAGATGGCGTGGAACGATCCAATTTTAGACCTCCTGTGCTCTACGGTGACACATCTTTCGAATACCGTTAATTTCGACAGACCGTACATAACTATCGTAACGTTATTTATTGTCAGACGTGTAGCTAAGCTTGCCAGGTGCGCGGATACTTGCGAACAGTGCTGTAACTTGAGAAACCTGAACGACTAAATAAATAAATAAAATTCAGTTACGTCGTTGTTAGCCAGTTGACTGAACGGTGAACAACACCGTCGAACGCCGCGCAAGAATGCACAGTATCGATTATGGCGTGGAGAATTTATAGCGGCGAAAGCTAAGGAGCGTGTAAGTGTTTAAAAATGGCAATACGTATGTGACACGTGTCGTCAGGGTAGTACAAGAACCTCGGCGAGCAACAAATCTCGCGCAACAGGGTTCGAGGAGCATTTCAACTTTCTGTCATTCGAGAACATACGGATACTCCGATGGCTGACGAGGGTGCGCAAACAAAAGTTCCATTTAAATAATGAGGACAATCGTACGCCATAGGCGTACCGATCAATCATGGACGCACTCGATCGGCAATGATCGACGAGGGATGTCACAGATCAACGGACAATGATAATAGGGGGAAAATCGGAGAACAAGAGCTTCCGCTTTTTTCCAGCCACTTCTCTTCCGTTCGTTTTCGTCGAGCAAGCCTCGAACAGCGTCGTTCGAAGGCAATTGCCCTTTTCGTTCCTCCTCGCGAGCGAGCCCTCACTATACCGCCCTTTCCCGAGGTGTACCAGCCGGCGATTACGCGGATTCACTTCGTTGAGACCAACTGGGTAGACAATAATGGCGGAGGCCACTCCACGCTGCATCAAACGCGGCCAAACGGCCTTGGACTAGGGTTCTTCCTTGGACTAGGGTTCTTCGACTATATTTCAGAGTTACGTGAACCGTTTTGCCCCGCGGATAAGGGATCTTCGTTTTTCTTAGATCGTACAGTTTCCTTATTCTTGAATCAAGGCTTTACTATATATTTCGTTCATGAAATCGATTACCGTTATTAATAAGAATTATTAGTTATTTGATGACGAAGTTTTCACCTTACATTATAATCTAGTTGATAAATTGATATTTAGTAGCATTCATTTTATGGCAATCGTTTGCTAGTGGCTAGACTCCGGGTCTTTATGCAAAATAAAAAGTATCGGCATCAATTGTAAGACACAGGAGTTAAATATAAATTTATATTCTATTTTATTATACTATTTTATTATACTATAATTTCATTTACTCATTTTTGTCGTAAATACATAAAATCAGTCTAACAATGGCAATTTCACAGAAGCAAAATCACTGGTTAAATTGAAATTTTTCATATTGATTACGTTAACTATTGTGCAACCCAAAAATTGAAATTTATTTTATTCGAATGCGTCACTACAGAAGAGAGAGTTAAGGTTTATACCTGGTCAAAGAATAGTGTCACTGATATGTGACCAACGTGGCAGTCAGCGTGTCCACACAGTATCCGATGTGATATTTTCGTGTTTCCGTTGCCGACGACAAATATCATCGCTTGCTGCTTGTTTCCATTCGGAGCGGTGAAGATCAAAGAAAAATAGGAAACACGCGAGAACTCGGAGCAGCAGAAACAAATGCTCTTCAGTGGATACTCTTTGTCACCTGATACATGTACACAGTATCGCCGTCGACATCAACGATCTCGACTGTAGAATAAAATGCCTCGAATAGTAAGATAATGATCTTTTATCAAGCGAATTATAGAGGGCGCACGAATGTGTAAAATGTTCATCAAGTATTAATGGAAAATATTCATTTTCAAGCTGATAGAAAAATCCTGTTATCCATGACTAACGCTGCGACCAAAATGTTGATAGGAACTGTCTTCGGTAGACTGCGGATCTTTATGCCAAATCAAAATTTTCAGCATCAATTATAAGAAACAGGACCGAATCAAAAATTTCTTTCCTTCTTTACTAATTTTAGTTTATTAAAAATAATACATTGGTGTTTCTAAATTCCCTTAATCTCTAAACTTTTTTAAATTGGACATACCCATTTTTGTGATTAATGGATAAAATCCACAGACAAGTTACCCGTTATTTTCAAATTCTTATAAATATTAACTCTAACATGGCGTTCAAAAAGGCCTACCTAGGTAAACTACAACACGCAGTACACAATCAGAAAAAATTCTTATTTCCAACTTAGATCAGTATGATTTTCTACACGTACATTTCGGTTGCATGGACAGGTTCCACTCTTACAATAACCATAGCAATAAAACATTTTACGATTCCACAGTAAAAAGAATTTCAAAGTTAATCCAAGATACGGCGCGTTCGTCTAGAACAGCCGTTTCATTTATCAAGGAGCGTGTAGCTGTAGCGAACAAGGGCCTGCGAGATAGCGATCTCGATCGTGATCTGTGCCATAACAAAGTTCGTGGAAGGAAGCATGTAACTATTTTTTCCTCGAGCGGCGCGGCCATCAGAATGACGCATACCTTGGAAACGCTCGTCCCGTTGGCGCTTAGACATCCTGGCGCCATTCACCTGCGGCGCCGCACGCAACCCTTAAACACTATTAGCCGCGCCATGCCACCCCCAGCCGGCGTCGACGTCGACGTCGACGTCGACATCGACCGCTTCCGCGGCGTGTTATCTGGCTTCCCGATTCCGTCAAACCGATGTGGACCTACATAACCCTTCGCCCGATTAGAAACAAGGCGTCGCGGCGCACGCTGAGTCTGAATCGCAAAAAAGTTGACAAAATTCATGTTTCCAGTAATTATAAGTTATTAATTACAAAGACAACGGTGCTGAGGGTTTTTGGTATCCAATGATCTAATTCTGATATTGCATGTTTGCTAGGATGAGAAACTATATCCATAAAATTATCCTTATAGGGAGTATTTCAATGTTGATTTCGAATGTGATTTTAAGCAATTAATATCTCATAGACAAAGCCTCGGAAGTAAGTGGTTCGAAAGCTAATGTGAACGAAAGCTACTATTTTCACTGATTGCGATTCACCAATTACGTACTGCTTGTTAACAATTTAGCTTAGACATCGATATCGACAGCCTTCGCGGCGTGCTATCTGGCTTCCCGATTCCGTCAAACCGATGTGGACCTACATAACCCTTCGCCCGATTAGAAACAACGCGTCGCGACGCACACTGAGTCTGAATCGCAAAAAAGTTGATAAAATTCATGTTTCCAGTAATTATAAGTTATTAATTACAAAGACAACGGTGCTGAGGCTTTTTGGTATCCAATGATCTAATTCTGATATTGCACGTTTGCTAGGATGAGAAACTATATCCATAAAATTATCCTTATAGGGAGTATTTCAATGTTGATTTCGAATGTGATTTTAAGCAATTAATATCTCATAGACAAAGCCTCGGAAGTAAGTGGTTCGAAAGCTAATGTGAACGAAAGCTACTATTTTCACTGATTGCGATTCACCAATTACATACTGCTTGTTAACAATTTAGCTTAGACATCGATATCGACAGCCTTCGCGGCGTGCTATCTGGCTTTCCGCTTCCGTTGATCCGACATGGACCAGCACAGCCCTCCGTCTGATTAGAAACGAGGCGACGCGTGCACGTTCCTCCTTATCACCCCCTTATCGAACGCGAGGTCCCATGGAAAATTGCGCGCGGTGCATGCGTATTATTACCGAATAATTGCGATCGATATTCAACGACGACGGTTCGACCCTCTCCGACCCTGTCGCGTGACAGGGTCGTCTATCGATGATTTACGTAGAACCGACGCCACCGATTCTTTAGCGATTTATCATTTTTTTGTCGACCTTTTTTCTCCGGTTGGCAAGGGAATCGGGTGTAACGTTGAAACGAGTAACTGCAATTTGATGAAACCGACGCCTGTCGGTGACGAGCCTTCGTTTGTTTTTGGAAAAATTGAAACCGGCTCGAATGATACCCACCCGATTCTTTTGTGATGGGTTTCATTGGCAATTTTGATTCCCGAATCCTTGCGCGGGTAATTGAAACACTGCAGAACCGTGATTGGATTCTTTGTTTCTTTTGATTTCATTCCCAGCGATTTCGACGAAGTGTCCGCGATCATTCGTTGGAAGATACGTGTTTAGTGAAGCATTCTTTCGAATTTGCTGGTCAAATATCAATTTAGTAACAATTATGAGTAATATATTCCCGTCAAATATTATACATTTTCTCTAGAAAAAATCGGTCCTACTTATACAGATACATAACTGATAAGACGACAGGTTTAAAAAGATCATTTAATATTCGTTTTGACGATCTCCCCGCCCTTTGATATCGTATTCTTTCTATGAAAGTATCGCAAAGAAGTTCAGTATTAAATACGTTAAAACCTCCAATAAATTGTCAGTAAGGATAGAATTCATTACAGAATTGCAGAAAGTGTGTTGCAGAAAGCAACGATTCGTGCCTCCTGCATTGCTATGAATTGTAGATGAACGGCGCACGGGATCTCTCGGCAACTATCATGGTCAATGAGAGCTGTATTCTTGAAACAAACTGGAATGCGAGCTGTCCGATGAAAACATTGAACGTGCTTTGTCGGTGACTTAACAAGGGAATTTACGGAGGTGACAACGGACGATTCAGGTGGCTTTACAGTACCGCTGCCCACGAACCTTTGCACCGGTTCCTGTCAAAACAGCTCCGCCGTCAGTGAGCAGTGACAGCGTCTGACCACGCGCTGACCATTTTCACTTAAACGCACACTCCGCGCACAGGTAGAGCACATAATATAGCAACGTAGCGCGACAGTTACAGCCGCCGTCGGTGGTTTACGTATCGTGTAAAGCAGAAACGCTCAATGAATATGAATAAGTGGTAACGCGATCCGTGAACTCCATTCCGGATATGACCGTCAGG